>OU015470.1:11358102-12583102 GCA_907164805.1 Brachyptera putata
ACCATGTTTAAGATGTTGTAGCTCGTAAAAGCTGCGAACTTAGGTCAGAGTATTAGTTGTCTTCAATACTTCATTGAGCAATTAGTTTTCACGGAAAATTGAAAAGAGAAGTGAATTCAATCAATTTTAGTTTCTGATCATCATATAAAATATTGAAAATATTTCATGCATGTCTGAGTTGGGAACCAGAGAAGGAAGTGCGGCCAATTACATGAACTTGAATGAAGATGATGTATAATTATGAAAGCGCCGTATCATTTGAATGTCGATATAATGCTTTCCTACATTGTGCGAAAAGCGGCACCTCCACCAAAAACATAAATGAATTGTATTCAAGAACTCTAGTAGGCCTACAAACAGAACGAATCAGGGTTTTTCTTATAGGAAGAAAGAAAAAGTATATATATATATATATATTTAAATGATTCCTCAAATGTATCACATAAATGACGGCCTGAGAGATTGGAAAGGAATGCTCTACTGTATTATGACTATCAGGGCGTAGTTTGCGATTTAATGCAAAATTGTGTCATGTCGATGTTGAAACAGGGCTAACACTAATAATTTTTCAAGTAATATGAGCTCAATGAAAATTATAAACGAGAAATATCCTAATATTTCTAGTTGCTGCATGGTGCATATTGTTTATAGTGTGTAGAGATGGAACCTTATTACAGCGTTACCTGTACTGTTACCTGTACTGACCTAGTTTCTTCCCTCCTATTCTGTCAAAGTCAATTTTTTTTCACCTTCATTTCAAACACCGTGGTAATTATTATTTGCTCAATTTGTTAAAACAACAGCCCCAGTTTTTTGCCTACTCTTTGTTCGAACAATAATGACTGACGAATTTCGTTCTACATTTACAAACATTTTATAAAACAAAGGCAGACGTGTATTTCCATAATATAATAGGATATAGAAAGATTCCTTTGTTTCTGAACCACCTCAGATATATATATATATATATATATATATATATAGTCGTTATAAACAGATTCAATTTAGAAACATAATGGCAGGAACACATCGGTGATGTGGGACACAAATTCATGAAGTAGGAACATCAAAGAATGAATGAACTTCAAAAGAGAATCTATATGGGTTATGGTTTTATATAAAACATGTTTTTCGTCAAAGAGATTTAAACCTATGAAGTGTACTCAGACATCATGAACATTTTCCGCCATTTCGGTGATTATATGTTTAGAATATATTCTTTCTTGATTGAAATTAGCACATAGTAATATAACGGAGCAATATTCTTCGCTATCAATGATTTATAAAATGAGAGAATTATCGTACAGCAGCAAAACTTATTCAAATAATAAAATCAATAAATGATTACTTTTCCACGTAATTCTTAATGTAATGAAATCAGTAATATATGTCAAATAGAACATAAGGTATGAATGCACTAAAAGAAATCTATATGTTATTTATTTTTATATAAAACATAAGTATGAAAGGAGATTTAAACAATAAAGTGTACTAACATCATAATTATTGCCGCCATTGTGTTATTATTTAAGAAAATTGCTTTCTTGTTAAAAGCCATATAATCTACGGAAATATTTCTTCTCTATCATTCTTCTACATCAATTTCGTCACACTACTCTTTCATATATAAATCAATAAATGATATACTTTAGTAATTCTTATGTAATGAATCATTAATATATATAAATATTATATTTTTGACAATTCTCGCCAGGTGACATAGAAAAGTTTTGGTAGTGCCAGTCGATTAATAAAGTTTGTGAGTGACGATCGACTGATCACGCACGACAGTGTTGGGGGTTCCCATCAACCTCTTTACAACAACAATTGCCCAGATTATTTAACAAAGTATATATATATATATATAATATATATATATATATATATATTATATATATATATATATATATATATATATATATATATATATATATATATATATATATATATATATAAAATTGAAAACACAGATTGTTCAAATATATGAATATTGATTATATTTTATGCTCGGAAAAAAAATTCCGAGCGACCGTCCTCCCTATTCCACATCAATAACACATGGCTGGTTCGAACCTACATTTCTCGTCTTTCATCATTCACCTAAGCACTTAAATAGACGACGGTTAAACAAATCAAGACGAAGAAAGAAATTATGAGATTTCTTCTATCGTCATTTTCCTGCTAGAAATGGTAAAAGTTATAGGAAGGAAACAAGATATAAAAACAAATGCCAGTCATACATTAAATTGGTCCTATATTTGGTAGAGACAAACAATCCTCATCTTTCACAGACGAAATTGCTGACTCGAGACTGACAATCGTTTTTATAAGTAGCAGGCACGAGACGCCCGTTCGAAACGCCAGATACAAAAGTGGAGATTTGTGTATCCGTATCCGCTTTTAGACAAGGGTGGTGAGAAAACAGCGAGTTCAAGTTTGTGAGTGATACCGATACATCGGATAGTGGGATACTCGGCTGAAAAAAGACTAAATGGATAACTCATGTTAAGCCATTTAGGTGAGCGATTGCTATACGTATTGTGAAGAGTAGTTCGGTTTACTTGGAGAACGATGTATGGCGAGAGAGAGAGAGAGAGAGAGAGAGAGAGAGAGAGAGAGAGAGAGAGAGAGAGAGAGAGAGAGAGAGATGGTCATTTCGTATATTAATAGTAATGTGCTTATATGTATATATAGTAATGTTAGTAATGTAATTGACAATATTTCTCAAAATGTTAACGAAATAATCAACCACCTTAACCACCATTATAAACACCTACATAATTATTAACAATTATGGGGTTGAATGGATTAATAGTTCTGAAACTGAGATAATGATTTCAAGTTTTCTCTGAAATTGAGGAGAGTAATATCAACCGTCATCATTATTCAAAATGTAGTATTGTAGGAGTGCAAAAGGTATTGCAAAATGTAGGGTTGTGATATCCTTCAATGAATGTATATTATTATGTTATAATATTCATCACCGATATCTTTAAGTGACAACAACTTTTATTTACCATCTTGTATTACAAAATCTTTGTAATTCTGTCGAGAATATAGTTGGATATCGAACATTTCTACTCAATGAATTTGACCGGTGAGTATTCGAACACCGCAGTCTTCATTGAGTAACAACTTTTCTGACATTTCCAATATTTTCCTCCATCCAACAGCTGTAAGCTTGAAAGCCAGAAATCAGGAGCAGTTTTGACTTCAGAATATCACAGCTTTTTTCAGTCAGTCTCCATTCTTTGATCCTTCAAACCTTCAATACCTTCGATACTTCAAATAGTTTTTACTACCGAGAAATTGGTCTTTCTTAGCCTCAAGTTAAAGCGTTGACTTTTCTGGTTAGCTAAGGAAATTGACAGCACAGGCGTAAGTGCAAGTAAATTAGTGCATAGCTGGACTGAAATTATGGAAATGTGTTGAACTAAGTGGCCTAACTAAGAAAACGCAGTAGTGAGTTGGAGAGGGTGGGGGGAGGGGAAAAGCATCCCAAATAAACTCATTTTCCAGTACCCAATCAGAAATGAAAGAGCCATATCTAGCAGCAACGTTTGAAGTAGAGCAGGATGCTAGTACCCACGTTTGAAAGTCCTATGCTGTCAATACTTTTTACCACGAATGATTTATACTAGGAAAACGCCTCATATGCGTTGTGAGATGAGCTTAGAAGTATGGAAATGTAGAATTAAGAACATTTGGTCAGCTCAATGTACATATACAGGCCATGGATAACTTCAAAGGTTTAAAAACCGCGGCTGTCTGTTGGTATATGGAACATGGTTTCCCAATAATGGTACCAGTGCCTTGTTGATATCCATCACAGATTTTGATCGTTTTAATTTATTGGTGACACTTGATGCTCACATTAATAGTTACTACATTCAAATGTTCACTTCATTCTGAGAGATGAAGTCTGTCAGTAAGATTGAGAGACGATACAAGTTATACATCTTGGTTGTTTTGCCTTTGTGGGTATAAGCAGACCGACTTTTTGAACAATACTAAAATATCCAGAATAGAATTCTGTCGATCTCGTCCACTAGAAGGCAGTAAGCGCCTGTGCAATGAATTCTGAGAAGAATCTGAAGAAAAGCTCAAGTCAGTTAGGTGAAAGTTGGATATTGCTTTTTCTCTGATGGTCAACATTTATGATGACCAAACCTTCATGATTCACTGCCATCTAGATTTATGTTGCGCTTGGCATATTATTGAATCGATGAAATTGGCAATGTATGGAGGTTTGTGATGAGTATTTAATGAGGGCGTGTGGTGAGCGGTGTAGGCCTAACATATCAAGGGGGAACTACTCACATCGTAACATTTTCAGCATGAACCTCATATATTATTAACTTTTGAACGTATTGTAGTGAAATTGTTTCATCGCATTCAGAGTAATATCTTTTGAAATACTAATCGACTATAATGAACATTTACATGAGGTTACATGTTATGATATGTAGATTATGATCCGTGAGGATGTAAAAATAATTGTGAACATTTCTAGGTTTTCCATTTCACAACTGATACTTTCAAGTACTTTTCACAAATATGACTGATCAGTATTTTGTACAAATTATCATTATCCACGGGTTCATTCGCAATGCAACACGACACTAAGATTAAAATCTGACACAAACTCCTGACGAGAGGCGATGGAACATGAAATCCAAGTTGACCATGCACAACATACACCAACAGTAATGGAGAACACGAAAATATCAGCCGATCAGAATTCAAGATTATCACCCCTCTTCATCTTTAATCGTCAAAGCCGACTAGTCAAGATAATTCGGGTTATCTCATATATACATAGTCTATCACTGTTTCGAAATTGAAATGCATTTTTCTATGTTTTACAGTAATACAGTATAACGTCCAAATGAAAGCTTGGAGCTTGCAAGCTACTATCTTGGCGCTATGTTAGTGTTGATTGTGAATACACCAAAGACATTGGTGGATTGCAAGAACGAAGTTTAACCCCGGTCTACTTTAGAAGCCGTCTAAGTACAAATAGCATTGCCTCGGCAATCCCATTTTGTACTTAGACGGCGTCTAAAGTAGGCCAGGGTTTAAACTTCGTTCTTGCAATCCACCCATTCCATGAGACAAACATTTCTCGCGTTAGTGTTTGGCGTTGATGTTAGAGTTGCATTGTGAATGGGCCTTACATCGTATGACTTATTCATTACTGTCGTATCTTGCACCGTTAACGTTTTTTTGATCATTAATATCTCTAGAATTCCTGGGAACATTTTAACCTCAGCGTGATGCGGAAAATTCTCTTCTGAGGTAAGGATTCCCAACTCAACCTTCCCCCCTTCCCCCCTCATAAACACACTCCCATCTTGTTTATAAGCGTTCAATAACGTGTTCATCTCACAGATTATATGATTTAATATATTTATATCTGTATTTATTTATTTATTTATTCATATATTTGTATTGGGATTAACGATGTACTGTACCGACGATCTATTGGCGTCGGTCAATGATATATGAGATAATGGGATGATAAGATGAAAGTTGATTTTGTCAGGTGTTCTTGGAAAGTGAAAAGGAGTAGGTTGTAGCCTGTTTTTAAGGACCCATGCAGTATCAACCTGAATGACAGAGGGAAACTACCAAAAACCAGTATCAGTGGTCGACAAAGGCGGAAATCAAACCCCGGTAACCTGAATGACGGTTCAGTGCATTAGCCACTAGACCACTCGTATAAGTTTGATATCCTTAATATTCAGAAAAGTTGCATTGAGAATATATTTGACCTTATTTCTGTTCCTCTGATTTTTGTGGGCTCTCAAATTTCACGATAATGATTATTGTTATAGCTAGACGACTGAACATCGAAAGTTTAGAATACACATCTAGAGTATTTGATGAGGGGGTGGGGAGACTTGACTTTTCTCAACGTCTGATCTTACTTTCAAGTGGAAATTTATATTACATTTATAACTTGAGTGGAATAATATAGAAACCTAAACTTTTTAATACCATGAACATGAGATGAATAGATTGTTTGAATATTATGTGTAATTCATTTATATTGGGTTCAACGACGCACTGTAATGATAACTACGATCTATTGGCGAAGGAAGCGGTCGTGGTCTATATTGCTGGAACCATCCTGGCTTTTTCTACAGAGAGAAATCACGACAAACCCATGGGAAGATGAACGGTGACAAGGATCGAACCAGGTCCGATATGGCTCTCATCTCCCCGATTGCATGAAGCGAGCGTGTTAGGAACTGAGCTGCACAGGCCGGGGCTAAATATCATGTATTTTTGCTATTTCGTATTGCTTTGTACTACTAATTAAAATGTAATGTTAGTTGAATATTTTTCTGTCAAATACTCTTAGTAAGTATTGAAGAGGTTATTTCTGTATTTCCATAATTCTCTCTTACAAAGTTCCTGAGCCATCAGCAAAACAACGAACATTCCACCTAATCGTTCTTAGCCTGATACACAGTTGCCGACACTCAAGAACTGCGTTTGTAGAATTCTGTAAAAACCTTATATACCAACTTGACGGAAAAGTCAAATCAAAGTAAACATTAATTTACATCTTAAACCAAGCTTGAATAATACAATACTCAACGCAGTGAAGTTTCGATCGACCGTCTTGACTATCAATTACCGTTGCCGATCGAGTGTTTCGAGACGAAATGCCGACACTTTTGTGACGCATAACTCGATGCGTCGCTAGCTTGGCCCGTGACGTCACGTAATTTATCAAATCATATCTTCTTCAGGGTGTAAAGGTGAGTGATGGAGAAGGGGTGAAGGGAGGGGAAATATGACGTCATAAAACATCAGACTTCTCGCGCTGAGGGGATCCAACGTTGACATGTGAATACATGCAAATTCACATATTATAGAGTTTATATTCAGAATGTTTTCAGCTTATATTTAAAAATACTAACTAATAAATACAACTTTTTTTTTCATTCATTCTAATACTGTATAACTACTTAGGCTATACTCTAGGTTACAAGCTAAGTTATACGGGGACCGGGATAAGAATGAGCGGGTGATAATGAGACGACGCAGTGATGATAAATAGAAGGACGTTCACAAAATACCAATTACGTAGACTTCATTTCATATGGATAGCCGCTAGCCAGAATGTCTCCAGAACCTGCTACCGAAAATATGACATAGAACCGCATCTTTTGCAATGACGTGCGCGAATGTTGCTGCGCACAAAAGCAAATATGCTTACTTTTGATTTTGAATCTACCTGCCCAAAGTTCACATGTACGTATCATATGCAAATGCCATGTACCCTGGAGTGAATTTTGCAAACGGTACGAACTGAAGATTTTTTATTTGAGAATTGGATTCCTCGTCTCTCGTGTGAAATTGAGGTAGAAACGATCAATTCCCCGACGGGTTCGCGTCGAGACAATAAACCCAACAGCTTGTTCGAGAAATCGAAGTCTACGACAGTAGGCAACTTGTATGCATTTCCAGTTTTATAGATTTATTCTTATGGTAATTTTTTTATCAAATTAACAATGGGCTTGAAATAACAGAGTACTGAATAATTCAAAACCATGTTGATTCGATTGAAACACCTATCTTTGATACTCTTTATTCTTATTGATAAGGACTGTCAAGGTCCATAAGATCAAGAAGAAGAAGGCGCTCCTGTCGGATGACGTATCATATCTTTGGTCTATGGCATTGTATGTGACTGCATGCAAATCGAGCCATATACATATTGCAATAGACTATTTCTTGAGCAATTATACACACATGTAATTTGAACTTCAATCACCACGCATACCTGAGAGATACAACACTCCACCATGAGGTTTCTTAGCTTTTGAGAGTCTGCATTAGAAATTAGCATGAGTGGCGTAACCATAGCAATAATCCAAGATCATATATTGCCATATACAATATCTATAGAATCTATATAGTAATATATTGCCATACCTTAATAAGAAACATCCGTCAAATGAGATACCTTAATTGACAAGAGTTGTTACTATAAGAAGTCTAACGAAAGTCTAACTGTTCAAACAATTTGGGATACTACCCTTGCCTTGCATTTACATTCAGTCTTGTGCCATGTTTGTGATGATGAATATGAAACTGTTTTTAACCAATATTTTAAAGCATGACCATAACACTAGGCATAAAGGAAACCTACAGGCACGACACCATAGTTCAACTCTTTATTCTAAAGGCCCCTTTCATATGTGTACTATTATCTTCAATCGACTTCCATGTAACATAAAATCTCTTTCGAATATGACCACTTTCAGACTACTTTAAATTTATATCTTCAGGATCATTAGTTTTGCTCTATCTCTGACTACCTCCACGATGTTGTTTTTACATAAGACTGTGTGTGATCCTACAAACTGTGATATTTAATACCTATTTGACTTGTTATAAACTATGTACCGTATTTCTGTACACATGTAATAATAACCAATAAATCAATCAATCAATCAAAGTGTTGAGACATTCCGGGTAAGTGAGAACTTCGGTAGAGATAAGGAATGATATTGTTACGAGCTACATTTCTCAATTCACTAAAATTATGATTGGGTATGAACCTAGAATAATTTATAGACTGCTTATATTCGTGATAATATCGTCGTCGAACGAGTTGTCGAAAGAGTTATGCCATCCTAAATTCACCTCAAATCCTGGCTCCTCCACCCACGTGGAAGGCTGGCCCGAGATCACATCACACATAGAAAGCTTCTTCAATTACTGTTCTCGTCAATACAATTCACTACAATTTACAAATTCACAATCCGAAATATACAATTAGACAATTCACCCATCTTGAAATGAGACGTACTACTTCTTAACGAATAACTATTATATAAAGCAACTGATGCAGCACCGTAGAAGTGAATTCATTTCCAACTGAAAAATATCAAATCCGAAATATTTTGAACTTTTTTTCCGCGTATCGGTAAAATAGTTAGAAAAGTTAGAGGCGTGGAGGAATTCCAGAAAAATAATTGTAAGCACTTGAAATTTGCCACTTGAAGTTGAAACGTTTGAGCATGTCATCGTATAATCAGAATTTTCACCAGTCTTGCCTTTTGTTCAAGGATGATGTATCAATAAATTGTTATAAAATTGTACGGGATTTCAAATAAATCTGAAGCAATAGAACGTCAAGACTTATGAAAATACTAATACATCTTATGACGTGCCCATTAGTATGAATATCAACTATGACAAGTTTCGAGTATCTACAGTCATTTCCGGTATTCCTTCATGCCTCGTTTCTAATTATGCTGCTAGCATACGAAATAAACGGGACATTTCTCATTTCTGTTCAATAGATATCAATTAACTTTCATGATACTGCATCCGATGGTTCATAATACAGTATGTCAGCAGTAGTATGCCTATTTCTCATTTCAGATGAATAAATAGTCTTAAATACTAACAATCCAGAAAGACAAGCTGAAATGTTATTCGAACGGACAGTTACAAACTGAAACGTAGGTCTACAGAAGATATAATACAAACTTGATCAAATTAAAATCATCGATTTTCATCTTCAGTTGAAAAATTCCCACATTCAATCCAATATATTTCCGACCAATAAAACCAGCTCTTCAGTATTCAAAGCACGGAACTTTTTCCAGCATTATGTGTTGTCTGAATTCCTCACAAACAGCCTGTTAGATGTTGAATGATTACAGATTAAAACGAAATCGGCTCTGAACTGAACAATTGAACCACCATTTCATTTTACGAAATTGATTATCGTATACAATTATTCAAATTGCATCGAAAAACAACGAAATAAAATACCCTATTTGAATAGTGTTTCAACCTCATTCAGAAGTTGAGTGATGACTTTATCAACACAAGAATACCAACTGTGCGACGGAAATACTATCAATTTATCTATACCTTCCGGTTTGACATTCGTTGGTAGAATTCAAAATAGGTCAATATAGAAAACTAGTCTATGAACTTTGTCCATTTCAAAAGTGACAGATAATTTAAACTCATAGCAAATAATGTATTGTATGTTACTGAATGTCAAATGCAAACACGGTCCGTTCGCATACAATATATCTGTATGTTTCATGAACATAAAAGCGGCACAATCATTAGTAGTTGATACATTCACATTCAATAATAATATTCTATTATTTGCTCGAAGAGGATTTGAATATAAACATATTCGGAGGACTTTGGTAATTAGCAGAATAAATCTGCAGCGTTTAATAAAGTCTGTAATAATGAGCATAAATTTAAAAAAAAAATGATATTTTGACACTGGGAGTGTGGATAAAATGTATTTATATTGAGTTTATATATATCATTCTATTTTATCATTCATTATATTTGATCAAATGTGTATAATTATATATTCAGTTTAACGATACGCTTTGATGATATATATATATTGATGTATTGGCGTCTGTGAATGATGAATGATTACGAGAAGACACTATAGAATGTAAGTGTATGATATTAGGTGTTCAGAAAGAAGAAATTTGAAACGGTCGTGGTCTGATGTGAAGTCTTCATCGCTGTAATTACTTGAACGATGAAGAAAAAGCACGTAATTCAGGTTTCAGAATTAACTCAAAAAAAGACAATCCGTCGTTTGGTTCAAACATTTGAAGTACTGCTTCAATTTATGGAGTAGGACAGGCGCAGGTTCGAGTTCCGCTACATGCATATATTTTTTCAATGACATTCATTCACCTCAAGACTACCTAATTTGATCATCACCCGTTCATTCGTACCCTCATGCAACACAGCTGTTTGTGGGGTCGTTAAGTATCGTAGAAAAGTCATTCCAACAATATTATATTCTCATAATATTCGAAAAAATACTTTCCCAGCATTGAATCGAGTTATCCATCGTATATTATGGATATTTTAATTGATTCAACTTCAACCGAGAATATTGAAATCATAAGCAAATATATATATATATATATATATATATATATATATATATATATATATATATATATGAGAGAGAAATAGAGAGTGAGAGAGAGAGAAAGAGAGAGGAATCCGAATCCCTCTCGAAAGAAAGAAGATTCGATCATCACTCAATAAAATATGTAAGGCATTTTTCTTATATTCATGATCAAATAAAAGTCGTGGACCGCAATTTTCATATTCAATATTTATCAATTAATGCTTTTTTATCATTGACTTCCATTTCACCATAAATAAAAAAATACCTTATACATATTTCCACCATTTGACTGAACGATTTTTCAATTATAATAGTCGAGTATGCAAATGTTTGAATATATTTCGTTTTTCAATCTTCAAATGCTTACATATATATATATATATACATAAATGTCATTTCATTCCACTGAATTGAGTTTAGACGTTCATTGAAATTAGCCATCAATCAAGTCTTGAATACCGTATTTCTCATTTAATATAGAATACTGCGACTCGCATATTCTGTGGTATTTACTGAAAAGGTTCATTTTATGTCAATCTTTTCATTGCTACACGAAGGCTCTAGGAGATTATTCGATCCATTTAGAAACATTTCTGAATATACTTTCCTCTATACTGAAAAATATTAATCACACCATTTATAAAGTATTTATATATTTGTATAGAAGTAGACTGATAAATATAACGAGAAATCTCGAGAAAAACGTGTATTTAAGGGCTGGTCATGTCACTTTCGAAACTTACTGTGGAAATGTTATCCACTTTGATAGCGGTCTTAGAAAAAGCGTCTTTATAGCGATAGCGGTCTTTAGTAAATAGAGCTACATGTATTCTATTGCATTTAAAACACTAAAAAAGAAAATACTGGATTTACTCATAACAAGACTGTTGTGTTGAGTGTCCTAACTAGGGTGGGGGAGGAGGGGGGGGGGGGAAATAGGGGGAAAATTTTCCCCAAAAAAACTGCCATTGAAACAAAGAAGCAATATACAAACTGTGATATCCAAGCTTTTGATCCAAGTCACTCAATCACTGCCTTCTTTACGCAGCCCGACTTGTTGATCATCCCTAACGAACTTAAACATGCTTAAAACTCAAGAGTCACGTTTTCCAATACATGCATTTACTTGAAAAACGACCGATAGAGAATTGATTAAACTTGATAGAAATGCCATGGAACAATATTAATATTCTGTGAAAATATTCATTTCAATTGGATGAGGAAATTTGAAAATTTAACCCAATTCTACCGCTGAATTGCTATTCTCAAAAATAATTGGATTCTATTCTGGTATGACACCATTGTACAAACAAAGTTACAAGTCGATTGGTTACTGTGTCTGAGTAAACCGAATGTCACACAAAAAGTATATAGAAAGATGAAAATGAAAAATGATTTTTCAAATAAAATGTGAAATTGAAGTCGCATCGTCTAATCATCTAATTATCTTATCTAGGCTCATTTAACTATCAATGGTTCGAACAGTAACAGAGAAAAGTTTGTTATATGAATCTAATTTACTCATTTATATCAAGAATAACCAATATCTCAATGACAGCTAGAGATATTCAAGATCGTAAATATAAGAGAAAACCACATTTTACGTTCTAAAAATGGAATTAATTTCTTTAATATTTTTTAAAGCTCATGGGATCTCTATGTCATGTTATAAATAATTAAAACTTCAGAAGCCATACGGAAATAAGAGGGAGAGTTAGAGAGAGAGACAGAGAGGGAGAGAGACAGAGAGTCAACAAGTTTGAAGAAGAGAGAGAATTAGATTAAATTGAAAGAAAACGAGTGATGAGTAGATGGTGGAGAGAGTAAGATAGAGAAAGAGAGGTGTTGAAAGATGATTAAAAATGTACGATGTGGAAGGAATGAAAAAGTGGGAAATATTTCTCGACGGTCTATAATTCAGCGAGAGAGAGAGAGATAGGAAGAGAGAAATAGAGATGAGATGGGTGAGCAGAAGCATGTCTGAAACAATCATTGCATTCTACACAGCACGAGTATCATCGAGTCTGAACACCGAACCGCTAATGTCATTGGATAGGCAAAACGGTCGATCGGGACCGTCAACACTCAGTTATAAACTCATTACAAGTGGTGACAGGGATGAGGATTATCCGTGAAGAGAGAAGTGATCATGAAAATAATTATCTCAAATATTGTTGTTTGAACTCAAGTAAGTATAATATATTGTAGCGTAGGTAGGACCGATCAGACACTTTTATATTCTAAACATTCCTTAAAGAGTTCATGGGGTCGATTTGCTCGAATATCATTTTCTTATTATAACTTTCGAACGGTATGATATATTGAAATTCTAATGAGGGGGATAATCAGATATTCTCAGATATCAGAAAATATAACTGCATAAGAGCAAATATAAGCGTTTGGGGTTTCGATATGATCATTATTATATTGTTTGCTTAACAACCTCACCAACATCCATGTTATACGGGAGAAAAACTCACAAATCACATGGTCTTTCCGAAATATGAAAACTGTGAAACATTTGTGTTTCTTTTTCATGTGTGAATTGATATAATTATTGAATGGTAAATGATATGACTATCATCATTCTTAATCTTTATTCACCTGCTTCCTCTACTACGGTACTACCAACAATACACCAAGAATTATATAGGTATACGAGTAGTTAGGCCTATACTGAAATTAGCACAAAACTGTAGTTATGCTGATGTATTACGTGTTTTATAGTTTACGTTGGTTATAATCGATTTCGATTTCGATTCATCGATTTGGTATTTTTGGACTCGATTCGATATCAGATTGGAACTTATTTGATATTCGACAAAAATTCAATATCGAGAAAATGATTGATTACGATTGAATAAATTGTAATCAACTGAAATAAGTATAAACTAAGTGACAAGACAAGAATAGAACTCGCGTGGTTTCTCGTTGCTGTCAGTGTAACATTGTTAGGTATCATTGAAATTAACAAACTATCGTCGTATTTTCGAAGATAATAAATATGTATTCTGTTGACCAGACTTACAAGTAAACTAAATCCTTCTCTTGCAGCGTTTACTTATACATAGTTGAGACTAGTGCATTGCAATCGATCAGAGAATATGTCATTTTTTGATAACTTTTGAACGGTTGAAATATCAAAATTGTAATAAGGTAGAAACACATACAATTTAAATATCTGATATCTAATGTAAAATTGTATTATCGAGCTTGTGGATTCTAGTTTATTGTCACAGGTTTTATAATTGAGAAATGTGCTTCTTCAGCTGCATAACTGTGAAACTTTTGCGATATAAGTAGAACAGTTTTTATTTATACCATCTCGAAAGTATCGGAAATAGCTGTGTTACCTCTGTATTAGAATGTGACATCTTATACCTTTCAAAAAATCACCATAAACTGAAGTAATCTCAAGTTCAATCCCATGTGCTTATAACTATGTGCTTATAAAGTCCCAATAACGCGTTTTTTTCCTATTCGAAGTCTTTTCAAAATTAAGGAATATGATATAATTCGATCAATACTCGACAATAGAGTATCGATATCGCATGTAATTTTTTATGTCGAACGGCCACCCTGATTGCTGTACAGAAGCCCACAGCGAGAATGTATTATTAGCGCCACACAACATACGTGAGAGTTCAGCAGACGAGCCACAGGTGTTCACACTACACAGTGTTATTGGACCGACCAATGAAAAGTGCATTAATCTACAGGCCTACACAGTTCAGAGTTAATAGGCTGAGTAAATATCCGCACGGAGAGTCTTTATGATACCGTTGGGTATATAGGTTGGTGATACATTGTACCAATACTTGAGCATGGACTTTAACAAGGCTCATTCGAAGTAGGCACTAAAGCAACTGGATTAATGCGTGATGGTATTGGACCTATTACACAACATACGAATCATATGAAATATATGTCTCTCTCACTCTCTGTCCAATCAACACATTCACATAAAGGCCTTCAATATATATATATATATATATATATATATATATATATATATATATATATATATATATATATATATATATATATATATATATATATATATATATATATATATATATATATATATATATATATATAATATATATATATATATATATATATATATATATATATATATATATATATATATGTATATATATATATATATATATATATATATATATATATATATATATATATATGGTAACGATGACTTTGCGGTGATTTGCTCGCTTGGAATGAGATGTGGTGGTCCTAAAAAAGACCTGTGGTCAGGACGTATCGGAACTCGGAAGTCGTTGTACTTCCATCTTCAGGAGTCGGTCTGGTCTGCTGAACTGGTCTTCTGGACTTCGATCGCAGTCCAGTCTGCTGAACTGGTCTGTTGGACTGCGATCGAAGTCCAGCAGACCAGTTCAGCAGAACAGACCGACTCCTGAAGATGGAAGTACAACTACATCCGAAACGTCGAGACCAAGGTCCTTTTTGGGACCACATCTCATCTCATATATTATATATATATATATATATATATATATATATATATATATATATATATATATATATATATATATATATATAAACTTGGTTCAGTTCCTAAATAATGAATAATATATTCATATACTTTAGAATATTATGTATAGTATTATATATTTATTTGAGGCGTATATATATGTTTTCTCTTCATTATCCATGTACTCTCTCAGTGTTTCTGCCCTACAAATAATCCTGAAAGCCTTGTATAACGTTGGTGACTGAGTGACTTTTAGCCAGCTTTTAGTAACTCCCTGAGGGTTGTCGGTGGAGCGTGGATTTAATGTCCGTGATCGAGTCGTGGGTTATTCAAGACACTGAAGGTAAATGTGGAATGGTTGACTGGTTGGCCTCCAACGCTATATGCGTGTGTGTAGCTCGTACACACACGTTTCTCTCGTGAAATATTTGTATTCGACGAAGTTCATTAATATTTATATATATATATATATATATATATATATATATATATATATATATATATATATATATATATATATATATATAAATATGGAGATTAGGTTCTATTTATATTTGACAATTTGATAAGAATGTTGAATGATCCTTGTTCCATCATCGAGGGAGTGAAAACTGAATTGACTTGTCTCTAAAGCTGATGAGAATGGAAGATATATATTACACGGACCTCTGAATTATTTCTCGTGCACCACTATAGTGACATCAGTGGCGGCCTCATTGACTATAATCTAGTTGTGTTGCCATTACGGCGTTACGGCGTGACGTTTTGTTTCGGTCCGTGAGTGTACGCGCGTCATAGCGCCAATCCAATTACCGCAGCTCGGCCATTTGCAGGTTTATTAGCGGAAAGTAACTAGCTACCAATTAATACAGAAGTTGACAACACTGTGTAACTAGACGACTTGATTCATATTTCACATCAGATAACTTCTGATGATCTAGCTATCTACATTTCTCTCTCGGTCTCTCTCTTTCTCTCTCTCTCTCTCTCTTCCTCTCTCTCTCTCTCTCTTCCTCTCTCTCTCTCTCTCTTCCTCTCTCTCTCTCTCTCTCTCCTCACAGATGTTTGTATGATTCGAATATTATCATTGGTATTTAACTAATGTAGACATATCTTTCATTGATGAACTATAATTACTCTCTCTACCGTTCAATTAGGCGTAATGTTCAACAGGTTTCAGAGAAATGATCAAAAAAAAATGTTGTTATTTCAAACCTGTAGTTTTGAAAAAATTCATATGTGATTAATTTTGCATCGGTTCACGCCAATACAGAACTTATCAAATCTACGCACACGTGTGTGTTTGTATATAAGCATATATATATATATATATATATATATATATATATATATATATATATATATATATATATATATATATATATATATATACAGCCTGATCATTTCTTTATTGAGTGAACGCTTTTTTAAACTGTTTTCAAAGTGATTTCAAGTGTGAGTATTAGAGGTACGGTAGCTTTTAAGCCTATAGGAATTATCCCGTGGGGACGCATAGTGTTGAAACTTTCAGACTAGACATATCTTATTCATGATAGTGAAGTATACGTCCTTGTATACGGTATGAGTATAAACGCTAGAACAAAGAACTTAACGTGTCGTTGCTTGTTTTCAGAGATAATGCACTTTCATTCCACGTTTTGAAAATATATTCAGGGATTGTTTATATCATCATTGCTATACCTGGACTCGTCTTATCGTTTATCTTGTTTTTTATTTATTTTCAAACTATTTAAATTTGGAAGAGCAATTAAAACTATTGAGCAATGGTTTTATGTTTTGAGGAAGGTTTAAACCTGTATCTGTGTCTGATCCTGCTCGACACGTTTTTGTATTTCCAATACAATTTCTTCTACTTTTTCGTGTTTGATATGGAGTTATTTTTTTTATTACCACAGTCAAGCCCTCACAATTCTTTGCGGATAAGCGATACAAATCTTGTTTATCTGTAATTTTTTCTACCTCTTGAGATTTCTTTAATAGTAAATAAAAAAATGAGAATTAGAGAATTAGAGCATTCATTTACTAATAAATTCATAAAGTGAATATTATTCTACTAACGCGACTAAATTCAAGTGAATGTACATTCAAACTGTAACTTATGAAGACCAAAAATGTAAGGCATACATAATAGTCCTAATGGATAAAACGAAACTTCTGCCATTCCAGGTTCACTACAACTAATAAGAAATTGAAATCTGCTATGAACATAACACGGAGCAAGTTTAAAATGAACATCATTCATCCTTGGGAATGATCATTGACACAGGGACGAGGGTAAATAGAGGGTGGGACAGTTGAACAATGGTAGAACCACGTTTGAAAAATGAGTATTGACTTGTGACTTGAAGGGAGTATTCACTATTCAGCACTAATTTATATTTTCATACTCACACTTCAAACACTATCACAGTTTATGTATATATACCCCATATAGACCTATATATATATATATATATATATATATATATATATATATATATATATATATATATATATATATATATATATATAAATGATAATATGCATGTCAAGAAACGGAAATGTCATAAAGAATAAACGTAGCTACTTTCAACACATCTACTCTGTTGAATGTAAAACAATTCCAAATTCAAATTCACTGAACAAAACTTCTACATTTTAATGCTTGCTATGAAAGTTTGTTGAATATCACGAGACAAAGATGAAAACAGCGAGGTAAGTTGAGATGGATGATATTAAACCATAGATTAATAAATACATCGTGCGATAAATTCATGCCTCGCAGCGTATAATATGTTTAATGTTGTGAATCTATCAGCATTTCAAAGGTATTTAGTGCAATAGCGAGCATCGGAAAGTTTGGAGTAATATAATGAAGCTCGGATAGATGCACGGAATTCTACGGGTCGGCAAACTTTTTTTTTTAATGCTGCTTAACAACCCACCAACAGCTGTTATACGGTGGTACGAACGAGCGGGGGATAATGGAACGATGGAGCGATGATAGGTGAAAAGATGTATACAAATACTAATGCCTTATGCGAGACTCGAACCCACGCCTAATGGTGACTTCAGATTCTACCGCTAGCGATAATTGACTGGCTATCGGCAATCGAACCCGGTAGCGAGAATTTTTCTGCAAGTCGTTTTTAAACGGACATAGGAAAAATATTTGAAAATGTTCCAATTATAACCCCCAATTAATTTTTTTCCAAAGCTGTGTGCCTCGGACCCGCATGAGCTGGGGGGCCCTCCCTTCAGACTCCCTATTGTAAACGGGCATTTTAAGACTATTTTTTAGAAACACTTACTCACTTTTTTTTAACAAATTAACCACTGTGTGAGCTTACCTCATCTCCTTGTCCGATTTGTTGCCAACAATAATCATCGGCACCCTCGGTACCGGTGCCTTCCTCCGGCCGCCGCCCGAGCTGTTGGCCGAGGCGCATGCGCTCAGCTTCGTCTCCAGGATCTGCTCCCGAAGACGCACGACCTCCTCAAACGACTCCCGACTATCCATGCTGAACACCAACACGAACAGGTCACCTGGAAGACAACGACCAATCACAGTCAAGGTTAAGTTTCAACGACTAAGCTGGGATAAGATCTCGGTTCAGCTATCAATCCGGGATAAGATCTCGGTTCAACTATCTGGAACAAGATCTCGGTTCAAAGACCAATCAGAGTTGAGACCGTGGTTGAACGATCAATTTGGGACAATGATTTCGGTTCAAAGACCAATCAGAGTCAAGATCACGGTTCAACGACAAATCTGGAATAATGTCACTGTTCAACGACCAATCAGAGTCAAGATTACAGTTCAACGACCAATCAAGGAGAATATAAAGGTTAAACGACCAATCAGGGTCAAGATCATGGTTCAACGAACAATATGTGACAATATCACGGTTCAACGACCAATTAGAAACAACGCTCAACGGATAATCAAGGTCGAAGAGTAATTGGGATCAACTGTATGGTGTAACGTGAAAGCATACAAGAAATATCCAGTCAGTGAATGAAAATTTTCAAAAATTCAAAAATTCAAGCATTTGTATTGGACGAAGAGATCATTACTGTGGACGAGAGATATGGGGGTTTGGAGTGGAGATAAACTAATGGGAGTGAGATTGGGGTTCTGTTTTATTTCAACATTTCGTGACATGTCCATCGTCATCGGTCAAACCATCTTCGAGTACAGCTGCTGTGATTGATTTCTATACAAATTGTCTGGACACTTCTGACGACCAAGCTACAGTGGCTACGTTGTGGAACCCACGCTTGAATAAAAAAAAAGTATGAGTTTTCCAATAAGCATTGTCAGAAGAAAATCTTCAATCACATTTTGCACTATTCCTGTTACATCTGACGTGACATAATTTTAGTTTGATTGAATACTGGATTGAGGTGAGTCCGAAATACATGAGACAAGGTGCGAAAAATGCATTCCTACCAGGTTTTACCAATCGATTGAGACATAAAACAACCCTGCACATAATAAACATTCATTCATGAGCATTTCTTACATATGAAAGGAAGTGGATTTATATTATACGGAATATTCTTCCATCGGAAAAACAATTTAAATATTTATGAAAACCGATTTTCAAATTTACGTGTGATTCGTTGAATATATAATACTCAAGCCTAGACGATAAAAACACATGAGAAGTAAGCGCAGATCGTTCGATGGGTAACTAGCAAACGATGAACCGAGCTATTCCAGAGAAATAATCGAAGACGGGATATATCGAAATTTTTAACTGTCATTCATATAGAAAATATTTTATTGAATCACATCAGAATAACAATTAGGGTTAGGAAAGTGAATTGCCAGGCAATGTCATTTGTACCTTGCATAGGGATGTTCAGTATTGTGACTTTAAACTTACTGAGTTTATGTGCCTTGATTTTGTGTCACAAAATAAGAAATACCCAAAAGTATAGTTTTTATGAGTATATATAAAATATATGAACGTTTTTTTGTTGATCTGAGCACTGAATAATCTATATCAACAGAGTAGCTCGCTGTGAATTTGTAGACGAAAAACCGAAAGATAGCAGACAAGACTGACAATAATGTAGCAGTAGAAAACAAGATAAACGTTTTATCTAGTTAGTAAGAAAACAACGTATAACGCTCTGTAGAAACGCTTGAACGTTCAGAATGAAGATAGATATACGTTGCATGGAGACGAAAACATTTTCAAATATAGTTTGATTGACTATAAATAAAAACCATAAAAATGTGTGTTTCATCACAAAAATGTGTTCTCCACTTTTAATGGTTTCATAAATTCATGTTTTCCAATTGAAACAATTTCAAGACCCTTTGCAGTTATATACATATTACCAAGTTATCTCTACATGGGTTCATTCTTTAGGATATTATTTCCGAACACAATTTTGGACACGTAATATCGACGCCATAAACTGGTCATTGTGTTTTTTTAATGAGCATAGCGAAGACATCTATTTCGCTAAATCGACTCACATGGATTCTTCAGGTGGTTAATATAAGTATTTTGATTTGGCCATTAGGAATTAGCATGAGTTACTTACGCCTTATCAGCCTTTTTGTGACGCCATTAAGCTTTTTACGAAGGAACAAACTTACCCTGTTTTATCTATAATTATTTACCTTATTATTTTTCTCAAATTTTTAGATTATTCTTGTCTTTATTGGCTTGAATAATTATACCTTATTTAACTGGACTTTATAATTTTAACTTTGGATTATTATTTTTTCTAGCTTGTACAAGTTTAGGAGTTTAGGAGTACATAGATAGATGAAAACAGCGAGGTAAGTTGAAATGGTTTATATTAAACCATTGATTAATAAATATACCGTGCATTAATGCATTGCCTCGCAGCGTATAATATGTTTAATCAAGATCGAATGACGCTTCTAATTCATCAACTCGGAGAGAATAATATAATTATTATGTTGTGAATCTATTAGCATTTCAAAGTGTATGGAATGAATTAGAAGAAGATATCAAGAATATAACGAAGATCGGTGATTTAAGAAGAGAGCTAAGAAAAAAATAACAACGTATAATTTTATCGTGTACGTTTGCATGATTGTACTTTCATTAGGTATAGTAATCATTACCACCTGTTTTATGAACAATCTGTAATGAATAAATGAAATAAAAAAGCATTTAGTGGAATAGCGAGCATCGGCGTTCCAACTTCTACACCCCTATCACGATTAAACTGACATTTCTTCTGTTGGATCATGCGTCAGTCAATGCGTGTTCAACACATCAGAGTATTCAAGTCTCTTATAGTTTCCAAGATACAAGAAGCTCGCGTACTTGGCTCGCGTCAAGCTACCGCACGATGGAAATAATTGCGAATAATTGCGTCATTTGCTATTATATTCCTCCCATTCATTAGCACGTTGTTCAGTCACGTGACCGTGCAGGCGTGTCCCACGTGACCGGATGACGTCATTCGAAGCGTTAGCAATAATAACTTTCTCTCCCTCTCACCCTCTCTCTCTCTCTTTTTATCTTTTCCTCTCCCTCTCTCTCTGTCATCCTTTCTCTCGCGCTCTCCAACTATCCATCCATCTGTCTATCCATCTATCTATCCATCCATATGTCTACCCATCTATCGAACATACCTTATATGTTGATATGTAATGGATCGGAAAACGCAACATATGCTTTCCAAGATGTGCGAGATATTTACATAAAATGTAGTTGGAACTTTGGAGCTCTATACAGAGTGATTTTGAAACTGTAGAAAATTTACCGCTTCTGTGATACAGCTCACCTGTTGATCATCCCTAACAAAAGTGAATATAATTTTTGTCCTTTCAACAATAAATAACATTCATTATCTCAAAGTGAGATTAAACAAGTATTGTTCAAACTAGGTAAAAACGAGTAGTAGATCAATATCAACATTTGGTAGAAATCTCATTTCAATCGAATGAAATTTCAGAATTGGAAATTTCACCTGATGCCATTTTTATGAGAATTTGCAAACATTCAATATTGTTTCCCTAAAAAGTGCAGAAGCACCAAACCAATGAACAGGGAAAATATAAAGAAGTGACCTATATGCTGTTCGGTCATAAATAATACAATGTCAATAAGAGCGGTACTTTTTGGTATCAGTAATGTAATCTTCGCTACGCTCATCTGAAGACAGGTAAACAATATAAAGATAGAAACAAGTTCCATGAAAAAAGAGACAGAAGGAATAAATCCCGGTTTTACTGAAGATATAAAGTTTGACTGTAAATATAACATGTATCTTCCAGTTGAACTCTACATGATCAACTTCTGATGGAACCGTGATTTTTTTGCCTTGACCACTAACATAAAACAGTATAGAAGTCAGTATACTATCGTGGTATGTTACGATGAAGGATGATTGAAGCTAGTCCCAAGGTTTACTGATAATAAAATGAATTATATTTTATTGAAAACTTACGGATGTTTGAATATTAATCAGGCCTACATCGTTCATTTTCGAATTAAAAGTTATAGGCCTACATCAAAAGTGTCCAGCTGACCGATAGTTAAAATAGTACTAAAAATGGAGCATATAATCAAGGGACTGGAAAAACAATGACACAGCAAGATAGATAATAAATCAATTATAAAAACTTCGTCGGTTATTTCTGCCAAATTGACTGAATGATATAAGTTACTATTGAAATCTTCAATCAAATTCGAAGTCTTCATAATTGTCCATTAAAAATGTCTATGTCCACATCATTTTCAATTTCCATTTTCCATTTTCGCTTCCATCCTCCAGTTATAGGTCCTCTGGTACTCCTGGCCCGAGCGATTATTGAAGTTTGTAAACTATCTATCCTTATCCCCCCATCTGGTTTCCCATTTTCGAAGCTTCTTCATAACAGGCGAAGGACGGTATTCCATGTAATCACACAAGAATATTTTTTTTTTTTTTCAAAATAAGATCGAAACTTGATACAAAATCATTGTTGCTCAATTAAGGCTATGGATGAAAGAAACTAAGAATTTCTTGAAACTTAACACTTGTGAAAGCCTACATAAATCAATTCAATATATATATATATATATATATATATATATATATATATATATATATATATATATATATATATATATATATATATATATATATATATATATATATATCAGTATCCTTCTAGTAAACGTTTCAGACAATCAAAAAATCAATAACCACATAACGAACCACGCAGAAATAAAGATGACAGTAACGAGATTTTTGTTCAGATATTAAATTCCGATCAGGAAATTGATTTCAGTATCATTTTTCGTTTCCGTCGCGTAGGTTTCCCGTCGCATCAACAGGTTTGTGGGTCGACGAGATAGAGAGAGAGAGACAGAGAGAGAGAGAGAGAAAGCGAATGTGAGAGACAGAGAGAGAGAAAGCGGGAGTTAAACGAGGAATATATTGATTATGGTTGTAGGAACGTGTAGATGTCTGGAAGGTATGCCAGGAATGTGGTGAGTGGGAAAAAGACCTCACTTCGAGAGCGGCACACGGAAGGTACCTAATGAACTGCATCCTAAAGAGCTCTCCTTTCCTCTTTTCTCGGTCTGCTTGAATACATGTGCTTTGTTGAAGCCAGTGGAAAAGGAAAGCGGGTGGAAATTGGGACAACAATGAATTTCAGAGCAGTATTGTAATTACCTACTGGATAGGTGAGAATAGGTTATTCCTAGATAGGAAAGGTTGGCGAAAAAAACATGGTTGAGTCTCATAACACCTATTCATAAATCCTACACTACCTTCTCACCTTAATTATTCTCACAACGCCTACAAACTTATTTGTTTCCCCTCCACCCCCCACCATGCTTCTCGTATGCTGTCAGTCATCCCTTTTTATTCTCAAAAACATTCATATATAAGTAAACTCATAAATAGTAATATGAAATATCCGTTTAGATTCCAATTAAATTCCTCTTTCAATATCAGAATGAACCATTTTATGTGATTCCAAGTCTACACGCATGGTAGTCAAGGCAACCTCGACCATACGCATATGGATTAGTTATTACCGCGACCGTCAGCCTCCTCTGGCTGACCAGTTGCTGACAGCTGATGGCTTAGTGCGGAGCGACATCGGAATGTGACGTGTAGACAGCGTGGAATGTGGCAGAGGTGTGATTATAATAGATAATAATTATGTTCGTAATATCTGGGGGGGGGGGTCGACTGAGGCTTTGTCGCTTCTCTGGTCGATCGATGTCTCTTCAAAATCGATATCTAAAATATATATCACGTAACTCGTTATTATATATTGGGTTTAACGACGCACTGTTATGATAGCGCAGATCTAATGGCGTCGGATGGATGATGGGATGATGAGATGAAGGTTCTTGGGTAATGGGAAGGATAGAGGGGAGGAACCGGTCGTGGCCGACTTATTGTAGGAACCATCCCGGCATTAGCCTAGACTTCAGAGGAAAACCATGAAAAACCCCTGTAAAGATGGTCGGAGGCGGGGATCGAACTGGTTTCGAAATTCCCCTCGCTAACCGGATCACGTGAAGCGAGCGCGTTAACCACTGAGCTGCATGTGCCGGTTATGTAACTCGTCGATATCGCTTTCTTCGATAACACATTCGACAAGTTATCAAAGTCAAATACATATCGGTATCTTCGGATATATTGGATAAATACGCTATTAGTAGATCTGGAGGATGAAACAGGGCTGCTGTACTTCTTGTAAATTGAAAACTATCATTTTGTTGGCAATGCATAGGATATGGCATCCAGTTCTTCGATTCACTAAATAGCAGCGTACCTGCACGCGGTTTTCATAGTTCAACCTGGAAACTATCCACCAAAATGTGAGTTTGGAGTTGGCAATCATTATCCCTGATGTTTTTCCGAGGGGTTAAACAACTCCTGAAATCCGGTGTACACTTGACCATGAAATCCCATTGGAATGCCCTTGAAATCCCCTTGAAATCTCTTGAAATCCCCTGAAATCTCTTGAAATCCCCTGAAATCTCTTGAAATCTCTGAAATCACCTGAAATCAGGTGTTCACCAAATTTGAGAGTTGTAAGCCCCTCGTGTTTTTCTTATGGAATAGTAGCGCCTTGGACGAAAGCGTTAATTTAATATGAGTGAAAACGTAGTTGTCACTTGGCAGAGAAAACGAATGATAATAACTTTCTGAAGGGTAGACGAAAGTGTTAAGCCATCGAGGTCGAGTACGAAAAAATAATTTGTATTAACTGAATTTTACTTTCTAGTTTCATAGTCCATATCAACAACAGAAGAAGTTTCGTTACCAATCAAATTAAAGATAACAACTCAAAACTACGATGATTACATAAGTTCGCGGCAACTTCAGCGCTCGCTCTTGAAAGATGCAGTTGCGTTTTCTATCGTAAACCACGTCCTGAAAAATCCTAAGAATAACAATAATACCAATCTAACGCCTACACAAAGGACTGTGATAGCCGCCCTCGTTAGCTCAGTCAGCTGAGGCACACTTCAGACACTGATGCGGACCGTTGGGCGAGGGTTCGAATCCCGCATAAGGCATGGGTTTTTGTAAGCGTCCTTTCACTCATCATCACTTTCTAGTTACATAATCACTTGCTCATTCGTACCCCCGTATAACCTAGCTGTTGATGGGGTCGTTAAGCAAACAATAATCATCATCAGGACTGTGATACGTGTTTGTTATGATCATGACTTTGTTATTTTCTTGTAGTGTCATAGTATCTAGGTTTTCTAGTGAATATTAACCATTCAAAGGCCAGTCCCTAGTAGCTAGCTAGGCCCGATATAATATTTCACATGACAGTCGCGGCAAAAATCCCGGTTTCCAAATCAATAATTGTCAGTAATTAATAAACAATTTTTATCGATTTCGACTCTCAATTTCCCTCACTTTCTGCTAACTTATTCACGAGATCAGCTGCTCGTTTCACACATATCTAATATAAATCACACTCATCGTCACGAGTTAACGGCTCGAACCGTCCGATCGTCATGGCGTACACGTAGCGGAGACGGTCGATCGAAACCCTCACTCAGACCAATAGCGAATAACAAGGTATTTATTGACATGCGCAGCTGCACTGCGCAACTCAGCTCGGCCAAGTGCAGTGGTTCGTCTTGGCCATCGTGATTTCAAAAGCACTGGACATCATGTTGAAGGTGACCTATTAGTGACGTATAGCTAATCAAGAGTTAACTTTAACTGACTGTCTACTGGACGAGTTTAAAATGGTCCCGATTAACCGCGTCCCTATCGATTATCCTAATCGACAGGGTGTGTCGATAAGCAGAGCCTCGTAAAGTAAAGTGGAGTCAATTATTGGATTTTCAACAGTTATCGATGAGTTTGAGTATTAGAAAGGATTGAATTAGTTGATTTGGGTTAGTTGGGTTATGTCCACTTATCGGTTAGTCGCGCTTCGGAACTTCATTCAAAAGACTAGGGTTCGATTCCTGCCGGTCACCCATCCTGACTGTGGCTTTTCTCGTTTCCTACTGTCGTTACCCAACTGAAATAATTCTCAATTATCAAGTTACGACCGACTCCTACGTCACGCAAGCAGATATAAGAATATTTGCTATATATTAGGTTTATTGAAGAAAATTCAGGTTGACCACACCACACAAAAACAACAACAACAACAACAATGTCAACGACAACAACGCCCGGTCGTACTATATACCTAGCTGAACTAGAAGCACACAATCCTTTTTCAGTCTGACTTAATCAACACATATATGGGGTACAATTGTTTAATGCAATTAATTCGAAATGAAATTCCAAGTCTAGGAATTTATAATGAATGACGATTGGCAATTTAATGTTAACGTACAAAACGACTCTGACGTCATTAAATATAACGTAATCAGAATCACATCGTTATTCTCGGAGTGAATGTCTCGTTAACGTATAAAGGATCGAGTATAATTGTTAGAAATATCAGACTTGGAAGGACAACTTGTTCAATAATTGGCCATCTATTATGTGCACAAGTTGGATACAGGTTCAAAACATCCGGGCGCTAGTGGCAACGTACGGTAGGAACCGACGGTCGTCGCCGCCAACCCCTGTCTTTACTTGGCGAAAGTACAAAGGAATTCAAGTCTTGGTGGAAAACAAACTTTCTGACAATTAAAACATTTTCATATTTCAATTTATCAAAGTTCATTGAAACTTTTTCATGTCAGAGTTTATTAACTCATATAAGGGGTGAAATTGTTTTAGAAAGTTCAATTGATATGAAAGTCCAAGTCTGGGAATATACTAAACAACTGGCACTGGCAAATGGCAAACAACTGGCAAATATATATAATAACTGGCAAATACTTGTAATATCTTCAAGACGGTGCAAGTAATAACTATTCACCTTACATCGCATTATTGTCAGGCGTATACGCTTAAAAATGTGTATTTCTAAGCGTATACGCCTGATAATCAGGTGATTTGAGATAAATAATTATTACTTACATTATCTTGGAGGCATTAAAATATCTGTGTTTCTTCGTTCTTAGAATTTCGTCATCTCATACCGTTCAAAAGTTATCACAAAAAAACTGATATTCCGCTAAATCGACTCCCATGGATTCTTGATACAAACTAACGACATTATTGTCTGTCTCTTTCAACAATGAGTGACGTCACTCAACAGAAGCCTGTTCGCTTTTCGTGTTAATCGAGTCACTTGAAATACCTTGGAATATGTTTAATACGCCAGTTGGATCACTGTTGAATGTATTCTGAAATTTTATCCGCAATGGACATTATCTAGAATGCTCTTATGGCCATTGAAAATTTTCGGATAGTGCTAAATAAACCTTCATGAAACGTGAACATTAAATATTTCATTTACACAGTTAATTGTAGAAGATTAACGAGCGATTAACAAGTCGAAGTGTCTGTTAGGATGTGCCCCAGGAAGTTCATCTATCCAGTAGCAAGACGTGACGATGAAGTGTTGGACGATTATCATGGGACACAGGTTAGAATTTTCAGTTTACAATAAAGTGATCTGAAGATTTATGTACTCAGTGGTATTACTATTTTTATGTCACCTATAATTATTTCAGTAACATTTCAATTTTATTATTCAGTTATTATTTCATTCTAGTTTTTCCAAAAAGGCCTATTTCATATTGATTGCATTGATCAACCTGTTTACTTTTCGGGTCGGGAGCCAATAGAGGTTTATATAAATTATGCCATAGTTGCTTGGAATCACAAAATTTCCAGCTTTTTCTATCCTACTGATTCTTCATTTCGATGATACACGGTCGTGGGTGAATTTCAATCGAGTATTATTATATTCTAATTTGATTGTACTTCTTAATCCCCGCATACTCTCAAACTACCGTCACAAATGAACAGACTGATATTGAAATCATATTCCGACATTCGAATACAGCTTTCTTGTTCAAGCAAGCTGCGAATAATCAAAATTACTTCTCTGTAAAACCACATGTGTTCAGATTGCCGATCCGTACCGCTGGCTCGAGGACCCCGATTCAGCTGAAACGTGTGAATACATCGCCGAGCAGAACCGCCTCACCCACTCCTACCTCGACACGCACCCAACAAGAACCGACATCCATCACCGACTGACACATCTTTCGAGTTACGCCAAGTACTTCTCCCCGCAGCGTGTAGGCAATCTGTACGTCTTCCGGAAGAGCACCGGACTTCAACAACAGGCCGACTTGTACTTGCAAGATGAACTCGTCGACTCCGAGCCCAGAATGTTTCTGGACGTCAATTCGTTATCTGATGAGGGGAAGACTTCTCTAGGGAGGTACAGTTTTTCTGAGGATTGTTCAATGCTGGCGTACTCTTTGGGTGAGTACGGATCAGACTGGTGTACGATTCACATCAAAGATGTGATAACAGGGGAAGATTTCCTGGAAGTTCTACGCGATGTCAAGTTCACGTGTTTGAGTTGGTCGCATGACAACAAAGGATTCTTCTACTGTCGATATCTGAACGTTGAAGATGGATCCGATATAGCAGAAACTCAAAAAATATTTTACCATAACGTCGAGACTCCGCAAAACGAAGATATTCAGATTGTCCTGTTGGAAAACTATCCTCAACTCTTGTTAGTTAATAGTCGAGTTAGTCATTGCGGTAATTATTTAATTGTTGTTGCAACATCCAACGATAAAAATATAGTTTTCCTCGGGGATTTGGCCGCGGGAGTTCAAGCAAATCTGGCATTGAAACCAGTTATCAAAGATCTAGACGCTGAATATAAATACGTGACAAATATAGGACCCGAGTTTTACTTTATAACCGATAAAAATGCGCCAAACAGACGTATTATCCAGATGAATATAAATGATCCGAGTGAAAGTAAATGGATAGATACTTTAGCAGAGAATGAGACGAACGTCCTGGAAAATGCCACAGTTGTCAATATTGATAAATTGGTGGTCACTTACATCGAAGACGTGAAACATATCGTTGAATTAAGGGATCTTAAAACTGGCGAATTCTTGAAGTTATTCCCGACAAGATTTGGACAAGTGGAAAGCGTCCATGGTCATCGAAAACATTCGGAAGTTTTCATTAAATTGATTTCGTTCCTCATTCCGGGTAGGATCTGCCACTATAACATCGACACAATGTACGAGACGGTCTTCCGTGAGACGATCCTGAAGTGCTTTGACGTCGACAGTTACGACACGCAACAAGTGTTTTACTATTCGAAAGACGAGACTAAAATTCCTATGTTCATCATCAGTAAGAAAGACTTTGTCAAAGATGGAAGACAACCAGCCTTCATGTATGGATATGGGGGTTTCAACCGTAAAGTACTCCCGTCGTTCAATCCTCTATATTTAGTGTTCATGGAGCACTTCCATGGAGCAGTCGCTGTTGTCAATATCCGAGGAGGAGGAGAATACGGAAATACGTGGCACGAAGCTGGGAAACTAACCAACAAACAAAACTCTTTCGACGACTTCCAAGCTGCGGCTGAATACTTGATCGATAACAAGTACACCAATAGGAGTAAATTAACAATACATGGGTCATGTAACGGCGGATTATTAGTTGGAGCTTGTATCAATCAAAGACCAGATCTTTTCGGTGTGGCGATCGCAGAAGTTGGTGTAATGGATATGTTACGGTATCACAACTATGCAACTGATTTTGATTGGGTCGCCGATTACGGTAGTTCCGATGACAAAGAAGGATTCGATAATCTTATCCAATATTCCCCACTTCACAATGTTGCTGATCCTGAGGACGAAAAGACACAGTATCCAGCTACACTGTTACTAACAGCTGATCGGGACGATAGGGTGGTACCCCTGCACTCGTTGAAGTTGATCGCGACCCTGCAGGAGACCTTGAGGGACTCCCCGAAACAGACGAACCCGCTGATGATTCGCGTGGACAAGAAGACGGACCACGGAGACGGAAAGTCCACGAAGAAGGACATCGAAGAGAATACGGATATGTTATGTTTCATTGAAAGATCGTTGAAAGGTTTGTATTGTCATTGTTCTGAGATTTCAAAAGAGGTTATGGAATAAAGTGTATGCAAAAAAACTAATTAATTATTTAGAAGATTAAGCTCTGTGATAGATTTACAATTCTATGATATAATCACGATACAATCGAATAATGTTTCGTTTTCGACTCTTCCGATTACCCAGGATATGTTTCAAAATGTGGACGTAAAGATTAAATAATGCTGATGCTTTTAATAATTATTATTACAATTTGAAATTAGTAGAAATATTTGGAAGTAAGTCAGAATAATATTAATCCCATCTTTTATTTACAGTCCAACCTATTCTCCTACGTATAGCATGACATTTCGAACACATCAATTAGTTCATTAGATTCATGAGAAATAATAGTTCTTAAAGCAGACAATTCTTGCTTTATGAGATGAATTTCACAGATTATAACCACCAGGTTGACGCGATCTAGAGCGTAACACAATTTATGAGAGGTAGCACAATAATCAATCAAATATAAGTATTGTCATACAGTGGTCGCTTGGCAACGATTCTGATTTTTTCTTTTAAATGATGTGACCTGAGAGATGAGAATTCTTGTTGCCAGAAAACTTGTGTTTTTAATAACCGGGACCCGAAATATTTCTCGATACACATATCTGAATCAAAGATTTATTCCACAATTCATTGGGCGTCGTTATAGAGGTACAATGTGCCCTAAGAAGTTCATCTACCCCGTAGCAAGACGTGACGACGATGTGGTGGACGATTACCACGGGACAGAGGTGAGTCAATAGGCCTTGTGTCGCTTCTATGAGATACCATCGGAAATTTTGCGAACACAAAGTAATTACTACCTTCCATGCTCTGAGTTAATACCGACTTGTGTGTGGCACATGATTAAAACTTTGACTAACTTTACATATGCAAAAATGAATTTGTGAAATTTTCAATCCAATAAAATGATAGGATCAATATACGGAAAAATATCTCGACTTCACCAACTGAGTCAGCTTCTCATTTATGATATTTATGCTTAGAGTATTTATGATCATAGTAATAAGTGAACAATAACAAAATTCCAACATTAACAACTTTGAACACATCAATATCACCGCCAATTTTTGTATGTATATTAGGTTCAACGACGCATTGTAATGATAGCGAAGATCTATTGGCGTCAGATGGGTGGTAAGTAAGAGGTTGGGATGATAAGATAAAGGTTTCTTGGGTAATGGGAAGGATGGTGGAAATAATATACTGTTAACCCAGTAGATAAAAATCTGAAATAAATCTAAAATAATGTATGTAACGTAGTAATGAAGCAATTTCCAAAATTATATATAATATATATAACTTATTATATATCATATATATATATATATATATATATATATATATATATATATATATATATATATATATATATATATATATATATATATGTGTATGTATGGAATATCGATTTTACCATTGTTACGAGTCTGGAAAAAACACACAGAAGAGCAAAGTGATGTATTTGGGTAATAATTTGAATTAAAGCAGGTAAGGCATATCAGTTGTTTTGAATTATCTACACATTCTACAGGTACCCGATCCGTACCGCTGGCTTGAGGACCCTGAATCACCAGAAACATCAACCTTCGTAGACGCTCAAAACTATTTAACCCGCTCCTATCTTGACACTTATCCCGGAAGAGCTGGCATCCACAAACGACTAACACACTTGGCAAATTATACGAAGTTCTATGCACCAATGAAAGTAGGAGACACTTACGTGTTTTGTAAGAATACTGGTCTCCAGAATCAATGTGATTTGTATTTCCAAGAAAAACCTGGCGAGTCACGAATATTCCTAGATATCAATGGCATGTCCGTAGACGGTTCCATATCCTTGGGCGAGTACAGTTTCTCAGAGGATAACTCGATCCTGGCCTATGCATTAAGTGAGTCTGGATCTGACTGGTACACGATACGTTTCAGAGATGTCACGACAGGAGAAGATCTACCAGATGTGCTACAAGATGTGAAATTCACCTGCTTGAGTTGGTCCCACGACAATAAGGGATTGTTTTACTGTAGATATCTCGAAGTTGAGGATATCACCGCCAGGGCAACAGCAAAAGATCCAGCTCAGAAATTATATTATCATATATTAGACACCCAACAAGAGGATGATATTCTTGTGGTTGCTATGGAAGAATATCCACAAGCCAGGTTAGGAGGTACCAAAGTGACACATTGTGGAAATTATCTACTAGTTATGTTATCCATGCAAAATAATCTAGTTTATCTCGTTGACCTCACTAAGGAGATCCAGGAGAATATGGAAATTAAACCAATCATAACAGAACTGGATTCTCAATATAAATACTTGACCAATCGAGGTCCAGACTTTTACTTTCTGACCAATAAAAATGCACCGAATTATCGCATTGTCAAGATAAATATGAACGAACCTGAGGAAGAAAAGTGGGAAGAAGTTCTGGCGGAAGACGAGAAGAATTGTCTTGAAAACGCGAAACTTGTCCACACGAACAAGTTGTTGGTGACGTACATTGAGGACGTGAAGCACGTTGTGCAGCTGCGTTATCTCAGGACAGGAGAATTGCTGAGAATATTTCCAATATGCGCTGGTAAAGTGGAGTGTGTCACAGGCCATCGAAAGCACTCGGAAATTTTCATCAAACTAGTTTCATTTCTAATTCCAGGAGAAATACTACACTACGATTTGAAAACGATGAATGAAACAACTTTCCACGAATCTAAATTACATTGCTTTGACCTCGAAAAGTACGAAACAAATCAAGTATTTTTTGACTCCAAAGATGGTACTCCTATACCGATGTATATAATCAATGAGAAAGACATGGTCAAGAATGGATCCAAGCCGTTACTGCTGTATGGGTATGGCGGATTCAATATAAGTTCGATGCCTTTCTTCAGCGTGTTCTATATGGTATTCATGGAACGCTTCCATGGAGCAGTTGCTGTAGTAAATATCCGAGGAGGAGGAGAATACGGAAAACGTTGGCACGAAGCTGGGAAACTAGACAACAAACAAAATTGTTTCGACGACTTCCAAGCTGCGGCTGAGTACTTAATCGAAAATAAATACACTTGTAAACAAAAATTGACAATATCAGGAGGATCTAATGGTGGTCTTTTGGTTGGTGCTTGCATAAATCAAAGACCAGATCTCTTTGGATTAGCAATCGCATCAGTCGGGGTTATGGATATGTTACGATATCATACATTCACGATCGGTCACGCATGGATCACCGAGTATGGCAGTTCTGAGGATGAAATTCAATTCGAGAACCTCTTTAAATATTCTCCGTTGCACAACATCAAGATCCCTGAAGATGAAAAGACACAGTACCCAGCTACATTACTACTAACGGCAGACCATGACAACAGGGTGGTACCGCTCCACTCGTTGAAGTTTATAGCTACCCTGCAGAACACTTTACGTGACTACCCCAAACAGAAACGACCGCTGTTGATCCGAGTAGGAACGAAATCAGGACACGGAGCTGGCAAACCGACGGATAAACAAATTGAAGAATATACGGATGTTTTATGTTTTATTGCGAGGGCGATTGAAGACTTGTCGTGTCATTGTCCTGATAAAACGAGCAACAGTGAGGACAATTTGGACCTAGAGCTCATGCATGATTGTTCATTATTCAATTGAGCCAGATTATATATAAAGCCGGATTAATTTTCTCCTGTGAATAATTATAATTGTTTTCTACATTCTAATAATTCCAGACGTGCTGTATTTTTTAATTATTATGAACACTGTGAGTTGAAGAAATAATTGATATTACATTTTTTAAGTCTTGTGATCAAGATCTGTTTTTGCTGTGAATTCATGCATTGATTTCAAAATGTAACAATATTTTCACACCTTATTGAATAGATAATTTCCATCTACATGATATGGATCGCATGGTCAGGTTTTACTGACTTGAGCCTATTAAGTCATTGTATTCATACAGCTACAGGTATATTTTCAAAGAGAGTTGTAAAGTCGGATCGCAAGGATTTAAAATCAATAGTAACTACGCCAAAAGTGCACCTTTACACTTTGCCTACTCTATACACACACAAATACACACATATATGTACCCTGCCTCCATGGCTCAGTCAGCTAAGGCACCGCTTAAGCTAAGCCAATTTAAATCACCGTTGAGCGTGGGTTCGAGTCCCGCATATGGCATGAGTTTTTATAAACGTCCTTTCACTTATCAACACTTCTTAGTTTCATTATCACCTGCTCATTCGTACTCTTGTATAACTTGGGCTTTACTTAGCTGTTGGTGGGGTCGTTAAGCAAATATAACATCATATTATATACATATGCCCACTTGAATCAGGCCTAATGAATAGTTACATATAAACTGAGATTGAAACTGCCAAAGATGATCTTCGAATCTATATACTTAGAATCCCCTCTACAAAATAAGCCACCTCGACAAATATCTCCATCCAAAGCGCCCTATATGAGTAATAATTTTTGTAATACGGTATCCATCTCTCATCCAATTCAGAAGGCAGTGCTCGTCGAATATGTATACACGAAAATGTTCCCTACAAAAATAGTTGTCACAATTATAAAATAAAATATGAAATATTCGTCTAAATTGAATGGTATGAAATTAAAGTGGCCCGAAAACCTCTAAGAGACTGTGACGATGTGTCCGAAGAAGTTCATCTACCCTGTGGCAAGGCGTGATGACAGCGTTGTCGACGACTATCATGGCTATAAGGTAAGCACGTATTACGAACAATATCAAAAATACCGGTAGGCCTACTTGTGTTCACGAAAGATTAGGGTGATCACAAATATAACGAACACAAATAAGATCCTTATATTTGTGATGTTTTTTTTTTTCTTTTAGTTTTGTGATTTTTCAGGGAAAGGTTAACGAGTAGAAACGCAATTGTATCTTTCGAAAGCTCTAAATGTTTGGAGTTGCTGCTAGATTGAGTTATTGAACACCGGTTTACACTATTGTTCAGTTGATGGAAGAGTTTCTTTCGAATTATATAATTTCATAATAGAAGGCCTACTGTTCTTAACATCATCGATCGTTTTTTTTTTAACTAGTTCACAAACTACAAGTTCAACACTATGTTCAAGTAGTTTTCAAAACGTTTTTGTGAAGAAGAATAGTGGTAGATTGCAGTGTAGGAACAGTTAATGTTGACGCTACATCGCATAATCTGCATATCCACCTAACACGTTGTATATTTACAAGAATTATCTACTGAATGATACTGTGGGGAATGATAAATGGTTCACCATTTTGTTTTTGAAAGCTTCATCATTCTTGCCCAATTAGGACCCAATCAGAAACCTAAATTTTAGACAAGGAGCTTTAACACTTCGTTCAGTTATCGTAAGAGTGAAATAAAATAATGAAACCAGTAAAACAGGGTGAAGTTTAAATTTATCTACAATTTGTATAGTGTATTGAGTAATATTCCTTCATTTATTTGATCATTTATTCATTTTATTCATTTATTCAATTTTCTTTTTCAAGTTTAAAAACAATCTTATGAATACGGTATATATTTTCCACTACAACGCATATATAATAATACTACAATTCCATCAATATACTAGTTGAATTGGAAATATACAATACTGAGTGCAAGAAAGAAATCTTGTGGCTGCACTTGGGAGTATTTCAGAGCTGTCGTAGGTAAAATCCCAGGTCATATGATTGAAATAAGTGACCAGCTCTCTGATTGGTTGCTTGAACAGGTCCGGTCTCGAACAAGAAATGTATTTCTCGCTAGATGCCCAAATTCCCGATCTTATGTAGACCTACACACAATAAATCGAAATGAGCCCTATAAATTCACTATAAAACTACTTTTCATTAAACAATCAGTTTGCTTGATCCAAGATTGCCATGGACATTTCCGAATAATGATACTGTTACAAACCAGATAATTGTAAAAACACCCCCGTATAACCTAGCTGTTGGCGGGGTCGTTAAACAACATTAAATTGTAAAAACTTGGGTAAGATAACTTCATCTCACGGCAACATTGCACGATTAAAATGCGATTGGAAGAAAGGTACAAACGTGTTTCTTACGTGAACCTTATCCTGAAAAATCATTATATAATGAAATTATCATAGCTCCACGAATTCAATCGTGATATGTTGGTAGTCGACCTCCGTCTTTTACGAATACAACTAAACATTATTAAAAGTCACTCGTTCTTGAATTGTCTTTAGATCACCGATCCCTATCGTTGGCTCGAAGATCCAGACTCGCCTGAAACCAGCGATTACATTGAAGCTCAGAACCGATTAACAAACTCATACGTCGACAGTCATCCAGGACGACATTCTCTACATAACCGTCTCACGAGTCTGTCAAATTTCACCAAATACTTCCAGCCGGAGAAAGTCGGCAATCAGTACGTCTTCCGCAAGACCATCGGACTACAGAATCACAGCGACTTGTACATTCAGGACAAACTGGATTCATGCAGCCCCAGAATCTTGTTGAACATAAACGGCCTGTCTAGAGACGGTTCGATGTCTTTGGGGAGTTACAGTTTTTCGGAAGACTGCTCGATGCTGGCGTACACGTTGAGCGAGGATGGCACGGACTGGTGCACGATTCACTTCAAAGACGTGAAGTCGGGCGAAGAATTACCGGAAGTACTGAGTGATGTGAAGTTCTCGTGCCTTAGTTGGTCGCACGACAGCAAAGGACTGTACTACTGTAGATATCTGAACGTTGACGATGCAACAGGTGTTGAAACGGCAAGTGTTGAGTTCCAGAAACTGTTTTACCATGAAGTTGGTACAATGCAAGAAAGCGATAAACAGATAGTCGAATTCTCCGAACATCCCCAGTTCTTGTTAACGTCCAGTCGAGTAAGTCATTGTGGAAATTATATAATTGTTATCTCCTCAATGATACATGACTTGGTATTTATTGGGGATTTGAGCAACGGAGTTCAAGAAACTTCAGATTTTAAGCAAATCGTAACAGAATTGGAGGCTATCTACGAATACGTGACAAATATTGGTCCGGAATTTTATTTTATTACGAATAAAAACGCCCCAAATCGTCGTATGGTCAAAATCAACATGAACGATCCGGATGAGTGTAATTGGAAGGTAATAATACCCGAGAATAATAGAGATGTTTTAACATCGGCCATGTTCGTAAACATCGACAGACTGTTGGTGGTTAACATCCAAGACGTGAAACACGTTGTACAACTGAGAAACCTGAAAACTGGTGACTTGTTGAAGACATTTCATTTGGGTGTTGGTAGCGTTGAATCCGTCACCGGACATCGGAAACACTCGGAAGTGTTCGTAAAGCTCGTGTCCTATCTAAACCCCGGTATTATCTACCACATTGATTTGAATACGATGAAACAGACGGTGTTCCACGAGGCAAAACTGAATGACTTCGACGTGACGAGCTACGAGACGAATCAAACGTTTTGCAAATCTAAAGACGGGACGCAAATTCCGATGTTTATAGTCAATAAAAAAAACTTTGTCAAAGACGGATCGCATCCAACTTTGATGTTCGGTTACGGAGGTTTCAACAAGAGTGTCATGCCGTTTTTCAGCGTATATTTTCTAATATTCATGGAACAACTCGAAGGTGCGGTCGCCGTAGTAAGTTGTCGAGGTGGCGGTGAATACGGTGATAAATGGTACGACGCTGGCAAACTGATGAATAAACAGAACTCCTTCAATGACTTCAAAGCAGGTGGAGACTATTTGGTTGAAAATAAATACACAAATAGAAATAAACTCATAATCCAGGGCGGTTCCAACGGGGGATTATTAGTTGGAGCTTGTATCAACCAAAGACCTAGTCTTTTCGGCGTGGCAATCGCAGCAGTCGGTGTTATGGACATGTTACGTTATCACAACTTCACGATAGGTCATGCTTGGGCCGCCGATTACGGAAGTTCCGATGACAAAGAACAGTATGAATACCTACGGAAATATTCTCCCCTCCACAACATAAAAGTTCCTGCCGAAACTGGGATTCAGTATCCTGCTACACTGTTACTAACAGCTGACCGGGACGATAGGGTAGTACCCCTGCACTCGTTGAAGTTTATCGCGACTTTGCAGGAGACCTTGAGGGACTCCCCGAAACAGACGAACCCGCTGATGATTCGCGTGGACACGAAATGCGGCCACGGGTCTGGAAAGCCGACGGCAAAACAGATCGAAGAAAGCGTGGATGTGTTGTGTTTTATTGCGAGGTCGTTGAAGGGAGAGTTTTGTCATTGTTGTCAGAAAGTGAGGAGTACGCACACGTGTGACAAAAATGAGAACGAATGTTGAAGATGATCTTGTTTTTATAACAATATATTCATATTTTTCAAGAGATATTTACAAATAAAACTTGATTTGTTTATTGTCATGGACAACGTAGCATTAATCCACCATGAACAGTCTTGATTATTGTTTCCTTACCGATCCCACCAACAGCTGGATTAATAGTGGGTACGAATAAGCAGATGGTAACTGAGCTATGACGTGAAAAGTTCATCTCTATAATGTTATCTCAAGTCACGCTGTTCACTCAGAAAAAATGAGACAACCTAATAATCATTCAATTTAACCAAGGTTCAACTAAGCAGTGAAACGTATCACCAATCATGCGTAATCACGTAGTTTACGATTGGAATTCATGATGAATAGACGCTATTACTTCAATTTATTGCAGCCTCCCTCCGTCAACTGAAGCACTGCTTCAGAAACTGAAGTCACGTCGGACGTAAGTTCGAGTTCTGCATGAGATAGGGGTTTTTGTTAAAGTTCGTTCACTTGTTATCACAAGTTTCATTATCACCTGATCATGCATACCACCGTATAACATGGCTATTGGTGAGATCTTCAATCATCATACAAAAATTCATAATTTTGTTCACCTGTAGATTGAGTTTTAATTGCAGGTAAAATGGTACAGTACAAACTGTTCTGTTACTCCTAATGTTCAGTGATTGATTTTCAACTCCAATAATGAAAAGTCACCTTTTTGTACCCCTTCAATTAAATGATTATTGCAGAGAGCTGAGTACGTAATAAAATATGATCAATATAATAAATAAATATATTGTTCACGTAGGCTACAATACAACAGTGATATGTCGTCCGGTAGTTGAAAAGAAGTATGAAAAATTTGAATTAAGATTGCAATAAAATTGAATTGCAATACAATTGCAATTGCAATCATTCAATCATTATTGGCTACAATAATAAAATTGACTCATCTTTGTGAGAATAGTACACACAACACATCTGTTTAGAGGAAAGTTCATTTCATATAGCAAGGTATACCAATGGGCATCGAGTCCTCAGCCATCATACCACTGTGAAATCCATTAACTAGACGTCATGACGTCATCCAGTACAGACTGCGCACACTGATAGCGGTTTTGCGCATCAATGCTATACATTTTATGGCTACTTCCAGTGTATTCTACAATGATGACGTAATTAAACACAGGTGACGTTCGATCCAAATTCTCTCACTGTGTCATGCCGCATATCACTTGGAATAGTGGGAACAATATGAGATGCGAATACCAACAGATTGTAGGTCAATGAACAAGAAAAACATTCAAGTCCCTCACTATCATCAACGTGGTCAACAACAACGACAACAACAGTAACAACAACACAAACAACAACAAATGCAACATTGAGATGTGAAATGAGACAAATTGATTGAGATTTGAGAAAAACCATTGAACAATCAGAACACACACATACACACAGATAGAAAGAGAGACAGACAGAGAAAGAGAGAGAGAGTGTGTGAGAGAGAGAATGAGATTGTGAGATAATTCATATCACTATAATGGTGACACTTACGCAATATACAACTATGAATAATTATATGATTGGAAATCATGATCGCGTTATATCTGGTTATGATTTATTACTAATGATTGCTTCGAATTCTGACGAATGAATGATTGCATCAATAAAATGACTAATTGCCCCAAATGAATTATATGAATGATTGGAAGAGACATAAACCTCGAAATATTGCATTATAACACTACCCTGAAAGATGCTATAAGCAAATGTGGTACGTATAAGGCCCCTCGACGTGAATACCTAACTATCTAATGGTATCTGAGGAATCGTACAACCTTTTGCTACTGTCAGGAGACCATTATCAATAATCCTTCACATAGTCTTATTTGACTTCTACTATTTGCAATAATTCATTTTCATTAATCAGAAATAGCACTATTGACCGATGATAGCCAATCAAATCCTTTGCCTGAGAATCCTGAATGACAAGTGATCAGGTCCTCAAATGGTAACACGTTTCGGAAGTGAGTACAGCTATGATGCGAGAATAAGACGAACGTGACGAAAACACTGGCACAACAACAACAACAACAAGAACAGCAACATTGTTGAGCAGTATGTTTACCTGTTAGGAACGACAGTCTGCGCATGGCGGGAAACGGGTGGTTACCGGAAGTGTCGAGGATGTCGAGCTGGTGGACTTCCCCGCGTATCCGGTACAGCTTCCGGTGGAAGTCCTCGATTGTTGGCGTGTATGAGTCCTCGAATTTATTGTTCAAGAAACTACACCAACATCGAGCCATCATTAGCATACGTGGCAACATTTTATAAATTCTTATATTGGTTTCTATTTGTTTCAATAATTTATTAATTCACTCACTTATACATTCCTTCATTCATGCTTCCAATCATTCATTCTTCCATTTATGCATTCGTTCGTATGATCATTCACTCATTCACTTAATCAAAGAATCAATTATTTATTCATTCACTATTCATTCAATCATTTATCCATTCATTCATTCACCCATCATTTACTCATCAATTATTTGATAATTATTCGTGTTGTAAGTTCAGAATCATGATATCCTTTCGGAGACATCAACTTTTCTGACCCTTGTGCCCTTGTGGACATTTTCCATGTGTCCAAGAGTAGCTATACTAGGGACAAAATAGGAAGAAATAGAACTAAATTTAAGCAAATTGACTTAATAGGAAACTGAAGGTTTTGAACAACTTATTGTAATTCTGAAATCTCGCTCGACATATTCAAGAACATTATGACAGGTACGTCGTATCAGACACACGGTGACAGACACTTCGTGACAGACAGACTCATTGTGACAGACGCATTGTGACATGGCGGGCACATGTCAAACACAGCCACAATCGTGTACAACAAGAAGAGAGAGCGAGTCGGCAATGATCACGACATTACTCATGTTTAACAGTAGGTTTACTAGGAAAACGCCATGTATGCGTTGTTGAACGAGCGGATATTAATAGTATGGGTAAAAATGGGTAAAAACTGCTTCGAGTGGTACCTATTTAGCACATTTTATGTTTTTTCTTCAAAATGGCTGACTCGATCAAGCTGAAAATTTCCAGAAATGTGTATCAAAATGTAATTCAACTTCACACAAAATTTCATTTTTTTGGAAAATGGAAATATTTTCTTTTTTTTCCGCTGTTTTTCTGACGGGTATTTTTGAAATTTCTAAAATTCATTAAAACAAAAGTTACCATCCGATAATGCCAAAAAACTATACAGATCCAGGCCTAACTTAGATGAGGAACCATATTGAAAAAAAGTTTGAAGTTGATAGCTGTAGCCGTTTGACTTGTGAAGAACCGACAAAAAAACATAAAAACACAAACAATAAAAAAATGAATTAAAAATGAAAACGAACACCAATTTTTTCAGTATGTCAAACTGAATCCTCGCTAAAGCTCGTCTAATTATCTTGTTCGATTCGTGTCTACGTCGACCAAGTGAAAGTCGTAGATTACAACAATCCGATTCACAATATAACTTTTAACTTCAATCATTTTGCAAGAAAGAAAGATCCAATAATGCACCCTCATGTTCCTTAGCTCAGTCTCCAATAGCAAGGAATAGCTATTTCTAGAAATTGAAATAGCTGTGATGAAATCACAGTTGCGTGTCTATATGTACGATAGCTTTAATCCTGGGAATTACTAACGTGGGAATATCTCTAACTGGGAGTCTAATCTTGTTATCAGCAAGGTTCCCCATTGTAATTGGTTTTCAGTAAACTTCAGAATATGGTTAACTGGACTTTGTATAGTATCGGATACAAAATATGTTCAATGTATAAAAAGCGAGTATTTGATAGTTGGGCGGTTGGGACCCAATTCAGCATACAAATTTGTTTGAAGTGTTCAAGTTAATGTTTTATGAACTGAATATACAGAAAATGAACATGAAATCAATCTCTCCACTCTTATAGAAAGAACCGTTTTTGCCGTTGTTATAGTGTGTAAGCTTTCCATTCAAATGAATATTGCTGCCAATACGGCTATCACGAAACACAGAGCAATGAATTACAAATGACCAATTAATTATAATAGAGGAATTTGAAATGATAGAATAATAAAACCATTATTGAAAGTATTAACGTACCATTTTTTTTAAACATCGAAATCATTGTATGCAATCATTGTTTCCCAATGAACAAAGTATAAATAATAAATAATCAAAATGCTAACCAAGGATAATGATACATAAAAATTGAATTAAAACAAGAACGAGTGGTCAACTGAAAGTTATATGTACCTAATTTGACCATAACGATAGTTCCGCAGCCATTTCCAGATGGATTCTTTCAGAGCTGATAAAAATATAAAAGATATGAATTCCTTCCTGTGTTAATAATTTTTTCATGGATTTTAATAATGTATTATTGATCTTTCCATATAATCAATGTAGACTCATGGAATTCTATGAAATAAAGTCAACCCTCGGGCTCCAACATATTTTATATTAAAATATAAACTCATCTCTAAGATGAGTAATATATTTTGAAATTTCTCTCCTTTGTAAAAATGTAATTTTGAATGAGAATCAACTAGCGTAACATCGAATTCAATAATATCAAATGTTCTTCTTTTTAATTATAATAATGAATATTTGAAGAAGAAAAAAGTAATAATCAAAAGTTGAAACGAATTATAAACTAAATTACAATATCAAAGAACGAAAAACTCTGACTAATCCGAATGGCAAAGTGGCTGTGAAGTCAACGGTGTGCACCGTTTAACGCGTGTTTGACGACTCACATGCCGTCCGTCCACACACGAACTGCTAATTGAGTGCACACACAAAGATATTCTGAGCGACGGTATATACCAGGTGTTCCTAATGTGGTCGTTGAGCTGAAGGGATTACGCTTGGAGACGATACTCGAGTGCATTGGACCGACGTGATTGACACGAGTGCTTTGGACCGCGTTATTGTAAGCTTGTGTGATGTTTAGACTCAGTGTTACAAGCATGAATAAATTATTTGATGACGAGTAACAAGCTACACGGTTCAGGAATAGATTTATTTTCTATAAATAAAATATATCTACGGTGTAGCGACAAAATATGTTGTAGGCCTACACAATATATGTTCAATACAAAAAATATATTTCAGATGGAATATATTCTAGACGAATTATGTTTCGGAGAAAAAAATGATCGATACAAATAATGTTCCTGTCACGTTATTTTACAAGAGATTGAGGTAAGTTTATAGTGGAATTTCGCAGTATTAATAATTTCTCACCTGAAAAATGAGACCTCGACGTTTTTTTTCTCACCCTATAAGTTTTAGGCTCAATGAGATTAGTTCAATGTTGGAAAAATTAGTTCAGATCAGGTCAGTCGAGTTGTTCATATTAGTTAGATTATGTGAGTTTAGATTAGGTGGTTTAGATCATTGACCTAAAGTTTAGATTAGTGTCTAGTATTCACGCATGCGTACCAGAGGCAACAATGGCGCCCGTGGTTATCAAGTTCATGCAAGGCTATGACATAGAAGGAACATATTTTGTTATTCGAGAACATTTCGCGTTACAACGGTATGGCGTCGCTGTCCTTTCCCCTCTTCCACTTTCTCCATTTCAAGAGTAATCATCCCGTGAACGGAGTGGAGACTTTACCCGCCTCACACATTGTTTCTTAACACTCTGCCCTTCCTAGAATCGCTCTAGGGCTCTAGATCCACTCCATTCAACCGTAAGTTTAGTTTTGAAAATTTCACCTCACGTACTAAAGCCAGCTCTGTCTATAAACAATGGAAGCTATTGTCAACTGGGGGTTGGTTTTAATAAAACAAGAACAAATTTCAGTCTAGACATGCGGTTGGCTTCATACAATCTGCTATCAGTGGGATGATCTTCATCGATATAAGGTATCAACATTATAATAATAAGTATATATTTACTACATAACAAAATTCAAAATGAATCAATCGAATTTTCTGAAAGCTCAACACGTCTGGGAATGTAAAAAGACCAAAAATCGAATGGAATATTCAAACAATTCTGATAAAATGAACTGTAAACTTAGCTCAGCTTGTAGGCCCAATGTGTTCAGAAATGTTTGGTTGTTTTGACTGAGTTTTGAATGGTTTTGAAAGGATGGTTTCGAATGAGCCATATTTTCATATTTTGATTTGATTTAATATAAGTACATAATCAAATTTAAGTCAACATATGCTTGTGAATATTCATAAAATGTCATGCGTCAGGATTCGGTAATCATTTGTTTATATAGCATCATTCATATAGCATTGCTTTGCAATTATATGAATTAATGAACCAACTGCTGAAGCTGAATTTTAAGGCGTTATATGTATCATTTCTTCGTATGAGAGTCCGCGGTTGAGAAAAATTGATTCAACAAAAAATAGCGTAGAATCAGAGATCTTTTCAACAACTTCAGAATAATTGACGTGAAAAATATTCACTTGAATTGTAAACATTTCCCAGATACAAAGATGAAAAAAACATAATATCCCAGCTGTATGCCAAAGAAAATATTCAGATCCAAAGATTATAACTTGAATGCGGACACATCATCTCAAAGAAATCAGAGAGATCAGTATTTCTATAGTTTTTCAATCAGATACCAGTATTAAATCATTCGAAAGTTATCGTCTAAAGTATCATAATAATCGCTAAACCGCCATCATTGCCCATGCGTTTTCACAGAACGAAGTGAAGTGTCCCAAGTTCTTACCGTGCCACAATAGATGTTTTCCCGACCCTCGACGAGCCGAGTAAAACCAGGCGATAACAATTCTTCGGCGGGGGTTTACACGTGTCCTCGCACGACGAGGAGCTTCCGGGACTGGGACCGGGACCTGTCTGTGTGGACATCACGTGACCCTCCTTATCCTCGTCCTGCTTGTGCCCCTCAGTAGGGATATCAGTCTGTAAGCAACGGGAGAAAATTCAATCAATCATTGGGAATTTTGGATTGATGAACAAGCTGAAATATCAAGTTTCATAGTGTTACTACTAATAAATACGGCGAGATATTACGGTTTAAAAGAAACATTGTCGAAATGATTCATATATTTTTTGGAAAACAGGCGACAAATGACGATTCACTTCAAACAAAGTTGGGAATATGTATAGCTCACGGTGTTATTCGAGGGTCCCTTCCTCTCCATACCATATGAAGTATCAATGTCCTGGTTTTACGGCGGATTGACATCTAGTTCATTTTGCGCCTATATCTGTACCCATATAAACCACCCGACAGCTAACACAACATATAACGCATGTATCATATTATTACGTATTAGTATCGTATGTATGGTACCAGTGTGATATGAGCTATCACACCGCATTACGGACAAATTACGATGATCTCAAGGCTCAGGCTAACATGACAACTGAAGTAGACAGAGTGATAGAAGTAAAGTTGAGTAGTAGTGGACCGAAGTCAAGTGGAGTATTTCACTAAAGTAGACGATTGATTTCGATTCAATGATTCAAAACTCAGCGTGAATTATAGAAACATAAATGTGTTTACATCTAATGGTGCTCTATACCTGATTCAGAGTTGTACTCCGATGACACCATTGGCAAGTTGTGAATAATTGAACATTGCCAATTTCTGAATATATACGTGAACTATTGGCAGTAAAAAAAAGTTCCTTCTTTATTCTATGTCTTAGTGGCCTATATTTCCCAATGTGAAGATGCTAATGGAATGCCGTTTTTTCCTTTTTGGGGGGAGTATAGCTGTTTTGAATTAATCCATCATCTTTCTCCAATACCATAGTCGAATCCACTGGAAAACACAACATTTTATTTCCCCTCATTATCCAATTCATTGATTGATGATAATCTTTATATAGTTTCTGACAAATATATGAGAATACATTTGAGTAATGCTGATCATTAGGTTCAGAAGTTTAAATTCCCTCTGTATGAGTTTTAGCTATTTTTGTCTGCAAGGTTGGTGAAAACAAATCTCCTCAATGTGATCACTAGTGACAGGTCAGTCTATTATCTATTTTACAGCGCCTCGAATCTATACGAGACGTGGACCGGAACCGTTCGGTCGTAGACCAAGGGTCAAGTACATCCGTATGAAGACGTGAAAGACGTACAAGTTACATGCAAGGGGGATTTCAGAGGATATCGCGTAATAAAATAAGCTGATCTCAACGATTGTGACAAGACGTATTCGATCAGAATTCAATTTATTTTATGTAATATGGGTCACTTCGTATCTGCATATCGAATTTGAGAAGTGTAGACTGAATCTCATTTGTATATGGATTGTATCTCTTCATGCTCCAAGGTCAGGTGTTGTAGACTTATCAGCACAAAAGCTTGAATCGACCCAAAACAAAATCTTCGTTTTTTTAAACTTTCAAACTACTTTTTTCAACTATAGGCCCTATATACACTATACTTGTTAGCAAAATAGCATTTTGAGCGTAAAACAAGATCATTGTTTCTGATAACTTTGAATAATCTTCATAATTCGAAGAAATGAATGTAAGTTAATTGCATTATTCACAACGACATTACAACATCGAGAAAATACAATATGTTGTACACAACAATAATATAGATTATTGCACAAATATTGCAGTGATATTTGTATAGTTTTGATATTTTAAGGTTTTTCAGATCGATTTGGGTTTGAGATAAGAAACGCTTCATCAACTGATGAAAAGATAAATGTTTAAAATTGCAACGAAATTGTGTAACTACTGAAGTTTCACAATTATTTGGGTTGTAGGCGACCTATTCTGTCGTTGATTTGAGTATTGTTCACATTATACTGCACACTTGGAAGCAATGCTCTAATTGTGAGGAAGTCTCATCACTCATAGAGAAATTATATAGTTAACACCATTTCCCCTGATAACCTTTCACATATCTACATAAGAAATGCAATATATTCTCACGAGTTTCCAAAAAACACAATTCTGGTTATTATTCCTTAATCATCATTTTAATTTTTATATCTACTAGTATTAACTAACATTCTTCAGATGATATCTCCTCACTTGATTTATGTCTAGTACCACACAGAATCATAATCAAAATTCAATATTTTAGGTACTAATACGCGGATGAATCTAAATTTCAAAGGTATTCCGAAAACTCTGAAATAGGCTGAAAATGTACTGTTTCAAATTTTTCTCTGCCGCGTTATATGCCTGTTTCCCCGCTTCCTCCAATGGCTATCTGCCAAATGATCATGTTTCAAGTTTCAAGCTTTTTAAAAATATTTCCAAATAATATTTATACTGAATTTCATGTCAACAAACACAGAGGTATTAATTATTTTTTACAAATTCACATTATTATCAATAAAAACAGATTTAAGGACCATCGTAATCGCTTGAAAATCACGTAATTTCTTTGTGAACTTTAAATTACTGATATTTTCCTAATACAGCTGGTGATTATACAGTAGTGGAACGAAATGCTCCAAGTGTTTCACTGTGATATAACTCAATTACTGCTGCTCTGTTACTCTTAAAGACATCGCTTCTACTAGCTTTCACTGAACGGGTCGACACGTGCAACCGTTTCAACCAGTGCCTAGGGGAGACGGTCGTTCGGTTCCAGCAAGTTGAAGCACGTCCATACGGTGGCCTAGCCGTTAGCGGTGAGAGCGAAGGGATGAGGGGGATAGAGTAAGAGGTAGAGATAGAGAGAGAGGGAGAGGGAGAGAGAGAGAGAGAGAGAGAGAGAGAGAGAGAGAGAGAGAGAGAGAGAGAGAGAGAGAGAGAGAGAGAGAGAGAGAGAGAGAGAGAGAGAAAGTTGAAGGAAAGTCTACAGCCATAAAGGGTCTACATCAAGGTTGGGTCTAGGTACTTGTAATCTAATTAAAAGCTATTATATGGGACGCTGTGATATTAATAGCAGGACTTGAGTAGAGCCTCGGTCAAGTGAGAGTGCTCTAGCGTTCTAGCGTTCTAGTGCTCTAACGCGTCTCGGTCCACGCAGTGAGCTGGACGACATTGAGGTAGGCAGGTCTTTAATATAAAGTGAATGACCAACCTAACTGCTTTGATCTGACTAACAATTATATACAAAAACCTAGTTGAGAAACATTGAGAACAGTTGAGTACCGTACCACTTTAAACCTGTCTCCGGAATAAACTGAATCTTTCAAAAAAATTAGTCATTTTGAAAGTAGTGAATATTCTAGAAAAAAGTTATTTTCTATTTAAAAGAGAACTGTGTTGAATCAACCTTCAATCTCATCTTCCCATCATCTTATTCATCATTCACTGACGCCAATATATCAAAGTCATTAGTATGTGTCCGTTTTTTACTAAAAAAAAATAATCACGGATTATGTATGCATGATAATTTCGTATTGTTCTATCAGGTATTGGCTTCTACCTTCTTATTTTCTTGTATCGCGGGACTTCAGCCAAATATGTAATTTATCGTGCTGTATTATGTCCTGATTAGCGTGAGTTTAGTATCCTCATGAATCGTGACGTAATCGGGTAGTGTTTTTAAATGTGGAAGAGGATTAAATGGATATGATTTTTAATCATGTACATTGCATCAAGTACGTGCTTGCAAACTCTCATTTCGAATTATCAATCAGGTGGAACCATAATGTGTTCGCTATGCAGTAGTATTATATCGAGTGGAGGAGCCGTGCCTGCCAAGACTGCGGCGACCCTGCTCTGCGGGCTGCGTTCAGGGGACGATGTAATACTCTGGTCTACATTATAGCAATTGCTCATACCGTGGACTGATTAAATCATTCTATTTCACAGGTAACACTTCTGAAAATATGTGAAGGAATATAAAATATATAAATTAACATGTTTGTGGAGTCTGTAGACGCATTTTCGACTACTGGACAATGAGATTAAAAAATTATTATGTTAATGTCGCTAATTATGGCTTTCGTTAGATTATTTTATTGATGATTATGATGATTAGTTATTGATTATTAAATTATGATTATTATTGTTTTGAGTACACTTTCAGTAATATGAAATGTGTCTTCCAACATTCAGATATAAGTTTGAATAAAATCTGAGCATATTTTACCTCCAATATATAATAGAGTGTACGTGGGTTGTGTGTGTGTGCTGAGGTTTATATACATTCGCGGTTATATGAAGAGTTATTTCACTTTCTCTTTCTCTTTCTCTTTCTATTTCTCTTTCTCTTTCTCTTTCTCTCTCTCTTTCTCTTCCTCCCTCGCTCTCTTTCTCTCTCTCTCAATCTCTCCCGTGAAGAATGCCAGCGTCTTGATACTAAACTATAACGACGTCTACTGGAGCGATAAATGCGAAGGGGAGGGAGAAAGGGGGTTGGTCAATGATAACGATATAATAACTGGGTAATAAAATCACTAATGTACGCATTCTGTCAATAAACGTTCTCGACCGACGATTGAACATGACTTCGAAAGACGATCACTCTGTATACACCGAATTAACGACCAACTTATTATTCGAGAATCCTTACATCAGTATATTTAACTTGAAATTAATAGATGTATGTATACTTCTATTCACATAAGAGAGAGGTTCCGAGAGACCCCCCTCCCCTATCCCATACCTCGAATGTGTGGGTGGTTATAACGTCTGCTTATGCGTATATTTTATTTACTTGGAAAACTCAGCATTTACGCTGTAAGATGAGTGGGTATTTATATGTGATGTACAGTACTCGATAGGTATATACAATATAGGCCTACACACTTTGATTTTGAATCTATTAAGTCTGTCTTGTTACCTTTACACACTGTTAATGTGTTGATCTCCCCCCCCCCCCCCCCCCCCCCCCCAATGAACTCAGGGGAACTCTTCAATTTTTCATTTCTAAAACATAAAACATTCACTTTGCTAAACTCAACCGGAACAAATTTATTTAAACTTGTCAGGAACGTGGCTATAATGAGTCTATGTGACTAACGAATCATTGCAACAACAGAACGCTAACGTGTATTCCAATAAACACATTCAACTAGTGGCCGACAAAGTGGACACCAACTGACGTCACGAAAATGTTGCGGTAGAGAGAAACGGAAAAAGCATGCCAAAAATCGATCCGATATCGCGTCACACGACAAGAAAAAATCGAACGTAAAAACCCTCCTTTACTCCTATATCAATATATTCAAATGTATTCCTCTTCTTCTTACCTGTGTTTGTTTCGAGTTGCAGAGTCTGTTGACGGCGTCCCGGAGACAGGAGGCGGCGTTGTTGATTGCTAGGTGCACCGTGTTGCATGTCGTGCCGCCCCCGCCGCTTGGCGCCTCCCCCGCCTCCTCGCCACCTGCACCATCGGCCACCGCCACCGCCACCACAATGCGTCACTAGTAACGTGGGGACATGGCAATATGACCACGTGACTCCGTTTCAGTACCACCTGTGGAGCAAATACGAGCCACTTAGCAATATACAAGTGGCTTGACTGAGACGAGTGGATCAGTCGCTAGAACGTTGAACTGTCAGGGACCGGGGTTCGATTTCCGCCATGGCTGACCATCCTCACTGAGGTGCCTCATGGTTTACCGAAGAATTTGAGATGAATAATGGAATGGTTTTTAGAGAGTCCATGGGAGCCGATTTAGCAGAATACCGATATTAGTTTTTTGTGATAACTTTTGAACGGTATGATATATCAAATTTCTGATAAAGGAAACATAGATTTTTTCAATACTTTCGATATGCTATAATTATGATCCTTTATAATCGTCACGCGTATAGGGGTGAAAAACAATTCTCTTAAAAATCTTTCAAGTCTTAGAATTAGGCGATATGAGATGAATAATTATTGCTTACACCGTCTCAAAAGTATTGAAAAATATGTGTTCCTTATTATGAAAATGTCGATTCCTCATACCTCATCCTCATACGATTCCTCACCAAAAAACTGATATTCGGTTGAATCGATTCCCATGAACAATAACGAATAGGACACGACTTCCTTTCCACTTCCAAAACACCTAATAGAATAACAATTCGTCTCACCTTTCCGCCATTTCATGCATCATTCACTGACGCCAATAGATCTTAGCCAAATGAACCCAATACATGACGTAGTAGGAAGAACTGTGGATGTACTAGTCAGCTAAAGTTTTGACTCAAGCTGGGCATGGGTTTGAGTACCGTCCAAGGCATAGGTGTTTGTAAACACCATTCAACAGTCATCTGCTCATTTGTGTTTCCAAATAACCTACTTGTTGATGGGGTCGTTAGAACAATAATCATACCTAAACAACAATTATCTTTCACGAATGATGAAATGATACATTTCTGTATTATAAAGGAAAAATATGATTCAGTTTCAAATTGAATTTATTAAAAAAAAATCATTTTCGAATTTAAAATTGCTCATTATGAATTACACGTTGTGACAGCCTGCTTATATCCGGAGCATGGGAACTGTCTTTTATATATGTTGGAGATAATTGGACCTACTTTTGAAACACTCGATAACACATTTCAATACAATCGTTTCAATTTATAAATAACGATGTAAACTCAAAGAAGCCGTACCACGACGTTAGATTAATCCTATCGAAAAGTTAGTTATTTTTTAAGATGACGTTCGATACCCTTTCTTTCTTTATTTTGGTGAATATTTGTGTGACATAATACAATATAATTATAATATGATATAATATCAACATTATTTAATACAAATATCATGTGATACAACTATTGCACAAAGTAGGCAGGGTTCACTATCAAAAGTGGTCTTCCACCCAAACCTTTAATTAATAACAAATTAAAAGTTAATATTAAAAATTAATAATTAAAAATCAATGTAAATGCTATGGTGGTGAGGATATAAGAGTGAAATACAATGAGTGAAACTGGTGATAAGGTATATAAGTAGATAAGTAAGGTGATAAGTAGACCCCATTTGATATCATAACTAAATTGAGAAGGCACTATAACGGATGATGAAATAACATCATCATATTCTGATATGTGAGAAGCATACTTCACGGCCGTGTTATAACCGCCACTTTACGAAGTTTCGTAATTTTATTCATTTTAGAGAGAATTTTATAAAAAAAAGATCTTTAAAATTCCTCCATCTCATGAATAAAGTGCTTAACGACCCTACCAACAGCTAGGTTATATGGTACGAACAAGCAGGTCAGGTCCTAATTGAAAGATGACGTAATAATAGCGGAGTAAATGGTTGTCTTCAAGAATCCTATACATGTACAGCGTGACTAGAATCTTTCATAAGGATTCATGTGGTAGGATTTATACTGACGTGATATAAATTTCCATACATTTCTCTTTGATCATTTCTTTGATAAATTCATATTTATTATAAGCTTGAAACGATGCTGTATTTTTTCAACTTCTTATATATGTATTTAAAGCTCGATAAATATCAACAAATGCATGTTCGTTCTGTCTTCTAATAGTTCCATATAGGTCTATGAATGAATATTCCTTTCAAATTAAACGTAGAACGATAATAACGGGAATGTTTATTTAGCAATTTAAAGAGTGTATTACGTATTCTTTTGTGATTTTTATTTATATGCCGTCATTAAAAGTTTAGAAGTAAATCTCCCTGCTAAGGGTCAGAAGTTTGAACACGCAATTCAAACGATGTAATACAGTTAGTTTTGATCGCTGTAACACCCCTTTAAACGTGCAAACATGATTTGCTATGAGGGTAGGGAGGAATGATGACAAAGAACCTGGATCTTAACATGTCTTAGAATTTAATGAATCCTGGATTACTTCAATTAAATCCCGTTTCACGAACAATATATATGTCAATTAAACCACAAAAGACGGATTAACTCATTATTAAACTCATAAACCCCTGGTTATCTATGATATTTGTGTACCTCAATTTATAATGAGCTTCATTAACATATTCTTAGTGAAGAAGTCTGTGTAACTTGGTTATATAATGAAACCTTTCGTATCATTACATTGATTGGTCCTTTATTATTCTGTTGAGCAAGGTTCAACTATCTGCGTAGGAGAAATGTTCCCAATTGTATTATAATTGTACGTTTTGCCAATCAGTTCGTAGAATAAGGCAATACGATACATAAGTGATTATATAAATTATTATGTAACACAATTCTACTTGTTATAATATTGTTACATAACTTGTTGATTATCGAAATGGATTGTAGACATAAAACCTTCAAATGTGCGTCAATGACAGTTGAATGACACGTCAAAGACTCAATTCAATCGTCAATGGCGCGTCTGAATTTCAAAATTATTAACTTGATGGACGAGAATGTATGTCTTCTATAGCGTTATCAAAATGTAGATTTGTAAGTAATTTGGGTAGCAGATAATAAAGTACCGCCTATAACGGCATAAAAATAATCCTAGCCCCCCTCAAAGGATCCACACACCTTGTCGTGGTGTGATGACTTGGTGGATCCGTGATATTCAGAGCTGTCGTCTGGAGCAATTTATTTGCTCCCAAGAGGTTCTGCCAGGGCGATAAGGTCTGGAGTGAGAGCCAAGACCAAGTTCAAACCTTCTCGGTCGAGTGGAATCCTTTTGGTAACCGGTGAGCATGGAGGGAATACTGAACGTTGAGTTTGTATTTCGTTTCTTTTTTGCTTTCCTTGTCATTTCCTTTTTCCTCCTCCGATAAGTCCGACAGGCGAAAAACAGCTTGGCGGTGACGTCACCACTTCGACCATTTTTTGCGCATTTATAACCAACTTTTTTTCAATTCACGTAAATTCTGTTCTACAAGGGGTAGGCCAGTGAGCATTGAAGTTAAAAGTGCTCCCAGACTGCGATTGGCGGGCAGAGTGGCGGCTCATCCCCGGTATAAGACCGTATCGTCGGACTATTGAATTTTCAAAAGTTATAACGAGGTTTTTAGGCAGCTTTTATACACTATAAATTGGTTCTACCTTGGATTTTGAATTCTTTGGTGTTGTGTTGGTTAGTTTGGACTAGTTGGATTAAATTGCTACAGATTAATTGAGGTTGATATCAACAACAACAACAACAACAACAAGAGCTCAGTTCACTCTCGTTACAATATAACATCTGGATCTGGCTGGAACTAGTCCTTGCCTAGAACAACAGGCATCTCACTATAGCTATATTGATGTCACGCATTGATTCGAGGAACAATAGTTGATGTCAACCAATCACAATCTTGGTTAGTTGTCAATTTAGCAATACTGCTGCGGAGTAGGCCTACGCATAATAGGAGGATAGATTAATGGAGTTTACAAATGTTGTGCCTTATGTTGAACTCGAACCCACGCCCGACTTTACTTTCCAAAGCAGAGTCTTGACTGACAGAGCTATAATGGCTGCTAGTATCACTGTAGTTTCAATTCTCAAAATTATACCCGCTGTTTATCAACTTATAGATATGTTGATAATTGAGATGTGAAAATGTTATAGAATTTATTGAAAATAATTTTCAGTGATCCATCACTTATACTCCAATGAACTTGTTTTGATTTCGACGTTTTGTTTCTAACAGGCTAACAGCAGATCAATCACGTTTCCCGTACATAAGTAACGTAATCAAGAGATACAGGATGTAATCAGCGAGCGGAGATTGTCAAGAATTTCATTTGAACGTCCGATCAGCTGAGTGGTTGAAAAGCTTCAAGCAAAACTCCAGCTATACAAATATTCATTATACTTTATTAACAACATCACATGTTACAGGTGCTGGCTTTCTCGTGTGAGAGAGAGATAGATAGGGAGAGAGAGAGAAGGAGAGAGCAAAAAGGAGAAAGAGAGAGAAAGAGAAGAAGAAAGAGAGAGAAAGAAAGGGGAGAAAGAGAGAGAAAGAGAGAGAGAATGAGAGGGAGGAAGAGAGAGAGGGAGATGAAGACCAACAAGAGATAAAGAGAGAGGGTAGGAGAGAGAAGGAGAGAGAGAGAGGAGAGAGGGCGAGTTTGCAAATGAAGGGAAAATGATAGGAAATCTGAAGTTGCATTTTCTTTGAATAAATAATATATTTTCACTATAATTTTAGTCCGTCTCTGCCCGGGACGCCGAAACGTTATCTCGAAATAAGAAAAATCTTGGCTGAACTGGGTTGAAGGCTTCTACAGCGGGCGGTTCGGAAGCCATTTGGCTGAAGGCTTTCCGGTATGCTCAGCGCTTCCTCAATCTTGTTGCACGCTATTTTTTCATTTTTATTGAATCGAGTTTATAAAAATTGTGTTTGTTCAACAAGATTATTGGATAACTTATTTATCTTCCCAAAAAAGGAAAACCAAACTTGTCTCAAACCGAAATTATTTTACATGAGCCATACGTCAGTCATCAGGCGAATATACTTCAGTTTTCGTATTGAATTTGTGCAAACATTCTTCCGAACAAACAGCTATGTAAATAGTAAGTAGCACAAGCAAGTATAAGTTCTGTAAGTATATTGTGAATAGATTCAAGTCAGTGCACTTTGAGACTTCTGGTTTGAAATGAGCCACAAACATATAACTGATGCATTCGGAAATGTTTTTGAAGTAACTTATCTCTGTTAGTTTTGAACTCACGTGTTCATGTCAGGGAAAACACACATTTTCCACAAGCTCATAACTTGAACTCACATTATACAACGAGATTGCACGCTTCCTTGCCCCTCGGCGTCTACTCGACACTAATATTAAACACATAGAAATCCTCGGTGAGTTTTGTAGTCGCCTAGCGTGAATGATCGAGTGAAAACTATTTAATCCTTTGAGAATAATATACATTTATTAATGCTGCCTAACGATCCCACCAACAGCTAGGTTATACGGGGGTACGAATGAGTGGGTGGAATGAAACGATGAGGTGATGATAGGTGAAAGGACGTTTACAAATACCCATGCTTTATGCGGGGTTCGAACCCACGTGGCATTGTATTCATGAGATCAAATGGGAGTCGATTGAAAGAAATATCGATATTTCAGTGATTTTTTCAGTACTCGGGTATTTTTATGTGTTTCTTGTGAATCGGATTTCACTTTTTTTCGTGTATTTCAAACTGTTTATGTACAGGTTTTGTATACTTGCACATCATTAATCTGTATTGTATGTACTGGATTTACTATTTTGATTAATGTTTCTTATAACATTACATGATCAATCAAGATCGATGTTAATGAAATGAAAATGAAATGAGGTTTGCATATAAACCAGGAAAAACATTTTATTCGTCAAGAATCCATTATACTCATTCATATCTAGCATTCCCGATTGAAATAATATGTTTGTCTAGAAATTGAGTGATTCTGTATTTCCTCCGAGTTGGAAGTGGAGAAACATTTCAAATTTTTAGAGTAAACCCTTAAAACTTTCCTCATCATTGAACGTGGTTTGGAATCGGTGTGTGAGTAATTTTATTGAGTTTCTTCGTGTGTACATTTTGGTTTCTTCGTAGAACGCTTTCAAGACAAGTGTATAATTATTATACTAGGAAGAAGCAAAATATGCGTTGTTGGATGAGTGATAGGCATATTTATATAGAATGTGATGGAAATCAAGCTATATGTCTATATACACTTTTGAGCTCAGAACAGTTATGTCACTGCCATCCTGTTTTATGCATTAATCATTCAAAACGTTTTACAATTGGGCCGCCCTCGTTAGCTCATTCAGAGTACAAATTCCGCCAAAATTTCATTTCATTCGATGAAAAAAGTTTTCCCTAATTCTCTCATCTGGGTTATTCTTACGGGGTTTTCATAAACTTCGAAATTAGTTTTCTCAAACGTATGGTGCAACCAATTGCGTCTTAGAACTATATAGTAGGCCTATCGAATTAGACATTGACACTTGTGTATGCCAAGTTTCGAATGAATTTTTAATTTCGTTTGACATATGGAGCGCGAAACAACAAATGTTCATATTTTTCGAGTACGGTGAAATAAAAAATTCGCCTCGCTCATCCCAAAAAATCAATATATATTCGACTTTCACTGAGTCTTTTCTCTTTCTTTACCATCTTCTTCAACTCAATCTTCAATTGATTTGGATTGTCCTGGCCTTGACCTGTATTCCCAAACCACACGACACAAATTACACTCTATTCGGTGTCCTGCACTTAGCACTGTTAAGTGACCGCAGTAGCATCCTTGGAGTGTAATCAAGCTTTCACGCTGCGAACTCTCACGACGCTACTTTCAAGAATATCAGTATTTTGTCATTCTGTTTCTAAAGACATAAGCTAGTGGTACAGAATCTTGATGAAAAGCACGTATTGAAGAGTCCATGGGAGGTGATTTAGCGAAATATCAGTTTTTTATGATAACTTTTGAACGGTATGAGATATCAAAATTCACAGATATTGTTAATACTTTCGAGTTGGTATAAGTTATAACTATTTAACTCATATTGCCTAATTTATAACCGTAATCGATAAGCTATTTTCAGCCGTATAGGGCCTACGTTTGAGAATTATGCGACATGAGTGTTATATAGTTTATGAGATATGAACATATTTTAATCATTCTTTGGGGTGGTAAGATCGCCCTTATTGGCGGGATTTGGCGTGGTTCACAGATTCCGAAAGGGATTCACGCCCCGTCAAACGATCTTGTATTTTTCACCGTCAATTAGAAAACAGTGATTTTGTATCAAGTTTCGATGTTATTAATTATGTTTATTTTTCCATCTACCGAATTCCAAATCAGTTGTAGTTTTTCCATCACGTTTTCCTCACACACGGTCAGAACTACACTTTACCCGTGTAGTCATACGTGATCCATCACTTCGAGGTGTAATATCCGCTCGTGTATAATTGTACGTTACCATTGACCGTCTCTTGTACCTTCTATCATTGACGCTCAGCGGTTGCGAGCAGTCAACAATGGTGAGACAGATTATTTAAAAAAAACTCATAATTGCATTCGTATTGATTCTTGAATGTACGCGAATTATCATGAACACGTGCGGCTTAATTGTAACCAATCAGAGTCGAGTATTATTATCTCTTGGTGTATTACTACAATCTGGATGTACGCCGTTATAACGTATGATCCCAATTCAAGGTAGACACCGATAAGCTTTGATGATATTTAATCAAATGTCGGTGAAAATGTTTGTACATACCCTTACCTACCGTTCCATTTCGATATTTACGAAAGAGTCGATATTTAGGGTCTCGATTTGATATCGAATTGGAATATTAGATATTTGATAAATTCCATATCAAAATACTAAACGATATCTATTGAAAAAATTATAAATAATTGAAATATGAAATAATTGAGCAACGACAATTGAACTATACAATTGATAGAATTATACTTTCCACAAAAAATGTCATAATAAAGAGCTATATCAGTCGATTACAACTACCCATCATGCATAGGCAAACGGACTGGCGATTTTCAATCTCGCATTTTCTCGAATCGATTAAACATTGCTCGAAAATTAAGAATTTCAGTATATTTCGATCTATACTCGATATTTTTGTTAGCAATGTTTATGTCTAGAACGGCAACCTTGCGTACAAGTAACACAATAACATATTGGCGGGATTTTGCGTGGTTCACATTTTCCGAAAGGGATTCACCTCCCACCCTTAATTACCACCTTCGCCGGTGTGATCAATGATGAGGATGCCACAATTCATTCTTCTCTATTCTTTCTACGCCTTTTCATTATCCTTTATCAAAAAATATTTTCCTTTCTCGCTATCGTTATCTCTCTTCTCGTCCGAATGGCTCATAATTACTAGTTAATGTCGGCATCACGTATATATCACTTATTTAGTAGTATTTATTCTTTCTTCCTCCCTTCCTTTCCCTCCGTCACCCTCTATATTCAATCAATATCAATCAGGACATAATAGCCTAGTCGTTGACACGTCGTGAAACACCAATATTCATTAATCATACATTTGTAAATATTGACAAGGAATTCTGCTTAAAAAATTACAAAAACTTGTTTGTTGAAAGGAGACAAGTTCAGAGTACTCTCTCTTTCTCTCTCTCTTTGTTTCTTTCTTTCTGTCTCTTTCTCTTTCTCTTTCTCTCTCTTTGTCTTTCTTCCTTTCTTTGTTTCTGTTTCTCTCTCTTTCTTTTTCTCTCTTTCGCTCTCTCTCTCTCTCTCTCTTTTTCTCTCTCTCTCTTCTTCTTGCCATGCAATCCACATTCCAAACGACTAGAAAATGATAAAATGAGTAACACCGGATCATGTAGAATGAAAAAAATCCTTTCATCAAGAACTTTGAAATATTCTTTTTCGGTTTAAAAAACATGATATTCATTTCGATGAAATTAGCATTTTCCAGAGCACGGTTCGATATGTACACAATGAGCGTCTGCTCTGGCCTAACATACGCACACATCACCTGAACATGTTCTATTGTCGTCATTCCGTCTAGTTTGAGTTGAATAATTCCATCAACTTGACATTGTGCTGGTTACACATGAGCGATAAGAGGCAGCCACACAATGGCAGAGAACACGTCATACGAGCCTCGAGGTCGCGAGTTCGATGAATTATTCAATCCTCATCAACCAATACATCCAGGACAAACATTGCAAGTAGAACATCGAGAACCAAACAAATGTTTCATTGATTATTGTTTGAATAACGATCCCGCCAACAGCTAGGTTATTTGGGGATGGAAATGAGCACGTGATTGCATGAGTGATGTTTAAATAACTATGCTGGACTCGAATCAACGCCAGTATGGACTACAGTTGTCAAGGAAACGTCGTAACTTACTGAGCCAAATGTTGGAAAAAGTGTGTAGGCCTATATTACGACATTTTTTGTCAATATGGAAATTCAGTGAATATTTTGGAATGGATTCGTGTTGCTTAGAGCCAGTTGTACCAAGACTTAGTGATGATTAGTGAACTAAAGCAAAAATTAGCAAATTAACTTGTTATTACCCTTGGTTACATATGATACTTTTGTACGTTAAGTAATGATTAACTAATTAATATTTAATCATCAGTTGGTAAAATCGGCTCTTAGAGCGAGTTAACGAATCTTGGTTATACCCTTCAACTATTTGTTAAAGTACGAAAATAACATACGTAACCATGAATGATGAAAAAACAAATCCGCTAACTATCGCTTATTAAATGGGACCATGGACTCAGATTCTGACCCCGGAAATACTTCACTTTAGATAAGCGAGTGGGGACACTTTCTTTATATTATGATAAAGTCTGTTGGTATCACTAAATCGTGCCAAAACTATACACCTCTAGTTGGATAAGTCCGCGTGTCCAGAAAAGGTTTAATGTTGATCAGTCAAATCGTGCGATTTGTGCGGTACGTATACAAGAAAACAAACAAATACACACAGAGACAAAGCTCCATAAGAGGAGGATGAAAGTCTTCTCTTACTCTCATCCAACGATAACAGAATAAATAAGTTCTATCTTCTCTTTTCTATTCTCATCCATCAGAAATATAATGTATGTGAATAATATATGTGAGTACAGTTACAACTTCCAAGTAGACAGTTTCTATTTTTCGAAAAGTTTTATTTTGATCTAACAAAGCGTCCGAGAGCTGTGAAAAATGATAAAACAATTCAAAGAAGAAAGCAGAAAGTGTTATAAGAGTCGCATGCAGTCATCGATCGCTGCAGCTCATCTAATAAGTGACATAACATTTCAATCACAGATTATTACTATAAATTGAAATTCGAATGGATTAAATTGGAGAAATGAGAAATGATGGTAATACCAATATTAGGAAAAACGCAGCAAAAGCGTTGTAAGGAGCGCGAAACATTTATATGAATTACTCGAAGCTCTATACACACCATGATTTCGAAACTATCAAGCAACTGTTCTGACTTTAATTTTAATCTTGATCTTAATTTTGGAAAATACATCAATCGCTTCACCCTTTATGATTGGTTTCATGTTTTTTCTATGATTTTCTATTTTGATATTAGAACTTACATGATACTATATTTTTCTTCAAAACGGATGACTCGATCTGTGAAAACTGGAGAGTAATGAGTAATAATCATGCACTTGAATTCCTTGTTGATTACCATTCATTCGAAGAAATTATTTCACCCACATTTTCCCTTCTGGGCCATTTTCAAAAAAGTTATAAAAATTTGGAAATATTTTTTCTCAAAAATGGTTCAACTGATTGTGCCTTAGAACTACAAAGTATAGCACGTATTAAACTATACGATTTGTGAATGCCAAATTTCATCAACATCTGTATTTTATTCTAACCTATGAATATAGCGCGAACAGGAACAAAAAATGCCGAGTACTATATAATATTGAGTCTGTGCTTCCCTCATCCAATAACTTCATAAAATACGATCTCTATTCGTTGTTATATATTTCATACACATTGTGTTAATCTGGAAGTATTCACTGTAATACTCTTTATTTACATTCTCTTTCTCGCGAGAGCAAATGAAAGCAATATAACACACAGTCATATGAGTATTTTTACGTCTGCTTTCTACACTAATAATACTTCTTTGATATGTTCGCTATATATTAAATGTTATGAGCACGAAGTCACGAGAACAATATATCAAATAAACACGTGAAGCGTGTAAGCGAGAACTCTACATCACACACACACACATATATATATATATATATATATATATATATATATATATATATATATATATATATATATATATATATATATATATATATATATATATATATATATATATATATATAGCCAACAGGTCAGCAACATAAAAACGTACGCTGCAGCATAACAATGTCGGATGAATACAATGAATGTATTCTACGTTGCTGGATTTTGTTTTGTAAAGTTGACTGTGCTGTAATTTTGTTTTCAGTTTGGTATTTGAATTTGTCGTCGTGTTGATTTGATTTAGATTCAGTGAAGCATTCACGCGAACAAATCACATAACTACAGATTTAATTCGTTATACTGTGTACGTCGGTCATTATTGTATTTTCATTTGTCCTGTCACCATTTTCTCTGTCGCTTTTCCTCCGATTTATCGAGAAATACTGAGAAGGGACACTGTTTATTGTTAGGGAAAAGCGAGGGAAAGCGAGGAAAAGCGAGACATCTATTGGTTCTAGAAAGGATTTTACTCGGTTTTGATTTAGGCATTCCACAAGTCGCAATAAAAACCGATCAACAATAAATTTGTCCTTAAATGCATTACTCTTCTCTTAATCTAGAACCTTGTAGTAGTTTTGGATGAAATAAATGTTCAGGTGAATTATTTAGAGATACCATTGAATATTGATTGATATTTTTAAAAAGCCGGTCTACGAATTACAAGGTGTTAAAAAAAGGGAAACTATTTTTCTGAGAATATTTCGAATTCTAGATATTCCGATAATCCGATAATCCGATAATCCTCATAATCCGATGATCTTTCTTAAACCAGGGTGTGATCTCTTATTAAAGGGCATCACAACCCTGAAACTATGATTTTAACGAGAAAGAACGATATTTATTTTCCCAATTTTGGAGAAAACTAGATATCGTCATCTTAATTTCAGACATTCTCATCAATTTATTTGTCCTCCAGGACCCGGCCTTTTTTCTGAGTCGTGACGTAGCATGACTCGATTCTGTTTATACTTTCATACAGAATCGGATTAAAATATTTGTTCAATTTTTGATATCGAGTTGATGATTTTGTATCAAGTTTCGATGTTATTAAAAAAAAAAAAAAATGATTTCTAGTTTTCTCTCAAATTGAGGAAACAAATATCGTCATTATTCATCAAAATGTAGTATATGTTTTTGAAATGCACTTCTTCATAAAATTGGTGACATTGACAATGTTGATATTTTAAAATTCTGATTGAGATGAATATGCATCTACATTTGAAAAAAAAACATTTCAATTCAATTTTTTTTGTGGTAGAAACACAATATATAATAGGTAAAGTTTTGTAGTTGAATTGGTACATTATAACCAATTTCATAAAAAAATAATAAAACAGTGTTCGTTCATCAATTGACTCCGGGATCAAAATCGGAATTATCTGATGTATTTTAACATTCCAAGATGGCTCTTACATTTCACGAACGACTCGTTCACTTTGATCATACATACTACACATACATACTTTGATCATACATAATACATATGGGACTACGCCTTCTAAATGTAGAAGAAATTTAGCGTACAAAATATTATTTGTAATTGTCCAAAATATTGAAATCATGTGATACGTTGTTTACTATTGTATTTCTACATATGAGATTCAAAAGCGGAGTGCTTTGTTATGCGAAGTTGAATGTCGAAGTCAAAATGTATTTAATAATTTAAAATGAACAACGAACAATGAAAGCATTGCAATTTGCTCAGCAATTCCCAAGATAAAACATGTAACGCTGAATTATGTGTACTTTACAGCAGTACAGCATTTGTAATACACACCTTGTATTGTTATGAATTATACTGATTTTATGTATTGATAACGCCCAACTTTATTTTCATCTCACATTTTACAAGACGAAGTTTCCAATTGTTATATAAAAAAAAAACGTTTACAAGAAAATGTTGCATTATGAATTCATTACCACAGATGAAGACATACTGTATTCATCTTAATTAATACATTTTAATGAACGTGATGTTATTTACAATATTCGAGAAAGAATTTTCATACAATATTCGAGAAAGAATTTTCAAAATAAAATGAAATATAAGATCTTTGGAATATATCTCTATATAAACCCATCCACAATATGAATGTTCGCGCGAATGTTGGTCCAATAATCATACCGTTGACGATCGAATGTTTCAACCCTTCGCTCACCTCCACCAGCCAGCATATACGCATGCGTATCGAGAACTGGTGATTGATAACCGGGGGATTTCCCCCAGGGGCGGATTCGGAGGGTGAGAAAGACAAAGAAGTGGCGGATGAATGATGGATGATATATGCACTGGGCTATTCAACAGTTCCCCGTGTAACGTTGATGTAGGACTCTGTGAAAGTTCGGCTAGCGGTTTGTTCGAAGAGGAAACTCGTTTACTTCGATCAGCATACGGAATTTGGGTCGCCTGAAGAGCGTATACCGGAATAAAATCGACTCGATTGTCCAGCCTTACCTGAGCCCTAACCACATTTACAGCCATTCATTCATAAGTACCCCCAAGCCATTGATTTTATAGCTTTTAAATTCAATGCCCAGTCCCATGTCACACAGCCCGTATACGCTCTTCAACGTCCCCGTCCTTTGTAAAGCTGGAATTCGAGATTAATCGAACGAATACTTGATATATTATTAATCCTTTGAGCTTTGTCACTGGTCTAATTGCTGACGTGTTGTTTGACTTCATCTAAAATTACAGAAGGAATTTTATATACGGTTTATGTGGGCCTATATATATATATATATATATATATATATATATATATATATATATATATATATATATATATATATATATATATATATATATATATATATATATATATATATATATATATATGAGTTTTATTATCCACTGAAGGGGTATAGGCCTATAAGGCTATAACCCATCGATATATAATCATAAATTGTGCTTTTACAATCGCGTTTCTGAGTTTTGAGAGTTGAATAATCATTCAGATTATTCGTTGATTGGCAGTGAAAATTACGCTGATCCGGACAACAATTGTGTATATTTCACGGTACACTGGTAACATTGTATGAATAACTGTTATGCTTATATAATTTTGTGAATGAATATGGAAATAATGTTACATTAGAGGAATAGTAATTAACAGTTTTTATTCACCAGTGAAAACTTGTATTTTATTCATGAAAACTATATGGTATTAAATTTGACATGGGGAATGCATTTTCGCATTTTTTCTTTTTTTAAAGTGGGGCGAAGGTGTGTTGAACTTTTTTTTGAGGGTATAATCATCATGAACGCTTCAAATAGTTCCGAACGCTTGTTACATGACTCATTTTGTTTTCATTCAGAAAATTAAAACATAATATTTCTAATATTTACTTCTGTGACTATATAATGCTCACCATTAATTATTTCACGTTTGAATGCTAGACGACCCTATCAACAGTTAAGTTATTCGAGAAAATCATTCTCCATTTTGTATCTCACGAAACAATTCAAAAGCTCTAGTTTTTCATTTTAGACACGGAAACTAAAGCAGTTTGCTCGTTTTAATATAACCACTGTTTAACCGTCTCATCTTTAACGAGCAACAGCAAACTCGTATAACACGAGAAGAACGACCGCACTGGGACTCGAAGCCCGTCTAGTCAAACTATTAAATGTGCTGCTGCTCTAATCGGTATTAAATCTATTCGTATATAAAACTTGATAATAACTCTGAATTAAGGTAGGATTTATTACCACCTGTGAGACGAGAAAATTTAACGTTGGAAGGTGCGATAAGAATAATAATATACGTTACGTGTTAAAAATACTCTTGCAAAAACTGAAAAAATACGTATTGTTTCGAGAATATTGCAGACACAATTCATATATATATATACTGGATGAAAGAATATATAATCACATATTGTCCTCGCAGGTTCTCTTATTAAAAATGACTTTACACTCCGTGTCCATAGCATATATATATATAGGAAACACTGAAATTCTCAAATCGGTCTTATTTTTTCTTCTTTGAAATTTTGAAAGGAATTGATCATTTTTTAAACTTAGGGGGCGCCTGAAGAGCGTATACTGGAATAAAGTCGACTAGGTCGTGTGACATGGGCTTCGGGGTATACTCATGAATGGATGCTTGTAGAATGTGGTTAGGGCTCATGGAAGATTGGATATCAATTTGATACCAGATCGAGTACTTGAAAGCTACGGTTCCCATCAGTGGATAATTCAGCAAAAAATTAAATATTTTCTCAGATTAGTTGTTTGAACTTCGAGGCTTTCGCGACCCGACTATGAGGTATTAGATACTGGGTTGTTTTCGTCGCGTCGTGTGAGTTGAATTATTACTCGACGTTTCGATCTCCATTGTTTCGTCGCGTCGTGTGAGTTGAATTATTACTCGACGTTTCGATCTCCATTGTTTCGTCGCGTCGTGTGAGTTGCATTATTACTCGACGTTTCGATCTCCATGTTCAGTCTGATTCCACCTAATTTTCCACCTTTGATTCCACCTAAAATTGAACCAGACTAATTCTTGAGAAAGGTCTCCACATAGAGATCGAAACGTCGAGTGATAATTCAACTCGCACGACGCGACGAAACAACTCAGTTTTTAATACGTCATTTTCTCAGATATTTCTGTTTCATTTCCATATTCAAACATTGTCTTTTCCCTTTCATCAATATTATCAACTATGACTCGTAAATTTTCATCCTCTCACTTACTTACTTACCAACTACCCCCCCCCCCCCCCCTTAAAACGGGAAAATAGAAATACTCGTTAAAAATACACTGTCATGGTCAATTGTCCGTATGCCATTCCTTGTTCTTACAGCTATAGCTACGTGAAGTAGCGCTATTGTAATATGACGCTATTCCGCGCTCCTTCAAATACAGTTGCATTGTCACCAGGAGGTGCATGTTCGAACAACAGTCCTGTCCCATCTTCAACGATGACGAGCAAAGTTTCGAATCAACAGTTGGACCCTGACAAACATTATTACACATGAACACTAGTCACACAAACACACACACACACACTAACTAGATCTGAACAGAAACTACGCCAACGCTACGGACTGGAATAGATATATCACGGGGAATGATGATCTCGTGAAAAGCCAGGTCTGGAAATATTTCAGGGAATGAAATGCCATCCTCCGTAGCTCACTCAACTGAAGCACAGCTTAATCTGACTCGAGACCATTTTACAAAAGTCGGACAAAATCTACGCCGCTAATGCCGGTCGGGTCGAGGTTTAAAGGACCGAGGATCACCCTTGGGAATGGGTTCAAGTGCCGCATAAGGCATGGGTTTTTGTAAAATCACTTATCATTGCATAGTTTGATTATCACCTTTTCATTCGTACCCCGTACATAACTTAACTGCGTTGATATGGTCGTTAAGCTTACAATATTCTTCATCGGAATGAAATCCGAGGAATTATAATCACTCACAGACCAATGAATAACAGGTTGAGAGTCGAAATAAACTTTCAACAACATTTTAAATCGAATTTATATTATGTTGTGTTATTGATATCATATTATATTATTCTAGAAAGCGAATAGTGACAAAACTGAGCCTATCACGGTTGTTATTTGCAATGTTTCATAAAGTGCATTGATAGGAAATCTCTGATCAAATATGAAATGTGTGAAATACTGTCTATCGCCTTGGAAACTGAAGATCAGATTCGAGTTGGATTCGAGTCCAGCAGAAGGTGTTTAATTGTGTTAACATAATAGCTACAATCATCATTCGCATGCTCTTACCCCCCAAAATAACCTGGCTGTTAGTGGGGTCGTTGAGAAACCAATGCCCATCACGGTTTGTCAATTATAAAATCAAACAAAATGTTCAACTTTTTTTTGAAATCGACTTCCCACAGTTTTATTCTTTGTTTTCTGGAATAAAATAATCTTGACAGTTACTCTGCGCTTTGTTGACGTTGCTCTTTTCACCCGCCTTTCCTCACGTCACTGTATGACGTAGCCCTACTGCTTTATCGACTTAACTAATGGACCAAATAAAGTAGAAAACCAAACTGTGTTTTTCATTAGGAAAACAATGTAGTATTTGCCTTGATTACGTTTTACATGTTGATCAAGTTTTCCAACTGTTATACCAGTGCCTGATTGTATAAATTCCAATGTTTATATATATATATATATATATATATATATATATATATATATATATATATATATGGTTTCACGCAGCCTGCTGACCAACACGGATCCCTGAAGATGACAAGTGCGATCTTGTTGAAATGTCGGAACAACGGATCTTCTCAGATCCAACCACTGTATCCAAAAGACCAAACGTGGTTGTCCCGAAAAAAGAGTTCAACATATATATATATATTTTTATATATATTTTATATATATTTTTATATATATTTTTTTCTTTATTTTTATTTTTTATATTAGTTCGTGGTTCTGAAAAGATGGTCTGCCGCAGCTGTCCGAAACGTCGAGAGACAAGGTTCTTTTCAGAACAGCCAACTGTTTCCAGAAAGGGCAATCCGCAAAGTGTGACATTACCATCAACCATCGGCCCTCAAAACCTTCACCAGCACATATATATATATATATATATATATATATATATTACTTTATATGACTGGACATTATTTGGTTTGAAGGACAGTATAAGTCAGCAAATAGGATACAGGAGATAGTAGATGTGTGGGATGCTATAACAGAGCACTGAGATGCGACTATCAAAGGTTTAAGGACTGTAGATTTACGTGTTTCATGTCAATATAAAGTAAACGTATTTCAGTGTTGCTTTGAAACGTATATCTTTGCGTCCATAACGACTTCCAGAATCAATGTTACAACTTTACAAAGAGCTATTGTTTCGACAGAAAAAAAATAGTTCTACAGGTATTATGTATTCGTGACATCAATTCAGTTTATACAGATGACTCTAAGATTATTTGGGGTTACGATAATGAGCAAGCAATATTGAAATTATGACGTGTTGAATTAAGACGTTTGAAATTATGAAATTTTGAAATTATGACGTTTTAGAAATCATTTATATTCAAGTAAACAGTTAGAGTAGGTGCATATATATATTTTTTATATATACCATTAGTTATTTTGTTAGTGTTTGAAATCATTTAGATTCAATTACCACTAATTTTTCTCAGAACTTCATTCTTCTATTGTATTTTTAATCATTATCCATTCTTTTATTTTATTATCTGTGTTCATATATTTTGTATCTTGTTGTTTTTTTCTGTGTCGCATCGGCAACCCGAATATGGGTAGAGATCTTAATAAAGATTTTACACACAAAAATTCAATTGTAAATTATGTTATGATTTACCTCAAAATAATTTTCTGGGTAAGTCGTTCCATGGTTTCAAAAGTATAATGTTAAAGTGTCCATAGGGCAAAAAGTTCCCACCAGGGTGATTATTTTCGAAAATATTGAGAATATTTATTATGGATGGACCATATTTTAGAAGATACTTCTCTGCACGGTGTGAAACAGTTTAACAACAATACGTTCATCAGGAAAGCCACTACGATTGTTTATGCTTTAGTTGACATTGAAAATGGTCACAAAACATGCATCTCACATTACATACGTAATTTGATTAATACTTGAGATATTTGATCGTGTGTGGTACCGATGTGCTTGTAAAACAACTGTCTCTGGGATGTAAACTAAAAATGAAACAAAAATTTGAGAAATTTAATTAAATAATAAACAGATCAACCGCATGAGCTTGGCATACAAGACCAGGTAAAGTCACTCAATTTTTTTTTTCAATTCAAGGTAACAGAAACTATTTATTTCTTTCAAAATGGTTTTAGGTACGCTGATGAAATTTAGTTTATCTTATAGAGAAATGTTTACTCAACCAACGTAACAATTTTCCTCGTCATGCTGACTTTATACTGGTTTTCTTGTAAGTAACGGTTTAACATGTTTCCAACTAGTTTTCCCAAGTTTTCGGATTCACTTTTCCAGTAAAATTGAATATTTCAACTTGTCTTAAACAATATTTGAATTTTGTTTCCTTCAACAATTATATAAGTATCAAACATGCATAATCACCAATTTAAAACGAAATATTTGATACATTTTTGTGGGTGGGTTCGCTTCAAGCAATTTTCATTATTGAAGGAATACTATGACATCGAGTATTTTTGTACGACAGTGGCATAATGTAATACTATACAAACTATATTATAGTCTTTGACGAAACATAATATGGTACTGAATATTCACTGAGAATAAAAATCCATCTCTCCAACTGAATATGATGTGTGCAGGGTACAGCAGGAAATCAGACATATAGTCAAATAAAGAATGATTTAATGTACATTTGTTAAAGTACTATCCAGTGCTTTATGTAATCAAGTAGATAGATGAGGAATCAGGTCACATAGAAGAACTACAGCACATAATCTTCAACCGAATAAAGTATAGAATCAACAATGAATTTGCGCATGCAATCAAACTTGGAAAAGTTTGTGTTTTTGTAAACATATGGGGTATATAAAGGAGTCTTGTGTGAAGTAAATATCAGAGATGTAGTAATGAAAGTCATATAAATGTCTTAATGATGAACGTCACTCTTTTACGAAGAAGTAATTCGGCACACATTCATGGTAATGAACTTCAAACTGTAATATATATATATATATATATATATATATATATATATTTAATATGATTTGAAACTGTCCAAAAAGAGCGACCTCCCCCGGGAATTGCACTCGGATCTCCAGATTGCCGGTCTGACGCGCTACCCATTACGCCAGAGAAGAAGGTTTATGTATGTATTTATATATATATATACATGGATGTTGTGGTCATGTCATAAGAGATACGCCTCGGGCGGGACAGCGTATCTCCATCCCCCCCCCCCGTCCTGATCGGTTCGTCAGGCGTATCTTTTATGACATGACTATAACATCCCAAATATCTCGATATTGGATCATATCCACGAGTTTAATTATAACAATATATATATATATATACTTCAGTCTTTTCTGAAACACAAAATTGTCATCGATTGAGTTTTTCCATAGATATACTGTTTTCTATTTGGTTCTCATTTTATCTGTAGCCCACACTCTTCTGATTAAACCATTGTTTTTGTTATAAACAATGGTTCCCTTGAGAAATAACTTTTTAATGAGCGGGTGAAATAATTGCAGCATTTGGTTTCAGAAGTTCTCAATGTATTGTACTTGTTTTTCGCATTGTTTGTCGCACTGAATATTAAATATTGAAGATTTTTATCGTGATGAAGTACGTAACTTCCGAACAAAATCGTTGTAATTAAAAATCGGAATAAACCTATCTATCTATATATCTGTAGTGAGATACTCTAAAAACGCCAACTCCAACTGCCGACTAGCGGCAGACACCAATGGGAATGCATGTGAATATAACCCTAGTAACTTCGATCTTCGATCCTATATTATAGAATATATCAAAGTTCGATTATCTTTTTACTCTCTTCCGATTGGCTACTACATTTATATTCTATACCACCCGCAATCGTCATTGATCGAGCTGTCGTCGATTGAAATTGGATGGCGTTACGCATTCACATTTTTTTTTATTCAACATTATAACTACAAACAAGATACATATTCTCAGATGCATTACAGAGAATTCACAGAGTACACAGAATTAAATTTACATCCAAGTACTTGGGAAATAATGAGGGAGGTAATGTATAATAATCAGTGATAGTAGAATTTTGTTATTTGAACGTTTGAAAATAGTGTATGGAACCCACATAAGTCGAAGCTTGTGTGTGGGAAAGGAGATAAAAAAACATAGATAATATACTAGTGAACTCGAGTGGGCTAGAACTAGACAATCTAATGAACTACTAGACAAACTACTAAACCCAGCTCTACTAAATACAACTAGACAATCCGCTCAAGTTGGCCATCTTATTTATCAATTATTCGTGGGGTCGCTGAAGAGCGTATACCGGAATAAAGTCGACTAGTTCGTGTGACATGGTCTTCGGGGTACTTTACAATTAAAAGTTGTGAAATGTAGGGTTGAGGCAAGGTTGGACACCGAAACCCAAATCACACAACCGAGTCGACTTTATTCCAGTATATGCTCTTCAGACGCCCCTGCGCTTACGAATGGAATGAGTTGCACTCAGCATTATATTCTATTGTCCCCAGGCAAATCTTTAACCAAGTAATTGCGTGAACAAAAAGCAAAAATGGCCAACTAATATTATTTCCACCGTGAGCGTTAATTAAAATATACGGCACGATGACATGTACAGCTGCTAATTAATAATCTCAACATCTTATAAACTTGAACCTTTCTAAGTTCTTTGACAACACTTCTCATTTATGTAGACTCGTGTCGACTTTAATTCGCGGCTTGCAACTCCTGAATAAGAAAGCAAGTGGATAGGAAGACGGCCGATCTGAACCGTCAGTGGTAATCTGACGATTCGAAAGTGGTGTTATCAGGTTATCGTCAGAAAATTTTAGCGGTAAGGGTGCTTCCGAAAACCGTGTGTTTATATATATATATATATATATATATATATATATATATATATATATATATATATATATATATATATGTATATTTATATATATATCAAATAACATCAACCATCTCACTTAATTAGTTATGGTTCTATAGTCAGACCGTATAACTGTTGATTACAACTGTCGATTAGCAGCCTTCATCTGATTACACCTCAATGTAAATACTGTGCTATGTTCTATATGTCGCAGACAAATCGTAATTTGCAGAAAGCAAAATATACTAGTTTCTACCTGATAATTATGTCTACTCTCTGTTAACTCTATGCCAATTATTTCCAGCCCTATCAAATATATTCCGAATAGGTTATTCAAAAACAAGTGCACTATATTCTGTTATGTTGTTATGTGGGTGGACGGAGCGACTTTGTTTGAAACCGAGTTGGATATGGAACCAGTTTCTGTGGGTTACAGATTCAATTGATGTATTTTATTATATGCAAAGAGATTTTCATTAAATACGAGATGGAATAAAACTAGTTTCCTTTGGGTACAGTTTCAATAATTGTATTTAAATATTTAAATATCGGGGAACGAGATAGAATGAATCCAGTTTTCATGGAGTAGAGTTCAATGAATAATTTTATTATATGAAAAACGACTTAAATTGAATACGAGATGGAATAAAAACATTTTCCTTTGGATGCAGATTCAGCAACCTATTTATTTCATTCTCTCGTATACCTGAGATCATGTGAAATAATATAAATAGGGGTGCGGGGCAGTTTTATCCACGATGATATAACTGTTGATGTCAATATGACTGTAACTGTTACTGTCTATAACTATAGACTTCACTATAATTGTAACTGAATCTGTAAATATGTGTAACTGTAACTAGAACTATCAACAGTGCGTATTTACGAGGATGTTGGTAGTACTGTCTGGTAGCTGTAAGCCTATTTGCATAGTTGGTAGGCCTCTACCTGTGGGAGCGCATGGAAGTCGATTTAGCTGGAATACTTCTTTTAGTGATATGGACTCTGCTCGTCTCAATTCACCTCATGCATATTTACATTGATATATATATATATATATATATATATATATATAAAATATATATATATATATATATATATATATACCCAACTTGGATATAAAAATTAAAATACATTCTCTATATTTACGTGAAAAATATAAGGGTTGATTTAATCAGTTTTCAGATTTTAGGATAACGAATATTTCTGGTATTCGAGAATTTTTTATATCATACAATTCAACCCCCAATTTCATTATATCGCTACAGCAAAACATACACTGTTGAGTGAATGTACAGGTCAAAACGATTAAATATAACCCGTAAGAAAAAACCGCGCACATGTTCTCAAAAAATCAACTTATTCATGTGAAATAAAAATATAAACAAACAAATCCAACTTACCAGTCAAACTAAGAGAATGAATCAGCTAGACGTGTACGAAACGCAGTCGTGTCCAGACCACTACTATCTCGTGTCAGGTCGAGGTGCGAAGCGTCGCGACGCTCTAACGTATATCCGCAACTGACTCGGCCAGCGGTCACACTGTCTGTGCCCGGCTACAAGTGGAGTGCGTTAAGGGTGGCGACGACGGCGACGTTTGTGTGTGTGCGCCGGTAGATTGCGCGCACGTATATCGGCGAGCACGCTGCAGGGGGTGGGGAGGTGTAGGGGGTAAACGCGGTGAGATGAACAGAGGAATAATGTGTGTCACGTGCATTGAATAAGTAATTAGATGTTTTTAATTAGATATGTATCGCTTAATTAGTAAAATCGATTCAATTTACATCCGTAGACAGTATCATATATTCTGCGATTTAACCGAGGGTGAACGAGCATATCATCGAACGTCTCTATGTACAAAGAGCCTTGAAATGGGGTATTTAATGCCGAGGGAAGAAGCTTCTAGCAAAGGGATTTTATTAAATATAAATGGTCAATGAACGTTACCTGTACGAAATAAATGGACACGTCATAATATATGTGTAGTGAACAATTGTGAGATACGAACGGGTCAAAGTTTGTAGAAACATATGCGGAAAGATCGAATGTTTATTAAAGTGAAACCAGTTATTTTCAACGACTATTTTCATTTCGTCACGGAACGAATTATATTATATAGATACCGGTATACCATGTAAACAAACATGAATGAGAAATGAATGAATGAGAATTTGTGCATCGACTGTATTTTATAAGAACATGGAGCAATTCACTATACAATATGTTCAACCGGCAAATCCCTACGATGATTTAAATGTTATATTAAATTGGAAAAGTTAACTGTTTTCTGTTAAATGCTTTATTTATTTATTTATTCATTCATTTGTATTGGTTTTATGACGCACTGTAATGATAACTAAGATGTGATTATTATTCTTTGCTAAACGACCCCACCAACAGCTACGATAAGCACCAACAACACCAACAGATACGGGGATACGAATGAGCAGATGATTATGAAACTATGAAGTGATGATAGGTGAGAGCTTACGTTTACAAAAACTCATGCCTTATACGGGACTCGAACCCACGCCCTACGACTTCAGTTTCTGAAGCAAAGCCTCAACAGACTGAGCTACCAAGGGTAGCTATCAAGTATAGTTTTTTCTTGTTGAAATGACTTCCATATTGGCTACTCTGTGAAGTGACCCATCATTTTACCCCAATGCAATAGTCGAATACGCTAGAATATACATATACTTTTGTTCTACTTTAATAATAATGTTTTATAGATTGATGATAATCATAGTTATACCGATAAATATATGAAATTATGACTGCTTCATTTACGTAACTTGATGTCAGAGCTTTGCGTGATTGACTTCAAGATAAAATCTGTACCCTATCCTGACCTTCCCTATCCACTATCCTTCCCATTACCTTCATCTCAAGAAACCTTCATCTCATCATCTCACCATCTTATTAACCATTCATCCGACGCCATTAGATCTTAGTTATCATTACAGTATGTCGTTGAACCCAATATAAATAAATAATAATATCTAATCATCTCGACTATAGTTGATGCAAGTTCATCCCCCCCCCACCCCCCCCCCCCTCCCCCCCGAACGCGTTCAACAAACGTTATTCAAACGTATCCGAATTCATCTGTGTCAGAAAAACTCACTCCGATTCAAAATGTCAATCTCCGTAGGGAGGGTATAATAACTCTCCATTTTTCACACATACCTTTTCCACGTTGCTGCGAAGGTGTATTGAGGGTTGCGTTGATCGGCCGGTGTAATGACGCACTTTATTTACGTCACTTGATGTCAGAGCTTTGCTTGATTGACTTCAAGATCAAATCTTTACCCTATCCTGACCTTGACGACAAGTCCTGGACAAAGAAAGTTATCACACCAGTCTTCTCACACCAACTTCCTCATCAAAATGGTTCAATTTCATGCGTACTTTCCTTGAACCTTGCTCGCTTGATCGCTTCTCTACCTAGCACATAATTTGGAACTATACGGCTGGCTTCTATTTACCTCAAATATTTACATTTCAAATTACTGTTGCTGACAACAGTGAATGTAATTTTGCATTCGTTCGTGATGAAAGTTAGTTTCAATTGGTAAACACAAAGATCTAGTAGAGCCGTCGCTCTACAAGCCAAATGCCGTCCGTATATAGCATTAAATGGCTGAAGACAACCTCAAATGGAGTAATCCAAGCCCGTAGGAGACTCTTCAACCATCCACCACATGAAATGCAGTGTTTGAAGAAGGAGAAATTCAAAAGGACATTAAAATAATATTTATTGGAGAACTCTTTCTATAGTTTGGAAAAATTCTTTCTTTGATAACATGTTTTTTGTTTTTATGTAATTATGATTATGTGATTTTTTCGGATTTTTTTTATGTCTTGAACTATTGGTTGGTTTATGCATATTTTCTTATGTTGACAAACCATAAAATAAATAAATATGAATCAAATACACATTAAATTCACGATAAGTAGGTACATTTGAAGTTGAACCATCTCAAGTGACTGACCGACCAAAGAAACCCACTACATCGTGCACTGTCTATGCTCAGAATATCATCTGAAGAACCTATGAGTAACTTTCATCTTGACGCAGAAGTAAAAATATATGGTTGCTAACGGACACAGAAAGATTCGGAGCAATTTTTGAAAGACACATTTCAAATGCTGAATCATTTCAGATCGTATTTTGTATTCAGTCAAAGAATTCAGAATTAGATCACTTCTTTTCGGTGCTTATCCGATTTCCCCCCAATACAGCTACCACTAGAGCACAGAATGATGAAATACCAATATTCAATCAATAAGAATAGAAGAATTTCAAACTATAATGAAACAATAGGGTGGTATTTGAAAAAATGTAAAACATGTATGGTGAAGTAATTTGTATTGAAAATGTTTAGAAATGATAAGTTCAACATCTATAGTAAATATACATGTTCATCAAGTTCAGTGGCTCAGTATCTAAATTGGATCAATAAAAAATACTATGGATAACTCAATTACCATGTAAACCAACTTGAACTCATCTTGGAGCATTTCTCAAAGTTTATATCCGATTATATATTCTCGGGTTTTAATGATTCACTATATACATATATATATATATATATATATATATATATATATATATATATATATATATATATATATATATACTATAGGCCTACTCTGAAAGTTATTCCATTCCTCTATTTTCTTTACAAAAACTGAGTTTAGTTTTATTTTACATTCATTATTATACATTCAAATGTTATATTTGTGATCTTTTTTCTGCCAGAATAATTATTTGGTCTCATAGTAGGCCCTACTGTTAAATCTCTCTATGCAGGTTTCCCGATAAGTTACTGGCCTTGTGATAATTTTCCTCCTCTTCTAACTGTTATTGAAAGTCGTAATTAAACTTTTCAATCGTGACAGTTTGTTTGTCCTGATTCAGATATCGACTATTGAATCTGAAACATTTCATTTGATCACAAAAATGAATGATTTTACCAACATGTATTCAATATTAATACTATTCTAATCAGATCTTATTTTTAAATCTTTTCTTATTTAAAAACTGGCAGTATTTGCTTGAGAATAGCTACATGTACAATTATATATTACAGGTACTGGTACATAATATTTTAACAAACAGTTCTAGAAGTAATCATTTGACTATAGCTCATGGGTGTAAGGAAAGCCTGAAAGTACACACAATTAGTCACCGGAAGTGAAAGTTCAATTATTCGAAGTAGGTGGGGTCGGGTTTGCGGGATAAGTGGGATCGAAAGTCGGAGATTAAATTCTCAATGTGGCATATATGTAGTCGGCATCCTGTAGAGCAATCATGTTCAGCTTCAGCGTGAGAGTTATTCATGTGTTATTCATGCAAGCGTTTCGGTCATACGTCTCGGATGTGTTAGAGTTAAAAACTCATCCCAAACCACAGTGAAGAGTATCGGATCAAATCGCATACCAGATGCAAGTTGGAAGGAAGGTGTTGCTAAGATGAGTGGCTCAGTGATGTAACTGATCTAGTGTGTATCAATGGACGGATCAAGTTGACTCGACGATCTCAAGGAATGCTGAGCTATAGAGAACGAGGACGTTGGGACAGGCATGAGTGGCTCTACAGTTGACATACCAGGACTTGGTAATAGTGTGATACTAGAAATGGTTCATAGTCTCAGATTCAGAGCAACCCGAGCATTATTAGTTCAAACATCTCTCAAATCAGTACTGAACCAGATCCATAGGTCAATTACTCCACGCTACGATGATGTGAGAGGGTCACTCATAAGTGACCTGATTAAAGATAAAATTATTTTTACATCAGTGATTAGTTTACATAATTGAGTCAAGTGTTAACTTACAAAGTATTGGATTTTAAGTAGTGAAAAGATGGATGTACCAATCACAGATATATCTTATACAATAATATATAATATATATACAATAATTGACAATAGTTTGGTTAAAATTATTAAAACCATTGTTTCGTTGATTGAAATATGCTGTTCAGGAACTATTATAAAAGTGTTATGATTGATTGTTTCCAACTCTTGTTGAATATTGAATATGGCGCACCGACGGGGCATGAAGTGGTAGGTCGTATTGATATCGTTTGAAGTGAAATATCAGCGAATAAATAGTGCGATGAAAATGACTGTATTTGCGTATTTATGGAGTGTGAAACTTGGGACGCCGCTGACTTCTGCTACGCGTGTTAGCTTTCGCGCCGTGACCATGATTTCACAGGTTTTGGCTATTTTATTCCCAAGTAAATAATGTAGGTTTAAATTAATAAATAATTTCGAGTGAAAACACTTACTGAACTCGGTCCGTGATTAACAATCCGACGATTCATTTCGTTTTTTCTAACTGCTCGCTTTATCATTAGACGACGAGGAATAAAAAAGCTTTCTTCCCGTGAAATATCACGGTCGAGTTTTTGAATATCATGTCTATTTCACTTTATCGCTAAAGAAATTAACCATGCCTACGCCAACAAAAAATATTGATAAAACAAAACACACATACTGAACTCAGCGAGTCATTACAAAGTTAAAGACTGAGATCGTCTCGAACGCCTGCTCGATCTTATTGAACACAACATTTTTTTTTAATGTTGCTTAACGACCCCACCAACAGCTAGGTTATACGGGGGTACGAATGAGCGGATGATAATGAAACGATGTTGCTGTAAATGTTAACATGTGTTGATGTTAATGTTGCTTAACGACCCCACCAACAGCTAGGTTATACAGGGGTAATAATGAGCGGATGATAATGAAACGATGAAGTGATGATGGGTGAAAGGACGTTTACAAAAACCCATGCCTTATGCGGGACTCGAACCCACGCCCAACGGTGGCTTCAGTTACTACCGCTAGCGATAATTGACTTGGCCACCGGGGCGGCTTTGTTGGTTCTTGATAGGATGTATCGAGTTCAGTTCTAGTTCTATATGGTAAATATCGTCACTTCCTCGCCTTCCTCCACAGGCACATGTATCCAAGGAAGTGGAAGATCAGGTAAAGTGCGCACATGACCCAGATGTCACGTGAGAAGTTGTCGGTCGAGAAGCTGTACTTGTCCAACACTTCGCTGCCGTCTGTCAGGCACGGCAAGTCCGGCTCGTCACTAGCGCATGCTGGAACACGGAAAATACGTCATTAGTTCTACGTCACTAAGTTGTTACGTCATACTAATATTACTCCCAATAAAAGGCAATACCTAAACAATAAATTCGTAGTCAATCGGTAGAAAATAATTGTATGTGGTTTCTGGATATAAGTTGGGAGCTAAATGGAAAACGGGGAATCCGTGTCAGATTTCCGATTTTTGCTCTTCAGTCGGTGCTTCCTTTCGATGTCGAAAGTTCTTATGAATTCAAGTGTTTGAACGTTCAATTTACATAAAATATTGAGAAATTCATATAAAATTATGAAAAGGAGGTATCGAATTTACAAACGTCAAATCCTTTCCCTTTCATACTGAAGCCCACACATCAGTATTTCAACCATCACCAATAAGCAGCATTCCGTGCTCCTGAAAATCAGGTTTGTAACAGTGGTCACTTTATTTTCTACTTTTCAGTTGCCGATATAGCATGAAAAACATCAAAAACTGGAGTCAAAGTTTGGCATTTGTTCGAGCCCTTTGACCTATCATCACTTTCTAGTTCCATCATCACTTGCTCATTCGTACTCCCAAATTACCTAGATGTTAGTGAGGTCGTTAAGCTTACATTATTCTTTATTCTCCAATCATATCCGACGTAATTGGGAGTATGAAGAGAAATTCCATTTTGTGTTTTCATAATAGAGGAGTTTCTTTGTGGTAGCCTACGTTCACATATAATGGTTTAATCCGGGATTAAAATTACATTTCAACAAAAATCTTCACACATTTAAACGCTTTTTTTCACAGACTGTGCGTGTAGTCTGTCTGCACATCGTCTTCTATTTTCAATGCGTACACTATGAATGAATTTCAGAATGAATTTCAATGTAGCTTGATCGACCGCTTTTTGTGACCGCAACGTAAGTCTATGGGATATACTCACTGATATTCTGCCGTCCATCCCATTGCAGGATTGACATGGCTTCATTGGCATACATAAGCCAGGAGAAATACTGAGTCCAGGCGATGTAGCTGGGGATTGTACTGAAAACCATACAAGCACGTCACACAAATAATTTAGTAATTTACCTTTGTATCCTTTGTAAAAGTAGACAAACCAAATGAGACCCTATACTATACATTGTCACTGACTTGGTGAATTCATAACTTCAATGTTAGACATGCTAGCTTGATCATTGAGTTTAATTTGCATCTCATCATATTATGATTCAAGACGGTATATTACAGACAGCATAGCATTTTTAGATTCTACATAACTTGGTATAAATAGCTTTTCTAGTGACTTTCCTTTTTAAGATATTCTAGTGAAATTGCTTCACACAATTCAGAGAATTACACGAATTAGTAAACGATACAAAAGAACATAAGAACATACTGATTTAAGTACATATTATATGTAGATTATGATGCGCGGTGAGGTGAAAATACCGGATCATACTGTAATATAAATTTGATATTTTCACCTGTGCTTTCATGAAATTTGACTCATTATATTTTTAACAAGCATTTTTAACAAGCATCTTATTAGTTATTACATATGTATCAATACCTTATTTTCCACTACTATCATTCTATCATTTATGAAATCAACTCTTTACTTCCTTGGAGAAAGAGATAGTCATAATAATATGAACCAATAAAACGTACGAATGAAGATTACAAACGTAACATTTTATGAAGTGTATTTCATATTTTAGTGAAATTATAATATAAAACCTAATAAACCCATGTGAAGACATGAATTCATTGTCGATCCATACGATTTATTATGTTCATTGTTTATGTGCAGTGAAGGATTCCGAGATATCGAGGATTAATTTACCTGAGTTTGATGAAGAGGCCAGATGTAATCATCAGCACGTAATCGAAAGGCACAAGATAAGCCATTGCCAACGTGACTGACTCAAATGCATTGGAAAAGAAAATACCTGGAAACAGAAAAGTAATGCTTTATTCTTTTACTGATTGTATTTTATAAGTTTTTTATTTTATTTTATTGATACCACAAACAGCTGGATTAGTTGGGAATACGAATGACTGAGTGATATTGAATTGACGATGTGATGATAAGTGAAATGACGTTCACAAAAAAGTAAAAAATCCTTGCCTATTGGTCGATGTACTTTGCATGTTGCACAAACCATGTTGCGCGAAGCACAAAGAAGAAGCGTAAAAGTACCTCTATGATTGAACACTATAGTAAGCGAAGACTTACATCCAGTTTAATTCAAATCGGATATTTCCTTTAGGTCACTTTTTTTGTGCATGGCTTCCGTAGATCGCAAGGCTAACCAGATCCCGTGAAACTTTTTCTATGCATTACTGATTACTCATATTTCAACTTGGGACTATATATATTCATTTTTTATTCACATTGGGTTTAACAACGCACTGTAATGATAACTGACATCTATTGGTGTCGGATGAATAATTAATCAGATGATGGAATGATGAGATGAAGATTTCTTTGGTAATGGGAAAGAATGGGAAAGAAAGCTGTCGTGGCTCATATTGTAGGAACCATCCCGGCATCAACATAGACTAGACGGAGGGAAGCCACGAAAAAGAAACTGTAAGGATGGACGGTGGCGGGGATCGAACCAGTCCTTCACCTACCGGATCACATGAAGCGAGCGCGCTAGCAACTGAGCTGCATGTGCCGGTTTGAACTGTGATGTTTTGAGTAACAAATCAGTCGCGTATATTTCAAATTGATGACTGAAATTATGAAATTAAAAAATACCCATATCGGAGGATCTACAAGTGGAGTTTATTCCAATTGGAAAACCTCTTTTTTAGAACTTATAAGAACAGAAATGACAGAACAGAATTTTGATAACTTGTATGAAAAACGGTCGGTTTTATAACCAAGATGTGTATATTTCGACTACGTTTCATACACACATCTACTCGCTCACCTTACAGCAGACATACTACGTTTGCCTTTATTTATTGATAGGCCAACTTCAAAGAGGAATAAAGCTTATTTATTTCCGTATAGGCCCTATATACGTGAAATTTCATAAATCTAATAAATGACACAGCCTACGTGTAAATCTTGTTTACCACAAGCTGTTGACACGTTCATGACGAGCGTCGACACTAGCGCCGTCATCGTGAAGGCGTAGAACGTGCTCCTAAGGCCCACCAGCCAATAGGCGACCATGATGAACAAGACTGGCTCGGCTATCAGGCCTGGAAGCTAGAAACATATACAAGGGTTACCCAGTGAAAACAATCTTTCAGCAAATAGTGACGTAGACAATAAACCTATTGACTGATTGATTATTGTTTGCTTAAGGGGGTGCATGCACGATTCCCACCCCGCGATACTGATTATGGTGATTATTGTCTATTTAACGACCCCACCAAGAGCTAGCTTATAAAGGGAAACTAAATACAAGTGCTAATGAAATCATGAAGTGATAATAAGTAAAAAAAAGTTTTTAATAACCCATGCCTTAAGCGGGACTCGAACCAACACCCAACGGTGACTTCAGTTTCTAAAGCGGTGCCTTAGTTGACTGAGTCATGGGGGGTGTCCACCCGCTACTTTTTTTGGGGTTCATTACACTATGTGAAGCCTATAGAACATCGGTTGTCGAACATGTTCATTTCTATAGCGGCAGTCATTGAAATTGCAGACATTGAAATTGACTTTCATGCAATTTTTACCCCGGTCTTTTGTGTCACTATGACGTCATGACAACTGGGTTGTCCCACATACAGTAGCACAATGCAGAACACGCGGAAGTTGACTGACGTACACCTTGTCATTTTGAACTACAGGCAGAGTATAACCTTATCAGTACCAACATAACATAGACTACTCTACTACCGTACTTCCCGTTAGAGTGTATTGTTGTGACATTCGCTTGATACCTTTCAGAGAAGTATCTTCTAAAATACTGTCGATCAATACTAAACATTTACGTTATGTTACATATTATTAGTAGCGGGCCCGAACTTATATTACGATCCATGGAGTGGTAAAAATACCGAATATTTCTGAAGTTAACCTTCAATCTATCCACATGTGTATATTAAAAAAATATATATTCATTAGCATTTTCGATAATACTTAGTACCTGCATCTGATTGCGTTTTTATAGATGTCGTATCGTGCATTTCTAATGTTTTATGTTCATTCATATTTATAAATTCCCACTGGGACTTTTCATGACTGTGAACAGATATGAAAAATGTGCATTATTTATTTACCATTGCTAACATCTTAGAAACGTAATAAAGCTGGGCCGAGTATAGACCACTGCGGTACTCCCTCATGAAGAGTGGTAGCTCCTGAGGGAATGCTGCTAGGACCGAATACATTGGAGAGAATGTATTTTCGGAGACGAAGATGAACAATGCTCCTTGCACCGATTGGATTCCGAGTTGGGTATCGGTGACAGTACCAACGTAACACAATCCGGCAGTTAGCGCTATTGCCTTTATGGTCGGAAAGAGAGACATAGAGCAATTATATTACAAATACGAAACATTGTGACTAATATTTGCATTGGCTTTCTGTATATAATAGTAGCTAGTTGATGGTGAGATAGATACAGTTGAGGTAGGAATTGCAACAAGATTGGTTTGTTTGAGATTATTTCAATAATGGTAAAATATCGATTAAGTGTATAGCATTGGTTTCGGGTTTGGTTTTAATATTATTGAGTAACATGTTAGACAAGCTTTTCGTTGAATTGAATTGAAAAACACTTGAAAGAAACATTTTTTTTTAGATCAGTTACATTCATGAACTAGCTTACCATCTTATTATGAATGAAATAGTCAATTGTATTTCTGTCCCAAATAATTTTAAGAAGTTTTCAATCGATTACTATTGAACTATCAAAATAGGATTTTTACTATCATGAATAGTCTATTTTAAATGAGAATGAATGATGTAATAGTGTATGACATAATTATTGATAATATTTTTCGATACGTCACTCAGTCCTGGCTTGTCACTTTACTTTGACAAGAATACCTCCATTTGTTGTTTTACTCACCAATTTTTGTACTATCCTGAGCGCTTGAACGGACGGATCTCGAACCACTTGCAATATCGATCGGTAAGTTAGAAGTATTAGCTTTGTTATCCAAAACGGTGATTTACTGAAAATTTGAAATTAGTTATTAAAAAGTTCAATTAACTCTCAAATTAATCGACAAAACATGAAATATAGTTGGTATACTCACAAAATATTTTGTTTGGAAAAATCGGAATATTTCTGAAAAATAATGTACAACATATCATCAATATTTAATACTTGAGGGATTTTTCATAATTGTATTATAATTTTAGAGCAATTTAGAGCTAAACTATTCACTGAATAGTCTATTCGTAGTCTATTGGAATGGATATTACAGTCTCTTATGAAAATCCTGTACTAAATCATTGCAGCCAACGCAATGAAATCACATAAAATGACTACCCAATGACTACGTATCTTCACACGCTAAAGCGTTGATCGTTGTCTTCACGCGTAGATCGATTCAACGAAATCATCCTACTGATCTTTCATCCTACTGAACTGAAGTAGATTATTATTCCTCTCTAACATCTAACGTCTTGCGTCGTGATATAAAAAGTAAGATTAACTACGGTAAATCAGGTCGGAAATTTCTATTAGCATTCAATTGGGAACACAATTACGTGCAGTTTTACCAAATATTCACCTCTAGTATAACTAAAACATGAGATGTATCTTCCAGCAAGAAATCACTTTGTGTTGTATTGTAACCTTCAACTAGAAAGTCAATTTCATCTTTCATTCAATGCTTCCATTTGCACTGTATTGTTCCTTTACCAAGAAGATACATTTTATATTCCAATTAAACTCTTGACATCTGACATACCATTTAGAATACGGTCAATCTATACTTCAGTTACCCATTTTTCTCATTTCTAATCGGTAGAGAAAATGGATATTAGTGCCTCTGTTCTCCTCCAGCTTTTCAGTAACTTACATCGTATGAATTGGATATATTTATCTCCATCTGCACCACCTCGTCGACCTCGGCGGCTGCGTCGCTCACTGCAAACTGGTCACAAATCTTCCTGATCGCGAGACGACTAGCCTCCTCACTTCCTGGCACGGTCGCCAGAGTGCGGATGAAGAAGTCGGCGGGGTTGAAAGTGGCTGGGCATTTGTAACCCTGACTGTTTGGAATAGATAAATATGTTGTAATATAGTTAAGACCCTATCGAACAATGATCAATGAGATCTGCCCCTAGTAACCAAAATTGAAAGCCAAGTTCACATCTCAGTGCTAACAGGATTTATTGTTAGTTACTTTTCTTTGTCTCATGGGACAATGGGACCAACCTTGCAAAGAAATCCAAAGCTCTCTTCTTGTCCCCGATGAAGGCGACCCTACCGTCAGCTACCAGCACTAGCTGATGGAACATATCGAACACTTCGGAAGACGGCTGGTGGATCGTACACAGAATAGTTTTACCCTTGGACGCCATCAACTTCATCATCTGGACCAATTTCTGGGCAGAGTACGAGTCGAGACCGGTCGTTGGCTCGTCGCAGAAGAGGAGATTGGGGTCAGTCAGCATCTGAAAGACATCGGTGGTATAACCCTCAATGTGGCTGAATGATTCCAGGAACAGCTAGGTTATTTATATGAGAGTAAATATAAAATATGTTATACTATCGATAAACTTATATACGCTCTATTCAACTTTGCAGAGAATAATAGTTGATGAAACTGGGGTTTACGCTTAAAATAACCACAGATAGAAGAGCTACGCCCTCCCTTATTGTTATAGTAAGTAACCGCTGTAGTTACAGTCAATAATTTTCTTACAATACGTCAAATTATCGCGGCGATGTTTAGAACTATCAAATAGATCAGTTGGGCCTGGTTGGAGTCCACTTGGCCTTTACCTGAGAGTTGCTGGAAACAACAACAAGAGCTACGCCCTCCCTTATTGTTATAGTAAGTAACCGCTGTAGTTACAGTCAATAATAATCTTACAATACGTCAAATTATCGCGGCGATGTTTAGAACTATCAAATAGATCAGTTGGGCCCGGTTGGAGTCCACTTGGCCTTTACCTGAGAGTTGCTGGAAACAAATAGCGAGGTTAACCATTGTGATAATCACTTTAAACTACCAGTTATTCCCACGTTGGTAATAAGACTACGACCTGGTTGGTAGGTTATATAGCGTATCAATAAACTTATAACATAGGTCATTATTCAACTTTTTAGAGAACATATTTGTGAAACTAGACTTTATGCTTAAAATAGCAGAAAATGAAAACGAAAGATACAGAACTTCTTGAAGTTTGACTGAAAGCTTGAAATTCTGATGATTAGTTTTCCGGCAATTCGGTATTTGGACAAAACTATAAGTTTTACCTCTGTTGGTGCCGTTGTGAAGCGAACAATGTTCACTTTCAAGTATTTTTAAAACTATCGAATATCAATCAGTGAGCGCAGAAAATAGATTTTTGAGTTACAGTATCAATAAATCATAGATCCTATGTAAATTTTCAAAACAAAATATATATTTTGTAACTGAGAAAATGTATGTTTAAGAAATTTATTATACGTATTTTAATTCCATGATATAATCATTCAATCTTCTCAATAGAGGGTGCAAGTAATTTAACGGTACTCATGAATGTATGCCTATATCAGGTGGGTGTGACATGGTTTCTCCTCCAAAATGTTGTTCCGTTCTCCTACTTTCTCGCCTACTTTTACTTCCCCACCGCTCTGCTAATTTCATTGTAGTTTCACACAATCGGTGTCCTATATGGATATCCTTGAGATTACTAGAACAATATGAGGAATTATTTGATTGTTAGTTGATGGTCATCCAATGTGGTGTGGTGTGTTGCAGCCTCGATGCTGTCCCGGTTGATTGTTTGACCGATAAGTTGGCATTGCCGACAGGAAGTTATGACTGCCAGCACTAATGTATCAATAACACGAATGTCAAGTTATTGAATATTGTCAAAAAGTTACCATTTTACGATATTTCATCGATGGTGATAATTTTTTAATTTTGATTTATAACTGGAACGATCTCAAAATCAATTGATTTTCAAAACGATACTTTGCATTTCAAGTGCATTGATGCCAAATAGATGGATTCTGGTAATAAAATAAACCTCAGTGTTTGTGGACGATCCAATTGACAATACATTACACAAATATTTTTCAAAAGCATTCAGTGAATTAAACAGCGGAAAGCTAATTGGAAAGTTATAGCAACTGTAATACAATGTGGTTTGAGTAATTCCAGTTAGGACACCTAATGTAGAACAAAGGTGTGGGTAGAAATGAGGTTATTTCTGACCTAAAACTGACTCGAATATTGGCTCAACGGAAATTACTTTGACAGCCATTATTCAACATAATGAGAAAACATACGATATATTCATATTAAAGAACGAAGGTGACGGTATAAATACTACAACTGAAGTGAACTGAGCGGATGAGTTGTGCTTGTGTGTGCACTCTCTGGAATAGGCCTACTATGCCAAGGTGTTTTATTAGAGCGCTTGTCAGTATAGACCTATCGCAATACATCCAGGATATTTCAGGATGCTCCAGGATACACGATCAGGAAAAGATATTCTCCCGCATATCGCATGGCCATGATCACGATGATATTTAACATGAAAGCAACCATAGTGGTGAATATGAATGGTATTGACTCAAACATAAATCATTGTTACATTGTTATATGGAAAAAATATATATATATTGCATTGCACAAAACTGCATTGTTTACAACCGGATTGATCAAGTAATAAAATATATATATATACCTGAATTGAAATAATATTACTATATTGATATATTCCAGAATGTCCTTGTTTTTATATCATGATGCTTATTATGTTTATAAAAGCAAATCAAATCGGTCAGTCAGGCCAACATTCAAACAAGGATATCTCGTACGCGAAATATCAAGAGACCACAACTATGACGAAGTCGTTATTGGGTTTAACTTACGTGCTACTAATGATAGCATTGTTTAGTCACAGTTGGATAGTGCAAGCTAAAGTGAGTAAAAACAATTTTATCATAAGTAAAACACTTCTTTCTTAGATTGTTCCAAAAGGTCAACGGAATGTATGGAAGAAAAATCGACGAAAAATATATTTTAAAAAGATGATATCCTTCGTCTACGGTATTACCGTTGATAATAGTTACACGACCACGACAGTTTGCTGTTTGAACGTGTTTCGATTTTTTCTAACACCGAATTTCTAACTTCCAGGTGAATTTTTGATGAATTCCAAAAAAATTGTCCCCCTATTATTATGATTGTCAATTTACCATTGATCGATACGTATATCACCGGCACATGCAGCACAGAAGTTAACGTGCTCGCTTCACGTGATCCGGGAGGCGAGAGGAATTTCGAACCCAGTTCGATCCCCGCCACCGACCATCTTTACATGGGTTTTTCATGGTTACACTCTGTAGTCTAGGCTAATGCCGAGATGGTTCCCACAATAAGTCGGCTTCCTTCCCACTATCCTTCCCATTACCCAAGAACCTTCATCGCATCATCCATCAACTCATTAATCATCCATCCAACGCCAATAGATCTGCGCTATATTAACAGTGCGTCATTAAACCCAATACAAAAATACAAAAAATGATACGTATATCAATCGCTAACCCCTGAACCGTTATATTTCAGAGAGACTATATACTAGAAATAGAGAATGTCGTGGACACAACTCCAAAAGACAGCGTTAAGTATATGAAGATAAATATATTTCGTATGGTTAGGTTCAATACGACAGCACGGGTTCTCAACATATCGTTTACAACTCTTCTAGACTTGCCTTCTGACGCGATGGTGAGTAACTTATACTAGGAAAACGCTGCATATATATATATATATATATATATATATATATATATATATATATATATATATATATATATATATATATATATATACATATATATATATATATATATATATGTGCTTACGTAGGTTCTCGTGGCCTATGGTAGTTGGTAGTACAATTTTTGCGGTAATGCCACGCTGCTCACATTTTTCATGTCGACGTTTCGGCGGAATTTGCTCCGCCATCTTCAGGAAAGATCCAACTGGGTCGATGGTCAGCACTTGAATGTGTCAGCACTTGAATTCAAGTGCTGACCATCGACCCAGTTGGATCTTTCCTTAAGATGGCGGAGCAAATTCCGCCGAAACGTCGACATGAAAAATGTGAGCAGCGTGGCATTACCGCAAAAATTGTACTACCATATATATATATATATATATATTGTTTATTTGATAATTGAATATTTTACACACAAGAACAATCCTAAAACCATGATTTTATCTGTATATATATAAATATATATATATATATATATATATATATATATATATATATATATATATATATATATATATATAAATATATATAAAACTATCACTATACATATATATACTGTTTATCGACTGTTTATCAATCGAAACGAATAGTATTGGATCAAGTATTTGTGTCGCCTGACTGTAATAATTGTTTCTTATAGTGGAATCTAGCCGCATTCGAGCGGATGCCAAGTAAGCGTTATAGCATGATACCTGTAAGGTATCCATCCTCGCCAATCTGTAAATTTATTGAAGAAGACACAATGATTTATGGAGTAGTAAAGAAAAGGGGATTTCTACCTCAGAAATGTCCAGTTACCAAGGTAAAACATTCATGTTATTTTATATTCTCAAAGTACAACTGGTGATAAAGTAGATGATATTCAATCAATGTATTATGATTCATTTTATTATTAGGGAGATTACTGGTTGTACAACGTTGATCCCAACGCAGTCAATTTACCAGACAAGATGCCTGGTGAATATTGGAGAGGTGATGTCAGTATTCAAACGAAAGGAAAGACGATGTTTTCATGCAGTTTATTTGCTCTTCTTAATAGAGATGCAGTATTTTAACAATATTTCCGATGTCTCGAATCAACAGATTAGTACAAGCAGCACCTATTGACACCTAGATTATATCAATAATCCAACATGTGCTTCAATTGTGAAACAATGATTATGTAACAAGATTAATATTTGAATAAAAATATATACATATCTATTGTGACTTATATTGTCTGATGGTGCCACACCGTATGATCAGGGCAGTTACAATACCTGGTGTTCTGATGAGTATTTACTGCAAAGAGTCGATACTTTAAATTCTGCTTTCCAGAGAAGTCTGGTTCTTTGTTTCATGGAAAAAACTGATCTGATAACCTTATTGACCTAACCCTTATACAAAGTAGACTGTAAGAAAATGTGGTACCTTGTATTTCTATGCACATGGAATAAGAGTTATTGGTGGAGGTGCCGGGTTTGGTTGGAAAATGAATTGTACGCGAACGTGGAACAGAATACAAATATTCCAAGTGTGTCCATATATTCTACATATTGTCTATACTAGACTATTTAGTCGCGTTAATGATAGCTTAAGTCGTCCACAGTCTCCATAGAGAAAAACGTTTCCGCCAGGGTGATTTCATAGTTATGAATAATCCTGGAAGTTGAATCGTGGAAGATACAAAATTGAAAAATATATCGTCTGACGCAGACAATATTTGTCGAAAAACTCGCCAACGGGTAACGGTCTAATGGAGACTCAATGAAATCATCAACGAATACCCGTGTTCCAGTGTGGGGTGTCTTACCTCAGTAGCAAATGACAGCCTCTTCTTCTCGCCGCCAGACAGCGTTTTCTTCGCTCCCATGCAGCCAATCAGCGTGTCAGCATTCTTATTCAGACCCAGCTTTGAGAGTAGGTCAGCGACTTGACGTCGACGCTCGGTGGCGCTAGTGCGGCGATCGAGTCGAATACGAGCCTGGAAAATAACGATAGTTGAAACCACGGTGTAGAAAATATTAGGTCTTATATCGGACTATCTCCGTGCGCCATGGAAGGCTGGTACCAACAGTGCAGCTAGTTCCACTAAAATCCGTGTGGAACACCACGGTGACACGAGGTGGTCCAGTTGACGTTTGACAGCTGACGTCTGGTTGCCGCTAACAATGACGTACATTTGATGCGCGCATGAGCACAGCGTGGCCCACCGGCCTCCTGTCACCGTGGCGCTCCGCACGGATTTTGATGGAACTAGCAGCACTGTATCAGCCGAAATAGCTTCGATACAACACCTAATCTATTATCCACCGTGGTTGAAACGTTGTTGACTGACCTGCCACTACAGGCAATACCAGAAAGCTCAATTTTCACTAGGATCAATTCGATTTAAAAATTGCAAACGATTGTCGATGCATTAATATTGAATCTTAATATTGAATATTGTATGTATTATATAGAGAATTAACTTTATTCCAAGCTGAGTTGTGAAATCTAAAAAAGCATGATAACAATATAAAATTCGTGTCATTTATTTATTTTTGGTTTAACAACTAGCGACTTGGATCCATCGAATTTGGTGAATGATGAATGAAATGATTGGAAGATGAGATGAAAACATGGAAAGATAGGATAAGAAGGGGAGATAAGATGAAACAATATTTCTTATTCAATTATGTGTTTCTGGATAGTGGGAAAGAATCGGTCGTGACTAGAAGAAAACGCCAAAGTATTTACCATGAAGTTGAGATGTTCCCTGACAGTGAGACTGCCTACGAACAGATCTTCCTGGTGCATGTAGCCACTGAGGCGATGCATGAACGCTCCCACTGGTCTCCCATTCACGCGGATATCCCCTGGGACAAGCAACACGTGCATGGGGATTTTATTTCAAACAAAATCACACGAAGACGTACGAGGGACATTACGAAAATACACTCTATTTACTTTTGGGGGGGGGGGGAACTTTACTTTATAGTTTCATAAACTAGGCAAGCGCAGCATATGCGTTATTGTAAGATACCATTATTTCCATTCGTTTAATTGATGAAAAACATTTATTACTCCATTTGAATTATTATTTTCAAAATTAGTGTGAGTGTAGGTCCACAGCTATCGAATAATTATATATATATATATACATATATATATATATATATATATATATATATATATATATATATATATATATATATATATATATATATATATATATATATATATATATATATATAAATATATACATTTCATAATACTTATTAGAACTAGTGGGATTACTCACCCTCCACTATCATACCAGTGGCGTTTCGATAAGCCAGAGCCTCCATGAGTGTAGTCTTACCAGCACCACTGCCACCCATTATTGCGACCAAGCTGCCAGGTTTGACTGCGCCACAGACTAGAACAATCAATATCCTGATTCATCTGGTGACATTTCACCTCGAATATCACATATGAACATCAAACCGGTATACAGTAATGTATTGGCAAATTTATAATTAATGAGCTAATGCACAAATGCACTAATGCACGAATATTGATGATTCACTTTGATACAAAATCATCTCGAATGACCATATATTTTAAAATTACGAATGATAATAGATGAAATATAATATATAGTACATTCATTGTATATATTTTTATATAAATATAACATGTCAATCATAATTTAAAAGTTTTTGAATTGTCAAAAACTATTCTATTGAAAAAAAAACTATTAACAAAAAATACAAAAACTATTGAATTGTAAAAAAAACAATTATGTGGTAGCTCAACCTCATCAGCAGAGCTGAGATTTTGTGACAATAACTATACAAAAATACAAAACCCACGTATATAAGTATTCAACTCTTTTAGTGAATATTCACCAGTCAAAGCTTCAGACCTTTGGAGCTATAGCTAGGGTTAGGACACTATATCAATTATAAAAGTCGCAATCAAGGTTTAGAACAGTGTCATTGAAAAGTTATTTGTTTGATAATTACCGTTGTTGACTATCCTCTTGTAGGTAGTCCTTGATCTACGCCAATAACTCTGGTCTTTAGTGGCTGTAAAAACACTCATATCCTTCCACGTCAACGTGATTCCCTTTTCCTCCGTCGACCAATCCCCGCCAAGCACCATCGACATCATTCCGGGCGGTGTGGTGCCACCTTGTGACCTTCGTGGTGGTGTCACTTTACCAGGTGTTATTGTAGTCGGTGTCAATTCATCTGGTGCCCATCCCGGTGGTGTCAAAGATCCTGGTGTAAACTCTTGTGGTAACAAGTTGAGCGGTGTCAACTCGGGCGGTGTCAGTGGAGATGCCATTACAATTGGTGGCCGCTGGTGGAAAAAATGTAAGTTATCAATTTGTGAAATATACATTTTAGGACGCTGGAGGTCAAATGATATAAAAGATATTAGGACAAAATTGGGATGGGAATGGGTTATTATTTACAATAAGTCCATGGTTTTGTAAGTCGAACGCTATAAGCACAGATATATAAGTGCTATTTCAAGTGATTGACAGTAAGCAGAAGGAATTATTTTCAACTATTTCAGAAATCAAAAAATCTAAAACTTAAAACTAGAGAATCAAAGAAGAACTATTTTTTATTGACATTTATTCTATTTGTCTTCTGAATTTTCATTATTTTGAGTCATTGACAGCGTAAAAATGTGCATTATTCAGACTGAGAGAGACCAATAGCATATTAGAAGTTTATTATCAGATCTAACATTCCAACCTTTCTCCACGCTCGTCAGATGAGCGTAGCAAAGATTCCTTAACATATAGCAAAAAATCTGGTTTTGTATTATTCTATTTTTTCAATTTTTCTGCTATTTTTGTTGGTCAGATAAGATGTATAATCCACTTGACAGTTTCTCTGGACACTCGTTTACTACTCAATTCATATTATATATGAATATTTCACAACATTTATATATTTTATATTTCGAATTATATTGAAATAAATTTTTAAATTTGCGATTGAAATCACGCATTTGATAATTTACAATTGATTACTCTCATCCGATTGAAATTCATGTTTCACACAATGCTATTACTGTCCCAAATCATGTACCAACCAAGCATAAAGAAATTTGATTCGGTCGCTATCGTTTTCCAGAAAATAAATTCATTATAATAGGCACATCGGAATTGTATCTATCTTAACGATTTTGAGAGGGTAATCAACAGGTAGGGCTGCCTGAGTGACCGACTTGATATTTTCTACATTGAAAATAACCTGTATAGCTTTCGAGTACTTTGTATAAATACCTCGCTCACCTCACAACGAATGTGAATGTGCTTTTTCCTATAGTATGCTAATATATATATATATATATATATATATATATATATATATATATATATATATATATTATATATATATATATTGGGTTTAACGACGCACTGTTATGATGACTGAGATCTAATAGCGTCGGATGGATGATTAATGAGATGATGGGATGATGAGATGAAGGTTCTTGGGTAATGAGGAGGATAGTGGGAAGGAAGCGGTCATGGCCGACTTATTGTGGGAACCATCTCGACATTAGTCTAGACTACAGAGGAAAACCATGAAAAACCACTGTAAAGATGGTCGGCAGCGGGGATCGAACTGAGTTCGAAATTCCCCTCGCCTCCCTGATCACATGAAGCGAGCGCGTTAACCACTGCGCTGTATGTGCCGGTAGTATGCTAATTGCGTTTTTCAAACAATTATTAATTCAGTGATACGGTGCATACTTGATGAGCTGTGACGAAGTGAACGACATGATTATAACACAGTGAGCTAGCATTTTCCACATTCCTCTTTGACCACGTGATCATGTCGAGTTGAGTTAGGCAGGTTCACAATTGTTCAAGTAATTAGACGAGCTTTAGCGAGGATTCAATTTGACATACTGAAAAAAATTGGTGTTCGTTTTTATGTTTTTTTTTTTTTTTTCGGTTCTCCACAGGTCAAACATCTACAGCTATCAACTTCAAACTTTTTTTTAATATGGCTCCACATCGAACTTAGATCTATATAGTTTTGTGGCATTATCGAGCATTAACTTTTTTCTTTATGAATTTTAGAAATTTCAAAAATACCCATTAGAATAACATGACGGAAAAAAAAAGAAAATATTTTTATTTTCCACAAAAATGAAATTTTGCGTGAAGTTGAATTACATTTTGATACACATTTCTAAAAAATTTCAGCTTGATCGGGCCAGGCATTTTGATGAAAAAACATAAAATGTGCTAAATCGGTACCACTCGAAGCAGTTTTTACCCATTTTTACCCATACTATTACTATCCGCTCGTCTAACAACGCATGTATGGCGTTTTCCTAGTTAGTGAATAATCCAGACCTACTCGTGGCCTATAGATACAGTGTGAAAGAGCCCGGGTTCGAATCCACCTAGAGCTATTTACTTGATGAGGAATTTAAATTATTGAATCAGTAATCCATAGCCTTAATTGAGGAACAATGATTTTGTATCAAATTTCGATGATTTTGTTGTGGAGGAGTAATCAAGAAAATAAAATGAATGATTATTAAATTATATGCCTATTATATTTATGAAAATGAAGACAGTTATTGTAAGCTAAATTATGACGAAATTCATTAAATTCATTACTTTCTCAAATTATTGACAATAAGAAGTCAAGTGATTCATTTATAATAAAGAAAGCAAATTGTATAAACTTGTTTACTCAAAATAAAGTGCAAAATATAATTATTGATATAAGATGTTGTATTTTGCATTGCGTACTTTGTCTATTATGCTGAAGAATCATTTATTACGTGGACAATACCTCAAGAAATTCTCGAAACTCCACTTGAATATTTCGTGCCATAATTATCACCAAATCAATTCAACTTCAGCTCATACACTCATCCGATCATCCACTCATCCGATCGTCCACTCATCTGAACAAATAATAACGTAAAAATAGCAGAACACAGCCACACTGTATTATATAAGAAGTTTCACATCAAGTAATTCCACACCAACATTTGCATCTATATAAGCCATGGTCCGCGAACAAGATGCATCTATACACGCATTTAACAGAACTGCAACTATACTTTCATGTAACAGTAATGCACCTTGAAGAAGAAGATACAGTAGTGACCTATTGACGTCATACCGCTTTGAGGTAACGCTGTTTAGACACCTTCTCGATAAAGTTGAAACAAGAGTCAAGACCCACTTCGAGAGCTAAAAGCACTCTGTTCATGAATATCGTCAAGTTCTTATATAAGCAGTAAGAAGCAAACTCATACTCATACTGTTAGATTCTTAAATGCTCATATCTTAGCATACTGTAAAGTTGTGTGTATAACTTTATATATATATATATATATATATATATATATATATATATATATATATATATATGTACGTTTTTGTCAAATCATAAAAATGTGACCAATCTGGGACATGAACCCAGGACCTCTTGGTTAGTACCCAATTGCTCTACCACCTGAGCTAATTGACCACCTAGATTCAAGTCGAATATTCGACACACTCATATGATTTGACATTGTTTGAGAAACGACTCTCTTGGGCTTTGTCTTTTTACAGATCAACAGATTCCAAGGTGTAACGATTAGACGTTACCACAGGTCCTTGTGTTTCTCTTTTAACCATCACCTAGGCTCAGGATTTGTATTTAACAACATTTCTTTATGAATGCGATTCATTAACGATATGTATGTACGTTTTTGTCAAATCATAAAAATGTGACCAATCTGGGACATATCGTTACATACATATCGTTAATGAATCGCATTCATAAAGAAATGTTGTTAAATATATATATATATATATATATATATTATATATATATATATATATATATATATATATATATATATATATATATATATATATATATATATATATATATCCCAAGATACATTGAGGGTTGCGTTGGCCGGCGAACCAACGCAACCCTCAATGCATTATGATATATCCCCACCAAAAACAAAATAACGTGAAAACAGAAAGCCAAGATATTGCTATTTCAAATCTTTGGCATAAAAAATAATAATGATCCATAATGATAATTATCCAAAAATAATGATATAAAAAGTATTGGCCAAATTAACTCTATAAGGAAGAAGGCAAATGCATATGTGTGGATAGGTAGGCCTACTAGGCATACAATGCAAACGTTCGGTGATTATAACTAAGCGTAATAGCTTTTGACATCCATCACTTGAAAAGCATTCATCTCATCATCCCGCCAACACCTCGTCAATCATTCATCCGACGCCAATAGATCTTAACTGTCATCACAATGCGTCGATGTTTTAAAGCGTCAAATGTTTAAAACTACAGCTAGTTCCTACAAATTTCAGAATTATTGGCATTATAACTTTGTTACTACACGACATTCTTCCAATATGATTATACAAAAAGGAGGAACAAGAACAAATTAATATCCCTTGAGGATTCACATCTTTTCCCACAAGAATTGCCAAACTCGGAACTCTTGTGCTTGTAACGTTAGCGAGAAGGTGTCGAAACAGCGCAATGAGACGGTCGGCAGTCTCGGCGTGTCGAGGCGAGTTACATAAGAAACAGGCTTGACGAGTTGAAAAGGTTCGGGACGTCCGGTCGTTCGCTGTGTGATCAAGGTAAAGACGATAAAGCTAGGCGTTTGTGTTGGTATAGAAGTAGAAGACGAATCAACATTTACGTAATTGTCTCTGATTTGTTGTAGTACAGACTGATGAATTTAATGAGGCATAAATAGATCTGATAGGTGGTAAGCTTGTATTCTCGAAAGGAGAATGGCGTCTATACCAAAGTCATTTTTGTTTGTTCAAAATAGCCAATATTTCGGAGATAAGTCCTATCATTTTACTTTTTTAAAGAACGACATGAATAATTATATATTCAAATTGAATAAAATGTGAAAATAAACTCAATATTTTGAAGGAACCAGATTATAATCAGAGTTGCCGTACGATTTCGATATTAATTATCTTTTAGGACTTCTATTCGTTATTGAATTGTAATATTCGATATCGATCGATGATCGATATCGAATTGAAAAATCGGAATTGACTGAAATAAGTAATGAGTTAAATAAGTAAATCACCGACAAAAAGTGAAAATGTGAACACCCAACCAAAAGTGAATGAAATAAATAATAGGGCCTTCGCGCACGATTCCTTGTTAACATTTTAACCAGAAGTAAAAGTCTGTTTCTATTCATCTGACCCCTGTTAAATCCTACGCAATATCACATAGTACGGAGTGGCTCATCTCGAGGGGTTTACAACTCGCAAATTTAGTGTACACCTGTTTTCAGGTGATTTCAGAGATTTCAAGAGACTCAAAGATTTCAAGATCATTTCAAGTGATTTCAGGGATCTCAATGGGATTTCATGTCAAGTCTACACCGGATTTCAGGAGTTGTTAACCCCTCGGTTCATCCAGACAAAAAAAGGGATTTCACTTTTGATTCGAGCACACACGTCGATACAAATATAACCGACAGTTGGGTTTGAAGCAAGGACACTACGTGGTTTAGTGTAAGATGATTACCCCACGTATCAAGACCCTAACATGATGTATGTAGTTGTTATACTATATCGCCATCCCAAGTCACTGAACACTCCACAAGGCTGCTTGAAACCCTAGTAGTGCCTGTCTGTCGTCAGCGGGTAATTTGACACCTCTTCTAGCTTATTGTTTCCTGATCGAGACTCCTCGAGTAAGGTGTGGTGTAATAATACCTCACGACATGCAATCATTCCACCCTGCTTTGGTGGAAAAAAATTGCATGATTTTTTTTTTCTTCATATTAGCAAAGACCTTATTATCTAACTATAAGGTACTAAGGTCTTTGATATTAGGTTGAACGGTGCACCATAACGATGATTAAGATATATTAGCGTCGGATCAATGAGATGTTGTGCTATAATGACTATAATATCCCACACACACATATATATATATATATATATATATATATATGCATATGTGTGTTTGTGTGTGGGTGTGTGTACACGTTTTCTGTAATATTATTTAGAGTAGGCCCAGGCCAAAGTTCATCCTATTTTTATCTGATTTTGTAACAACTTTTTAAAGATCTAAATTGTGTTGACATATACTCATAACTAGGTCTTGAATGTACACAAACAAATAAACAAAAAAATGTGCTTTAAATCACAAAATAAGCACTCATAACATTAGATAATTCAACAGGTGAACCTCTACAACCTGATTTATGCTTACATGTAGAAAATGAGGCCCTCCAGTAAAACTATTACATTTTATGTAAGTGGGTATTATGGAAAAATAACATAATTTTGAACCATGCAGTCAGTTTTTTCTTATATTTAAATGTATTTCAGTAATACAGCTATAGGTTACAGGGGTTCCGAATGAACAGGTGACAATGAAACGATGAAATGATGATAGATGAAAAGACGTTTACCCAGCAAATGCCTCATGCGGGACTCGAACCCACGCCCGACGGTGACTTCAGTGTCAAAAGCAGGGCCTTGATTGACTGAGCCAGGGGGCTGCAACTACACTACGACGGCATTCATTGATTCCTTTATTGAACCGTAAAGCTTTTGTTATCCACGGTTGGATCTGGGTTCGAGTCCCGCACAGAACACGGAATTTTGGGAATTAATTCAATATACATACAATTCTTATAGAAATTCAAATGAAACAAACAATAAAAAAAAATGAAATGAGCATGACTTTCTATTTTCTATCTCGAATATTTGTTACCAACTGTTATATTTTTTAAACAGATATAAGTTATTTATCAATTTATAAATGTTATAATTAATGTATATAAATAAATTGGGACGCTTGAAGAGCGTATACTGGAATAAAGTCGACTCGGTTGTGTGACATGGGTTTGGGTGTTCAATATTAACTGAATCCTAACTACATTTTACAGCCATCCACTGAAAAGTATCTGATGATGATTACTGTTTGCTTAACGTATACGGGGGTACGAATGAGCAGATGATTAACTATGAAGTGATGATAGGTGAAAGTATGTTTACAAAAACCCATGCCGGGACTCAAACCCACGCCCAGCAGGGACTTCAGTTTCTGAAGCAAAGCCTCAGCTGACTAAGCTACCGAGGACGGTGAAAAGTACCTCAAACCCCTGTCAAACTGCCGATTCCAGTATACACTCTTCAGCGCCCCAACAAATGTTATGAAATTATAATGACAAGAACGATAGAAACATAATCTAATGGGTTGTTATACTGAAATTGAAACCGGCACATGCAGCGCAGTGGTTTAACACGCTCGCTTTATGTGATCCGGAAGGCCAGGGGAATTTCGAACCCAGTTCAATTCCCGCCGCCGTCCATCTTCACAGGGGTTTTTCATGGTTTCCCTCTGTAGTTTACGCTAATGCCGGGATTGTTCCTACAATAAGTTGGCCATGACCGCTTCCCACTATCCTTCCCATTACCCAAGAACCTTCATCTCTTCATCCCATCATCTCTTTAAGCATCCGTCCGACGCCAATAGATCTACGCTATCATAACAGTTCGTCATTAAACCTAATATAAAAAAAATGAAATAGAAGAGTGCTCTAATCGACTCACCTGTGTATAGTATCAAGAGCCTCGTCAACACACGCTGCCTCGATGGCTCACTGACACGGACTGACTCGTCCTTTACCAACCTGACTGACGATGTTTACAACTAGGAACACGCGGTCGGCAATACTAAGGATGGCGACGACCTGTATCAGTGCACGTGACCAAGGTCAAGGTGAGAGGCCGAAAAGGATAACGTTCATTATTACGATATTACATCCGTTTTTGAATGAAATTGAGGATTTTTTTGTAGAATTAACAGGCGGTGAAACTTGAATTAGTATAATTGGTTGATTTTTTGCGTACGGTAAATTGAAAAGTATATTGTGAATAGAAGCAGAAAAAGTTAACGATTAGAAGTTGAAGTATTTTTTCACCCTAACTGAACAGCTGTTGTATGTTTGTTCTTCATCAATTGACTCATTATTTTAATATTTGTTAAACGAGATATATTATATCACCCTTGGGGTTCAAACAATCCTAAGCTTTCATCCTTCGCTTTAAGGAAATAATGGCTTTGTGTCAAGTTTTCGATGTTGATATATAATTATAAATAATTATTTATTTGGGGTGGTAATATCGTCCTTGTGGTGCCCCATCCAAGTGATCCCAAGTGCTCCTCTTTCGCATTGATTGGGAAATAATTACTTCATGTCAAATTTTCGATGTTATTTTTTTTTCATTATAAAGTAGGCCTAACTAAACACAGCAAAACCATGCAGTAGTAATAAGCTAGTAGCGAATTAACTTCGAATTGTTATTAACTAATAACCAAAGTCAATACAAAAAATAAACACCAAGCTTTATAGTAGAAGACAGGCCATTACTATGCTCACTCATGTGTAAATCACTCATGGCAACGAACATTTATAAACAGAATTAACTAAAAATCCAGATATGTCAGGTGAATAGTGAAATTCGTAAATGCTTGTCAACATTGTTATCATGTTAATTGTGTTTCTTTCATTGTGAAATGGCAGGTAGATAACAACTTATGAAAAAATTATTCTTACCTGTTGCTACCAGAACGCGAGTATTTTTTAAATTATGAAAAATGGTGATAAAAATTATTGGATACAAACTCACTGTTTGAGTAAAGAACAAGGAAAACGTAACGAAAGTACTCGAAAGTATATGTACACACCTTGATTTTAAATTATTAGAACTGTCACTGCTTTCGTGCAACTTGTTGATCATCCATAATAAACTGAAAATTATTCATTCCATTTTCCAATCATTACACATTTATTATATCAAAAACGATGAAATCAAGCTTGCTTCAACTTGATAGAAGCATGTTTTATAACCAGGAAAAAGCAGCATGCGTCAATTGTTGTTATATTGTAGTCTTGACTTGATTTTATGGAACTATCTCATTCTTCATTTTAACGACAAAATGAAACCAGAGTGACTTCGGTAAGAAAGGTCACCTTGACGGGTATCGAACCCCGGTCTTCTGTTATTCAGTGCGTGCTAGCGACTGAACCTTGGACGAACCACTGAACCACCGATCTCAGTTGTGCATAACATGTTCCAAATGTTGTGCCAAGAATGCATGTAGGTATGGTATTTATAAATGCATCTTCTCTGTTGCACTTGCATTTATGTTGCACTTTTGCTCTTCGGCAAAATTCATTACGTAACATCATCTTCATTCCACCGAAGAGTAATAGCCTCTTGCTGACAGATCGACACTGCCGACCGTTCATGCAGCTCGATAGGGGAGACGAGCGATCGAACAACACCATAGTTGATCCAATGTAGAACTGGTTTTTAACGTAAGACCTTGGGTAATATAGTTGAGGTTCTTTGAGGAAAAAATGATGTAGACTTGTATCCACGAGAAATAAAGTTTACGATCAACCGTTCCCGATATCCAAGACCACTAGCGCGCGGTTGATTCAAGACTTCATTTCTCGTGTCACATATAATTGACTCGTATGAACGGTATGAGTAACAGATGAGAGCCGCCTCTGTATCTCAGTCAGCTACAGCTCCGCGTCAGAAAATCAGGTCAAGTCGGATGTGGGTTCGAGTCCCGCATTATAGCCCAACAGACGTAACAATATCAGTGACGTAAACGCAAACGCAAAGCGAAGTATACCTATTTACAACAAAAATTCAAGTCAATAGTTTTTTTTTAATAACATCGAAACTTGATACAAAATCATTGTTCCCATCATTGGCTATGGATGAGAGTCAAATATGGATGCTATGTATTCAAGTTAATACTCAATAGTCAATAGAAAATCATTATTTATTATTTGAATTTAGAGATTTTATTAACAAAGACTTTATTATAGGTTATATGATAAGGTTTTTGCTAGATAGTCTATTTGACACTTAAAGTAACATCAGAATGCGCCTGTAAATGCAATATGTCTGACGAAAGGTTACAAAGAAGCAGTCAACAATGTAACTTCAAATAAATAGCATATTGCTGAGATTTACACGCGCTCTTTATTTTGTGACTTCTAATGAATTCCACTATTCACGTCCAAAAGTGTGGGCCTACCTAACTTTTTATGTCGAATACAAGATTTATAGAGGTTTCTGTAGAAGACACTATGGAGATCTCGTTTGAAGTTGTTGTTTTTATTGTTATTATATACAATTTAAATTTCCTTTTAGCGTTTCAAAATGAAAATCATTTATATATTTTATTTATTCATACAATTTTAAAAAGGTGGACGAGCCTAACACATCCCAAAGAGGGTTAATGACAACCGTCAAAACCAACTGACAGATGGGCGGATATGTAAGGTCTCTTCTGGCATTAAAAAATAAGATGACACACTAATTTGGTATCAAAATAGAATGTTGTTATCAGATCTTCATGCACGCCCAATAATTCAAAATAATTTAGAAATAACTTATATGAAATGTTCAATTACGTGAAAGCTATTCTGCACAGTCTTTTAAGACTAATCTGATTGATCTAATGAATGAACGAATTTGATTGATTCAATCTCACAGTCAGCATATGAGAACGCAGAAGCAACAGTTTGAAGTTTATATACTTTCGTTGATAGTGTACGCATTGGATGCTAGAACAATCCTTTACAATCGTATTTTTGGAGTGTATTGCCTACATTGTTGCTCCATTGTTGCCCTACCACCCAAATAGTTCAGAGCTTTCCAGATCATTAGACAGTTTCATGTTTCAACCATCTAGAAGGCAGTGTCGTACACAAGTATGGTATCTAAGGGGCGTTCACACTCAAGCAACCGTAGACATGGCAACCAGAAGTTGTTTACACTGATCACTAGTGTTATTGATCAGCATTGCGTGTTCGTGAAAACGATAGTTGTGATTAAAAACCAACCTAATTCAAATAAAAAATTCGTTACATTTCAAAACAAAATATATAGATAGGGAATAATTTTAATTCGATAGGGAATATGTGGTGGGGTTACAGTGAGGCGTTAGACATTCAAAATGAAATCAGAGAGCTTAAAGCTGAACAAAAACAAGAAGACAGTTCAACGGAAGTGAATGTATTACTGATTGGTGCGGGGGATGGTCGTCACATTCTAAAAACATTATCAAAATCTTACGAACATCCGAAAAAACATGTTAACTTTTACGTGATCGAACCAACTCTTGAATTGTACGCAAGGCAGATGTTGTTGCTTACCACGGCATTAGAACCGCCAGACGAATTGGGTCTTTTCGAAAAATCAAGACTCTTCATGGAAATTTACGGAAACACTTTGGTACGTTCGAATACTTTTAATTACATCTCTAAGAAAGCTTCACAATTAATTGATGTGGTAACAACTATTGATAATATAGTGCCAATGATTAAACTTAACAAACTAAAATATAATGAACGGGATCGTCTCGAGAACATATTGAAATTCTGGAAGAAACCTTCCGACTTTTACATATCTCAACTCTGGGATTCTCGTTTACGAACCTCTTTGGGTGTGCGTTATGACTCCAGAATTGGCGTCTTCGACTGGGACTATCACATGCGACTCCATGGCTTTGGCGGCGAAAGAATCAATAAAACAGAATACAAAGAATGGAGGAAGAACGGCGTGGCTTTTACATGGCTGGAAACAGAATACTCGAAGGGTAACCCTACTTTAGTGTCCGGCATATTGAAAGTACAGGACAAAATGATTCATCATGGCTACTTCGGCGACGTCACAATGGGTCCTTATGCAACGTACGGCTTAGATTGTGAGGATAAGGATATGTTAAAGAAGAGTCAGGATATGTATTTGAAAAGATCGACGGATATCACCGAGAGAAATGTTATGAGAATGATGTATGAAATACAAGAAAAGAAAAAGTATGTCCATAAAAGTTCGAATTATGATGAAGAAAATCTAGGAGTATTGATTACAGAAGTACAAGATCCGATTGAGGAAGTTGACAATATAGCAAAGGAAGTTGTACAGAAGTGTGAACCTGTGAAATGGATGGACGTAGATTTAGTAGAGGTCAATTTCCTGCCAGTAAAATGTTTGAAAGACAAGGTCAAGATGTTAGCGAAGTACAATGGGTTTTTCGACGCACTGTTTGTGTCCCAGCACTACAGTGATAAGAGTATCGATGAAGATCTAGTAACAATGGGTAAAGATGGTGCATTGTTGTTGGTAGAAGGGAGAAAGTTCATTGTTGGTTTGAGACAGGAAGATCTAGAGGAGTTTGGTAAGAAGTTGGACGAGCAAGTGAAAACGTTGAAATGCGATGGTTTGGTCAAGTTTGATCCAGTTAAAGATAGTATTGCTAAGTACGTTGTGCACAAATGATTGGGCGAAGTAAAAAAAAATATGTATCTATAAATGTAATTTTATACTATAAAGTACATGAATATACTCGAATCCACAAGAGGAGAATGTCGTCTACCAACAAAATGATTGTAAAAACTATGTATGGCAATTTGATAATCTTACTGTAACTGCATGTAATGATTGAGAGCTTCTGGAAGACCTTGTTCTGGAAAATCACGTTCCCCTCATAATAGTATACACGATATGCCTACAGATATAACGGTGGTATTTGTGTTCGTTGTGTTGGTGGGCAACCTTCTTCTTTCGTGGATACAATTATACATATCTTAGTTTCATGATTCTTCCTATAGTACAACAAAATAAGAAGTTTCAAAGAAAATTAATTTAAGTAAGAATTTTTTATGATACTCTCACTAAGCACATGAGGACACAATAAATTGGAAATTCGGCTGACATTCTTGAATCAATCTGTATTTAACTATCAACTTTGTAAACGAGTAGTAGGACAATTAAGAGTCAGCGTTCATTTGGGGGTGGAAGGGGAACAATTTTTCAGTTTAGATTACGAAGAATTTTGATTCAATTACTAGTATTTCGCCAAATCGATCAAGTGATGTTAAATAAGTAATTAAAAAATCAAACTAATTTACATTCGCCGGAATTCAGCGATGATATCTTTCTATAATATTATTGCGAAGTTTTATTTTAACTATAAATTGAATGTAAAAAATGCTTTTCGCTCGTCTCATGCACATACACCTTATGCCGTTCCCCTTGTAAGCTGTACCTTTCATATATGATAGATATTGTTTGGTCAGTACCATACTTCAGACTTGAGGGTTTATTCTTTACCGATACAATTCCGTGCAACCCACTTACTGGTTAAATCCACAAAGGATTTATATCTAATACAAACTAAACAAAAGCTATCAAAATAATTGAAACCCATCAAAATGTAATCGAAAGAATCCATATCGGTTTATTTCATTGTTCCCTACTTTACCGGCCGACCTCTGATCAATGCGACAACGCGGTGAAAATCTAAAGCTACTATTTGGAAAACTCACCGTTAGAGAGCACAACAAGTCAATTGGAAGAAAGTAACATTGATGCACGGTTTTTTCCGTCCCGGAATGTCACATGTGGTTCACGTGATTTACCGGGACGGAAAATCTGGCTACCGTGTTATTGTGAATTTTGAATGTGAATGTTCAACACAAGAATATTTGGACAGAGTCCATGAGAGTCGATTTAACGGAATATCAGTTTTTTGGTGATAGCTTTTGAAATTCTGAAAAATAAGGAAACACATATATTTTCAATACCTCCAAGATGGTGTACGTAATATACCTTACATCACATTGTCAGGCGTATACGCTCAAAAAATGTGTATTTTTAAGCGTATACGCCTGGCAATCAGGCGATTATAGATAAATAGTTATTACTTGGACCATTTTGAAGGCATTGAAAGTATTTGTGTTTCCTCGAATTCAGAATTTCGATACCTCATACTGTTCAGAAGTTATCATCAAAAAAAATATTTTCCTCTAAATCGACTCCCATGGACTCTCAACTCAGACTAATATCTTTGATTTATGTAATTATTTTATTCATTGTTCAATAAGTATGAACAATAGTTGAATTCTTGGATATTCCCTTTCATTTCTTTCTCTTCCCCCAAAAAATATATCATTCTGGAAGCCCCTAAGTGTGAGCCAGAACCCACCCATTCCCGCGGCTAATCAATATCAATAATATCAATAGGAGACAAACCCATACATCAGATCTTCCCATTTTTTTTATCCTTATGCTTATTTTTGTTGCTGTTGCTTATTTAATCGTTCTAAGATCTTATTAGTCTGTTTTGCTTCGACACGCAAGTGTCATCAGGACAGTGCTTCGTTAAGCCCAACACAAAAAAAACAAAAAAAACGCAATGGAGGCACTGTTTTAAAATCGGAAGACAGACAACCGTGGGTTCGAGTCCCACTATCGCTTCATTATTTCAGTATCTCCCTTGCTCATTTGTACCCCCATATAACCTAGCTACTAGTGGGGTAGTCAAGCAACATTAAAAAAGTTGTTGATTTTAATAAGACTTGAAACGCCTATCATGTTTTTGTCTGCATGACTATATGCATAACTTGGACTGTGGACTGTAGAGTATAGTTGTTTCACATGATCATAACTCCATTTTCATAGTTTTTACTTATTAGGCATATATAGATTTTTTACAATCTCTCACTTTTTTTATGTTTCATAAAATGGAAGAATAAAGGAATTATGAAGAAGAGAAGAAGACAAAGAAGAATCTAGAAACAAATAAAATAAATGTCAAAATGAAGTCGAAGATTATTTCCCCCATCGCGATTGTTGAGTTATTATTCATCCCTTAATTAATGTATGAAAGTGATTTTTATTTAATGAGAATTACCATTACGGTATATTTGATTCTTCTAAAAGTTTCTCCCTTCTAGAATTCCGTCTGAATGATTTTATATAGGCCTACCGTATTATCATCCTTACCCTATATAAGGGAACAATATATAATATGTATGGGTAAAGTTTTTAATAATATGATCAAAAATATGACCACTTATTTGTACAGTAAATTATTCACTATCAAAAACATTATCATTCTATAAACATCAGTCTATTTTCTGTTCCGCGAAACCTATAATTTGGTAAGAAATCAGTGAAATTAAAATACAATAATTTTAATTCCATTAACTGGGCGGTAAATAGTTCTTTTTGAAGGAATCCACTAATTTTAGGGACATTTTTCGACTCATATTAATCGGCACTGCTAGCACGTGCTCCATTACGGTAGATCGGGTCTAGGTTCGATTCCCGCCGCCGAACATCTTTAAAGAGAACAGAGAAGTTCATACAGAGAAGTTTCGTGGTTTCCCTAAGTAGGTGCAAGCTGGAAAAGTTCCTACAATATAGGTCACGCTTTCTTTCCCACGTCTTCCCATTACCTAGGACACCTTGATCTTATCATCTCACCTTCTCATTTATCATTCATCCGACGCTGCTGAACGACCCCACCAACAGCTAGGTTATACGGGGGTACGAATGAGCGGGTGATAATGAAACGATGAAGTGATGATGGGTGAAAGAACGTTTACAAAAACCCATACCTCATGCAGGACTCGAACCCACGCCCAACGGTGACTTCAGTTACTACCTCTAGCGATAATTTACTGAGCCACCGGGGCGGCTAACTTAGTTATAATTACAGCGCATCGTTATATCCCAACACCCTATATAAAAAAATCGAATACATTTTAGTCCGATTTGCCAACTGAAGATGAAAATGTGTAGATAATTATATTCTCGATAGGAATTCCGGGGGGGGGGAGGGTAGCGAAGATGGTCGACCATAAAATATTCAAAATATTTCAGTCAACCTCATTCTGATCTACTCTAGTTTATTTTCGAATAAAATAAGTTATAGTAACCATCTTTCGAAACGCGTCGAGCTAGACTGCTTGGCCGCTCGAGGTAGAGAGATATAGAGGCTATAACTCACACGATGTCTCTGACATGTGTACGAACAGGTCGTAAATCTGAGTATTGTGGAGGTTGAAGATGTGGAGGCGGCGAGGAAAAGGTGTTGTTCGCTTTACCACTTCTGTCGGCCACCTGGCTTCAAGTGGTCGTCGGTTGACCAGCCGCCATCGCGACACGGCGCGGCAATAACCGCGACATCGTCACGCTGGGAGTAAGCGCATCCGCCACCTTGATTCATCACGACAGGTCGGGAGCCAATTGCCTTGATGGGTTGATTTTTCTGGTGGCTAATCTCCAGTAATCCGATAACTAGACGTCGTAAAACCGGGATTAATTAAACTAAATTAAATTTAGGCAATCCACTAACTAGCGATTCGTAATACCGGCTCTTAATACTTTCTTCTTCATGATGCATATTTGTTAATAAATGTTGGTCGTTTTCAACGTTGATAGTTTTTATAAGCCAAATAAAATGGTAATCAAAAAAAAACATTAAACGACCCCATTAACATAATGTATATATTGGGTTTGACCGTGAAATATTATATTATATTTTCAATATATGGTTTAACGACGCATTTTAGTAACAATTAAGATCTATTGGCGTTGGATGAATGATTAATGAGTGAATTTAACATGAAGTGAATTTATAAACATAAGAATGAATATGCCCTCTATTATTCTCTATTTATTCCTTTTATTTATTCCTATCGTTCATTGATGAATATAACTACTAACCTTACGAGCGTATTGTAATTATTCGAAGTTGAAGTTTTGTACTGACAGTGTCTGAAATCGTCTTATAATTATTTATATGTTTGAAAAAATACTCGCGACGAGTCTCGAACTCGATACTTTTATGAAGAATCGGACTCGAGTTTGAAAATCTGGACTCGCACACCCCTAAAAATTATACATTCCAAATATTAAGAATGAGAATAATTTAGTTGTAATAAAGTAGATAATGTTATCATATAGATATCAAATACTTGTAAATTTATTATGAAATATAGATGATGTATAAAATCGATAAACCAATAAATAAAGTTGAGAAATGAAACATCAATCAAATACAAGGTTAAATCAGTTTGAATTAATCCATATATTATACAAGATTAAATGTAAAACGTAAATTGTAAGGACTTAATATGACTAATTTAGTAAATAAATGGAATAAGTGAATGAGTAATGAAATACAGTACCGGGAAATACGTATGTAAATACAAAATCTTATAGAAAATTGTAGGTTAATGAATAGCTGATTATGTTAATTATTCAATATTCAATCGATTGATCAATAAATAAATACATTATAGAATACAATAAAATGGTTATTACAATGTTCCTGGTATAGACCACTCCTTCTCCCACCAGGCTAACTCGTGCACGTATAACAATGCTATAAGAACCAGGCTAATTGTCAGCAGTGATGGGAGGCGTGCGCGTAGGGTATACGTATAAAGTCGTATACCTATATAGTGCATCACAAGTATCTATAATGCATAATACACCATGCTGATTAATGTTGCATCCTAAATTATCTACGACAATTTGATTGTCACAGAATAACACTTCTTGAACCTACGCAAATCTTGAAAACCGGTCAAATCACTTTCTCTTTCTTGAAATTTGACAGAAAATTCTGCGGGGCGAAATAGGGGTATCCCCCATCGTCCTCAAGCACCCTCGCGTGGTATCGACTTGCGATTATTAAGGGTGCAACCTTCCCTAGATCGCATCTATAAGTCGCATCTATCGTAATCTCCTGAGATGATGTTAAGGGTTGATGTTAAGATAATAGGCCTACGTCAATTAATAAAAAGAATGTTATCAAATTAATTGACATATTATCTCAAAACAGATTGAATTCACAAAAATAGAACGTCATATTAATTAAAGAGCTTAAAATTATCTTGAAGATGTGAACTTTTCATTCAATTACACATGGTTTTTTAAAATGGAAAAAAATATTCAAGATAAATTTCTCGATTTGAGTAAGCACCCCCTTAACAATGTGCATGCGTCGCCTTTGATTGCGGTTTTTGTCTCGAAGCTGCCAGTCGAGACGTACTGGAGCCTATACCACTGGCTTAGGTTTGGTGAGGTTTCCACACATGATGGTGTTGTTATGGCTGGGTTGCGGTAGCGGGGGGGAGTGATGTCTACACTTGGTTCGCACAGCTGTGATGGTAGCTCCACCCACTACCTAAACTGCATGCTGATGCAAACATCTAATGCAAACATGCAAACAAAAATGCATTCCTGTACAAGATAAACTCAGTCTTAACTTAAACCTAAGATTCAAGGTGGCTGTGTATGGGCTGTTGATATAGGATGATACCGCTTTTCTTCTGTTTTTTGGTATTGTCTTCACTAAAATCGGATTAAATCGTATAGGAATACCCGCCCTGGACTTTTTACATCGACCGGTATTCGAACACAGGAACAAGAACGGAGCATTTATTGTTGTTCTAGTTTTCCACTCTTTTTCAATCGATCTAACAATAATATATTTGTTCGTACAGAACTGAACCGAGCAGAATGCTAAATAAAAAAAATGTTTGTTAATGAAGACTTTCAACATTGAGATTCATATTGTGCACTTTTCGTTTTGAGAAGTTGGTATTTTTATGGAATAAAAATTAAAAATTATGTAAGCGCATATGGTTGAAGTATTCATTTTCAGTTTAGCTCAGAAGCAGTTCTTTTACGAACATATCTAAACCATATACGATGGAATATATCGAAAAGTACTCAAATTATGTATAAAACGCGAATGGCATATGTTGTGACCATTTTCAGTAACTAAAGCATTAACAATCGTAGTGGCTTTCCGGATGAATGTATTGACTGTTATAAAATTTCTTCACGCTGTTCAGAGAAGTACCTTATAAAATATTGTCGATTCATAATAAACATTCACAATATTTTCACAAATACTCACCCTGGTGGGTACTTTTTGCCATATGGAGACTGAGAACGCCTGAATATCCTCTTGTTGATTCGTCAGGAATGCCCGTGGACTACGAGTGCGGTGCTAAGAGCCCGTTCTGGGCAGCGAACAACCCTAAGGGCGCTACGACTAACAATTGTGGTGGATTCTCTGACCAGGGTATGATAGACACCGACTGCTCACTGGAGAGTGTCTTCATCTGCGAGCTGACGGAAGAGCAAACACTCAGGTAAGACATAGTGACTGATTGAGAATATTCATAGGGGTTGTTCAGAATTCAGAAGTTCAATATTTTGAACCGGTCGATTTGTCACAATTTCATTGAATTCAGTCTCTCAGAAGGAGGCCCATAAGTCACTGAAATGAACGAAATTCAAAATTATAATATCGTGAAATGCATCCTTTGTCAAGTATAGTTTCGACATTTACAAATGATTGCCAACAAAGCTGAGTTACTGTAAATCGGGCCCAATTTAAAGGGTCCAATACCAAGGATATAATATGAATACATTGTTTTAAATTTTGTCGTAAGGACGAATTCCTCCACCAAAGTTATATAGCCTATATATGAGGATGATACATATATATCCATTTATTTCTATTGATTTTTTATTTTATATTGGGTTTAACGACGCACTGTTATGATAACTCAGATCTAATGGCGTCGGATGGATGATTAATGAGATGATGAGATGATGAGATGAAGGTTCCTGGATAATGGGAAGGATAGTGGGAAGGAAGCGGTCATGGCCGACTTATTGTATAGGAACCATCCCGGTACTAGCCTAGACTACAGAGGGAAACCATGATAAACCTTTGTAAAGATGGTCGGCGGCGGGGATCGAACTGGGTTCGGAATTCCCCTCGTCTCCCGGATCACATGAAGCGAGCGCGTTAACCACTGCGCTGCATGTGCCGGTATATATATTTCTATTGAATTCAATTTTCAAATGCATGGCACATTGAATCACTCATCCTGATGGACAATGATCTATTATCATATTATATCACACTATATTATATATTATATCATACAAAAATTGACCGAATAAAGACATTACATTACATTACATAAGATTCCAGAGGGATTGACATATGTCGTAGCTTATAACAATGTAGCTTGTTTGCAGTGATGACTACGAGGTGATAGAGGGACACGGTTCGTACAAGTACCACGACACATATGCCTCGTGGCCGGAAGCGTGGTTGGCGTGCCGATCTGAACGTGCCCACCTCGTGGTAATGAACTCAGTCGAGGAGGCGCTGGCTGTAAAACTGAAGTACGCTTTCTCCGTGTCGTGGGTCGGAGTACATCGTTTGTACGGCGGTAACAGTGACTTCGTTACGGTGTTTGGTAAGATATAGGGTGGATTGCAAAGACGAAGTTTCAACCCCAGCCTACCTTGAACGCCGTCTGAGTACAGAATTGCCTTGCCTCGGCAGAGCAATTTTGTACTTGGACGGCGTCTAAGGTGGGCCGGGGTTATACTTCGTCTTTGCAATCCACCCATAGGAAACTTGTAGGACATCACAGCCCTGTAACTAAATTTTAATGAATCAACAAGTTTCAATATGTGATTGGTTTGCCACGAATTTATTCACGTTTCTAAGGGAGAAATAAGAGTCAAAATACCAGTGGTGCAAAGGCGCCGTATACAGGACCTTCTATAGAGTACCATTTTTGACGCCGACCATCTTTACATAGGTTTTTCATGGTTTCCCTCTGTAGTCTAGGCTGATTAATGCCAGGATGGTTCCTACAATAAGTCGGCCATGACCGCTTTCTTCCCATTATCCTTCTCATTACCCAAACCACCTTCATCTCATCATTCCATCATCTCATTAATAATCCATCCGAATTAGATCTCAGTTCTCATAGCAGTGCGTCGTTAAACCCAATATGAATAAAATAAATAAATAACCATTTTTGATAGAGAATTATGTATAGGCGTATAGTTTTATCTCCAAATCAATTTTGAACTTTTCCAAGCTCAAACGTAAGAATGTGAATCCAAAACTAATCCCAAAACTCAAATTTTGACATAGAAAACTACCTCTTCCATCATATCAAAACTTTTTGAGAATGTCTCCTCTAATTGTATTTGATGTATGTAAACCTTAGTTCCCATTTTGAAACCCCAAGAATGGTTATGCGAAGGACATTTAATAATCCAACGTTTCGGTGATTTTACAGACGAACCTCTGGAAGACACAGGATACTCCACATGGCAGAGTAACTACGAGCCGTACGGGAACTTTATCGACCAGCCATACGTCGCAATCCACGGCAATGGAGACCTGTTCATGTCGTATTCAATTCAAAATCAGTTCTATTTCGTTTGTGAACGAGACTAGTCCCTGATTGGTTGGCAGTGTTGTGTCAGTCAAGAAAAATCAACAATTAATTTGGATCCTTTTTTTAAATTATGTTTGTAACAATTATGTATATAGCAATCCTTATAAGGGAGCGGGAAAAATGTTCCAACGATTTGGAGTTTGGAAATTCTGAAATCTGACAAAGACATATATATCAAGTTACAAGTACTACATTGTTTTGATATAGTGGTGTGACTGAAGAAATAAATATCATGTCGTCTTGGACTTGTTTACATTGAAGTTAGGGTTGTAAACGAGGTGAGACGCCGCGGAGGGAGAAAGGAGTTGAATTCACTCGCGGATGCCCATCCTCCAAGCATACCTGCTGGTTCCTGTTCCATCAATATTGTGTTATACAGGTGAATTCCAAATTAAAAACAAGAACAAGAAAATACGGTGTATGTTCGTAGACATGAACGTATACTTGGATTTTTAGTGGCCAGAAAGTTGCACCTAAACCTATCACCATATTTGTGTTCCGTCCTATATGTCCAACTTGTCATGTGAGAGAAGATGGGTCTGTTGGAAGCAGATGAGGTTACAAGATGGTCTGATTGTACGTCACTGCTGTGATCTGTGTGTAGTTTGAGAGGTTCTAAATAGTCATGTTGAAACCCCGATGTCCCACGGCTTACCCTGGTTACGTCCTTACCCTGGTTTCTTCTCATACGTCATTATCGTAGCAGTCAGGATCACAAACTGCTCGGTTATACAGATATTATAGACGTGTCCACGTCAAAAGGAAGAGAATGTTAATTCAAAATTCAAATGTTAATATGCAATCGAACATTCAAAGTAACGCTTTTGTATTTAAATTTTGTCTCGATTTTTCTGAATGTTCGTTTGTGGAGAACGTTGATTTTCGTATTTCAGACTGCAGAAACCAAACATTCTGTATAAAATAAACTGTAGCGGGTATATGCGTTTTCAATATGAAGCAAAGTATACATAAGGAGAGTTATAAGATTTTATACAGATCTTTTGATTTCTGCAGTCTTATATAAAAAATATATATATTCTGGATTTCAATACCAAAATGCTTACTTTATTTGAATACAAATTATCGAACATATTACTCTGGCTGTTTGCTAAAATAATACCAACGCGCACATACAGTGCGCTGGTATTGTTACCACTGACATCCTCACTCCTCGACCTAAAGACAGGATAACCCTCAGGGAGGAGTCCAGCACCTGCCGTGACTGGCTGCACTATAGACGAGATGAAGTGATGGGTTGTGTGCAATATAACGCAGAGTGTAGTGTTCGCATCGTCCGCGGCTGGTTCAGTTAGCATCTCGTCAGACATAAGGTAACGACAACAAGCAATTACAGTAGGCTACTTTTTCGACTTGGAACAATAGTCTATTTATATTGGGTTCACGACGCACGCAATGTAGACTTTATAATCCCTTATATAGGCCCCAACGCAATAGCTACTTCAATTATTTAAAATAATCAGTAAAATATATATTTTTCTTCTAAAAAAATGCAGTACAGACCTTCTCCAAATAAACCAAAGCAAAATCCAAGAAGGAAACATCAAAATGGACTAAAACCTTATAGCATATAAAACATATAGCTTCTCTGTGCCCTAATCAATTCCCCGAAATAGTAACTCTTACGGCAATAGTCAAGATCTATTGGCGTCGGTAAATGATGAATTGAATGAGATGATGATGAGATGAAAATTAAGGTTTTTCATTAGGTATTTGAGACAGTGGTAAGGAAGCGGTCGTGGTATGTTCTTAAGGAAAAATTCCAGTATTATCTTAAATGACTGAGGGAAACCACGATGCATCTCACTCAGGATGATCGACTATGACGGGAATCGAACCCTGATGATTGTCGGTTCAACGTGCTATAGTGACTGATCACTGTGGTCTGTACCCGTCTCAGTCATGATGGTCGACCATCATGACTAGTGACTCCCCTAGGGATCGAACCCTAGCGACTCATCCAACTAGAATATTCGAGCATTGCGGTAATCGAACCCGGTCGCGACTTTATAATCCCTTATATAGGCCCCAACGCAACAGCTACTTCAATTATTCAGAATAACCAGTAAAATGTATATTTTTCTTCTAAAAAAATGCAGTACAGACCTTCTCCAAATAAACCAAAGCAAAATCCAAGAAGGAAACATCAAAATGGACTAAAACCTTACCCTGAACATATACCTTCTCTGTGCCCTAATCAATTACCCGAAATAGTAACTCTTACGGCAATAGTCAAGATCTATTGGCGTCGGTAAATGATGAATTGAATGAGATGATGATGAGATGAAAATTAAGGTTTTTCATTAGGTATTTGAGGCAGTGGTAAGGAAGCGGTCGTGGTATGTTCTTAAGGAACAATCCCAGTATTATCTTAAATGACTGAGGGAAACCACGATGCATCTCACTCAGGATGATCGACTATGACGGGAATCGAACCCCGGTGATTGTCGGTTTAACGTGCTATAGCGACCGATCACTGTGGTCTGTACCCGTCTCAGTCATGATGGTCGACCATCATGACTAGTGACTCCCCTAGGGATCGAACCCTAGCGACTCATCCACTAGAAACTAGAATATTCGAACATTGCGGGAATCGAACCCCGGTCGCGACTTTAAAATCCCTTATATAGGCCCCAACGCAAAAGCTACTTCAATTATTTAAAATAATCAGTGAAATATATATGTTTCTTCTAAAAAAATGCAGTTGCAGACCTTCTCCAAATAAACCAAAGCAAATTCCAAGAATGAAACATCATCAAAATGGACTAAAACCTCACCCTGACCATATAGCTTCGCTGTGCCCTAATCAATTCCCCGAAATAGTGACTCTTACGGCAATATCACTTCATATTTTAAATTAAGTTAGTACCAAATAAAGCGAAGCAAGATATCAGAACATTATCGCTAATATTATTTCATGAAAACCAAACAAAGTTTTGACTACAGCGAGATAGCACGCACTATGCATGCATTTGTGGAAAACACTGTTCCGCTGGCTTAGTCAGCTGTAAACACCATTCACCTATCAGCAATGCAGTCTGTACCCCAAATAACCTAGCGGTTGTTGGGGTTGTTAAGCAAGCAATAATCAGTCACAAAGGTTTCGTTTAATTCAATTTTATCACTCTTTGCACAGACTTGAAGAAAAATAAAATATCTCATGAATCTAGGGCCTATTCGAAGAAACAGACATTTCATATGCATGGCAGCTGTGTAACTAACTTGTAAGTTTACTAACTTGGGAAAACGCAGCATTTGAGTTGTGAAATGAGCGAAATATTTGTATGGAATGTACTCAAAAGCTATATATACACATGATGATTTTAAATATATCATTCATTTATATTGGGTTTAGCTACTCAATAAACTGATGACTATGATCTTTTGGCGTCGGTGAATCATATGAGATAATTGGATGATGAGATGAAAGGTAATTTTGTCAGGTGTTTCTGGGTAGTGGGAAGGAGTCGGTCGTGGCCTGTTGTTAGAGGACCATCCCAATATTGAACTGTACACAGAGGGAAACCACGAAAAAACTCTGTAAGATGGTCGACCATAGCGGGAATCGAACCTCGGTTTCCTGAATGATGGTTCACTGTGCTAGCCACTCGACCACTCGTTTCAGTTTAATAATAAAGCTTCATCACATCATCACGCCTTGAAATAAGAAATGCGTGGTATTTATGAGCAACATGCAAAATATCAACGAATAGTAGGCCTACGTTTTCCAGAAGTGGTATTGAGAACTTTAAATTCACTGCCTTCTTTATGCAGCTGTAACGAGCTGTTGATATAACTGTAGATTTTGTTAAATTCTTTGAATTCTAATTGATTTTATTTGTTGAAGTTCTCATAGGTTTAATTGATTTAAAAAAATACTTTTAAATTTGTCTGTACAACTTCTGATTCGATTTGTGTAAAAGTTTGGAATAATGTTTCGTTCTATCGCTAAAATTTCATGAAAATTTGAATTAATTTGAAGATAATAGTTTTCCCAGATTATCCTCTCTACTCTCATGAGGCGTTTTAAAAATTCTTGATATTTCTCTTCAGAAATGATTCAACAGATTGCGCCTCAAAACTTTACAGTATCAAACTAGATAATAATATAAGTGCACACGAAATTTCATTGAAATTTGTGTTTTCGTTTGACCTGTGAAGTGCAAACAAAAAACACTCGTTTTTTCGTGTACAGTAAAATTGAGTCTTCGCTTACCGCATTCAATTATTGCAACAATGAGTTCTCGAGTACTATTGTTTTAGTACGCATACAAGGGACACTAGTGGCATCTAGTGGAAAACTAACCGAAGAAAGGATAAAAAATAAAGTAGTGTGAGATAAAGAGAGACAGATGATCATGTTATTGATTGACAGTACATTAGGTAAATGTGATTACGATTAAATAGATGGTTATCTACCAATACAATTGATTTATATTTGAGAACGAGAAATGGTATACTAACGGTTTTAAATTGCCTGATCATATTTAATCGACTATCAGTAGGGCGTTATGAAGTACCGAAGGAAAAATATAAGAACATACAATTTTGGAATGATCATCAATTATTCCTTCATATTTAGTTGATTCAAGACTTATACATTTTATTTAATCTAACACTATTTAATACTAACCTTATTTTCACTCCTACTCTCACAATTGAATGTGTTTCCAATCCTATAATCTCTAAATAACTCCTCTACAATCACAGAAAATGCACTCCTTCATAACTATATGTTTTATTACAACAAATTTAGTTGTTTTACTTATCCACATAATCATTGAGAATGATTTAACTCATATTTTCCTCACAAGTCCTTGCAGTGGGAAAAATAAATTCGAAAAATGCTACTTTTCAAAAACTCATGCATAATGAATGGCGTAATGAGGTGGTAAATTAGCCCTTGAGGTGCCTCGTCCGAACGATCCTACCTTTCATATTTAGCATTTAATTGGAGAACAATGATTTTCTATCACGTTTATTTGTTGGGGGGGAAAAAATCCAAACGGGTAACGGTTTACAACACCTTTTTTCACTCATAAGTACGATATCAAATTTGTTGCCTAAATTTCAACAGAGGCGATTATAAATTATAATTTTTCCTGAAAAAAAATCGCTGAAAACTCAACTTCATCGACATGTAGATTTCAAAAACTTTCGCTTTGCAGCTCTACATTAACATAAGGTTTTGCTATCGCATTCCCCCGCTAAAAATAATTATTTATAAATAATAATCTACGATGCATCAAGTGTGAATGAGTCATACGATGCCCTACCCTGCATCATGATTTATTATCCTACCTTCTTCTCTTGGTATTCCAGAAAAGAGGAACGCGTCACAACTCAATGCAGGTAACTCACCCACATATGTGCTTGACTACCAACCTTATACAACTATTAATAAAAAGGAGGAAAACATCAAGCATTAGACCTACACAGAATAATCATTGTCCATTGATGTTATAAAGTTGGCAAGATTGCGGTCTGCAAGGGTAGCCGAGGAACGTGAGGATACCGACTTGAATATTTGAATGTTAAGTGGTCAAGGCCAGATTTTTTAATAGTCCGTTAAAAAGTCTTTTGGATAAACGACTGATCAGTCAATAAAATATCACAGGTAACAAAGGGAGATAACAAGTAGACACTCGATTAACTTTTTACAAACCACTTGGAAACCAAAAGCTTAGGTATTTTCCAAATCTGTAGAACTAAAAAATGTACGCCAGAAAGTATGGTAAATCCTTGAAGAACCCCACAATCCAGAAACTAGATTTCAATGAATGATGACGATATTTATTTCCCCGAATTTAGTTTTAATTTAATTGAAATATTCTATATTTCTATATTTGGGGTGGTAAGATCGCCCTCGTGGTGCCCCGTTCAAACGATCTAATCTTCCATCCATAGCCTTAATTGGGGAACAATGATTTTGTATCAAGTTTCGATGTTATTAGAAAAAAAAATCTTAATTACCATAACAAACACATCCGTGGCTTTTCTGTATTGTATAATGTATTTCAGATGTCATATTCTACATTAATTGTTGCATATTTTATATTATCAGTATTCTTAGGTATTCATTTATCCCTTAAATACAGACTTGTAAAAAGTAGAACCAATGCTTGAGTCGCTGTAGAAGTAGTTCGACGTCATGGCTAAAGCACCACTTCAGAAACTGTAGTCTGCAAGTTTCACATGTGATCTGGAAGGTGAAGGGAATATCTGGCCGTGGTTCGATCCCCACCACCATTCATCTTTACATGTTGTTTTATGGTTGTTGTTCTGTGTATCGATGCTAATACCGGGTTGGTTCCTACAAAATATAAGCCACGATCGCTTCCTTCCCACTTTCCTTCCTATTTCCTATGGCACCTTTATCTCATCATCCAACCATCTCATTAATCATTCGTCCGACGCCAATAGATCTTAGTTATCATTAGAGTGCGTCGTTGAACCCAATATAAATAAATAATGATAATGATCCGACCCTGGTTCCAACTGTAGCATTGGGTCAGGGGGTGGGTGCTCCCACCAGCACTAGGGCCGCAGGATTGCTGGAAACCGACTGGCCACGCCTGGCATTTTCTCCTCATCTTCCTCCTCTTCTTCTTCTACTTCTAGTTGTTCCACCAATTCCTTCATAGAAATATAAATTAAATTAAAAAATAATAATTCAATCCAAGCTTACATAGAACAATAGTTTTTTCATTTATAGGCCTACAGTGAAAAGAAAAGTAATTGAATAGTATAATTAAATATAAAGTAATTGTTATTTTGTACAGATGATTGAGCGGAGTTCCGTAGCGCTGCTCTGTTGTTGCTGCCTTCTCGCTCGGAGCGATCTTCCGCCCGATGTGACCGGCCTCGTCGGTTCAGCCCCCGCCCCCGACAAGCCCCTCTTGCCGCTCAAGTTCTGGGACACTGCCCGCAAGTCCCCGCTCAAGCCTCGCCGCCGGGATCTCCATGAGGGTACGCTGCTGAGACTGATGGGGCCCGACTTCGACTCCCGCTGGATGAAGAGGATGCTTCACGACACTAACACGCAGCAACCACCAGTGGTATGACCAAACAGATCTGTCCGTCTATTGGGGACATTACTAAGGAAGTTTCTTATGAATAGTTTTCTTATAAAATATTACTAAAATGTTTGAAATTTTCTGAAGAGGTATTGCTGATCGGCAGTTGAAAATTTACTTTTCTGTGATATCTACCCTTTCATTATAATGTAGTATTTTCATCGTCATTTTAATGACATCCAAATACAAAATAGTTTTGAATACGGAGAAAAAGAATTCAAACCTTCAAGTTCACGCTGTACTGTATCCCAAATGTTCTATACCTCCTAGTGTTGAGCGCATAATGAACACTACTGCTGTCTCCCAGCACAGGCTGGAGCGCACAGTAAGTAGTACTTCTGCTCCTAGAACAGTGTGTAGCACACAATGAGTAGTACTTCTGCTCCTAGAACAGTCTGGAGCGCACAATGAGTAGTACTTCTGCTCCCAGCACAGTCTGGAGCGCACAATGAGTAGTACTTCTGCCTTCTAGAATGGCGCGGAACGTCAGACGGTGAAGGAACTACGCAGCCTCTTATCAGAAGTGGAGCTGCCAGCCGACCTACCCCTGGAATACCGGCTCATGGTGAAGACCTGGCTGGTGAAGACAGCTACGTGTCCCATCAACTACGTCTGGGACGACCTGGGAGTATACTTCTGGCCACGGTGGATCAAGAGGGGAGAATGTGTCCATGTCAGTGCAGGTAATTTAGTTCTGCGTGCTCGTCATTCATTATCCACTTATTCACTCATCATCATGTTCATCACATTGTCGGGAAACGGTTTAGCTAAATCGATTCAGCTTCAAACGGTTTAAACATGCTGATAAACTCGTCGATTTTGGGCAAAACCGATCCAGTTCCAACGAGGAGCCTGAAGAGCGTGAACCGGAATAAAGGTGACTCGGATTGGTTTGGATGTCCAGCCTTACTTGAACCCCAACCCAAAAAATACCCCGAAACCCATGTCACAGTCACGACCGAGTCGACTTTATTCCAGTATACACCTCCGTTCTAACACGCTTCAAGATGCATTTTGGCACTGCCAAATCGGATCGCATCGATAGTGTGTTCAAAACGATTTGGATGGGCGTCTTTACAACAGTCTCTAAGCCAATACAAGGCTGTGAATTATCAATTGTGGACAGCTTTCCTCCTATAAGACATGATTATGATCTATCGACATTTAACAGTTCGAGTGACATTTATATGGACAAAATAATAAAATTCTTGCGATCAGGATAAGACTCGAAGTGTTCCAAAAACATCGTGTCCTGGAGGCAATTACCTCGACTGCCCCTTCATATAACGTCCTAGCTCCAAGAGACTAGAGATTTGATTGGTGAATGTTTACTGTTGAAGAAATCTTTACGCCAACATCATATAATAACAGTCATAGTCTCTTAGACCGCAATAATTCAATATATTTCGTAGCCCAACCCACGTAGCACGGCTAGTCTTTGGAACAAAGGATATAAACAACAACTGAAATTTTCTAGCTATTTCAGTAAATTTGAACCGATCAATTTCCCAGTCCTTCCAGAAAAAGAACTGGGTCTGTGACGTCATTTTTACTGAAAGTCTCACTAAGGGTCCTGAGATAAAATAAAATCCGCAGAGAAAATTAAAAACGAACGATCTTTCCTGTTTCCTCCATTAAATGAAGAGAAAGCTACAAAAAGGGCGAACTATATTGCTTTCTCATCGAACATTTCACAAACTATCTCTCACTATATTCCAGGTTTAAACATCCACGGTCACCGCAGGAACTCGTCTTCTTCAGGAGGCCGAGTCAAGTACTCCCGGGAGATCCCCCTCGCTCCGTCGTGCAGCTGGCCTCCGGGCATGATGTGTGTCCCCGGAGTGGCAAGGAACCTGCAGATCCTCCGCTGGCATTGCAGGTAACTTCCTTACCTTGGTGTTAGGGTTTAGAGGCGCGTCGGCAACGAGGTCATTTAGCGCCTTTTTTCATGTCCGTGTACTTTGCCATAGTTGTCCATGTTTGTGGATGTTTCAAGCATTTGGAGGAAGCGGGATAGAAAGAGCTAGAAAAGTGAAATAAGATGATATAAAATATAATAAAAGAAGACGATAGATGAAGAGAAAAGTAAATTTATAAAACGGAATAGAATTTTTTTTTAAAGTAACGCAACGAAAGAGGAAGGTTGTCTACCAACATAACAGATACAAATGCCTCTTTTTCATTTGTATATGTATGGTATCTTCACTGTGAGAGGATTTTCCAGGAAGGCCTACGACAAGAAACGCAACTACATTATTAAAAAGGCGTTGAATTGTTAGACGACCTTTTTGTTTTGAGTTATGTATTAGTGACACATTCTTCTAGTTGTCAAGAGCAAAACATTTTAAAGAGAAGTTTATAGAAACTCAGAAATATGTAGTTGAAACGTGTAAATCTTTGATCAGTGCAGTAGATCCGTCATTCATGCGACCAGGATTTGTTCTCCACCGAACCATTGTCGACCATCCTGACAGTTTTTCTCTGTCGTTGAAGTGAATACCAAAATGCTATTTTAATGTCGGGCCACAGCCGTTTCCTTCTCACTCTCTAGAATTTTCTGATAAAATAACATTTTATGTCATATTTCTATCATCATTCACGGACGTCAATATATACCTTAGTTTTTTAGTGGTCCTTGAAATGTATCGTTTAGCCCAATATAAATGAATGAATATAAATGAATGGAAACTGTATGTCTGAATACCAACCTGTCTTATCAACATTAAGGAACAATTCAAACGAGCTCTGCAAGTGTATCTACATCGAAAAAGAGTAATTCTCAAAATTGACGAAAAATGTTCAAATTATACAGCTGGTGGATATTTCGATCATGGAGTTGTGTTGTACACAACTCCATGTTTCGATAATTTGAGGAGTAATTAATTAAAATTAAAGATAATAACGATAACTAACGATAATTCAATAATTTACCAATCGTGAAACGAAAACTCTCCTCTAGAAACGGTTAGCTGGCACATTAATTCGATTTTGGGACATATTCGATAGGAAGACGTTATAAAAAAAACAGTTCGGTATGACAAAGACGATTGACAATTGAGAGAAAATATATCAAAGTCAATCAAACATCCAGCAATCGTATCCGTGCATACCAGAAAAATCGAGAAGGACACAACAACTATAGAAAAACATTTAAGATAACGGTGTGATAGGACCCATGGGCCTCTCTCGTTGTTCTCATTACCAAAAAAGAATAGGAGTGACCGGTACTGTGATGATTATAGAAAAATGAGTACAGTGATGTATAGTATGCCAAACTTGCACTACAAAATACGTGAAGTGTTAGGTGCAAAAATCTTCACAACTTTGGACCTCAAAAACGGATATAAGCAAGTGGGAATGGACAGCAATTCTACAGTGAAAACTGATTACACTTATTGCTCAATACCAATTTATAGTGATGCAGTTAGGTTTGTGAACATTCTTGCTACATCTTCAAGATTGGGTGAGAAAGTTCTGCGAGGTTCCATCGATGTATTTTTCCCAAGTTTAGGTTCCAGGGAGCAACCATTCACAGCCATCCAACAAGAAAAAAATACTATTCAAGATTTGAGTACAAGATTACGAGATTAGGGATCAACGAGAGAATAAAACTGTGAAATATCATATGCTAGGTTTGAAATTATGACAGCGAAATGAGATTATTGCAGGACAATGAGTTTAAAAACCAAGAATATGGCAATGATGTGGAGGGTATGGGTGATCATGAAGAAAAGACGTTGAAGACAAAGACGAACAAATAGGAGATCAGGAAGAACCGAAGAAAGTATTGGGAAGTAGAAAGACTTGACTTATCAAATATGAATTTTCTACGCCGGATGACAAAAAATGAAGCCACTTACATTACTCTAGTTTATATAACAAGATTCACTAGGTACACATAGGTTTATAAAGTTGGCCTTTGAGGGATTGTCTCAATCTATTAATCTTGATCTCTTCATGAGGAAAGATCTGGATGGGAGGAGGAAAAAAAATTACCAGGGTTTTTTCACCAAAGTTTTACCTTGGTTTTCGTGTTTCTGAATATTTTGAATGATTTTCTGTGTTATTCAAAAAAAAAGTAACAGGTTTTATACCTAGATGAATTGGTGTAATTTTTAAAAATAAATTAAATTATAAATAATTTATATCTTTCGAATGTTTGTGATCTTATAGGTGTAAAGTGGCTGATCGAAACTCCTAACATTAAATGAGACGGTCGATCGGCTCTGTAACTCTCTACGTGCAAGATGACATCAGAGGCTAAAAATATGCTCTTTTAACGACATTACCTGTATTACTGACACATCCGATCGTCCGGGAAAAATCATTACCGGCGAGCATCAGTTTACTGCCCACTCCCTCTTCAAATCAACCACCATCTAGTGTTCATAGGTAGAGATGAGATGGAGAAAGAGAAAGAAGACAGAGAGAGAAAGGGAGTGCAAGGGGGAGGAACATCAATTGAGTTGGTGGGAGGTATGGAGGGAGAGAGAAAGGGAGATATCTTAGTTTTCACTGCTAGACTGAGGGAAACTTACCACGATGTTCCTCAGGTTGAGAAGGTCGATCTCAGCCTCTGAGACGATAAATAAGCAAAAGTGAACGTTATTTCGCGTGTATTTGTAAATTTTTGTAAAATATTTTTAAAATTATTTCCTTCTCGCACTACAATACGCTCGATCGGTATGTCGAAAGATTTAGACGGTAAATTGGTACATATTTTCAACAATAGGGAGTTGATACACCATGAGGAACCCGGGAAACCAACGTAATCCTCAATGTACCTTGGCCTTCCAGATGATACAGACATTAATCGGTCGAGTTGAAAATAGAACCGACCTTATTGGTAGTTCCTCCTTGAAATAGTTGGAATGATTTGTATGATTAGGCGACAACATTATTCTTAATGTTTACTTTATTCTAGAGGAAATTGTCACTTTGTCAGTGAAATAACCAATCATACAGCCACTCTCCTGGCTCAGTCTGCTAAGGCAGTGTTTTCAAAACTGAAATCAATTTGGTAGTGAGTTCGATTCCCGAATAAGACATAGATTTCGGTGAACATCGTTCATTTATCATCCTCTCATTCGTAAGCAACCTCAAAATATTACCTTAACGGTAACAAAGTAAGATACGAAATGAATATATTCATTATAAGGTGCAGATGATAATGGTCGAACATTCTAATTAGTCAAATTTTATAAAAACAAAAAATAACCAATTAAATTTGTATTATATAAGATATATTAGATATTTTGCCAACTATTTTTACCTCGCAACGGTGCACGGTGCTAATAAAAATAGAGAAATTCACCTTCACTAATTTTTTCCCATGTTCAAAAACCAGTGTAATTGAATAAAAAGTTCACATTTCCAAGATAATTTTATGCTCTTCTATTAATGAGACATTCTACTTCAGTGAATGCAATCAGTTTTTAGATAATACGTCATTGAATAAAAGAATGTGATGAAATTCATCGACTTATTATCTCAAAACTGATTGAAGTCACAAAAATTAAATGTCATATTAATTAAAGAGCATAAATTTATCTTGAAGATGTGAACTTTTCATCCAATTACACATGATTTTTGAAAATAAAAAAAAAAATAGTCCAGATAAATTTCTAGATTTGTGTAAGCACCGTATAGGGCATAGTATAGTAGCAACTATAGGGTTCCAAGTTGTATAAGTTAGCGTATAAAAAAAAGTTCCATGTCGATCGGTCAAACCCTGCGACCTGTGCAGTGCCCACAATCAAACAAACAAACAAACAAAAAATAAAAAAACAGACAGACAAAGCTTCGTAAGAGTTCCACGGAAATCTTCGCTAACGCTCATCTAAAAACATTTTCTAAAAGTCTGAAAGTAACTACTATAGTTTAAATATGATTACGTTGACACTGGAAATGCTTAACCGTGGGTAGGTCCCTATTAAAAACTTCTAATACTTGTTAAGTCGGTCGCAATTAAGTTGGTACCTCTTGAGCCGGTTCCGTGCGTCATACCAAGTTACTTGTTGCTCGGTCATTCTTATTCGTCTCATAAATCACCATCTCGTTGCGGCCGGTCCCTTGAGAGGTGTGAGATGCGAGGTGTTAGGTGAGTGGCTAGAGCAACGGGCGGTCTCCTCTCAACCAGTGACCAGATGACGTGTTCACAATCGGCATTTCATTTCATTAAAACAAGAACGAGATAAGTTTAATATTCCGAGTAGTTTTAGATTATAGTCGAGGCGCCGTGAGATGGTAAAACGGAGTGATCTGCCTCTAGTGGTCACATTTGGAAGTTGAGTTTTCATTAGCATCGAAGACAAAGACAGCTAGAGCGGAACATCACAGCCCTGAAAGTAGAATTTAATGGTAATGACGATATTTATTTCCCTAAATTTAGAGAAAACTAGAAATCATCAGCTCAATTCCATAAATTATCATCAATTCCGTCGTACTCCATAGACCATGATTCGTGACGTAGACATTACTGATTAGGTATATAGAAACATAAACCGAACTGAGTATAATGTATGTCAGTTGTCACGATTAAGAAAAAAGCCGGGTCCAGGAGACAAAATATGACTTGATCATAATTTCTTAAACTGAGAAGGTGATTTCTAGTTTTCTCTAAAATTAGGGGAATAAATATCGTCATTATTCTTTAAAATCTAGTTTCAGAGTTGTGATGTCCTTTAAGTGGAGCGGAATGAAATTGCTTTCACCTACTGCACAGCATTACTTTCGTGTCCTTTCATATAACTTACTTGTTAGTAACAATAAGTATTATCAAAAATTATTTGAATCTTTAAATTGGAAAAGAAAGTAAAACTAAAACAAAGTAAATGTGTTTTCGATCGGATTTGACTATAATTGGTACTGGTGGAAAAAATGTGTAACTACAGAATAGCAAATTTTCAAGTCATTCCAACGATACCATTTTCTCACTGTACACCATATAATTCTCAGTAACAATATTTTATCAGTTCGAGTATTTTATATTTTGCATTTGACACATTATAACCAGTGTCTTGAACAAATGCTCATTTTGACACTTGGTACAATGATTTATCGTCTTAAAATATCTCAACTATGAGATATGTGGAAAGTGAAGGAATGGCACATGCCTGAATAGAAAGAGAGAGAGAGAGAGAGAGAGAGAGAGAGAGAGAGAGAGAGAGAGAGAAAGGGAAACGAGTAGAATTCAATAGAATTATTTATTGTATAGTTTATAGACCAGCATTGGTATAATCTGTCATAGTCAGTTGGAATGTTGGGAAGGAGACGGTCGTGACCTGTCATTAAGGAATCATCCCCGCATTCACTTCAACTATTGAGTCAAACCACGATGCACCTCTGTTATGATGGTCGACCATGGCGGGAATAGAACCCAGGTCTTTCCTGAATGACAGTTCAGAGCGCGCCAGTGACTGATCAACCCATCCCAGTAGCAAGTGGTAGGCAACACAAATAACGTGACTGCATAGTATCTGCCTACCTTCTGGTTCCAAGGGGCAAGTTTAATGGTGTCTTGTCAAAGGATATGTGCCTCCTGTTATCCTGTTCTCCTGTTCTCATTTCGCCTTGTTTTGTTCGTGGTTAGGGAAGGCGACTTGATCGTACGTGATCACTTGGCCTAACTTTCATAACGTCAAATTATGTTTTATGGAGGTGTAAAATTTACGTTGTGAAAAAATTCTATCATATACATTTTACCTATATATGTATATATATTCATAATAAGGAAACAATGACGATAAAGGTCACTCACGGCTGTGTCAACGTATTGTGTATTTAATTATATTGGATTTAACGACGCAATGTACTGATGACTAAAATCTATTGGCGTCGGTGAATGATATATGAGGTGATGGGATGATGCGACAGATGAAAGGTTATTTCATTAGATGTTTCTGGATAGGAGAAAGGAGTCGGTCGTGGCTTGTTTTTCCACTGAATTTGTGGCAAATTCAATCATCAACCTAGACTAAATTAACAATTTTCCCTTATCATCAAAATCGCTATCAATAAATATTGTCCTCTTTTTCCGGCAGACTCCGCAAGAATATGAACAACAGCAACAACGTGTGGAGGGCGGACCGGATGCGTAAAGTGGCGGATCAGCGGAAAACGCGGCGGAAGAAATATCGATGCTTGTGGTTGAAAGTACCATATCCGGTGCCGGAAGAATGCGTCTGTTCTTGCTAGAGTGCCTTATTCGGTACCGGAAACGAATATTTTTTAGCAAACAGCTAAAACCCTTTGTTGAAATAAAAGTATAACTAGAGTAAATATTTGTATTATTCAAATGGGGTCTCAAGCTTGTAGGGTTATGGAGAAGTTGTGTTTTGTATATATTATACTAAAATTTTGGGGAATTTTTTCATTTTTTTACTCCAACTTAATGGAGATTTTTTTGTATATATTATACTAAAACCAAACAATATATATATAAAATATGTATAAAAATACATTTTTTAATCTCTTGACGGTAAACTATGAAAAACGCATATATTGCTTACCGTTTATTTTGTGCAAATCATTTAGTTTCGGTAGTCTCAAATAAAAAAATAATCTTATCCATAACCCTAAGTCCTGGACGTCATTCGAAGGGCCGGTTTCACCAAGTCATCTAAGAGTTTATTAAATCAGATCGCATGAGTGTATAGCCATGGTGATAGCAACTTTAAACTGCCAGTTAGAGCTATTTTCACGATGGTAATTCCTGCACTAATTAGTTACTTTATTCATATTTTTATTTTCAGAATAGAGCTTTCTTTGTTTGCTAAAATAAAAATTCGCACGATGAAAGATAAGTCTATTCTTGCTGGGGTGCCGCTATTCGATGCCAGAAACCGGCATGTTAAGTTCTTGATATTGTAATAAAATAAATGTACGAGAAAATAGACCTAATGTTAGTTGAAATTAGGAATAACAGATCCACTAAAGAATGTTATCTGCCTGTATCTGCCTTAACTCCTTGTATCTGCCTGTATCTGCTTGTATCTTAATGTATAGGTTGTGTTTTCTATACATGTATTAATTTTCTATTGGCCTGCATGTATGAATATAGACATATGATGTATGTATAATCGTGTTGAATACGTTAATTTGATAAGAAATAAATTGTCATAAAATTGAAAGGTGATCTGTTTTGTTATATCCACTCTTCTGCAAACTTTGGCTGAACCTGTGACATACGTTCACGGTCACACAAAATGTTTTGTTCCGGAATTGAAGTTCGGGGACAATCTATTAAGTCATATATTTCACCACTAGTATTTTTATAGAGTGTATACTTGTACATTGTCTGATAGTTTTAATTTGTATAATTAAATCATGATACTTTAGGTCAATACAGGTAAGATAAATTGCGACATTAACGTTATGACGCTTTTTCTGTAGAAAAAATCTTGTATAACATACTGAGAAATTCTCAAAATTCCGATCAATTGTCATTTTTTTATTTGACGGTTCAATTTCAATTCCTATTAATTGAATGAATCACTCACAAAATATAGAACTTGGGCCACGACCCAACTTTTCAAGCGCGGATTCTACTGAAAGCTATTAGTATTATTGTAGGTCAGCAAAAAGAATGATGCTATATGTAACTGAGTGATAGATGCTAGTAGAGCAATGCTGTACAATTTCAGTTATTCAGTAATTAGTAGTCAATTTTAATTGATGGTAGTGGATGCTATCGACAATCCGTTTGAGTAAATTGCTAATTCATTTTTACTACAGATATACAAACGATCTGTATATAAATTAGTATCCTGCGTGACGGTTCAGCGTGCTGAACAGTGGTCAATTCACATCAGTACACCACGGTTGTACTTTCTTAATTGTATTGCTTATTTATTTAGCTACTGGAAGCTATTCTAGAAATACTTATGATAATTAACAATTATAAATTATATATTCATATAGAAAAACAGTCTTTACGTTATAACAAAATTACCACATTAATATAGTACAAAAAACTATAAATGATGAAATAACTCCTGCCAAGAATCAGGTAGCTTACCCGCTAAGCATAGATGTTATTAAGCTAGCGGGATTTCAGGCGTAGGGTATATAACCACTTTTGTAGTTATATCAGCTATCATCACGTTATCAGGTTATATTGAGCTAGCGATGAACCGTCACATGTAGGATTCCGATTCCCGTCATTGTCGACCATCCTGTCAAAGACTCCCGGTCTCCTGAATGACGGTTCAGTGTGTTAGCCACTCAACCACGCGTCTCACTCTCGGATACAGAGTATCTTCAGTTTCGGATATATAATATATTTGCTATATAAGATTCGATTTTACTATTAATAAGTTAGTACATCAAGCGATTATAGGATCAATTTATTTGTTATTATACCTTTGGTTACCATGAAGTCGCCGTTGGGCGTGGGTTCGAGTCCCGCATGGGTTTTTGTAAACTTCCTCTCACCTATCATCACTTCACCATTTCATTATCACCTGCTCATTCGTATCACCGTATAACCTAGCTGTTGGAGGTGTCGTTAAGCAGCATTAAAAAATGCTATAAATCAATGCTGTATTTTTGACTCCAAGTGGGTGGGAGTCGATTTGGTGAAATAGCAGTTTATTGGTGATCAATTTGAACAGTATGAGATATCCTAATTCTGGTTTGAAATAAAATTGTCACCCTTGGATTCTAACATTTTCATGGATATACAGATATAATGGATTAAATATAATATGTAGCTGCATACCTGTGAAAATTATGCGATAAAAGGTCAATTATTTTTACCTAAACCATCTTGAAGATATTAAAAATTCATGTTTATTTTTTGTTAGAATTTCGATATCTTATTCCATTCATACCCTTCACCAAAAAACTGATGATTGGCTCAATCGATTCCCATGCGCTCTCAATCAACACATTTTTATTTTTAGATGAGAGATAGCGAAGAATAGCTTCCATCTCACTCTTATCTTAGTCTGTGTGTATGCATGTGTGTGTGTTTTTTTTTGGACGCTCTGCATAGGTCACACGGTTTGATCAATCGACATTAAACTTTTTCTGGACACGCGGACTTATCCAACTTATAAGTGTAGTAAGTTTTGTGGTTAAATCTGTTGAACCATTTTTTAGGAACGCCATCTCAAAGTTCCTGAAAACCTCATAAGATTAGACGTAAGTGGGAAATTTAAAAAAAAAAATCCAAAAGATTATTTCTGAGTGTAAACACTTAAAATATGATGCACGTTATTACCAATTTGTTAGCAATTCGGATCGGCCTTTTCGAATTATATAATCTAATGAATTTTTCATATTCATCAAATAGTAGATATAATAGCAGAACCATGGTACCGAGATTCACGGCATTCTAGATTCAATAGTAACCGAATGATATGATGATATTATATGAGTCAAGGTGTGCAGAGTTTGCGATTATACTTTATAAAGATATCTCGCTCATCTTACAACGCATGTGCTGCGTTTGCCTAGTTGTATCAACTCGCTCCAAATACAATAGCATGAAAATAAAATGTATTTAAGAAACAAGATAAATAAAATATACTATCGGTATCTGGTATCTGCATGCACTTCTACCATCGGTGCGTAGTGTACGGACGTACGGACGGAAGGTAAGACAGACGGACGGTTAAGAGGGCGACAGAATGCAGAAGATTGGCGCCATGGTGTCCTGCTGGGCGCGTGCTGGTTGACCCTCCTTGGGCCGCGTCTGACCTCTGACCTTCCCCCCTCTCACACATTCTCAACACATTCGTGACTGTCACGCCCCTCACCTCCACCTACAGTCTACCTATCGCCCTCTACCTGCCTATAGTCATCTCTCTCTCTATCTTTCTCTACCTCTAAGACGGGCGCTGGACCGCTCCAATCCCTTCTTTTCAACAATACACAACAATAGGCAGCATCTATGCATTTTAGATTTGGTTTCAATCCTCACATAAAATAATTACATTTTTTTACAGATTCAATAATAATATGGAAGCTAAAAGAGTATTGAAAAATTAACAATTAGCGTAAAATGCATTTTTGAAACAGTTAAATCATTCGAAACCTGTTAATTCGATACGCGTGCTTTTGAGAGGCTCTGTCTTTATTCATAACTACTGTCTTTGAGATTGAGTGAGAAGATTCTCCTGCATTATGAATCACGTATCATGATTGTCGTATGCGATTTTTTCAAAACTGAGCCATGCTCATAATGGAATAAGGTACGCCTATATCATTTCATTGAAAACAAAAAAAAATGATTTGTCGCTTTGTAGTTCCTGCTCATCATATAAAATAATAATACTTCGTGCATGTTGTCTTTTATATCGTTTTCATAGATATATTGTGCATTATTGTTAGCTTAAAACGACCCCAATAACCAACATATAGGTTATTTGGGAGTACGAACGAGCACCGGATGCGGGATTTGAAACCACTACAACTTGACTTGAGTTTACAAAGCAGCGCCTTGGCTGAATGAGCCTTAGGGAATGACTATATTTATTCTGAATTCGAACGGAAATTTGAGGATCTTGGATCTTCATTTCCACAGCCTTGTCACACCCATTGTTAGAAAGAGAAACATTTTGGCAGTTTTCATTATAAAAGTCAAGATTCAAGATTCAAAATTCAAAGATTCAAGATTCAATTCGCAACTCCTGGTTTTGAAAATGAAGATAAATATGTAAAACTAAAGGAAAAATATAATTTCATGTATTTCTTTTGAAAATTCAAGAAGCAAAAACTATGGAAATGTGACTCCTGGTTTTGAAAATGAAGATAAATATGTAAAACTAAAGAAAAAATATAATTTCATGTATTTCTTTTGAAAATTCAAGAAGCAAAAACTATGGTAACGTCAGATATTCAAAGTTTTCAGTGTGAAGAGATAAACTTATGATTCCATTTCATTATACAGGAAATACTTTTGTGATATATTTTGCTCAATTGAGTAACTGTATCAGGAGCACAGAACGTGATCAGTAGTAGACTAAAACAATCGTCAACATTACTATTTCCTTGGTTACATATACGAGCCACTTCGTGTGGTACATAACGATGGAACAATTGACAATAAGTCTCACTGCGGTATGCATTGGAGGGGGGGAGGGGAAGCAAGATTATGCATCATCTTTCTTTTAACACTGAACAGATTGAGCATTTAAAAAAAAAATCCTAGTTTTTGCTTTTCAAATATTTTTGCACGCATTCATAATAATGATGTGCATATCTTATTTTCAAAACCAGGAGTAACAACTTCATTTTTCAGTAATGTATTAATTTTGTACTAAAAACTGCTGACGAAAACCCGTTTGGGGAAAACCCGAAAAACTGAATAAAAGAAAACCCGATTAGAATAAAACGGCGGGATAGAATGAACTTATAAAACATTCATTCATTCATATTGCACTCTACTGATGACTACGATCTATTGGCGTCGGTGAATGATATATGAGATGATGGGATGATGAGATGGAAGGTATTTTATTAGGTGATATTGGATAGTGGGAAGGAGTCGATCGTGGCCTGTTGTTAAGAAACCATCCCAGTATTGACCTGAAAGACAGAGGAAAACCACGAAAAACCCCTATCAGGAAGGTCGACCACGCAGGGAATCGAACCCCAGTCTCCTGAATGACGGTTCAGTGTATTAACCACTCGGCCACACGTCTCAGTCTTATAATGTTCTATAGGCCCAACCTCATATAACCTAACCTATACCTAACTGAACAGTGAACATTGAATATTGATATTTTATGAATCCTCTGAATCGAAAACGAATGCCATGGTCAACACCTCACGCCTTTTTCCCCTCGCCTACTTGACCTATCCTCCTCGCGCCTTTTTCCCTCGCCTTTTTACACGATGACCACTGGTCTAAACATCCGCGCTTCTACATCATGACTAATCAAACCAACAGTTGTCACTGAGTTGTCCTTGACGATCCCACCAACAGCTAGGTTGTATGGGGACTGGGAAGTTGTCGCTATAGGTTGTGCTTATAACGACCCCCAAGCACCACAAAACAGCTAGATTATGACTGTATGCCGAGAAGAAAATGAAACAAAAGAATACCAAGATTTTTTACAGAGTGTAATGAAAGTTTTCGCTACGCTCATCCAATTATCCGCTCATCCAATTTTGATATTCAAAGCTCATGTTTCATGTTTTGGCATTCGTAAATGTTATTTTTTCAGGTACATAGGTCTATATGAAAGTTCTTGGAGAGTACAAACAACCATTTTTATTAGTAAAAACCGTAAAAACAATTAATTCCAATGTTATTGTAAAAAGCCTGTTTTTTCTTGAAAAAATCTTCGTATAATGATATTTTTTATATTTCGCTTCGCGTAATGTTGACATCATCACAGGTCAGGTTAGTTCCCTATATCAGTTTGTCTTCGATAATTTAACTCAACAAATACATCTGTCCAGTTCAATAAATCAACAATTTCAATATTCTTTCATTCGCCGCTCTCTCATCTTACAACGCATGTGCTGGTTTGTATGATTTGCGAGCAGTACAACCATAGCGTGTTGGTCGAGTGGCGCCCACACCACCGCCACCTATCCCGTGTTCACACCTCTGCTACTCTCAACAACTCACGCACGGACCAAATCGAGGAGGCACTGATTGCTTGCACACGGCGACCTGGTAACTAAAAAGATGCTCGCGATGACGAAGCGTTACAGCTGAAGAGAGCGGTTCGATCCCCGCCGCCGTAGATCTTTACAGAGGATTTTCGTGGTTTTCTATTGATGCTGATGGTTACTACAATGTAGGCCACTACCGTTTCTTTCCGAGAATCCTTTATCTCAGGGGTCTCCAAACTACGGCCCGGGGGCCAAACCAGCCTGCGAGCACCACTCCGGCCCGCCATAGTTCATTTTGATTACATTGTAAAAATTACAATGTTAGTAAATAATACAAAATAATATTCAGATGGTTATATTTAACGACCAATTACAATAACTGACATACATATGAAATTGAACATTTCAATTTTTAATTAATGGAATAATGATATGAGATTTATCCTAAACATGGACAAGTTAAAAGAAATAATAAAGGACATAAATAATCCACATAATGAAATTGAACATTATAAGTATGATTAATAAGATTTGTGTAGCTCCCCACAAGATGGCGGTGTACTTCTGTTGGCCCTTGGGACTTGGTGGAGGAATCAGTGTGGCCCTTGGAATAAAAAGTTTGGAGACCCCTGCTTTATCTCATCATCTCATCTCAATAAACATCATCCGACGCAAATCTTGATTATCATTAGAATGCGTCGATCGTTAAATACAATATAAATGAAAACAAAATGAATATCAATTAATGGATGTTGCATCATTGATATATTCTTTCATTGAAACTGTTATAGTTTTTGGTAACATCGATCAGACAGACTTTGAGGAATGATAGTGGCATTTCGAAAATAATCATAAGAATAACATGTGAAAAAATGATGAATACTTTTATTCGAAAAATTTGAAATTTTGAAATGTTGTAAGTTCAACAATGACACACATGATTGGCAAGTTTTATGGAAATCACTGGTAAGTGCTTTCCAAACCAATGTGTGAAGTTTTCTATTGTGAAGTTTTCTATAATCAAATCAAATCCAACACCATTATGAGTGGAATTACGTGAAATTATCTCAATGATAGAATCATTTGGATCAAAAATACCAAACGATTTAGACACTTGAAAATCACCAGAATCAAACTAAATGTGAAAACAAAAAAAATCACCCCGAAACAAATAATGAGATTGAATAAAATAATCGAAGAAATTTAAAAAATCAATATAATTAGAAAAGGTAATTCATGCTTCGAAAAAAAAAGGTGAACATGAAAATGTCAAGAATGGTATGAGCCCCTAGCTCTTGTTCTTACCATGAATACATACGAACAGACCACGCGACCACTTCCTTCCCACTATCCACCTCCAAAACACCCAATAAAACATAACCTTTCACCTCTTCTTCCCACCATCACGTTCACCATTCACCGACGCCAATAGATCAGAGTCATCATCATTACAGTTCGTGAAACTATATAAATAAATAAATAAATAAATGAATAAATTTTCCAAAAACTATTTTCCACCAACTATTAAATTTATTATCTGGCTGTTCGTATAGTGAATGAGAATTAAGTGTGTAGGTGTTAGTAAGTGTTTGAGTTGGGTCAACAATGCGTGATTAAAAACAATAGGAAATAGGAAAACGCAGTACATGCGTTGTGAGATGAGTGTAGAAGTATGAAAATATAGAATGAAATATATGCTGTTAGTTCACTCTACATCTTCAGATCTTGGATTATATCAAACATTTAAAAACATTTTAACTACTTGCTATTGGCTTCTGTCAAGTAACAAATGACTAACAATCGTTACCATACCAACAGAGCGAACTGGTGGACTGATAAAGATTTTGATTGGTTAATACAATGGTTAATACCAACTGATGGACATTGTTGTCTCTCTCTCTCTTTCAACAATGAGTGACGTCACTTGACAGAAGCCTGATGTTGATATTTATACTGTGACCTGTTGAATCATTTTGATACTAACTGGCGATATATTTTTTTGCTCACTCCACTTTTTGAGTATAATATTCCAAAAATAAATGTATGCTTTCAAATTTGAATGTGTATCTACGTTATTTCTCATCTGATTATTGTGAAAATTACTATAAATGTATGTGATTGTTGTTTAAGAGTTTTCATTTGTGTTATCAATTATTTCTTATGGGGTTTTCGAAATTTTCCGTTTTTTTCCCAAAGAAACCATCAATTCGATTTTACTGAAAAACAATCTCAACCTATTCTGTTATAACACCAATGTCCAGAAAAAAAATAATTCGACTGGTAACTTTGTCAGACTTGGATTCCACGTAAAAAATACATACATATTACTTCCAAAAACCATTTTTCACTAACATTACATACTGCACATGTACTTACTGTATGTACCATGGCCGCGCGAGTGAATGAGTAGTGTGTATGTGTGTGTGTGTTGTGTTAGTGTGTGTGTGTACTGGGTGTGTATGTGTGTGTGTAGCTATAAACAGAGCCATTGAGAGCTAAGCCGGCACCCGCCTGCCGGGCTCCTATACCTCCTCCAGCCAGGCAGCCAGCCTTGCTTGTATTCAGTCATCCGTCGCCCGCCCGACGTTCAACAACAACAACAACAACGCCGGACACTCTCAACACCTATTGTGAACATTTACAAGTTTTCTGTGGTTTTTGTTTTTTTTATTTTAACCTCCATTATATTTTATAAGTGTGTCAATGGAATTTGTTGGAAATGATTTGTCGTTTTATTTTATGAAACAAATACTGGGATTTAATTTTTGACTTCTAGGTAAGTGTTTTGATTTTTGAAAAATATTTTATATTCTTGTATCTGGGTAAATGATAATGGTGCGAAACACCCACGCGCTGGTGGTGTTAGATAGGGGAGACGGTCGATCGAAACCTGTTTATTTCATGGATAGTATAGATATATTGAATAAACTTATTTTAAATATTACACTGTAAATATTATGTATTTAGTAATATCTATTAATATTCATGAATAGTATATGAAGCTTTTGTACTTTTTCCAATCAACATCTAAATCTTGATATACAATCAGAAAGACCGTTTAAAAGCGGCACCTTTCGATTGTTTCAAAACTTCGAGGCGGTCTTGTCACAATATATCTCGAGTCGAATCTAAAATATTTCTTCTTGGACTATCTTGGATGACATAAGCAGAAGGAAGTGGGCTCCAGATAGAAGTGTCAGCTCTCAATGTAAAACTAACGAATGGCATTGCGTTGAAAGCATATTTTAAGGAAGTGACAGTAATATAACTTTCATTCGGTGTTCCTTTATCTGGAAATCTCAAGACAACAGTTGATGAATGGAAGGATTTAATTCGGTTTTCGGTGAAACAAAACAAAGAGAAAGATCACAAATATGATAACGAAGAAAATTATTATTATTGCTGATACTTTTCTGATTGATAAGAAAAATAATAATAATCACTTGTGAATTGTAATATTCAACTTGATATTAAAATAATTTCATTGATTATTTTTCAGTCTGATTCAGTTATATTAAACAGTTATGGCCTATATCGGATGTTTTGGAGCAAGAAAAACTGGCAACAATAAAACACTTGAAAATAAATGCCATTGTTGAAATGCATGCGCTTAATAATGCAACTTACCCCTCCACAAGCGCTTTCCTATAGCTCTCCTTTTTTATTTCGATTCGAATTCGATAACGTTTGAACTAAAATTTCGATATATATTTTGATCAATATACGATATTGAATTTTCGATATATCGTTTGCAATGTTTATATCGAAAGGCAACTGACATTTGCCATTTCATTCGTTTATCATCTTGTGATAACTCCACTCAGGGCTTAATTTGTATATGAAAAGGAACCAGAACGCACCTCGAAGTAAACCATACTTTCTACCCCCCCCCCCCCCCCCCCCCCCCCCCGCCACAACTAAAAAAATGAAAAGTTTCATGGTCAAAATACAACAGATTGATTAATTTGGCCTTAAAACGTATTCGAAATTATTATCGTCTTTATTGAACGCTAGTTATTCATAACAAATAATAATAAAAATAATTTTCAGAATGGGAAAAATCTTTATTCATCTATAAAAATTATATTACATGATATCGCAGTAAAAGTATCAGTAAATGAATAAAAATCCACCCTATCTTTGATTTCACATCATTTTGAAACTCGAACGTGCGTACCGGTTCCAAAAAAGGAACCGGAAAACCGTTCCGGTGCGTTCCGGCACAACTTAACCACTGACTCCACTAGATATACAACAGAGAATGAATCTGATGTCGGCGGATCGCGAGCAGGATTACCGTGATATCGTGTTGATCTAATTATAATTGTTTTCATAACACTTTCACGGTCACGCGGGATGACAAGCTCATTCTTAGAACTTGTCACGAAGTCGAGACTTGTCAAGAAGTCTATGTCATGAAGTAGGAACGTGCCATGAAGTCGGAACTTGACATGAAGTATAGGAAATTGTCATGAAGGTAGAAGTTGTCATGAAGTCTGAAGTTGAATAAAAGTTAACAAAAGGGGATATATATGAAATCGATGAAATATTAGTACTAAGTCATATCATCTAATTATTGTCAGGCGTATACGCTTTGAAAATTTGTATTTTTAAGCGTCCCCTATATCATATTTTAATTAGGCAACTAAAAATCAATGTTTCTGAACCTTTTTAATTTTTAATGAAAATCATTCATGAATTGTTCATAAAAATGTATTAATAGAATCATCAAAATGAATCAAATTGTTCATAAAAATTACAAAATAAATTGGCGTCACAATTGGCGGCATTATTATATGATGATCCTATTGAAAGTCATTATCAATGAAAATCCAACCTCTCAAAAGCACGTGTTTTAAGCAAATCAACAGGTTCTAAATTATTTACATCCAAGAACGCCGATTGTTGCCTTTTAAATTTTGTTTTGGCTGCCTCATTATTTAATATCTGTTAATTATATCATTCATATTATTGATATTAAAACTCAATCTAAATGCGTACGTTCTGCCTATTGAAACAACGAATGCTATGAAACTCCCCAGCTAAACAGTATACTACTCAACAGACGAGCGCGTGTTCCGATGAATTAAATACGCGTTTTGTTTGTTTGTTTGTTTGTTTAACGACCCCAACAATAGTTGGGCTATTTGAGGGTTGGCTAAAACCTGAAATATATAAGCGCAAAACACTGATCATTAATCTGTATAAGATCATCACCAATTTTAGTTTTGGTCTACCACTTCGTCCTACGATACTTGCAAATGGCCTGATCTGGGAAATCATAAGACTTGGCCATTGTCGTGGATAGTTACGTATAAGTATACATGTTACATGCTATGTGGGGGAGGGGGGGAATGAGGGATTCCTCTACACTGGGTTTGCAACTTTGTTTATCAACAGAATAAATAAATAAAAATTAAATACTTATGATATTTTGTTATTTTAAATGATATACAACATTGTTAGACCATAATTCTATGGTTACACCTTTGGTCTTCAAGGTGGTAGACATTAGTAAATATTTTTACGTTGCTTACACTCACAGCAACAAGTAACAGCACTAGTATTATTTTATTATTTTAATGTTTGTTCTGTTGCTTGGTTGTTCTCATTTCAGTTAGTTACAGTTTTTTCAATCGATGTTGAATTTATCGAATATCGTATATTCCAATTCTATATCGAATCGAAGTCTAAGATATCGAATTTTTCTAAAACATCGAAATCGAACGGCAATCCTACTTTTCATCAGTATTGCTCGTAGAGTTGCATAAAAGGGGGGACCTACCCACGCAATGTAACATTTCCAGTGCATGTCAACATGACATAATTATTAAACCACGATAAACCATCTTAGAAGTATCTTCTAGAATACTGTCAATCCATAGTAAACATTGACAATACGTTACATTTTATTTCTATTGAAAGGTCCATGGTTAGGTAAAAATGAATGGTAAAAATATCGGTGTTACTGTTCCATACAATTGATATTTTCACTTTTGTTATCGTCAAATTTAACTCATTGTCATTTTATGTTATTGTCTGCATCTCACTATGTGTTTGTTGATTTCGTTTCTCGCACTATTGAAGTTTCCTGATCATTCAAGATTTTGAAATTTCCCTGGTGGGAACGTTCTGGGTGCTATAGATGCATCATATATCCTTTTTATGGCTTTCTTTATTTCAGAAAAAATTATAACTTATATATGTTGTCTTTTTTTTGGTTTAAAGTGTCTATATGAGCGTGCCATTTTTGCACATTTGTCAAAAATTATGCTTCGTGAGAATATTATTTCTTAAAAAACATTCTTTCAAGTCTCTATACATCAATGTCCACAACCCCAACCCTTTCTGAAATCTGTAGGTCCAACTGTATTGTCAACACCCATCACAGTACTGACAAACAATTACAGTCAGTCACGGTGACAAATAAGAGTGACAATAACAGTCAAATAATGACTGTATGGCTCTATAGCTATACTTTTTGATAGGTTTCGAAACAATTGAACTCGATTTTACCGAATAATGGCGATATTTTTTTCCCCAATTCAATATAAAACTAGAAATGTTGAATTGAAAAATTATAATTTATTTACTACTCCTCCAGGACCCGGCTCTTTTTCTGAGTCGTGACGTAGACATTACTCGATTCTGTTTATGTTCCTATACAGAATCGGTAATGTCCACGTCACGACTAATGGTCTCTGGAGGACATATAGATTGATTTGAATTTCTGAAATTTAGATGATGATGTCTGAAGTTTTCCCCGGAGACTTGAATGCTGGGGTGCCAAGAATACTGCTTTTTTATTTCAACCCCTCATCAACAGCTAGGTTATATAGGGGTACGAATGAGCGGGTGATGATGAAACGATGATTAGATAATAGGTGAAAGGACGATTACCAAAAAACATGCCTTATTCTGGACTCGAACCCACTCCCGACCTGATTTCAGTGCCTATCGCAGTAAGCGATATAGTTGACTGAGTTTCGGGGGTGGCAAAATACTGCGTATATTTCTGTTTACTGACTGGCAATCAGTTTTCAGTGGTTCATCAGCTGTTTTACAAATGATTGTGAGGACCTCAAGCCTGTTGTGGTTTAACGATATGGTTTAACGACATTGTTTAGGACAATTAGTGAAGTATCATTCAAACTCTAGACAAAAAAAAATGTTGAAAACATAACAAGCGATTATGTGTATATACTTGTTAGATGAGCCTAGTGGAGACTTCCATCTCACTTACCTAAAAAAATCGGAACATTCATTGAACGTTCATCGTAAATTGAACGTTTCTATGTTTTTTCTCTGGATTTATTTTTCTGTAATTTTGTACAAGGCTTACAGGTCAGTAAAAGTAACCAATCGACTTGAAATTTTTCTGGAAATTATTGTGATACCAGAATAGGTTGGAATTGTTTCTGAGCAAAATCGGTTCGACAGTAATTCCCGAAAAATTCGGAAACTCAGGAAAATTTCCACAAGCACTGGAGAGAATTTCGAAATTTTCTATTCAATCCATTTTGACATGAAATTTTCACAGAATGTTGATTATGCATACTTCGACAAAGTTTGAAGAAATTTGAATCTGTCGTTTTAGAGAAAATAAATTATTAAATTGGAAAAGTGACTAATATTGGCCAGTTACGAAAGTTTGTCAGTTCACAGTTTGCAAGGCTGTGATCGAGCTATGATAATGAACTGATATGAATGAAAGATTGAATGAATGAATTCGTTAGGAGGAGAGGCTTCAAATAATTCGAAATTCAATGTCTTTCCAACTTTCGAGTACATTCTTTACAAATATCTCGCTCGTCTTACAACCTAGAAGCTTACAACCCATACGCTGCATTTTCCTAATATCGCAGGCAGGAGAGGTGACGGTTCCGAACGTCCGTTCCCCTTATCTCACACAGCTAGCGCGCGGGGGTTCCACAGTTTTTATTTTTGGCAATACATAGCTGACAAAAAACGACAGCTGAGTTTTCACATCTCTTCGTTTGCACGACAATATAAAGCCGTGGAATTAACAGGCTGTGAAACTTGAATTTGTGATTGGTCGATTTTTCCCGTACGGTAACTTGATTGTCTATTGTGAACAGAGTCTTCAAATATCAAGTTAGCTACCAAGCTTAAGTTTATTTCAAGTTAGCATTGCATTTTGAATGGAACTATTCACTCTCCAGCCTCTCTTCTTTCATCTATTTCTTAGCTTGTATTCACACCCACTGTGGTGTACTTGTCATCTTGTCAGGGAGACGATCGGCCGTCTGCCCCATCATTTAGCATTTCCAGTCGGGTGTTTTCAGCCGTCAACTTGGCGTTTTAAGCGAGTATGGTGTGGAATGAAGACGAATTATGTAAATACCACGTTTGCCAACTCAAAACATCGAAACACCTTTGTAAATTGGTTGTTTTGTACCTGCATGTTGATCAGTTTAATGTAAATAAATCATCTACTCTGGTCCAACTTAAAAGTGCTTGCGTTCAGTTTAGCGAAATATCAGTTTTTGGTGATGGCGTTCAAGCGGTATCGTATACGATATCAAAATTCTAAAAAAAAAACACACACACATTTGTATTACCTTCAAGATGGTATAAATTGAAACTATTCAACTCGTGTCGCATAATTGTCAACCTATAAAAAAATCTGTGTTTTCCCCGTTTTATAATTTTGATATCTCATACCGTTAGATAGTTAAAACCAGAAAATATTTATTTCGTTAAATCCACTCCATTGCACTCTTAAGTGAACAGTTGCACTAATATGTAGAACCGTGATTAATTAAATACAACATATTAATTGTGTTATATAGTCACACACAATGACGTAACTAGAGTGTGCGAGCGACAGGGCACCACCGTGCAACAAGGGGGCGTTAAAATCAACATTTATATCTTGTTATATGAAAAATATTTGCACGATTTTAGAAACTGAATATTTTTAAATGAATGAAACAACATTTTAATATTTGAAGCAGAGTCCACTCGGACGTTTGCCAAGGTCTTTTTCAATGCTTCCTTTCATACGGCTGTAACTAGCTTACACTATTTACTATCCTGTAATTGTGTGTTCCTGTGTGGAAATTTCCTGGAATTGTATCGTCAGTAGCATCGTGCATATCACTGGGATGAGTGGTCGAGTGGCTAGCACACTGAACTGTCATGGAAGAGACCGGGGCTCGATTCCCGCCATGGTCGACTATCCCGCAGAGTTTTTTCGTGGGCTTCCTCTAGTGTTCAGTTTGATACTGGGACAGTACCGCAAAGGCAGGACACGACCGACTCTTTCCCACTATCCTAAAAAATCCAATAGAATAACCTTTCATCTCATTCATTAGTCACCGACGCCAATAGATCTTAGTCATCAGTGACAGTACGTGCCTCATTGAACCTAAACACATGTAATACATGTGTGGTGATGTGGGTATTGTTTTTCTAGACAGGCACACAACGTTTTTTCATATTCATATCAGATTGTTGAGTACGTACTGGAAAGTGAAGGGGGTGCCAAAATTTAGATTTATCGGGCGTTGAAATTCCTAGATATATACGGCAAAGTTCAATACACATAATATATTTTACCCTATTTAAGAAAACTAAAAAAATACTCTTCATAACCATCAATTACCTGTGACCTGTTTTCTACTTTTTAGTTCTTCGATTCACTACAAGCAGCGTGCCTGCAGCTTGTACAGGTAGACCTGTAGCGGTTGCCACCAAAATGGCAGCCCAATTTGTAATCATTATTCCTGCTATTCTCTTACGGAGTAGTTGAGAATTTTCAACACCCACAAATTATTTTTATATCATTTTTCAACTGTCACCTTTTAGTTAGGTCAAGTTATCAAGTGATCAAGAGAAATGTGTATTATTCAGAACAGACTTAGAAATATCTTCTTCGTATAACAATTATCCATTTCAAATATCAAAATAATTATTTTCGGTCTGTTCGAGAACAAAAAAATACTTTTGGTTACCGTATGTTAAAATTATATATTCTGATCTAACTAACCTAACCTAACGCTACATAAAACCTGGTGGGAAAACATACAAATATGTTGAAACGAACTATATGGTATTACGGGGCCCGTTCGTCTATTAAATTTCTGTCATGAATGGCGCTTCCTTTGCAAGTCCAGTTAACCTCGACGCGTCTCTTGATGTTCATATTTATAGAATCATCCTAAAGAGATGATGCCATCCTCTTCCGATTCTATCAGCTGTGCTGTTGTTGTCTCTATTCACAACAGGGCCGTGGGCAGCTGGGCATAGACTTATGGAAAAGTTTGTTTTATATATATATTGGACCACAGAAATCAAACGATCTGATAATAACTAGTTGAAACCTTTTATATTTATAATTTTCGAAATATTTTTGAAATTCATTCATCACTCAACCGTTCATGTTTACATGTCGTATGCCTTATTTGGTCGAACATTTCAAAAAATTAACCTATTCCAAATCGCTAACATTGGTCAAGACACCCTTTGAATATTTATATTTTCATTCTCAGCACAGATGTTGGTAAAAAAAAATACTCGCACCCGAGGTGCAGAATTTGAGGGGACGGAATTTTGTAAGATTTCTCGATTTTGCTGAATACAACATTTTAAAATAATTTCATATTTTATATATATTCAGCTAGCCTTGATTACACACCTTCAATTACCACGATCGTAGTTTAATAAATGTAAATTGGCATCATGCTTCATTTTGTTACTTGATAGATATATGATGAGTTCTGCACCACAATGTACAGAATCTTGGTGAAATGGACGTACTGTACTATACTCCACAGTTAAGAGTTTCCTGAAAAGGCCGAAGAGCCACCTCTTTTTTGTGATTTTGAGCCTGTCATGTCACCAAATATAAATATTTATATAGGCCTATATATAGAGACAATTTCCAATTAGAACAGTGAAATTTGACACCAGGACTGTGCTGTCTGTGACAATCTTATCCCCGCACATAAAAGTATTTCAGTTTACAAAAAGTCCGAAACACATTGGTAAAGAACAAAAATATTTCAGCAACATTTAGCAAGGACTTTTTAAGATGTATTCAGTTGAAATCTCTTTGGTTGAAAATAACTCACATGCAAGACTATAAACTGTCGAGTGTACGTTTACTACCGCAACTGCAGCTATCATGGTAGTTATCATTTCCACCACAACACACTTGAAAGCGCTAACTACAACTGGCAATATAATCTTTAAATGTGATAATCTTGCCCTAGTCAGCATGTTATGCTTCGTATGCTGTATAAAGTGTAATATCATAATCTAACAGATAAAGTCTTGGACCCATTCGCAACAGAAGTTGGGAAGACAAATATTTTCATATCTAACATTTTCATTGACATATAAACAATCGTAGTGAATTTCCATTTGTATACTAGTGAAAATACTTCACACCATTCGGAGAAGTATGTTCTTTTTTTTTAATGCTGCTTAACGACCCCACCAACAGCTAGGTTATACGGGGGTACGAATGAGCGGATGATAATGAAACGATGCAGTGATGATAGGTGAAAGGACGTCTACAAAAACCCATGCCTTATGCGGGACTCGAACCCACGCCCAACGGTGACTTCAGTTACTACCGCTAGCGATAATTTACTTAGCCAGGGCGGCAAGTATGTTCTTAAATACTGCCGCTCCATAACACAACAACATTCATGATATTTGAATGGAACGGTCCGGGACAAGGTGAAAATCGATGGCAATAATAGAGGGTGTATATGTGAAGAATATGTGAAGGGTTTTCTGCAGAAACTAAGCATATTTAATAACGTGTATTGTCTAGATAACTATATATTGAGCGAAGAGCATGAGCATGAGCTTGCATGAGCGAAGTGAAGGCTCAATTTCACCGTACTAGAAAAAACGTTTTTTGTGTTTTTTTCCGCGCTCCCCAGGATAAACGAAAGTACAAATTCAGTTGAAATTTGGCAATATACACAAGTGTCATCATCTGATTCGATAGAGTACATAGTTTTGAGGCTCAATCGGTTGAGCAATCGGTTGTTACACCACTCCTGAGAAAAGTGAAAACTCATTACGAAGTTTTCAAAAACCTCTAAAGAATAACCCAGAGGAGAAAATTTTCAGAAAATATTCCCTTCGAATGAATTCAAATTCAAATTCTAATATAATAATGATGCACATTATTCCGAAGTTTCATATAAATCGAATCAGCCATTATAATGGAAAAAATATTTAATATATTTTTTTCCATCAGCCAAGAAACCCATCAAGAATTTAAGCAACAGGTATATTCAGTTAAATTGTAGACCAATTGAAATATCTAATTACTAAAACAGTTAAGCAGTGACATAATTGTTTTAAACTCAAGGTGCATATTTCATAACTTTGGACCAAATTTAGATTCAGAATATCAATTTAGAAACTATACTACATTTGATAACATTTCAATAATAATTAATTTTAATCTGAAGTATCTTTCAAGTTAAAATAATGACATATCAAATATTTCACCATGTTAAATCATAATCTGACAATAAATAACATTATTATTATAACTTTCCATAGCCTACATCGCTCATCCAACAACATTGCATTTTCCCAGTGTATACAAATTACAAACACCATAATAACTTTTACACAGTGGTTCATTTCTACTCTGTATGTTATATTATGGCCACCCCTTGTTCGCGTACAGTTGTGCAGGTGTAAAGTGCAGCCTACGCCGTGCCCGCCTACGCCGCCTGGCTTACCAGCAACCAAGGCTTGTTTATGAATGGGAGGTAGAACAAGGCGCCTACGGCTGTAATACTACGGCTAGATGGGCAGGGCATGTTTGTCCACTGGAGACCGCCTTATTTAGTGACAACAGTTCGGTCACTCGAGAAACACGCAAGGTGCAGCTACGAGCATAGTACCAACTTGACTAGACTAACAACACGAATATATATAAACAGGAGATGAACGAGATGTTTATAGATGGTAATAGAAATATATACACACCTTGGTGACCGCTTACCCGAATTTCAAAATCATGTTTGTATGTATGGTGCTTGTAAAAATAGAGAAATTCATCTTCGTTATTTTTTTTTATGTTCACGAACCAGAGTAATTGATTCCAAGATAATCCAAGATAATTTTATTCATTTGAATCAATATTTTTTTAATTACATCGAAACTTGATACAAATCATTGTTCCCCTATCAAGGCTAAGGATGAAAGTAGGATCGTTTGGACGGGGCACCACAAGGGCGATCTTACCACCTCATTTTCTTATTATTTTCAATTAAATTTTGAAAAATTTTAAATTTTAAATTTTAAAACTAACAGGACCTTCTATTTTTGTTAATTCAACCAGTTTTAAGATGAGACATCAATAGATTTCATCACATTCTTGGTATTCATTGACTTATATTATCTTGAAACTTGATGATTTCACAAGAATAGAATGTTGTATTATTTAAAGAGCATAATATTATCTTGAACTTGATATACATTTTATTTAATTGTAGTGGTTCGTGGACATGGCATAAAATAGTGAAGATGAATTTCTCTATTTTTATATACACCGTGCGTGCATCCCCTTAATGTAGCTGAAAGCGTATAATACACGTCTGAAGTCTTATACAACAAAAACAATTGAATATGAACTCCGTTAGAAACAGAAGTGAAGTCTGCCTCGTATTCGAGTTCAGGTCTTTGTAAAAATACAGTCATTTATCACCTGCACATTCGTACCCCCAAATAGCCTAGCTGTTGGTAGCACCAGCCACCAACCATCATCAGAAATATGATATATATCTCATGTGGAAGATGCAGTAGCATTTCACTATCCTACTTCCCAAACACTTGTAAACTGGGAGCATCTCAGAGCTGCGCATGCTCATAGCTTTACTGACGTCACACAGACAACTGGGAGTAGTGGCTACCCGATTACACGCGGGTCGGATGCCGTTTGACTTGATTCGTTCGGGTGTCCTCGGCCTTGCTTGGTGTAGACTTCGTCTAGCCGTCGTTGCAGTTCTATGAGAACCTATTTTTTTTTAGCAACATCGATACTTGATACAAAGTCATTGTTTCCCAAATAAGGCTAAGGATGTAAGGTAAGATCGTTCGGTCAGGGCACCATGCAAGGGCGATCTTACCTAAAATATTACACTGACTACGTCGTTTTCCCCTGTAATCTAGGCTAATGAAGGGACATGGGTTGACATGGGTTTGGGTGTCCAACCTCACCTGAATAAGCAGCCTTCATAAATAGCCTCAAGCCAAGCCTCCAACCGAGTCGACTTAATTCCGTTGTACGCACTTCAGCGTCCCCCAAAAAACACACCAAATAAAACATGAATGCAAGCTCGAGTTTTTCCAGTATCTGTAATGGAATCTCTGCTATTCATGATCTTCATTACGCCCTGTTGACGTTTACATTCTGACCATGATTACATGCTATGGATATGTATGTCCGATTTAGACAGAATAATGAAATGAATACACAAATAAATACATCGATTGATACATCTTTCTTAAACGGTTGGTCGAATGCTTCAACATTGCCAACCACGAGCCTGAACCCATGCCCATTTGTGTTTCAGATGGAGTTGCTGTGCAGCAGGATGTTGTTGATGTTGCAGTGCGTAATGACGTATACCCTCTGCACGCCGGCGTCGTGGGACTCGCAACGCAAGTCTCCATCCGATTACGGCCTCCGTCCAGGACCCTCCGAAGACCTTCCGGTTCCCGACCTGATCGAAACTCCCAACCGGTTACACGACCCGCGTAGCCAAGACCTCAACATCACCTTTCTCCTGCACAAGCTCGGCAAACACTTCGACCAGCACTTCATGAGCATTACCAACCCCCGACATCACCACCATCACTATCAAGTCAGTCCGGTCAACAACTCCGACATGATGGAATTCCCATTCAGGAGGAACAATAAAGGAAGACTGATTCCTATCGGCGAAATGCCAGAACATTTGCGTAAAATGAATTACAAGTTTATTCGACTACCAGACGGTACTCGGTTGCGAATGAGAATGTCACCGAAACTAAAAAAAAAATTGCAACAGTTTCTGTGGGCGTACAGCGCGTGTCCGGTGGTGTTTCGGTGGCGGGACCTGGGGCTGCGCTTTTGGCCGCGCTATTTGAAGGAGGGCAGTTGCCCCCCCGGTAAGTCGTCTTGTTCGATACCGCCCGGCATGAAGTGCCGACCGGCTGCCAAGGGCCACAAGACTATTCTGCGGTACAATTGTAGGCAGCCTCACCGCAACTTGATGTACTCGTCGTTAAGCACGCAACAAGTGTCCGATGTCAGTATCAACACGTCGAACTGCAAGTGGATCGAGGTGAAATATCCGGTCGTGACAAAGTGCGCGTGTTCGTGTCCCAGCGCGACGTAAACAGTTTCGAAAGACTTTTCTTGGTGACAATAGGTGGGGCTACTCTTCATCCACAGCATTTATTTTCTTATTATTCAGTAATGGAGGTGTGCTATACGTAGGTCGATGTTTACGGCTACATAAGACTTGAAGGTTCGATTAAGAAGAAACAATACAAAAATTATTCTAAATGAAGTGCACGGACAAGTTTGTGACAACAAGAGATTGTAAATAGAGTGCATAGATAAGTTTGAGACAACAAAGGACTGTATACATTTGAATGAAGTTCACGGACAAGCTTGTGACCGCAAAGATTGTGAAAAACAAGTTAAGTGAACGGTCAAACTTGTGACAACTCGAGGTTGTAAATTAAGTGCACGGTAAAGCTTGTGAGAACAAGAGACTGTAAAAGACAAGTGAAGTGAACGGACAAGTTTGTGACAACAAGAGAGTTTTCTAGTCGTTGGATGAAGGTTGTATAAAGATATGTAGTTTCTAATCTAGTTTTATACAAATTGATAAGTATTGTAGATATCAGTAGCGCGACGTCAATCAGTAACGTGTGACAAGAAGAGACTACCATTTACAAAAACCCTCTAGTAGCTTCGCTAAGACGGGAAACTGAAGCAGTTTAACATTTAGTGGCAAATGGATATTTTGAATTAGTCTGGCGTTAAGCAGGATTGGGTAACACTCACACAGTTGTTGTTTCGACAAAGAATGAGGTAGAAGTATGAACAATAAAAATAAAACGTTAAAATTGTAGTATGTTCAGTAATTCCAGTGGTTCAGACTGTGTTTGTACGCTGTATTGTTGCGGGCTCCTTTTTATTGACTCGAGTATATAAAAATGGTGTTCGGTCAAAAGAGATTTTTCTTTTTAAAAAACAAAAAACCGAACTTATCTCAAATAGAAGTTATTTTAAAAGGCCTCCGAATACTAAGATCAAGGCAAATGGCACCCGACCTGCTCCTCAATCAAATCTTGCAGTTTTCCGTCTTAGCCAATCCACTATGGTTGTGGTAGAAGTACACTATCTTGTAACTTAATAACCGGTGATTTTATACGAATCAAGTCATTGAATAAGAATGTTTTATAGGAATTTTATGAATAGTACGCTTACCAATTATATGTATTTTATTTTTTAATCATATACTTAGATTAATATTATTTCCTCGTCATGTACATTTAAATTATTTAAGAACGAGTTTATCTTTTTTATAACCCATGAATTATATATTTTATGTACGAATTGTCTAATTATTTGCTTGAAACTAAACAAAAACACATTTGACAATCACATCTGAAGCTTCTTATTGAGTACTTGGAATTCCATAAACATTCCTGCAACATCCTTACAACATCTCTGAAAGCTTTTTAATACAGATAACTCTAAGTGAGAGTATTCTTCTTACTTTTCTTCACAGGATGTAAAACTATTTCGGTGGATTTATATCCCTCTAGGTCTAATCGTGACGTATTGACACTGCTGTCTGCCGACATGCCATGATATGGACTCTGGACTCTGGAGTATCTTTCTCAAGCAGCAGTATCATGTAGGCCTACAATTGTCAAGTTCAGTTCAGCTTCTGCCACATGAAGAATAGAAGCTCCAGTGCTGATTCTAGCAATATATCATAAGGCACCAACTGTCCTAAAAATCAACTGAACTAAAAACCAACTTACCTGAAAACCAACTGCCCTAAACTTCTACTTCTTAATTAACTTGTACAAAAGTTAAAGTGGGAGGTTTAACTCATCCCCTTCAGAAATGTTACTGGACACAAAACTTACCTACCCAACCTCATCCAATAGGCTCATTCTATAGGCTCTATAGAACATTTGATGAATGGCAATAATTTGTGAAGGGGAGAGGCCGAATCCCTCAATTTTACTTCGGTACAGGTTGCTCAAGAAATATAAATTTAGGTCAGTTGGTTTTTAGTACAATTTGATCGTTTTTAGTACCGTTTACCAATCCCTCAGTTGTTGAGATTGGTTCAGTTTCTGCCACACGAAGAATAGAATAATTATTGTTCCAGCGTTGATTCAAGCGACAGTATAACAACCATGCTTGGGAGAAGTATCTTCGAGGTAAATACTGAGTTCGGATAAGTGAGTCCAATGGTCAATGATGTCAGTGCAGGAACATCACAACAAAAACTTATTCCGGGAACCCTTGCTTTGAAGCACAAATGAATGATGTGTGCTTACGAAAGTAGAAGTTTTTGGTTGTAAATTTACATTGTGGGTTGTGTCTGAAATCTTATTTCTCCTTGTGTTCTACAGATGCTAAATGCTACATTCTATAGGTATACTATATCCTATTTCCTAAATGTAAACATGAATTAATTTCAGACTACAATTCAGTACATCAATTATAGTTCGTTCATTTCCTCAGCTCTCCTTAGTATAGAAACCTAATTTGGATCCTCTCCGGGTCGTTATTGCTCAAGTCGGAAACGAAATTAAATCAACCGTTTTGTCCCGACGACTTTCGTATATTTCAATATGGACTTACACGATGTATCATATTGACTCTTACACCTTCGTCGCGCTTTCATTTCTCTTGAAGTTACAGAATGAGGGCCCTGATCAGCAAATTAACTATATCAACAACGGATCAGCTGCCCACTATCATTTAATAGACGCGTCTATAAAAGACTGTTTACACTCATAGCAAACTATCTATTAGAAACTAAAACTTGAATTAGAATATGTCTTAGAATGCATAATAATGGTTGAGGGGATTTCGTCATTAAACGCATGACGTCACAAGTACTTGTAACTATGGTAACTATCGAACTTGATACTTTTTGGAGATTTCCATCACAGCCCTAGAAATAAGGAAGTGCCACTGGGCATTGTTCATCAACGGCCACCAAATACAAATATCGTAAGTTTCCGGTCAGCTCTGAAGAAAATAGAATCCAGAATAGGCAATATTCTCTGCCAGGGTTCTATAATTATTGCTCCCACTCACCGTTCCTTCCATCACTAGTACTCATTTCCCACATTCCATTTTACTCTTCTTCCTACCCACATCCTATAAGCCTCCTCTAATTGTTTTAGCCTCACTGTGGCAGTGGCTCCAGGATGTTCAAGGCTTTTCCTTCCTACTATAATTAGTTTGAATGAATAAATTTAAAGTCTATATTGCCCGAATGATTACTAATTTCTTGAATCAGGCGTAGAAACTTATAAAAATACTCTCAAAAAAAAATGTATAGGAGAAATGAAAAATATAATAATTAAAAACTTAATTGATCAAAAATATCGATGAAAAATGAACAAAATATAAAATGGATCTACCACAAAGAAGTAAAAACTATAAAGTGAAATAAAACAAAATATTGGTGACTCTTTAATCAAGAATGACGTTGATGGTTGAATGTCAAGCTGCTGATTGTTGTGGCTTCATCCGCACCAATCAGAACACTTGGTATCATCTGAGAGCAAGGTTTGGGTTTTACACATATATTATTCATAATCAAGCATAAATTGTTATTTCGATTACGATATAAAGCTTACTTTTGAAGTCAATCAAGAGCTGAATAGCTGCAGGTAAATGAATTATATCCTAATTGGAATTATGTGAATTGAAGTATGAAACAAACTGCTCGTGTAATCTGTGCTTGTATCGAACAGGTATTGATGTACAGCGATGTATTCGTAATTCGAGTCTGGGTGCTGATATATACGTGTTTCATATATTAAAGTATTTCGTATAAAAATTGTACGAGATAGTACACATTGAAAACATACATTTGATTTGTGTATAATGGATTAGAACAATGAAATAGTATCTATTTTGGGACTCGGAAATTTTGCGCACAGAGAAATTGATTGTAGAGGACCTTCCACCAAATCCCCCCTTCCCCCGCCCACGGTTGTTGGGTACGAAGTTTGACAACTTCAAACTCATTTCGAACCGCTCAAGTATTATATTTTTACGAATACGTCAACTGTTTATTTCAAAGTATGTTTGGCACAGTTATAGTTTAGGCATTGTTTCTTATAGTCTGAAGACGATCGGGCGTGGGTTCGAGTCCCACATAAGGCATCGGTGTTTACGAACATCTTTTCACTTATCATCACTTCATCGTTTCATTATACCACCCACTCATGAGTACCCCAATATAATCTAACTATTGGTGGGGTCGTCAAAAGGATTAACTTAATGTAAATTTGTTGAAATGCCCGTATATTTGTTTTGTGAGTTGCCAAGAAACGGTAGATTTGAAGTTGTTCGCAGCAGTGAAAGGTCACGACAGCCTACTAGCGGTCTCGCGGCGTGTGGGTGAACCATTGAGTGGTGAAAAGAGAGAACCTACTCGGAGCTGTTGTGGGTGGGAACACTAACTCGACATCACTCCTCTACATCTACTCAACTATCACACCAACACTTAACCCGTTCCTAGTGATACGTAATATATTTAGTTCTTAATTGGAAAATAAAAATATATATTAAATATTAGGTGTATTTCTCATTTATAGTTTCAATCGATATTTTATCAATCATTTTAATCCTGTTTTTAATTTCAATGTAATCTTTTATGGCGGAGAGAGAGAGAGATGAAGAGAGAGAGAGAAAGAGAGAGAGAGAGATAGCATTCGTCCTGTGATGCAAGCGACCAGTTAAAGCGTTTCCTAGTTCATTGATAAACTATAATGACCGGCTCGTAATCCACCCACTCGGCCATGCACTAAACAGAGACAGAGAAGAGATAATGAGAGTGAGAGAGAGAAAGAGAGTGACAGAGAGAGAGAGAGAGAGAGAGAGAGAGAGGGGAAGGGAGTCAAATTTTCCCAATATAATGTGATAGTGGGAGGAAATATACACGCCACCGTTCCCTTTAATGGCACATTAACTTATGTCATCAATAACAGTTATACTGCAAAATATATATGCACCAACTTTCTATTGTAAACTACTCGCTAATTGTGTAGAAAATAAATCAAAGTCAATAAAGTATAAGAAATGCAAACCCTTTGAAAAATAGCAAAAACAGTTTTATTTACAACCCTGCTCTCAACTTTTCAATAAAATCAATTTTTCACATAGGCTACACGTTGTTGGCAGACACTATACCTTTATCTGTGGCTATAGAAGGGGTAGACACTTCGATACATGTAAGTGGCATATTAGATGAGCTGTGGAAGTCAATTCGCTACGGCCACGATGAGCGTAGCGAAGACTTCCATTCGCATTAGGTACCAAAAATATTCTGGTTTCGTTTTTATATTTTTGTTTTATTGCCGGTTTTGTTTTTGGGGTGTCGATGTCCAAAAAGATGAAGAAAAACATCGACTTTGGCCAACGTCGATTTGAAACTTTTTCTGGTCATCTGTGTTATACCATACCATAACATATTCGGGGTTCAGAGCAAAATAGATCTGAAATCTTTTATGTAAGATAATATCAATATTTTAAACATTATCATAAGAATGGTATTGGGTGAAATTTTCAAATGTCAAATTTTATCCGATCGAAATTAAATTCTCACTGAATATCTTTATGTGTTCTGATAAATGTTTCTAACAATCAACAAGCTGGCTACATGAACTATGTTGCTATGTTATGGTGTTAGTAAGGGATGAATGAGCATCCTCTACAGCTCTGTGGTGAAGGTAAAATGAGTTGGTATAGATACGGAGAAATTCTTCTCTATGGTATGGACCGTAGAGAAGAGTGAAAGAGAAATGTTGTTATGAAACAACTTAGGGGACAGGGATTGACATCAAGCAGAATGCATAAAAGATCGTCCAATGATGGAGTACGCTGGCTTGGTCTGGGATCAGTACAGCATCAGTTTGATCAAAGGAGTAGAGGGTGTGCAAAGGGTGGCTTCAAGAAGGGTAAGAGGATTTAGAATAGAAAGGAATGACCAGGAAAGAGTTTAAAAAAATTAGGCCCATTGAGATGATGAAAGAAAAGGGTGGGAAAAGTAGAGGAAATAAAAGAGGAAAAAGGATAGACTCTTGAACTTTTTCAGGGCAAGGAATGGTCTTACGGGCTGGAAAGAAGTGAGAGAAAGGATAGGATGTGAGTTCAGAGGAGTGAGAGAGGAGGGTAACAGTTTGCTGTGGAGAGAGCTGAAAAAGAATTGGGCAGGAGTGATTTCACTCAGGGCTTAATTTGTGAATGAAAAGGAACCGGAACGCACTTCAAAGTGAACCAATAGAATGTATACGTCATTATTCTCATCTTTACTGAACGATAGTTATTTATAACAAAAAATAACAAAAGAAAATCTCTCAGAATGAGAAAATATTTATTCATCTGTAAAAACTATATTGCACGGCAAAAGTATTGGTAACGAATGAATAATGATCCACCCTATCATTGATTTTGTATCATTTTGAAACTGGAACGTCCGTATATTACTCACACAATATAGATTGTAGGCCTATCTCTAATGAAGCTGTTCATGGGCAACGTTACATTGGAAAATCGAGATAGTGGCATAACCAAAAGAAACGTATCAATTGTCATCTTCATACCAAATATTTACTGGTTTTGGTTTTGTGGTTTTGTTGTTTACTTGTTTTGTGTACCGGGTTCATAAAAGGAACCGGAACGCCGTTCCGGTGTGTTCCGGCACAAATTAACCACTGGTTTCACCTAACCCAAACGATATCAAGAGAGTGAAACGGGCTTGGGCTGTGCATATAAGCAAGAGCAGCGGAAAGTCTCAGAAAAACAACTGCCACCGACCACCGCGCAAACGTGCGCAATTGCAGTGAATTACCAAATAGCAAGACTGTATTCTGGAGTTCAGTTGGTATAAGGTGGTGAAGTCCTTGCAACCGAAGCGGCCGACTTTAAATTGGGTCTAGTTTTTCTTCTTCTTCTTCTTCTTCTTTCCTAAGCCTTCGGCTTGATCATAAACTGGAATCAATAACTTTTGGTCTCGCCATCTTCTTTTCGGTCTTCCTACACCACGCTGACCTCTTGGAAATTTGTCCATAGCAATTTTTACAATTCTATGTTCTTCCATACGATCAATGTGACTACTCCAGATAACCCGTCTCTTTTCCACACCAGTCATATATTGGAGTCACATTACACGTTCCAAATGTCCCAATGTTCTCCGATATTCTCCCTGTACAGGCTACGTCTAAACTGCTATGGAGACGTCGTTAAAATAGCATCTGCCTAAAATGATGCGAGATGAGAATCGTACCAGTTGAAAACCGTACCAATTGGGAATGATGGAGTTGAGAACCGTGCCAGTTGAGAATCGTACCAGTTGAGACGAATGCGAGTTGAGAATCGTACCACTTGAGAATCGTACCAGTTGAGAATCGTACCTGTTGAGACAATACCCCATGTACATTGTATAAGTTGTAATTAATTCAACGCCAAGTTGAAAAGCCAAAAGAGCATAATTGTAAGTGTCAAATGAACACATACTTTTTCACGTCAGTACTATCAGTGGAACTCTTAAAAAGTGTCAAGTCGCCCCCACTAACAGCTAGGTTAATTTAGGGAGCGTACTTCTAAGACGAGCACTGTGTAATCCCTGCTTATTCGTTCATCGAAATCTCCATTGATTGTTCTACAACTAGTTTACTCTCTCCCTCTCTCTCTAATAGTGTATTTAATTGTATACACATTATGAATTGTACCAGTATCATGTTACGTAACACAATATCAGATACTTATACTTAAGGGGGAGTATCCGAATTAAACCTAGCTATAATGCTATTACTCCTCAACAAAAATAGTGTATTTAATTGTATACACATTATAAATAGTACCAGTATAATGTTACATAACACAATATCAGATACTTAAACTTAAGAGGGAGTATCCAAATTATACCTAGCTATAATGCTATTACTCCCCAACAAAAATAGTGTATTTAATTATATACATATTATAAATAGTATCAGTATCATGTTACGTAACACAATATCAGATACTTATAATTATGGGGGAGTATCCAAATTATACCCAGCTATAATGCTATTACTCCCCAACAAAAATAGTGTATTTGATTAAATACACATTATGAATTGTACCATTATCATGTTACGTAAAACAGTATCTTGTACTTATACTTATGGGGGAGTATCCAAATTATACCTAGCTATAATGCTATTACTCCCCAACAAAAATAGTGTATTCAATTGTATACACATTATGAATTGCACTAGTATCATGTTACGTAATACAATATCAGATACTTATACCTATGGGGGAGTATCCCAATTATACCTAGCTATAATGCTATTACTTCCCAACAAAAATAGTGTATTTAATTATATACACATTATGAATTGTACTAGTATCATGTTACGTAACACAATATCGGATACTTATACCTATGGGGGAGTATCCCAATTATACCCAGCTATAATGCTATTACTCCCCAACCAAAATAACGTATTCAATTGTACCCACATTATAAATAGTACCAGTATCATGTTACGTATTTTACACTATTTTTGGTAGGGAGTAGTAGTGTTATAGCAAGGTATTTGGATACTCCCTCATGACTATAAGTATGAAAGTACCGTAGTGTATTATTGGGCATGATAGTAGTTTTATTACAAAATGCGAATGCAAAAAATACACTATTTCGGTTGGGGAGTAATAGCATTATAGCTAGGTATAATTGGGATACTCCCCCATGAGTATAAGTATCTGATATTGTGTTACGTAACATGATACTAGTACTATTTATAATTTTTATACAATCAAATACACTATTTTTGTTAGGGAGTAGTAGAATTATAGCTAGGTATATTTTTTTTTTTTTTTTTTTTCATGTTGCTTAACGACCCCACCAACAGCTAGGTTATACGGGGGTACGAATGAGCGGATGATGATGAAACGATGATAGGTGAAAGGACGTTTACAAAAACCCATGCCTTATGCGGGACTCGAACCCACGCCCAACGGTGACTTCAGCTACTACCGCTGGTATAATTTGGATACTCCCCCATAACTATAAGTATAAGAGTACCGTAGTGTATTATTGGGCATGATAGTAGTTTTAATACATAACGCGTATGCAAAAAATACACAATTTTTGGTAGGGAGTAGTAGTATTATAGCTGGGTATAATTTGGATACTCCCCCATAATTACACGTATCTGTGTGTTGTGTTATGTGACATGATACTGGTACTATTTATAATGTGTATACAAAAAATGAACTATCTTTGGTAGGGAGTAATAGTATCATAGCTAGGCATAATTTGGATACTCCCCCATAACTATAAGTATATGTGTATTGTGTTACGTAACATGATACTGGTACTATTTTTAATATGTATACAATTAAATACACTATTTTTGGTAGGGAGTAGTAGTATTATAGCTAGGTATAATTTGGATACTCCTCATAACTATAAGTATAAGAGTAGTGTATTATAGGGAATGATAGTAGTTTCATTACATAATGCGTATGCAAAAAAACACTGTTTTTTGCAGGGAGTAATAGTATTATAGCTAGCTATAATTTGGATACTCCCCCATAATTACACGTATCTGTGTGTTGTGTTATGTAACATGCTAGTACAATTCATAATGTGTATACAATAAATTGAACTATCTTTGGTAGGGAGTAATAGTATTTTAGCTAGGTATAATTTGGATACTCCCCTATTTGAAATATTTTTGGGGATTTATGAAACACCCTATATCTACTCATAATTATCAGGTGAACATTATAACTGAATACTAATACATTATAGTGTGTTTATCTGGGGGAGTAATATCATTATGGGCACTGGCGTCGGAACCGGGGGGGGGCAGGGGGGGCAATGCCCCCCCCAACTTTCGGCCAGGGGGGGGCAAGGGGGGGCAAGAAAAAGGTCTTGCAAAAAAAATTGAAAAGACGAGAAATAGAAAAGACGAAAAAAAGAAGGAAGAGAGAAGGAAAAAAAGAAAAAAAAAAGAAAGAAAGAGTAGGAAGGAAAGGTGTAGACCTATTTAGATAGATAAAACCGTACATTATAAATAGAATTACCCAGGTCTGTCCTTCCTTCTGTCTCTCCTGCGGTCACGCTGAAGGTTGCGGAAGTACACGCTAGATGGCAGACACTCCGCTGTCTGGTACCGTTGTGCTTCATACGCCATGTCGTGGCAATGACACGTCGCACAGTCGAATCGTGTGAGGGGGAAGGGGGGGAGACAGAGAGGAAGTGTAATGCAGAGTGAAAAAAGAAGAGCAAGACAGAGAGAGAGAGAGAGAGAGAGAGAGAGGGAGAGATAGAGAGAGAAAGGGGAGAGGGGGAGGGAATCGATGACAGGAGGGCATGGAGAGGAGGAGGAGGAGGTGGGTGAGGAGAAGTCGAGTGAGGAGGGGTAGTGGGGAGGGAGGTAGCGTTAATAGGAGAAAAGGAGAGGCCCGTGTTTCTTAAACACGGGGTGACAGCTAGTAGATTCATATTTCACATTGCATAGAAAATCAAATATCAGATGGGCACCTTCAGTTTTAGGAGAAAATTGATTTTTGCATCTAAATCTCATCTGGAACACGTTGAACCATATTGAAAAAGGTGTGATTTAAAGGAATTTGGTGTACTGTTTTGGAATGATAGCTCTGGTAAGTAGTTATTAGTTATCAGAAAACAACAAACAACCCTACCGGCAGTGCTTCTTTCAGATATAAATTATTCATTACAATTTTTGTAAATTTTGTAAATTTCCAAAATTCCAACAGTCGTAACAATGACAATACAATGGAATGGAGAAAGGGAACTTCCAATAAGGGTCGTTCGGTGACTGCCAGGGGCGTCAAATTCAAGGGGCGCTATCGGCGCACATTTGTAACATTCTATTAATAATAATATGCCATAAATCGTATTCTATTTTACTTGTGCATTATTGGGTGGAGAAAATGTTATCATTCGAACAGCATTGTTATCGAAAGACATAGATTTTTCTTGGATCAGCCATTCAGCAAAACTAGCTCTTACCACACTAAAGAATTCATGAATTCCAGAAATTTCGTCCAATTCCCAAACCCGTAGAATCGTATTTAAAAAGATAAATTCACACAAAATTCCTTGCGGGGCTTGGTTCCTCCCTCACTCGCATTCACTTTCACTATGCGCATATAGTTTTTGGGGCTCATAATTTAGTCCTTGCCCGTGGCGCTAAAATGAGCCAGAATGACCCTGCAGTTACAATAACTATGTTTGGCAAATATCAGTTGGGCACATCTAGTTCTTCAAAACAATTGATTGTGTCATCTAAATCTTATCTGAAACACGTTAAATCGTGTTAAAAAAAAGTTAATTTAAAAAAATTACCTGCGGGGCCAGAGGGGGTCCTTCCCCATTGCCCCCCGCGGGTCGCATGCTTCGCGTTAACTGGCCTTTGTACAACTGTTCTTATATGGCATTTTCTTTTCCAAACTGAGATCCCCCCCTCCCCATCTTGGTATTCTCAGTATTTTGTCCTTTTATCCTGAAAAATACCCGAATGTTATTGAATGTGTGCCACCCCATACTTCCTTCCTCCGCGGGTCGCAATTTTTGAGCTTGCCCCCCCCCTACTTTGAAAACGTTCCGACGCCCCTGATTATGGGCATAATAGTTTTACTCTCAATATTTTTCTCAACTTGTGAAGTGAGTAATAACATTATAGGGGGAGTAAACTTATTTCATAATGGTTTTACTGGGGGAGTAGTTCTATTATATAATGCTTTTACTGGGGAGTCAACTTTTCGGGGAGTAAAAACATTCTGTTACACCGGAACGCACTTCAAAGTGAACCAATAGAATGTCTACGTCATTATTCTCATCTTTACTGAACGATACTTATTTATAACAAAAAATAACAAAAGAAAATCTCTCAGAATGAGAAAATATTTATTCATCTGTAAAAACTATATTGCACGGCAAAAGTATTGGTAACGAATGAATAATGATCCACCCTATCATTGATTTTGTATCATTTTGAAACTGGAACGTCCGTATATTACTCACACAATATAGATTGTAGGCCTATCTCTAATAAAGCTGTTCATGGGCAACGAATTACATTGAAAAATCGAGATTCGATCGAAATCGAACCAAAAGAAACATATCAATTGTCATCTTCATACCAAATATTTACTGGTTTTGGTTTTGTGGTTTTGTTACTGGTTTTGTGGGTTTTGTGTACCGGGATCATAAAAGGAACCGGAACGCCGTTCCGGTGTGTTCCGGCACAAATTAACCACTGGTGTCACCTAACCCAAACAATATCAAGGGAGTGGAACGGGCTTGGGCTGTGCATATAAGCAAGAGCAGCGGAAAGTCTCAGCAAAATAACTGCCACCGGCCAACGCGCAAACGTGCGCAATTGCAGTGAACAAACCAATTACCAAATAGCAAGACTGTGACTGGTGAATAGCAAATAGCAATTCTGGAGTTCAGTTGGTATAAGGTGGACACCTATAGGTACGATATTGAAGTCCTTGCAACCGAAGCGACCGACTTTATATTGCGTCTAGTTTTTCTTCTTCTTCTACTTCCTTCCTAAGCCTTCGGCTTGTTTATTAAACTGGAATCAATAACTTAGTCTTGGTCTCGCCATCTTCTTTTTGGTCTTCCTACACATCGTTGACCTGTTGGAAATTTGTCGCTAGCAATTTTTACAGTTCGATTTTCTTGCATGCGATCAATGTGACTACTCTAGATAACCCGTCTCTTTTCCACACCAGTCACTATATTGGAGTCACATTACACGTTCCAAATGTCCCAATGTTCTCCGATATTCTCCCTGTACAGGCTACGTCTAAACTGCTATGGAGACGTCGTTAAAATAGCATCTGCCTAAAATGATGCGAGATGAGAATCGTACCAGTTGAAAACCGTACCAATTGGGAATGATGCGAGTTGGGAACCGTGCCAGTTGAGAATCGTACCAGTTGAGACGAATGCGAGTTGAGAATCGTACCACTTGAGAATCGTACCAGTTGAGAATCGTACCTGTTGAGACAATACCCCATGTACATTGTATAAGTTGTAATTAATTCAACGCCAAGTTGAAAAGCCAAAAGAGCATAATTGTAAGTGTCAAATGAACACATACTTTTTCACGTCAGTACTATCAGTGGAACTCTTAAAAAGTGTCAAGTCGCCCCCACTAACAGCTAGGTTAATTTAGGGAGCGTACTTCTAAGACGAGCACTGTGTAATCCCTGCTTATTCGTTCATCGAAATCTCCATTGATTGTTCTACAACTAGTTTACTCTCCCCATCTCTCTCTCTCTCTATCTCTCTCTCTCTCTTTCACACACGCAACAGTTGGTCACACCTACACTGACTCACAGTCTCCGATCTGAGCGTGTAATGACGCGCCACTTACGAGGCCGCGGTTAGTCGTTGACTCGTAGGCGACACCGTACCTTCAGCATGTGTGATTGATGTGGTAATGGAGCTCTTCTTAGAAGGCCCAGTCGGAATAACTCTAGCCGCTGTGGTTAGTTAGTTTAACATAGAGATCCGGCTAAGTGGTGGAAGGTTGGTAAGCCTTATAAGTAATCAGATAATTACGTCTCTGTGATTATTTAGAGAAGAGAGTCGTGTAAGACAAATGTCAACATATGTGACATGTCACATATGACATGTCACAAAGTAATGAAGCTGGCGGTTAGTTTCGAATGTTGACAATCTAATTTTCATTTCGATGTTTCTCGTAACTAGCCGGGATTCGAACTCGGTTTGGAACAAGTTATGAATGAAAAGGTAGAAGTATCTTTGGCGTCAGGATGTCGCGCCTGTCTTATAAACCATTCTATAAATATACACGTAGGAGCCAACTCAAGCGGCTAATCTACCTTTTGTCCGAATAACACAGAGAGAGAGAGAGAGAGAGAGAGAGAGAGAGAGAGAGAGAGAGAGAGAGAGAGAGAGAGAGGTTATTATTGCGTGGAGACGTGTGAACCATGAGGTTATGGCCTGTACTTGACACCCCCACCATGATGCGTTAGAGGCGCCCCCCCCCCCCTCTCTCTCTCCCTTCAGTCCTCACCCAGTCATAGAAATACTTCGATTCTATACTCTCTTTTGCGTTATAGTTTATACCACGCAACGCAAACGCAGTAAATGTAGTTGCAAGTTGCATGAGAGAGATAGTTAGGTGAAATGTACCACAAATCGACATACGTCTAGATATATATTATATATTAAATAATTATGTTATATGTATTTTTCATTTTTTTTTCAATATTCATGCTATTCCCGGATTACATTATATATTTTTAAAGAATATTTGCAATAACTATTTTTAAAATATTGACCATTTCATAATATATTTTAATAAAATATATAATATTTGAACAACACAAGAATTATCCGAGACTAAAATGAATCATGAAACATAATAGGGCCTACTTGTGAAAGTAGGCCTGGTTTACCACCCTGCAATAGGTTATTATAATTGTATGAATTATAAAACTGTTTGAAATTTTTTAAACAGAATTCAAATTTAAGAAAACAAAATTGAAACGCGCCTCTAAACCCCATCGTTCAATTTGCACCTTTCACCTTGCACCATTCCGTCTCATGACCAAGAATTTAATTCGATACTCTCGATATCGACTGAAAATTGAACACGTCGATATATTACTATCAAATCCAGTATCAACCTTTCAGTGTCGCTTCCAATTTTTCTCATCGAACAGAAAAAAAACAAATCGAAAACTAAATGTATGTCGATTATATGGGGATTTGTGTTTCCGCTCGTGAGTGAGGGATGGTGAACAGAGAGAGAGAGAGGGAGAGAGAGATCGAGACAGAGGGATCGTGATTTCGTCTGAATGTGCAAGCTCCGACGTATTTACCATAACAATACCGGCCCAGGTACCACGTCTGTTTAACACACGGCGGGGCACCCTGAATGATGGCAGGCCGCCATAATCACGTCGTTCCTTTGTAACATCACACAACGTCACATTCAAGCGCACGGCACGGCTGGGTCTGTGGTCACGGCGATCAAGACGTTCTATTTGGCTCACAAAGACGTGATTCAACGAGGATTACAAATGGCGCCCAGGATCACGTCTATTGCAGGGCTGTTCATGCTATTACGACAAACTAATGCGGACGTTACTGTTGTTGTTGTTGTTGTTGTTGCGCGCAGATGAAATAATCTAAAGAACTCATTATAACTAATTTCATCAACCTAACCTAACCAAACTAACCTGAACTAACTAACCTAACCAAGTAAACATCATACCCCTTTTTAATCTTGACTTCTCAAACCAACTTCCGGTCCGACGAGTCGACGCTAACAGTTCTAATTTCGGTCGTTAAAAAAATCATCCTGACCCATAACCCGTGACCAAAACCTTTTAAATGACTCATTTTAAAACAAAAGGCAGTCCGGAGTGGATTCGTTCAAAGGCCCCTCGCATCCAAAGTACACGCCGCACAATGACCAGTGGTCGTACTCAATGGTCTGTTGAGGATAAAATACGGATTATATAAGAATATTTGACATATTCCAATTACACATCAAGAGGGTTGTCCTGATCACGTCAAGGTGACGTCACGATATCTGAGGACTGAGGTGTGATAACAATACCACTTTTTAGGGTCGAACGAAGAGGGCGGCTGCCCGGAGCGTCGAACTTAGAAGGAAAAGGAAAATCAGCGCCATTTTGTAAAATTCCGATTTTCCTAAATAAATAATGTTTAGAATATTATGATTGCTCGTGTGATTGTGAATAACGTTACTGGAGTAAGGTACACGTTCAGTTCATTATTACTGAATGAATGGTGCTGGAAAATTCCCAACTTGACGAAAGAAAATATAGATTTCATTCTTTTTAACAAAATTGATATTTACTTGGAACAGCTTGTCATGAGCCAAACTGGCCTCCTCACTACGATAGGCCTACTGAAGAAACCATCATCCAGAGATTTCGTGTAGTTGCCATAGGTGATGAAATCATATTACATCATAAGGTAAATTTCCAATATGTATACCCTGATGGAACCTGTAGCCACCCAGCTCCTTGCCAGTTCTTCAAGTTTGCTTCGCATTTATATAATATAGTCTCGCATGTGCCTGATTGAGTCCATCAGAGCCCATAGGCGTGCGCAGGGTGAACTAATAGAGTGGGCACCAGTAAAAAGTAAAGGAGTCTCAGCCCCGCAGGGAATTTTTTGGAAATGCATACTTTTTCCTGTTATTGTTAGGTTTAAAGTAATATCCATAGTCTTATTTTGGTATCGTAGTATGGTTGAATCCGTAGTATGGATTGTAATAATATGGAATTCAGCAGGACATAAGTATTTCATCATTTTGTTCAGGCACAATTATACCGATTTTTACGAAAATGTAAAACAGTGCATGGCTGGTTTGTGCAACTGTATGTTTTTTCCAAATTAACAAAAAATCATGTGAGTTCAAAATCTTGTGATTAAAATATAAATAGTTATATGAAATATTTTCCAACTTTCAACACTGTTTACGATAAAAACGAGCAATTTTATACATAGTGATTTATTTTTTATTCTATTTGTACCCTTACATAAAAATCTCAAACTAAAAATCTCAAACAAAATATTGACATAATAATCATAATATTAAAACTAAATAGACATAACTACACGATAGACATTTACATACTTCCTGGAGTTGGTTCAATGTTTTTTTTTCTGCTGAAAATATCAACTTTAAACTTTTTTACATTATATATAGCCTTTACTTAGATCTGTGTTGTTTTGGGGCATCATCGGGTGATTTCCTTTTTTTAATGAATTTTTTGAAAATTCAAGAATACCCATAAGAACAACATGGCGGAATAACATCGAAAATATTTTTATTTTTAAAAAACATGAAATTTTGCATGAAGCTTGAATACATTCTTATACACATTTCTGGAAATTTCAAGTTCAATCAAGTCAGCCATTTTGGAGAAAAAATATAAAATGTGCTGATTTGGTACCACTCGAAACAGTTTTTAGTCTTTTTACCCTTCTCGCTCGTCTTACAAACGCATAATATGTAGCGTTTTCCTAGTATAATAAGTAAATGGAGTAGTAATAATAATAATTGAGAAAATAATATTCATCATAACTTATAATAATTTTGATGTAACAAACTTACCTTTCGTCAGCAATGGAAGATGCTTATGTGTTAGGTTTGAAGAAAGAAGATAATTTTGATTGCGTAGGAGTGTTCCAACTTCACTTTTTTGCCACTTGCAGCCATTTCAGTATAGTTTTCAACACACGATGTTTATATACATGTCAGATTCATAATAACAAGTTTTAACACTCCACACAACTTATAACTATCATATTTACACGCTGAATTGTCTTGCATATAAAAGTACAATAAAACAAATTAGCCACTCAGTACGTCTGCTAGACTGCTTCTGATTATCTGATAGATAATTTTGAATTTGCTTCAAATAACTAATAAGCAATATTTAAGAAAACAAACATTCAATACACTGAAAATCCAGCACATTTCATTAATTATAACCCAGCTGTACCTACATCAGAGTCATCGTGTGTTTCAGTAACCAGTCTGACTGCGTACGACCGAGTAGACTGTAGAGTAATTGTGTTGATCGCTAAATTTAACGAATATGCATAATATTATGATAATATGCTGGCTTTATCTATACATACAATAGCGGCGGTACCCCAACTATACAATCACCATGCAGCCTGCCATAATTGAATTGTTATACACACACCGGTAAAGAGGGAATATCAACAACAAACGTATAATATAGGTTACCAATTCTGTAAATTGTTATTTATAACAAAAAACACAATATATCTAGAAGTGTATTATCGAGTGTATTGTATCACCTGAGGCGATGATGCATTAGGGTGGGCACATCATGATATCATTGTAGTGGTGGTGTTTTTTTTCGGGGGAGGGGGCGAGTAATTTATATCGGATGGTTTACTTTGAGGTGCGATCTGGTTCCTTTTTATTTAGAAATTAAGCCTTGTAAATATATATATATATATATATATATATATATATATATATATATATATATATATATGACTTCATGGTCGTAGGCCTACGTTTTATATCGAATAACAGTAGAATTCTGGGTGCAGGGAATGGCACACTGGACTTGCTCAGCTTTTTGTATATTTTTCTTTTGGGGGGGGGGTGTGGAGGATATCACATTTTTTACGGTACAACGTGGTTACTTCAACGCACCCTCACCCACATTTTTTATTCAGGCTACATCGAAAACTTGACACAACGCCATTGATCGTGCGTATACGGGTAAAACCATAAATTCGATCGCACCACCCCACAAGAAATAAATAATTTTAGAACTAAATCAATTACTCTCTCTCTCTCTCTCTCTCTCTCTCTCCTCACCTCCCTCACCCCTCACCTTAGAGGACATGCTTAAAACTGCGTGTGTATAGGTGTCTGTAAATCCTCGCCTGTAAGCTGAAGTCGTGCTGAATCTGCTCGACCCAATGCAGCATAATGCTGTAAGCGCCCTTACCAATGCTCGATCACGCTTCAACGATTGCTGGGAAGACGAAAACGACATACATGACCGCCAATTATTATTATTATTATTATTATTATTACTGCTAGGAAAACGCAACATATGCGTTCGTGGATTAGCGATATAGGCATATTTATATGAATGTAATGGAAAGCTTTAGATGCACCTTCAATTCAAAACAATTATGTATACGATTATGTCACGTTGCTTTCCAGTTTTATTCATTACTCATTTTAATTAGTTATAGACAGTGCGTTAAAAAATTACATTTCAATTTTTGAATCGAAACGGCTGTTCCGATTTTGAAGCTCCGATGTAATGTGTATCATTATTATATTAAAATACTGTGAAAATTTTAATTTATTTGAAGGAAACATTTTTTAGGAATTTTCAAATGGTTTTCTCAGAAGTGGTGCGAATGATTTGCTTTCCACATCCCCTGTTGTATTACTGTATAGTATACTAGAACTAGTTTCCTTTTGTCATGCATCCCCCATAGCATAGCATAGCCCATAGCAGGGCTTTTTTTTTTTTTTTTTTTAATTTATTCATTTATTTCCAGAAACTTGATCTGCAGGCAGATATTGGATGAGTCATGATACATTTTATATATTGCAGCAGTAGATAAACAATAATCACAGACACAACAAACAATACTACCATAAATCACATCTAATGCATTTGCAACTACTGCATCTAACTGCATTTGCTTTCCAAATAGATATATCAGAGGGCCATTTTTTTTATGGAAAAGTTGAGATACAGTTGACATGGTTGACATGGCCAAAAAAAGTAGCATTCAATGCTACTTTTTTTTTGGCTGTAGGCTATTCTCAGTTTGATTACGCAGAATTTTATACTGAATTGCAGTGATTTTACGGTGGTTCAAAAGATCACACCGCGGGCCATTTGAAAAGGTCCCGCGGGCCAGAGTCAGCCCGCGGTACGCCAGTTGGAAAGCCCTGGCCTATAGCATAGGCGTCGGTAGGAAAATATTCTGGGGGGGGGGCAAAACGTCCTACAGTCTTAACATCCAAGCTCCAATGGGAAGGAGGAGGTTCCCCCATTGGGGCTTAGATTTATCTAGGAATTAAATCATTTTATGGGATGTATAACTCACAAATTCAATCGGCCACGACCGTATATTGAAATAATAAAATGAAGAAAATGAAAAAGAAAAACAATAAGAATAACAAAAAGAAAAAAAATTATGTACATAATGAAAATGTTGAATGCAAATAAATCAATGAATGAATAAATAATGACAAAATGAATTAATCGATACAATTTTTTTTTTCACAAAAGTCGAAACAAAATGATTAATTCCGTACATAAATACAAGAACCTACAACACCCATGTCACCACACACAAAATTTTACGGTTTGACCGCTGCCATAATTGCTATTACTGTAGTTGGCAATTGTCTTCATGAATGAATAAGTATCAGATTTTAAAGTCAGCATCAACCGTCGACCATTTTGCGCCTAATTTTCGTCAAGAGATGTATCCTATCCTTGAGGGTAATTATTCTTGCCAGAGGAGTTTTACGGATGAGCCGGTCTCCGTAGCTCAGTCAGCAAAGCCACCGCTTTAGAAACTGAAGTCACCATTGGGCATGGGTTGGTTTTTGTAAACGTCCTTACACCTATCATCACTTCATCGTTTAGTTATCGCCCACTCATTCGTATCCCCAAATAACCTAGCTGTTGGTGGGGTCGTTAAGCAAATAAGAATCATAACGTTCATAAAGCTTTTCCTGTGCAAGACCCACAAAAGTATCAATTATGACAAATGCAGTTCGTAACAGTTCAAAAACAAACAAGTGAAATTTTGGAACAACATCACGTATTCATTTTTGTACAGAATGATTTTTAATTATTTAAAATAACTGTATTGTATTGCATTTGTGGGGCCTTGGTCCCATTGTGAATTAAGATTTTATTATTGAATATATTTCACAGCAGATCATTGTCCAACTCTGGCAATGAATGCAAGATGTATTTCCTGAAAAATCATAATGGGACCTACCATTAAAATACCACAGCAACAGAACAGTGATATTTGTGTCCATGTTGGTGGATAATTTAGTTATTCTTTTGTGGCTAGAGTATAGAGTATTTATATTTCCAGTTTTGATTCCCAGTTTCATCATGAAGCGCAGTTGATTTAGTACGGTAGTCTTCTTCTTCTCGAGATCCACGCTTTGCTGCTTGAAGGTGCACACGTGCTTCAAACATAGGTGCTTATTGCTCATTGGATTAATGTAGCAACTAGCAAGGTGGGTTTTGCACTGGCAAAAATTAAATAAAAAACAACTCTAATTTTGATCGCTAAAAAATTCATCCTGTCCCACAACCTCCCTTTAAATATATATTATTTAGTGAGCAAAAAGTTGCACAGTTGGATTTGAACCCTCATGGCAGAAGGTACGCCAATAAATAACGATAGAGAACCAGTACAACATAAACAGGAGTCGTCAATTGTGCACATTTTGCACAGCGGCTTCGACAAAAAATCCCTCCCGCGATGGCATAGTATATTTTTGGCTTACATAACCAAATTAAAAAGGAAATAGGGCCTAGGCCCTCAAATTTCTTAAAATGATTTTCACCTTCCAACACAATTCCTTGTATCACATAAAAAGGAGTCATCAATTTCTAGCAAAACATTACCTGCCAAATACTAATTTCTGTAGAGCCTACTTAGTTATATTAGGGATTGTTTCCAACAAAATTAATTGATTTCATAAATCCAGGAAATTCAGCTTTTTTCAAGTTTTCATATTTAAGGCCTGCACAATATTGCACACATTTTCATAAATTTAGTTTAGTTGAAACTTTCACTGCCCATTACTAGTACAATAAATGTTTCTACCAAGTTTGAAGAAATTTAGTTTGGTCATTTTTGGAAATATTGACAAATACAGTTACACCATTGCAAGGCAATTTCCCGGCAGCCATTTGGTGATATGTCGATAGTGATTTCCAGACAGCTAGGTTTGCAACACATTGTTGATAAGTAGTGTAGCTTCAAAATCAAGGTGTGCGTAATAACTTTCGAGTAGTTCGTACAAATAATTAAATATCTCGCTCGTCTTACAATACACACGCTGCATTTATACCTAGTAGACCTAACCATATTTAATATAGCATATACGTAAAGGAATACTCAGACAAACCATTTCACATAATTAATAGTCTTTATACAACAACATACAGACAATTTCACAAACTCAGTTAAACAATTTTATTTAATTATTAATCTTCAATAATTTATATTACAGCATGACTTGAGGAACAAAATGATCATCTCCAAATCACGTTTGAATGCTAAGTAGTGAAGCTATTCGATAGCCAGCCACTGAATCTACCCTCGAATTAGCGACCGTCAAAAGTGGTGTCTAGGAGAGCCTGCCTGGGAAGCGACCTTCGTCTTTCTGTGTGTCCCACTTCTCGATCCACGCGTTGGGGCAGACGGACTGGAACACGCGCTTGAAGTAGTCGCAAGGTTCGTACCCTTCACCCTTCACGCTCCGGCACCGGTGGTAGTCCACGTAGCTCTGGTAGCAGTACCTGGAACACAGGGATCACGCAATCAGACACTCAGCGGTGACAACTCACAGTGAACCCCGTTTAATTATAAATTCAATGGAACCAAAAACACATATTTTTAATTATAGAAGTTTGAATTATCAAAATGTTTAAAAACATATATATAAACATGAAAACTTCCAAGCTTTACTGTATGATAAGGAAAACCCTGGGACAGCCGAATTATATTGATGAAAAAGAAGCATAGCAAGATCCAATGGGGTGGGGGGATTTTTTTCTTGAATGTGAACATCTTGAGAATTTTCTGTTTTGGGGAATACGAATGAGCGGGTGATAATGAAACGATGAAGTGATGATAGGTGAAAGGACTATTACAAGAAACCCATGCCTTATGCAGGATTCGAACCCACGCCTGACTTCAGTTCCTGCGTTATTTGACTGAGCCACGGGGGCAGCAGGAAGTTTACGTGCTGTGATGAAGTGAATTAACTCCATTAAAAGATCTTGACCCAACATTGTAAATGTAAGCATACCTCACCTCACATCCCACTATATTTAGGCAAGCGTAGCAAAGATTTCTGGACTATACTGGAAAATATGGGGCTTGTATTTGAAAGGGACAGAGGAACATACCTGGTCTGGTTAGTGTTGGGGAACCGCGGATCGAACGGAGCAGTCGACAACTCTTGCTCCTTCTGGTCTTTTTTACCCATGATTGATGGCGGCATAAGTAGTACAATAACCTAGAACACAACACGCAGAACACGTTCAACACTTTGCTAGCATAAATAATATTAGATCACATAGCTGGCAGTAACCAGAACAGTATTTCAAAACTTTTTCAGAAGATTTCTCTAGAAGTGAGCTATTCTTTTCCTTTAATGGGCTCAACAGCTCTTGCATTATTGCTAGTCAAGGAAAGCCAGGAGGCTTGGGCTGGACTATAAACATGCAGTAACGTGATTGTAGTGTACTAGGGATGTCGGCAGGTACCCAGGCGTGTTCATATCCTGGTGGAAACTACGCAGGAATTTTTACTCGTCTCTTATTTTGGTGCGATAGAGCAAGAAACACATGCAAACTTCCTGCTCCCCTCCCCACAAGTCTTGAGACTGCTTTCCCTCCCACCAGGTTGCAGCTGTTGCTAGCAGTGACATGTCCATGACAGTTTTACTGCATCAGTGTGCCTTCACACCTCGCAATGAGAGGTGCAGTCGCTTTCAAGAGTGATGATCGGGACTTATTGGACCGAGAAAAACATTGCATCTTTTACGCATAATTTATAACACTTTTGATTGGGAATGGGGGAGGAGCGGCCAAGGGGGTACTTCTGGGTTGTACTTTTTCTGCCTGCCCACATCCCTTCAGTATACTGTTGATACTCGGGTAAGTTTCCACCTAGTGCAGAAACAACTACATACTGTTATCAGCTAACTGCACAGCTAATGCTTATCAAGAACAATACTAGATGTTGGAAAGTTGTTTTAGTTAGTATCTAGTTGTTTTATCATCGGACCACCAAATAGAAATATTCTACCAGAAACAATTTTTTTCAATGATGGATACAGGTTGCTGCACGGCCCTGAACTTACCAGTCAAATCCAATGGCAAAGGCCAACACCACTCCACTTTTGCTAAACTATACAATCAAGGTCTCTTTAGCGTCTATGATCGTAAGATTTATCAAATACACGCTGCTCATATATATAAAACGAGCCGTCTTTGGAAGCTTATACTGGCTACGATTAAATTGTACACAGCATAGAAGCACTTATTCTTAACGTAACTATATTTTACACTGTAGATTATCAACGACGATAGGACAAGATTACGGATTGTTAAAAGTAACTGAGTAAAAAAGAACAATTTGAGTCAAACTGACTTGGCTAGATTTAATATGAAAATGGAACCGGTATTTTGCGATTGACGATCAACGCGCTACTTAACGAGGGGCCTCGTTTTCCCTTCTTCTTCACAGGAAGCTTCCTTGTATTTCCGAACTTCATTCATATACATGGACCACGCGTTCTTTGGCGCCGTGTCCTCCGGCTTCTCAAGCTTCAGTTTCTTGACCATTCCGGTCTTGAGAACTCGGCCGCCACGGCGTTTACCAACCATTGGCAGTTTCTTGGCAAGAGCGGCGACGCTTTCTTCTTGAGAGCTTGAACTAGCACTTGACGTGACTGCCAGAGCAACGCAGCTTGGCAACACCGGATCAGCGACAGGTTTACTTTCCTGCATCTTTTTGAACATTTCTAAGAAACTACCATCATTTTGAAAAACATTTTTCTGTTTATCTTCCTCTACTTTTGGAGGCTCGGAATGATGATACTGATAACTGTCCATAGGGTACTGGGCTACTTGCTGGTTGAATTGACCAGAGTCACGATGGCGGAAAACTCCTCCGTCGATTGGAACACCGGCATGAGAAAGAAACCTTGGTCCCTGACCAAAACGATTATCTGCAGGCCGACTGTCTCGAAAGCCTGAACTGTTATCCCACGGCCGAGAACCTTCGTTATTATCCCAAGGTCGTGAACTTTCCCCTTTAGAATCCCCAAAACGAGACCCTTCTCTACTCTTTGTGTTCTTTGAACTCCTGTCTGAATACTTGTCATCTCTATTGCTCCTTGATCTCGAACTAGAATATTTCCCCTCCCGAGACTTGTCTTTATCATCCCTGTTTGATTCGCTGCTACTCGAGTCTTCGTCCCTGGAGTAGCGGTCGCGGTGCCGCCTGCTATCGGCGGAACCAGACTCCGACCTATGATACACCATCGTTATGGGTGTGGATCTCTCCCTCGTACCGAGACCTAAAATGAAGAGAAACTGCCTGGTGTAATTAAGATGCTTTCAGATGCAAACAAATGGTCCAGATGTAGTCTTCCTGGTGGTAAATGCAACCTGTATCCATCATTGTAAATTGTTGCATAAGATATGCAAGTAATAATCATGCAAAGTGACCAAAACCAAGCTAAGATAACATAAGAAGCTTAGGTACATATGTCAACGATCAATCTATAATCAAAGTACAATAAAATTGTTTGTTTGGTATGCTACAAATTAAAAAACTGGGCCACATTCTACCTTTAGGGAAATACTTGAGATTTCGGCCTACAAGTGCAACACAGCTTTTTTCCAAGTTCTATTACTATACTAGTATTTTGATCAGATTTCACCAACTGGTCAAATATTAGATCGACGTCTTTACAAAAATACCCACTATGAACAGTCATTAAAATTCAACACTTATTATTTGTTGATATTCAATTTTGCTCATCACTGAATGTTCAAGGTCTACTCCAAGTTTAAATACTGACAAGGAAGAAATAGATTGTATCTTAGATTTATAAATTTTGCGACCAAGGTAACATATATTGTTGTATATAAGCCCAATTATTAGTCCAATCGTTTATTTATAAAACATCAGTGACCCTATATAAAATAGACCTACAAATGGAAACGATAAGAATTTATGAATCTTAAAATATTTCTGCACTTTATGTAAAAGTGGTTGTAGGCCTATCTGAACTAGGTTGACTTGATGAAAAATACCTGTCCTACTTCTTTCATGAGAAATATGTGAGGGAATTATGTGAGGGTAGATAGGCCCTAAGATACATGGAAGAGACAGTAATAACAGACACATTTGCACTTAGGCTGATCACTGCAATTTTGAGTAGAGCCTCCCAATAGTCCTGTAGGCCTACAAGAAAACTGATAGGGAATCCATTACAAGCCTACCTGTTATGCGAGAGATATTATTGACAAAATGGCAGTCAATGCACAAAATATTTGTAAACGAATATGTCTAGTACCGGTACTGGTAGGCCTAGGCCTACTTGAGGACATAACATGAAAAGTTGATTCCACATACCGGTATCATAAGATGTGATTGAACCAACACACCGAATGTTTCGTTAATAATTGTACTGTATTTCAAAAATCAAATGAGCGTAGTTCTTGACCTATGTAGGGCCTAGACTATGGGCCCAAGTATAGGCCTAGGCCTACCCATTTATGTGCTAAGATAATGAAAGTTGCACCAATTAAACAGGCCTAGACCTAGCCTTCAGCCTTCAAGGCCATATACGAGTCTAGGACCATGCCTATTTGATTTTTGCTCGTAGGTCCAAGTGTAACTATACCAATGCCTATGCCAACAGACTACTACAGATCTGTCTCCAGTCATAACATAGTGAGACCAGGATACCATATGCACACAGGCAAGCATTTCAACAGTGAACAACATATTTTGATTGTGAATTAATGATTGTTATGTATTGCTTAATAATCTTTGCTGACAATTTATGGTTAGAATGGTTTGTCAAGTTCTAGACAATCAACTAACCCATAGTAATAACAACACAATCTCTCAAGATAAATAGGCCTAACAAAAAAGGTGTGTGGGGACAGAATCAATCCACAAACATTCGAGATATCAATTCAGCTACCAATGTGCCACTTTTCCAATTGATATTCATCAAATAGGCCTCTTCTGTTGAGGAGCAAAATTGATTGCGTCAAGGGGCCCCGCACAAATGATACCCTACTGCCACTGTTTGCCGCTATTGGGGCATAATCCCGGTGCCCAAGGCAAACCACTCCACTGTACTCCGCTAGGCCTACGTATAGTGCTCCTAGTCTAGGTTAGCCTTTAAACCAGGTGCCAGGGTAGACCTAAGCCCTACGTCTAGACAACACTATAAACCCAATGGCTAGGGTCAACTTATTGTGCTGTTTTTGACCAAGAATTAGCCTATAGGCCTATCCCTCCTTTAGGCTATTTGCAGGTCTATAAAATTAATCATGCATTAGGTACTTGCTTAAATTCATAGGCCTATACAGTATTCGCCTAGGCTTAAACCTATGGTAGGCCTAGCCTAGGGCCTAGGCATAGCAGCCTAGGGCCAATACAGAGAAAGTTAATCAAGTGCAATAATGATCATAGTTAATATATCACACCAGAGCCTAACCTAGATATAGGCCCTAAACTTGAAAAAATATCATCGTAAATCGTAGTCACATAGGGATTCATCGATCAAACTGGCCCTCGGCAGGCCCTAGGGCTTACGCCTAGGCATAGCCTCGGCTTCACAGCGAAAAATCTTTACATAGGCCTAATCTCTTGTGGACATTTACTCCACTCAAATTCATCTAAAAGCCACAACATCTGTACCATATATGATTGCTGACTAAGATGATATAACTATCATATTACACTTACAAGTAATAATTATAGAGCGTTAACACTGATTTTCTACGCAAGGAAGGAAAATTGTCTGCCTATTTCATACCTCTTTTTAAGAACAAGATGGCGACCAGCTGAAGAGCGACGAGAAATGTGACGTCACAGTGTTTCGACCGAGTTGCTACGTTGCCGTTCATCTAATGTTGGACTGGACTACGCGCCTAGATGCATGCGATCTAAAATCGGTATTCCCGATATTTTTACTTTGAAAGGGCAGGCGAGACCTAATTTTTAATTAAAGAGATATAGGCCTATACCAAGAATAATAATACCAAGAGTTCCATTAGATACATAGTTGCACACCTTGAAAATAATAAGAACAAATAACTGTAATAGATAGATTAGATCTCACGATGAATGAATTTTGCAATAGTTTATAGAGATTTGTATTTCTGGTGATGATTGTAAAATGAAAAACGATTAACGAATGCATGTTCATACGTTTCTCAAAGTCTACTTTCAGGGTCTAGTCTCTAGTGTATCTAAAATTACGGGAATTATTTTGTAATAATACAAATAAATTAATTCATGAGTCCCTATCGTGATATTTCATTCTTATACCTATGCCTATAGTCTCACTTCTGGATTTTATTGGAATTCATTTAAAAAATCTATTCACATCCAGAAGAGCTGGATCAATAATTATAAACGATTATAATCCAACTCATAAAAATGGAGAGGTGATTAATACAACACTCATTCTGGTATTTACATAAAAGTTAAAACTATTATTTATAAATTTTCAGCTTGGAGCATATTCAAATATGAATGCAGTCAGTAAATGGGTAATCCAAGGCCAAATAAATCTATTTTAGAAGAAGAAGAAGAATACTTCACGTGATTATCTGACAGCGCTGACTGACAGTGACAGAGTGGAGTGTTAGTTGAAATGTAAATAAAATGCAATTATTGTAGGGCCTAGTAATGACGGCAACTATTCTAGAGAACTTCTCGATATTTGTTGAAAATTTATCATCGCATTACGTCGGTTGTGTTATATTGTCGGTACTTGCAGTCCTTATAACTGCAGTGTTTAATTATCAAGGCATAGGCCAAGGAGACCTAGACCTACCAGCAGAAGAAAAACAGGTAGGCCTTCCCTTTGCCTGGGCATTGAATTTGTAGTTTGGCCTGGGCATGTCATAGGGTAGGCTAGGTCCTAGGCCTAGTTTGATAATGACCTTGTTTTCATTTTGTAAGCAAAGTGAGGGTAATTTTACTGTGACACTGAGCATCGCCTATTGGTGTTTGATTTTCGATGTTCTTGTGTTTTCTGAAAGATCTTTATACATCTTTCAGAAAACGTTGCAGGAGGTTGAGAATTGTTGGTTTTTCTAGTTTATAAACTCGCTTGAATCTGATGGTTTTTGTATGTCATTTGGGAGGGGTGGTGCTGGAGGGGGTGATTTTTGGTGGTTTTGGTGGTTGGTGGTTTGGTGGGTTTTGGGGTAGGTTGATGCCATTGTTGGGCGGGGGGGGGGGGAGCTTATGGAGGGTGTAATGTGTCGGTTAGGTTAGTGGGGGAGGTTGAGGAAAAAAACACAAGTAGGCGTGCTCAGTGTCACTGTAATTTTATCCTTGCGGTGACTCAATCATTGCACGTTTCACTTGAAAAGAAGCCATATATCGCACTCTTTCCAACTCCTGTGTTTTCGGATAAATGCCTGTGCCCATCGGCATTGCCATCGGTGATAATAGAATACCGATTTTGACGAAGGTCGAAACGGAACCGAAGCGATTTCAAAACGATTTCGACTTCTCAAATAACCGTCAGAAGTTGTAGAATAGAGCTCCAGGAGGCCTAGGGCCTAGATGGTCATATTTTAATTATTTTTACATATTTACATTTCTTATTATTTCCTAGGAAGTTGAACCAGAAAGTGAGGAGAGTGATTATGAGGGAGCCAGGAGTGAACCAACTACGAGCAATGGACTTATGAAAAGAATGAAAATCGCACGGCAGGAAGTCATAGAAAATAAACTCACCGAAGGAATGTCAGATGAACAATTGAAAGAAGAAAAGAAGTATGTTCAGTTACATTCCTAAATATGGTAATACAGTAAATCCTCGTTAATCCAAACTTGATTAATCCAAAATTTGATGTATTTCGAACCTGAAATCGGTCCCTGGCTAAAGGTATGCATTTCAATGTTAATTAACATGGTTAATCCGAATTCCAGCTAAACCGTAATTTGAACTACCGTAATATTCGCCCAGCTGATGTCACTGTGGGTAAATATGCCATATATTTAACCCACCTTTTTGAGGTTCATGTATTTTAGTTATTTTTAAGGTTAGATAGGGTAAGGTTTGTGTTGAGTGGAGAACAAAACAAGTCTTCAGTTTTACAGCAGAACTTGGAACCTAACCGTACTATAACCATAATTTATCACCACCCGATTGAGATTAACAATTATACCTAGTGAACCGTTCTCAACAGTACGAGCAAATGTTCGGAATGCTCCTAAATTGGTGCAGATATTTTACACAGTCATTGAACAACGCACCAATATAAATTATAATCTGTGATGTTCCAGGACCGAAGAGGATCAGTTAGCTGCGATCTACAATCTTCTCATTCAGCAAGAAGAGAAATTCCAAATCTCCTCCATGGAAGATGTTCAGAGTCAACTAAAACTCTACCGTCGATGACTAGGCCTACTTAATCTTGAACTCACACAACTACAATCAAATATTCCAAAATCAAATGAAAAATAGGTTGCATTTTCAATTTCTTTTATTCATTCATTTCATTTTTTACATGATCTCAATATTTACAGTATGTTATGGTAAACTTATGATAATTCAATCTCTGATAATTCAGGCAACAGTTCTGGTCCCCCGACAAGCTCAAATTTAAATAAGTCTATTGAAAATTACAGTACACTTTATTATTCAAATGTGTTTTTAGTTTCCATTGAATTTCGAATCAAATGGGGTTTACTTATATACCATATTCTTGTATCCACGCAAGGTCATCTACAAACATGTATAAAAATTCACCGTTATATTCGTATAACTGTGACTTTTTAGGTTTTCATGATGTATTTTCAAAATAAGCTTGACTGTACTATAAAGAAATGCAACCACTACAACACACTATTCAAAGTTGGCAAGTCCTCGAAGTTGTAGCGTGATAAAGGTACCGGTACCAAAGTTTTTTTTTGTTCACTTTGGTTTACCTCCTTTTGTGGAAACAAGTACAGTAATAAGGAACCCTCGTAGATTCATCCAATATGTTGACATCATACCTGCAAACACCTCGTAAGCAACACAACGTTACCTCGTTCACTGAGCTATGATTCTGTCAATTGGCATACTGCACACTTTGCTTGTGCAGTATTCCTCTACAAGCTGAGTTAATTGATTAAATTAGTATAAAAAATATGTACAGTACATAAAATAAAAATTCTTCAAATATAATGTAGAAAGAGTGTTTCTTTGTTAAAAGATGCTTGGTTCTGTGACCGTAGTCATGGTTTGCTGGCTAAACAGGTCGACCGTAACCGCACTTAAGAAGACGGGTATGGACTGCTGACGACGTAGGTGCAGATCGATTAGATGCTCGAGCGTGTTCGAAAACGGCGTCTCGATGAGCTCAACGTTTCCATGAGTACTCTGGAAAAAGTTGGACGAATATCAGATCCAGCCATATAACCCAATGAAAATGATACGTCTACATGTGAATAATTGAATTTAACTGAATTTTCGAGGTTAATACTTCGTTCATTCAAATTCTGATAATTCAAATTGTGCTGTAATTCATACACTAGCAGCTAGCTCTGATACATACAGAGTTTACACTTTATACCCATAAGCTCAGTGTTTTAAAGCTCAAGCCACGACTGCTTCCTTCCCATTACCCAAGAAACCATATCTCATCATTCCATCATCTCATTCATCCAATGCCAATATGTCTTGATTATCATTGAAGTGCGTCGTTGAACCCCATTAAATGGAAAAAAAAATGAATATTGTCTCCGAGGTTTGTGAAAACCAAGCTTCCCAATATGACCTCTACTGGCAGATCAGTCTGTTTTCTATCCTGAAATGCCTCGAGTGCACTCGTTGAAGTTATCCTTCTAGGCGAAGTGACTCATATATTTTGGACATCACGATGGGCTTACGTTATACGTGAACGTGATGACGTCATCCGGACTCTCTGCATACATGCTGGAGAGGTTGTAGACGTTGTTGTTACGGTCGATCCTGTACCCGAGAATCATGTACACCACCTCCCGGAACTCCCCCGTCGTCACCTTGAACGCCTCCTTCAGCCGCTGGATCTTCACGTCGTACGACTTCACCTGATTGCGCAGATCTGGAAACGTCATTCAGTCAAGTCGCGTCAAACGTAATGGTTCCGCACTATCAAGACACTACCGATCACATTTAGCTCAGTTGCTAATGCACTAGCTTCATCTGATCCGAGAGGTGAGGTGCATATCGAACCCCAGTTCGATCCCTGCCACTGTTCATCTTTACAGAGGTTTTTCGTGGTTTCCCTCTATAGTCTATGCTTATGTGGGAATGGTTCCTACAATGTGGGCCACGACCGCTTGCGGGAAAAATTACAACTGATACTCTTACCGAACTACAGATTACTATGTTGGTGTGAACGCATTGGTAGTTACCATAATTTTTTACTAGTGTAACGAGATGTTACTGGGAGACGCAGAGCTCAAATATGCATCCTGGTGGCTAATCAAAAAGCTTGGTTTAGTTGATATAGAAAGTCAACTATCAATAATGTTTTCTGATGGTCACCGGCGGCTTATGATCACCCAAACGTTATGATTTACGCCATCTAGCTATTTGTTGCCACCAATACTACCTGAACTATATGCACAGTAGCAACTTGCCTAGCACTTCCTGCGAGTTGGTGGTCCTGAGGCGGTCGTCTGTGATGAGTGTGATGTCGGCGTCTGCGTTACCCTCCTGAAGCACGCGCACCCGCTCGCGCAGCCGAGCACACTCGGCCTGCACGAGGCTCAGCTCGTCGCTGCGCGCGCTCTCGGCCTCTGACTGCGGGTTCAGTCTGGAACACACGACCGACCAATAACAGCCAATCCTAGCTTGATTTAAAGTACTGTACACCAATTTGTGATGGTTGATATGAGAGAGGAATGATAATGTTTGGAAATCGTAATGATAACAAAAAATTGGAAATGAAAATTTCAATGTATTTTGTTTGAGAGAAGTATTATAATTGAATGGTTTCATTTTTTGTGGTGTATTATTAATTTATTATGGTGATAGTTCATATGAACTTGAACTTGCTACATATGATGAACTTTAGCAATCATATGAATGTTAATTAAAAATTAGAGTATAACCTTTTGGAACCTCACCAAACCAAAACAGGTTCCTAAAAAGTGTGAAATGGGTAAAAGGGAAGAAAGAACAGCAGCTTCAATAATAAGCGCTTTAGCAGCGTTGATAAGTAGAAATACTCATTGCGGAGAACCTGTTGATAAAAATCAAATAAGTACGAAAACAAAACAGGAATTTTGGCATTCTGGCTACCGTCTTTTAAATGAAGAGTACTGTTCCTGTCACAGCAATAATATATCTTCGCTCTGTATTCCGGTTCTCGTCTCTGACTATACCAGCCCCAAGTGCTATGCTGGTGGTCAACTATTACAGTGAGGTCGGTAGCCTACCTAAAGTGCATGACCTTGCTCTTCATGGGATTGAAGTCCCCCTTGAGCGCCCGGTACTGCTGCTCGAGCTCCAGCTCCTCGACCCGGCGCCGGAGCTGCTCCGTCGTGCGCTGCAGCGCCTCCTTCTCCGCCTCCAGCTGAGGGATCCGGGCGTCACTCACCGGGCCTGAAGACACAACAAGTTGTTAACAACGCCCGCCAAACTCTGGCAGAGAACTTGGTAAAGGGATGGCGGGAGGGTTTCAACAAACTCAGATAATCTCTTCAGAGAAATATCATTATGACATTGTAAAGTACAACTTTTTTTTCAACCTTTTATTCAAAATAACAGAAGGTACTGTGTCAGAATGAGATGTATGAAAGGTAAACACACCTGTAGCGTCTGCACTCTGCTTGGCCCCCTCCCCCTCCGCCAGCTCCCTCCACCCTTCCACCGCCTTCTGCAGATCCTCTATCCGGGCCCGCTGCTGCTCGTGCTGGGAGTTGAGCAAGGCAGTGGTCGACGGCATCGTCAGGTCCTTCTCGTAGCTGTCCAGCTGGGAACGGTAGCTGTTACGTTCCTGCAACGACACATGCGTTGTGTTCAAATCAAAGTTATTCGAGACGAAACCAACGTCAACGTGGTCGAGTGTATACAGTGTATTTCATAAACATTCTGTTTTGGCGTAAACCACAATGGATCGAGCTACATGGTGGTTTCACTCGGCTGTCAATCTTTTTCTTTCTTCATGATTAGTGGCCTTGAATCATTACTCGATGGTTCTTTGAGAGCAGGATTAGGAAACATTCATTGTAATATATCAAGATTTCGATGTTGATGAAAAAAATAATAATCTAACCGTTTTTTAAAACACTGTGTTTTTCACACAACGTTAGTTTTCCAAGGATTTCCTTCTTTTTTCCATTGATCACTGACAAGTTTGGGAGTCGACTTTTATTCGGCACAATATGGTGAATCGTGTATGTTATTGATAGGTTACCATGGTGATGAGCATAAGCTTCTTGTTGACTCGACGTGCAGTGTTCTTCTGTAACTCGATCACGTTGGTCAGCTTCTCCGCCTGCTTCTTCTTCTCCTCCAGCTCTGCAAGGATCGTCTTTTGCTCCTCTGCCGCGCCACGCAACCTGCAACACGAACAGTTTATAGATGGCTGTACTTTGTCTTGACGATAGTTGACTCTGAAGTCCCTGCTTACTAAAATCAAACTTGGATTTAAAATTGCAAAAAGAAGTAACGTATTAAGAATGACACAAGAATAGGGCTCACTTTTCTTGATTTTGCAATTGGAAAATCTAAAACGAACAAAAAGGTTCAGAAAAAACTTCACTAAGATCCGTCTTGTCGCCACACAATGTGACATACCGTGACTTGACTTGACCGAGTTCGGCCGTGAGCTGAAGCTCCTGCTGCTGTAGCTGGTCGAAGCGTTGGCGCACCGCCGCGGGCCTATGTGCGCCGCCCAGCTCCTTGGCCAGCGCCACCCACTCGTCCAATGCCTGCGTCAGGTGGTCGCGCGATGCCAGCGCCTGCGCCAGTTCTCGGTCGCGCTCCTCGGAGCGGACGAGTCGTGCGGTCAGGCTCGATACCCGCTCCTCAAGCAGCAGCTTGTTCGCCACCTGCGCAACACGACATTACAACACTACATCGAGTCTATATTCGTTTCACGAGAGAAGTTCACTTTTCTTTACCTTTGTCTACTTAGCAAAAAGGTTCCGTGGGCTTATAAAAGTATTACACTACCGGTACTTCCATACTTGACGTACATCGATATATATGGGCCTATTGATTATATCAACCCAACCCTGGTTATGGCAATCGGGAACACTTACATCCCTACCTAGTACCAAACGAACCAAATCCCAACAAGTCCTTCTCCTTTGTCTTGAGCCCGACGTACACGGACGACTTACCAGCGCTCGCAGCTTGCTATTGTCCTCCGTAAGGCGCTCCACCGTGCGCTCCATGTCCGGATACGCCAGCAGCTTGTGTTGTTGTTGTTTGGCCATGGCCAGGGCCTCTTTGTTGTCTTCCTGCTCCCGCTCCAAGCCCCTGATCACCAGCTGTAACTCCTGGACGCGGTTCTCCAATAACTCGGCCTGCAGTACAGAACACATTCAATCAAGCCTCGGTTAACCGAAGGTGTGGTGCTCTGTCGCGCCAGCCCAGAGCTACCATTTCACGTTTGTCATAGAAGAAAGTCCGTCGATGCCATCTATAAATCAAGTTGTAACAACTTGTTGAAATTTTATCTTGTGAGCCAGCGATTCACGGCTTTCTCAACGTTTGAAAAAAATTATGAAATGGCAATTATATTGATTATTAATTTTTAGTTTATTGAGATCAACACTCTAATGAAAGCATAATTTTCTGTGATGAAAGGTTTCCACTTTGCAATAGTAGGCTGTAGGCCTTGTCATAAAATGTAAAAGTTTGATTATTCAATTTCAGGGTCGATTTACGGGTTTATTGATTCTCAATTCATACTGAAGTAGGCCTAATTCTTGGAAGAATTGAGAATATAGGGCCTAGTAGGCTATGGAATAAATATATGAAAATAAAAAAATTGTCCTTTTATCTACAATTACATTTTTTCATTCAAGTTTCATTCAACATGTTTTATTATCTTCATTTGACAACTTACATTCGCAGACTTTTTATTAGCTTCTTGCAGTTTCGCAAGCAGTTCCACTGCTCTGGCTTGGTGTTCTTCTGCCGCAGCTTGCGCCGTCTTCAGTTCCGCCTCGAGTTGCGTGACGCGCCACTGTCCGCTGACGGCCGTCTTCTGCGACGCCAGCTGTGCACCGCTCAGCTCGTCTCTCAGCTCGGCGTTCTGCTTCTCCAGCTGGCGTAGCTTCTCGCCTAAGTTGCGCTCGTACGATGCGAGCTGAGCCTTGGCGCTCATCAGCTCTTCCTTCGCGCCGCTGCTTCGACGAGTCAACACGTCGATACGACTCTCCAAATTTTTTATCTGCAAACATTCATTATATACCAAATTAACGCAGCAATAATCGAACTGAATTGATTTAATATTCATTTATATCATGTTTGACAGTGCACTATAATGATGATTAAGTTCTAAGCCTATTGATGGGAAGATGAGATAGCAGGGTATAATAATATTGTTTATTGTCTGAATATTAATCCATTTCACCTGTAGGCCCTATTTAGAATACAGTATGGAATGAATATATGAAAATGAAAAAATTTACCTTTTTATCTACAATTACAATTTTTTATTCAAGTTTCATTGAACACGTTTAATTATCTTTGAAAGCGGTACGTATATGTATGATGGGAGGTGCCATTCCACATACCTCAGGGAAACTAAATTTAAAAAAAAACGTGTACATAGCATTAACAGCGTAAAACTTTAGATAACTAGGCCTATAGGAAAGTAGAGTACCAGGTACCAAAATTATATTTCATACAGAATACTTGACCTGCTTTCCAGGTCAATTTTTCGTTGGAATTATTGACGCAATGTTACGATACAACATAACTATGCCTAATTGACTTTATACTTAATTGTTCATCATTAGCCTGACTGGTTTTTGTTTTTCCATCTTATTTTCAGTAACATAGGCCCTACTACAGTCGTATGTCCTTCCACAGAGTTTCAGCATTGAGTTTGCAACTTGATGGTTCCAGTATGGGCTATGGCTGTCCTATGTTACCTCATCCACGAATCGGTGGTTAGTCACTTACCATATCTGTTGATCCCTCAACTTGAAGCTGGAGCGCCATCTTCTCATTGGCATATATTTGCTCTTGTTCCATCTTGAGCCGATTATGGCCGTTGTTCAAGTTCTGCAGAACTTGGATTTGAGCTTTAGCTTTCGCCAGATCTGCTTTCAACAACCGCAACTGCCACGGCGAGGCTGTAAACGAATAACATCTGAAGTGGCTATTTACACCAATACCTGTTGTAAGCCTATGCTAAATATGCTATAAGTCATGGTGTGTCGCCGAGACCTCGGCTTACGTTTCAATGGGAACTTACCTGGAATAGGCGGGTCTGGAACGTCCTCTTTCATTTTCTTTTCGACAGATCTGAAGTGCATATCTACGCCTACTTCTAATACCCGTTTCTTATTAGAGAAAGTAGAGGGTCTTTCAATGACCACTGATTCGTCAAACATGAGCCTCGTAGCAACTGAAGCACCCCTTCTTGATCCGATATCAGGCCTGGGCCTAGGCCTATAAGAAGTTCTCTGGTTAGGATTAAGACACTCGAGCATTTTAACAACGCATGTCGGATCCTTTTCCTCACTACTCATTGGTGTCATCGACATCTCACTGTCAAATTATTTGTCAACAAACAAATTGCAATCAATAAAAATCTTAAGGCAGGCCTAGCATAACCTCTATCTCTATGAATGAGCCAAAAAAAACTCAATAGAGATGCTGTTGTGATTTGTGATGTTGTGACTTCGGTCCGCCAGGGGAAGATTTAGCAAATCTTTCAGATGTACTACTGGCCGAATATATTCAGAGGCCGCTACTGGGAGATCGGAGAAGAAGAAGAAGTACTTGGATTTGGAGGCATTTGATTTCTACTTGTTGTGATATAGGCCTTACTAATAGGCCTAGTTGTGGTTCAACTAGTTTATTTTAGATTCTCTAGTTTCATATTGTGATGAAGATCCGAAGTGTGAGGAAGTAGGCTCAGATATTCTACAATGAGCCGATTAAATATTAGTTTGTCAAATAATAATTCAAACAAATTTTCGAAGCAGACGAAACTTCATTTTGGGAGCAGCTCCCAGACTCAGTCCCACCTAAATGGTTCTGTCAGTCCGAGAAAATCTGTGTAAGGCATAACATAGTAATTACATGTACGCCTACCTAAGGCCAAGCAAACGACACAAAAAGCCCAATAGGACTAGTCTAGATGTAGCCCTTATGGATTTTTTTGGTGCCAAACCTTAGCTTATTGCCTATATAGTAAGGTTATGGTAGGGCAGTGCTTATGGATCTAGAACAAATAGGCCTAGTCACAGTAGACATACAATTGCCAATTAAATCGCCCGATTGAGTTGTCGTTTTCAAATGCTCTCTAAATCCAGATTTCTTGTCGGTAGCAATTTATTTGCTCTCAATAGGGGGGGGGGGGGGCAGACCAAGTTCGGACATTGGTTCGGACCATCTCTATCGAGCCTTTTGGTGATGGGAGTACATGGAGGAGTAGGCCTACTGATAATGAAGAATCAACATTATTAAAGCAGCTATTGTGAAATCTTTTAATGTTACTATTACCATTGAGTTTGTAATACCTTACAAACTCAATGCTATTACTCTTGAAATCTTTCATAACAGTTCGCCGGCATCAGTTTGACGGGCAGTCGTAAATCACAAACTAAGCCTACTTGGACAAAATAAACACAATAGAGTAGGCCTACTAGGCCCTACCATTGAATTTGTAGTGTGAATGGGCAAATCAATCGATAATTACTTCGACTGAATAATCATTCAAATCTCTGAAAGTAAAGCCAAACTATAATTGCCAACTTATTACGGTATAGGCCTAATCTTGGTTATTGCATTAGGCCAATGATTAGGCCTAGTAAAACAATCAATCATCAGGAGGGCACAAACCATTGTTGTGCCTAAATTCTGAAACTGACAGCGAGTAAAACGTGAAGACTTTTCACAATCTGACTACACATTAAATCAAGATTTTAATGATTCAAGATCAAGAATCAATAAATCAAGATTTTAATGAGTCAATAGCAAGTCACACACAAGTTAAGACAAGTTTGACAGATGAAACATTGTGGTAGTGTAGCTATTTTGCAAATGCCAACCAAGTTACTTGGTATGAAAAACGAAGAGTTCTGCCAAGTAACGTGGTGATAAGCACTTCGTAAATAATTACACTCAACTTTCAACTTCATTGGATTATGACAAAACTTAAATCAGATGTTTCCCCATGAGCATTTGTCTAATCAAGTGTATGCTAATCAATGTAATTCACATTATCACACTTTGAGAGCTAATAAATTGGTGTTTATAGGAGCAATGCGAGGTCACCACGGGTCAACTTGAACCTGTCTAGTGAGATTGCAGATGATTCGTCTTCGGAAGATAACGACTTCATTGTTGCGCCGCGTACGCAGCGAGCTTCTGTTGCCACGGAGAAACAACGCATAGGTATGTTATCATCCCTAGCCTGGATAGGTCTTCAAGCTTAGTAATCGTTACTTGTTACTCGACATTAGAACTAGATGTATTCTTGGTAGCAATAGGCAATGAGATTCAGCTGTTGTCGTAAGCTTATCGTTCAAAGAATCAACTATTGGGATATTTTCACAAAGCTGGTTGTCGTGTCTGCATGATTTTTATGCGGTGTATGACTTTCTCATATTTTATTGAAAAAAATTGAATTTCACAACAGCCGTATGCTCAATGAACATTTCCATCGACGAGTTTTATCTCAATACTCACATACTCAGTTTACAGCACACTTGATCATCTGCATACATTGTAAAAATTCAAGGAATTCAAGTTCATAATATTTCAAACAAATATTACTTGAACGCTTCACATTTACTTTGGCAAGAGCTGCATACAGGTACTCTTATCCTTGCTATGTAGAGAAAAACTCTTAATTTAAGTACTGGTAGCTAAATGTGTCCAACACTGTATTTAATTATACCTATTGATTGCAGGGCATGCCGTGTCACGCGAGTCATCCAGTCCGCGCGTCATCACCACGACCGATTCCGCGTCAAGGATGTCGTACAAGATGTCCCCGGCAAAGAACGCAACTGATTCCGCGTCAAAGATGTCTAACAAGATGTCACCGGCAAAGAGCTCGACTTATTTTGCGTCCAAGATGTCGAATGAGACCTCATCTCTCAATTGTTTTCGTCAGGTGACTTTAATAGATTTCTTACCTTAACACGGTACACTCTAGTTATCCCGATTTATATTTGTATTTGTATTCTTAACTGCTGTTGCGCACGTTTGCGCGGTGGCTGTTGTTCTTTATTCACAGTTCACAATCCTTTTGTGAATTCTTCGATATTCTGTGCTCCTCTTGCCTCTTTACACAACCCATTCCACTCCCTTAGTGTTCTTTGTACAAGTAGGCCTATGATGAACGACTAGAAAAATGCAACATACCTGTAGACATGTGTTGTTGGATGAGCGATATTGGCATCAGTGGTAATCGATCAACTCCATCAAGGCAGCCATGACAGTTCCCAAGAAGTTGTGTAAAATAGTTCTTTGGAAACCTACATCACCAGTGCTGCCGTCCAATTATTATATTTAATTACAGTGATAAGTCACAATTACTCCCCTACCCACTGTATTGTAGGCCTATGAAAATGATGAGCACTTTGTGTAGATAAAAATAAGCAGTCAAGTGTTAACTAGAATGAAAAAAAACGCTTGAAAATTTGAGCGAAACTGTTAGTGGTTAGATAAAGTGAGTTATTCAAGGTGGGTTATACTTATACCCGATAAAACCTAGTGAGCGTTATTGAGCTAGATAGTGCCCCAATATTACAGTCTCGTCCATTCAACCTTATCTCTTAAACCTAACCTTGACCGTCACTAAAGAAAACCTACTCAAAAAAGATAACCAACTCAATCATAAAACAGATAGAAGTATAAGTGTACCCAACTACTGTTATGAATTGTATTTCACGCCCGATTGTTGATAACGTTGTTTGCTTGTTGGTAGTCGCTGAAGATGCCGCCTGACAGATCGCCGCTGAAAGGCAACGCTAAACGGCGTCCGCTGGGTCTCGATAAGCAGCTGATACCTTGGCTGGACGAAGTGCAGCGGCATCCCGCTCTCAGCAAGACGTCACCGGAGGTAATAATCCATCCCTCCCCCCGCCCCTATTGTGTGTGTGAGTGTGTTCATCTCTGATCGGGTCTTCAAAATTTTTAAATGGGTTCTATTAGAAGTGGTTCAACTGATTGTGGCCCAAAACTATAAGCCCACAGTATCAATTTAGATAGTGAAATACGTACAATACAGTGCATGCCAACTTTCGTCGGACAATTTGTATGTTCGTATAACCTGTGAAGTTCAAACCAAAAACCAAAATGAAATTAATTTCTGAAGTACCGGTACACTAGATGTTGAATTGAGTCTTAGCATATGCTCATCCAAAAATGTGTGGTTTATGCCAGTACAGAATTTTGAAGAAAAACAACAACATGCAGGCACACAATAGGCCTACTTTTTGGAAACGAAAATAAATCTAACAATATTTCGTATTATAGCAAACGTAGATGAATATTTCAAGTTACCAGAAAAAAAAAGAAAATATATTCACGCAAAAATATCTCGCGAGTGTGAGCCAGAGAATTAACAACGTCCAGGTTGAAATGAGTTTGGCAGACCAGTCTACACATTGCCCCTAGCTCAACGTACACCCTCTTCCCTCTGAGCCTGGCTAGTATACAAAGTTCGGATTTATTGTTTTTATTGTTCACAGACTTTAGTGTCCGCATTGCAAGAAAACATCGAGAACTTGCGCGGTTTTGAGTGCGACATCAACAGCCGTGTCTACGACGCGTTGGAGGCCATTCCCCTCGAGACGCTCATCGCCATGCCGGGCTTCGACAGTGACGTCTACCTGAAGATGAAATGCATCCGCCAACGGATCCGGGCCAAACTCAAACTCACCGAGTCCACGCTCAAGAGAAAACTCTCACAACAGGCAACAAATCTTCCGCTTTCTTCGACCAGCCTCAGTACGACTAAAACAATGTTATTTCGTTCTGACAATCACGACTCTTCACCGATGAATGAAACGAGGAACCCTTTTGAAAAGGATTACGACTTGAAAACGAAAGTTGAAACTAGTAGTCGACTCAACCAGATGGAAGTTAATTCCCCACAGCTTATCCCCACCAGCCACAGTACGAATAAAACGATGTTATTTCGTTCTGACAATCACAACTCTTCGTTGTTGAATGAAACGTGGAACCCTTTTGACAAGGATTACGACGTTAAAACCAAAGTGGAAACTAGTAGTCGACTCAACCAGACGGAAATTAGTTCCCCACAGTTTTTGTACAATACGAGTGATATTAAAAGTGATTGTGAGTCTAGAACGAGCATAAAACAGGAGAATGTTTCGTCGGCAAAAAGTTTGGATTATTCCAGCATAAAGAAAGAACCTGAAGAGTTGAATACTAGCCTGCCTCCCCGAGTGTCTGCAGCCTCAGGAAGTAAACCAGCAGGTAAATTCAGTTTCCGTCCGAAACAACCCGTTTTAGCAACCGTTTTCAATGTAGGTCGGACGTTATCGAGTAACATAACCTCACAAGTGCCTGCGATAGTGTCTCCTAGCAATAATGCGGTGTTCAGTAATAGATCTATCGGTACAAGTGACTCTGTGACTAGCAACCTGGGTACCGGTAATACCGCTGATGTTGATAGGTTCAACTCAGACAGTGTTTCCACAAGTAGGCCGAGTACTATTTGCGGCAGACTGTTAAGCACCGAGCCTGCAAGTGCATCTGTTCGTCGAGACAGCTACACGCCAGCTGCTGAAACTTCGTCCAATCACAGCAGCCATTCGAGGTAAGTGTGTCGTCAAGTGCATTGCAAGGTGTAGGCCCTAATTAACAGTTAAGAAGACCAGCAGTCCAGGGACAAATATTGATGTTTAATGTGTGACTCGCTAAGTTTCTAATTGGTTTCTGATTGGTCAGTGCATGTTTTTCACTTCGGCCCAATAGTAGGCGGACTGTAATCACTAGGTCCTATAGGGCCAAGGCAGGGCTCGAAATATTGGGACAATTGGACTACCCGTTACCAAGAAAATATAGCCCTACACGTTTAAGAATATGCGTAACCCTACTGTCTGCTGTACTGCCTTTTTGCGGCCGAGATGAGAGGTATTACATTCTGGGTAGGCTTATTTTTTACCAGTGAAAAATGTAAAATTGTTTATCCACAGAGTTGAAGGCAAAACATAAAGATACATGCCTACCATATTATATAGTCAGATCTCTAGAGGCCTATACTGGTACCGGTATACGTAACTTGCATTATCTATTAATTTTTTCACATCGAAGAAAGTGATCATGTAGGCAGCAGGCATATTAATGTTTCAACTGCCAACACATTGCAACTAAATAACGGCACTATAACCTTGAATTATAGCTATCGTACCAATGGGTAGGCCCTATATAATTCCAAGCTATAGTTAGGAGAAGTTTAGTGCTGATAAAGTAGTTGGAGTAAACGTGGTGGCCAGTTTTATTTGATAATATTGCGTGGCATGACTCGGTAGTATATCTTTCATCTATCGTACGTGTGTTATGTCTGTGGTTGTGTCTAATAGTCGGTCAACAGGTTCGACAGCGGTAGCGGTGCTGCCAGCAGACAAAACCAAGTTGTTCCTGCCACACAGTACTCGACCATTCCCCTCGCGCAACCCTCAAGTCACGCCTCAGGTCAGTATCATCAGAACAGTTTCATTATCATTGTTATCTGTCTATCGTTTATAATATTCGTTACATTATTAGCGATTGCGAGTAATGTTACGACTATTACTGAGATGGATGGACCATCCTGACAGATGTTTTTTGTTGTGTTCTCGTTTTTGTTCAGGTTCGTACCGGGATGGTTTCTTTATAAAAAGGCTATGACCGACTCTTTCCCACTATCCAAAAACACATAGTAAAATCTCATCTTCCCATCGTCTCATTCATCATTTACTGATGCCAGTGGATCTTGGTGCACTGCGTTGTTGAACCCCACATAAATATACAATTATCCTACTCTCTTTAATATATTATGCACAAAGTTAATTTTAAATTAATTACCTGTTTGTAAAGGAATCTTAAAAGGTCAATAAAAAATAAATTCTATTCTACTGCTAGAGGTTTGGTAGCGTGTATTCAATTTTATGCGCTGGTAATCATAAGGTCCGCTAGCATTGTATTGGTGAGGGGACTCTCAACGTCAAGATTCACTCGTGTTTACAGACTTAGGCGACCAGTCACCCCCGTACGAGCTATCTTCCGACGACGCTCCCGACAACTACGAGGATCAGGACAACTACCAGGATCAGGACAACTACCAGGACCAAGATAACTACCAGGACCAAGATAACTACCAGGAGCAAGATAACTACCAGGACGAAGATCCGTTCCAGGATGATGACGACTTGATTCCTGCTAGCCCTTGTAAACAGCCTGTTATTAGTCCTGGTAAGAAACATCTAACAATTCCAGTCATACATTCCATTCGATTCGAGCCCTGTTCCTGTTTTTTTTTTTCAGATTTTTTTAAATCAATTAATTTCTAATTTTTAATATTATTTAATACACCAGTAGGCCTAATATAGTTGATATAATTTATTTTGAATTCAATATAAATTTATTTAGGCCTATACTGTAATCATTAATTAATTGTCATTATAATTTGTCTAAGCATTACGTACTCATTTTCAAATCGTGATACTGTAGGCCTACACTACAGTTTTGGCTTTAGTAGAAATTTTACTAGGCTATATTGAAATTTTGAAAATATCTGAAAATTAATAGGGCCCATGTAGAAAAAAAATGAAAATATATAGGCCTAGGCCTACTATATAAAAAAACTTCAGTTTTGAGATGTTTTTAGGTCAATGAAGGACATTTTTTATCAGCTTCACAAAAATTGGATAGACCCAAGTTTCAAAATCAAGGTGTGTATAACTTTCTATTACCTTTCATATTATGAATATTTCGCTCATCGTACGACGTATTTACTGTGATTCCCTTGTACAGTAAGTACCGGTAGTAACCCATTATCAACTTCACCTGGCAAACAATATATGTCAGGTTATTCACATTCCGCTCGTCTTGTCGAGACCTAAGCCGCGTGTTTGTGTGCGCAGGACCTACGAAGAAGGAACCGCTCGCCGATAGAGGGGTCAAGGCCATATCGCTGGGCAGATTCCAGGGAAACACCCGGAACGACGGGTCGACGGGCGAGTTTGACGGGACCAGCTACCCGCATTCTAGCGAGATGATGAGGGTGCGTACGCTTCACAATTTTGGAACTAATTAAATATTCAAAATTGAAAAATATCCAAAAATATCCAAAATATTAGGGCTTAAGTGCAAATATTCAAAATTGTCCAATAGTCTGCGAAAACATCTCCCGACCTTGACTTGTTGCTACCGGTATTTTAACTTCAAGTTCACTTATTTTAAATTTGGTCAATGAAAATAACTCTTCTAGGAATTTGGTCATTTACTACGAATATTACTTACTACTTACTAGTAGGGCCTATATGGTCGAATACTTGCTACGTCGTATTTCGAAGTAAATCATATTTGATGCTCTGACTTGAAACTGCTCTGCTAATTTTTGGACACATTTTGATCACAGTTATGTATTTGGTCTCTTATCCAACTCTTTTGAATCACATTGTGAGTTGTGAGGTCTGCATGTCAGTACATTCCTGCATTCTGCACTATTTTGCAAAAATAGCAGGAATGAGTACCATAGAATAACATTTAAAACTAAGTCCATAAGTTGTGCCTTGTGCAGAAGTATAAGCCCTACTATTAATTATTGTACGTAATATTGTAATCGCTAAAACTGAATTGTGTTATATTTTCTAAATAATATAAAGTTATAATCAACTTGGTGTGTATAGGATAATAGCCTGAGGCTTAATATATGAATTGGGTGAATGGGAAAGAGAGCCGAGGATCACAAGTAGTTTTTTTTTTTTTTTTTTTTTATTGCAAAATAAACACAGATAGCACATTTACATAAGTACAAAAAAATAAGGCAATATCATTCGGAATTCCCACAAAACTGCCAAATGGACAGTTTGACTGTGAGTAGGTTTACTTTTGGTGGTGGTGCAGCCGTTGATAGAACACAGAGATGAAAAACACACGAGATTTTAGACATTTCGGCTGTTCCCTTGGTCACAGTAGAGTAGGTCTCTGTGTTCTATCAACGGGTGTCCACCACCATAAGTAGTCCTATCTACTTGTGAACCTCGGTAAGCTGCTTTCTCTCGTTCCCTTTTACCCAATTCATATAAAGCTATAATTAGATATGCTTCTCCCAAACCAAGCTCAACAGGGCAGCGATAACAGTGTATTGAGTTAGCTCAAAAATTCTATTTGTCTCTCAGGTGTTCCGTCAGAAGTTCGGTCTGCGCAGTTTCCGTGTAAACCAGCTGCAGACGATCAACGCTGCGATGCTGGGCCACGACTGTTTCGTTCTGATGCCAACAGGCGGCGGGAAGAGTCTGTGCTACCAGCTGCCCGCGCTACTCACGCCCGGCGTCACGATCGTCATCAGCCCGCTCAAGTCTCTCATTCTCGACCAGGTCAACAAGCTCAACTCCCTTGACGTGAGTACGCTGCTGCTACTACCAATTAAAGGACGTCACTACCCTGAAAATAGATTCAACGAGTAGTGACGATATTTTATTCCCCTAATTTAGGAGAAAACGAGAAATTATCATCTCAATTTCAGAAATTTTGATTTACAGTAGAACCTCTATCCATCGTTTTTTAAGGGACCAGGTGAATAAACCACCCATGCAGGAAAATGATCCATCCAGGAAAATTTAACATTGATTACCTATATGGGAGTGGGGTGAGAAAAAATGAATGATACAAGCAGGAAAACGATGGATCCGGGAACGATGCATAGAGGTTTCACTGTATATATTTGTCCTCTAGGACACGGTCCCTTTTTCTGAGTCGTGACGTAGACATTACTCAATTCTCTGCGTGTTTCTACATAGAATCGCCTGAATCGGTGTCTTTACTCATGGTGGTGGACAATAAAGTTGAATGCCATTCCTAAAATTGAGATGATGATTTCTAGTTTTCTCTGAAATTATGGAAATAAATGTCCTCATTAGTTTCAGCATTGTGATGTCCTTTGAGACAAAAAAGCTGCTGCCTTCCGCAGCTCAGCCAACTGAGGACACCGCTTTAGAAACTAAAGTCACTGTCGGGCATGAGTTTGAGTCCTGCATAATGTATGGGATTTCGTAAAAGTCTGTTCACTTTGAGCTGGTTTTACCAACTGATTCCGGTAATCGAGTATAAATGAGTAAATTATTAGTGGACCTACAGAAATAACATACGCAACCAAGGGTGATAATAAGTCAATTAGCTCATTATTGCTTAATTCACGTATTACCGTATTGTCCCGAATATAAGCCGAGGGTTTTTCTCGAAATTGCGAGTCCAAAAGTCACCCTCGGCTTATAAGCGGATCTGGGCCTAAAATCGATCAAGAACACGTTTTTTACTAAATATGATTGGATGCACTACACATGCACACTCTTAACAATGGAATCAACTTGAAAATGCAAAATATTGCACTAAAAACACGTTTAATAAATGTTTTATCACGAAGAAGCATCATTTTCCCATCATCCATCAATTTTATTTGACGCGCAGTAATAAACAAAGGCACGTTGAGCTGTTAGCTGCATTGTCTTGTCAGACCTTGACGAGTAGGCGGGCCATATGATGATCGCGCATCATTGGCACTAGCCGAGTACACACGATCGTGAGGCCCCTCTCAACGGTTTCTCACACGCAGTTGGCATAGCTTCCTCACTCGCGCAATACAAAATGGACTAAATTCTAACTCGGAAGAGTGATGATTCACGTGGAAAGGAGATAAACCCTTTTTTCAATTGTTGATCTAAAAGTTTGGGGGTCGGCTTATATTCGGGGTCGGCTTATATTGGGGACAATACGGTACAACTGGCTAATTCGTAATGGTAATTCGAATATCATGTTTTGTAATACAAATTTCATGTTTGTTTTCATTTTAAAACTGGTTATCCAGGATACTTCCAGTATCCAGTAACAAGAGCGTACTTGCAATGTGTCATGCAAGTACTTATTAGCTCGGCTCAGCAGGTTACACTGTTTGGGTTCAGGTGGGATCTCGGTTTGGCGTTTGAATTTAATTAATGCTATTCAAATTCATACGAATTAGAAACATCCAGTAATCTGTACGTAGTGAATAACTGGTGGCATGTGCTTATCTCCTTAGATTCCGGCAGCTAACCTGTCTGGCACCCAGTCATACGGAGAAGTCGCTACCATCTACGAGCAGATGGAGCGTTCGGAACCAAGTAAGTCCAGTCACTTCAAGCCCCGTAACGTTCATGATATTTTAACGAGGCTCGTTTCATAGGCCTAATTCATTCATACTTTATACATAATTTTTGTGTTTCCAAATTTGATTTATCGACGGATTGTTATGGTATAACGGAGATCTATCTAGACCTATACACCAGTTCATTTATGAAAATAAATATGAAATATGAAATAGGCCTATAAATATATTTGTTTTAGTGATTGGCATATTTCTTTTTTCAGTTATTTACAATATTTTAGATTGATATCGAATATTCCAATTTCCAATTTGGTATCGAATTGATGGCCAAATATATAGAATCGAAGTCTTGATATATTGAAAATATCGATATCGAACAACAGAAGTTGATTAAAACGGAAAATATAAATTGAATGGCAAAAGCTAAGCTAAGTTTAAACTTTGTTGATGACCAGGCCTGAAGCTTCTGTATGTGACGCCGGAGGGCGTGAGCATGAGCGGGCGGCTGCTCTCGGCGTTCAACTCGCTGTACCGCCGCGGCAAGCTGGCGCGGTTCGTCATCGACGAGGCCCACTGTGTGTCCCAGTGGGGCCACGACTTCCGTCCCGACTACAAGAAGCTCAACGTGCTGCGCGAGAAGTTTCCATCGGTGCCGACCATCGCGCTGACGGCCACCGCCACGCCGCGGGTCCGCCACGACATTCTGCAGCAGTTGCGCATGGTGCGCCCCAAGTGGTGAGTTCCGTAACTAGAGAGTTGTATTTGTGTGTGGATCGGTATGCGTTTTTTTATATTCATTTGAATAGTGAAAGTTCAATTTATTGAACTTCGATTTCAAGTTCTCTCGGAAATGTCCATCCATTATCAGCCATGAAAATTTATTATGTAGGCCTAGGCCTGGACTATATTTTATTATTTTTTAAATATTTCTTATTTTCACCCAATTTAACATTCAAAGCCAATTTCTTTAATCTTGGTAAAACGTGTTCCAAAACAATTCCAACATTATGTGAAAGCTTTGTTTCAATCAGATGAACTTGGAAAATTGGAAATTCAATTAATGCCATTTTGAAGGAGATTTTGAAATAAGCCCATTTCAATACTATTTTACGTAAAGTTTCTGACTGATTTTACATAGAAACAGTAGACCTACCAATCTCCAGAACCAAGACACCAAAGTCCAGAAAAGTTTGAAGTCGATTACCGGTAGTTAGGGCCTACTATGTCTGCCTGCAAACTATATCGCGCCAATAAAAATTTGAAAAGAAAAAAACGCTTTCTTCCATTACTTAAGAGTATGCCTACATGTGAGTCGATTTGGCAAAATATCAAATTTTTTGTGATAGATTTCGAATGATATGAGTTATCAGAATTCCAAAATGAGGGAAACACAGATGATTTTAGTACTTACAAGTCGATATAAGTAACAACTATTCAACTCATATCGCATAATTACAGCTAAAAAATATGCTTTTTAAATATCTGTGTGTCCCACATATTAGAATCAACTAAATAAACTCCCGTGCACTCACAAACGAACAAACGAAATTAAAATCTTTGCTACATTCATCAAACAATCTTCACCCTCTCACTCCCTGATCGCCGTGCCTCAGGTTCCTATGCAGCTTCAACCGGCCGAACCTAAAGTACTCGGTGCTTCCTAAGAAGGGCAAGAGCGTGATCGCAGAGATCACCGCGCTCATCAAGTCGCGATTCCGGAACGATTCCGGGATCGTCTACTGTTTCTCGCGCAACGAGTGCGAGCAAGTAGCGCGCGACCTCAAGGCGCAGGGGGTGAAGGCGGGGGCGTACCACGCTGGCCTCGCCGACGCCAAGAGGGAGACCGTGCAACACAACTGGATCTGCGACAAGGTCAACGTAAGTCGTGAACTTGAACGTTTGCAAAATCGTAAATGATGAACGCGTTGTGTCGATAGAGCTGGATCCTCGGTAGTTTTAATTACAAACTATTTTATCAGAGAGCAGCTTCCACTCTTGGTAGCTTGGTCAGCTGAGGCACCGCTCCAGAAACTGACAGTCACTGATGGGGTTGGGTACGAGTCCCGCATGAGGCATGGGTTTTTGTAAGCGTCCTTTCACTTATCACATCTTAGTTCCATAATCACCTGCTCATTCGTACCGCCGTCGGTATAACCTAGCTGTTGGTGGGGTATTGGCAAACAATAATTAATCAATTGGAGAGCTGCTAAAAATTAATGCCAAGGTTAATAACTTTAATGCATTCCGTATTGAAAGTATTACAGGGATCTGCGTTCCTATTGTATAATGATTTTGATATCTCATAGTCATACCATTTGAAAGTTTTCACAGAAAAATTGATTTTTTGCTGAATTGACTCTAATTCTAATGTGCTCCACCGTTTGAATTGTAAATTTCAACTCAATGATTTATAAATTACACATATCATTTTCTTGTCTGTGTGAATAAGCGTTTGGCGTCTAGTCGTGCGATTCAATGCAGTGTAGGAACAGCAAACAGTTGTGCCTAATTCGTCCTAATGGCAAACAAAATGGTAGAAATCTCGATCCAGATTCTGTCAAATTTCACGTTGATATTCTCTTTAGTAAATATTAGAATCGCTCGAGTGTGGTGGAAATTCGCTACTAGGTAATCAGATTTGAAATATCGTCACCAGGTGATCTGTGCAACGATTGCGTTTGGCATGGGCATCGACAAGCCGGACGTCCGCTATGTGATCCACTACTGCATCCCCAAGTCAATCGAAGGCTACTACCAGGAGTCCGGGAGAGCCGGGAGAGACGGACTTCCTGCCACGTGCATCCTGTACTACAGCTATGCCGACAACATACGGCTATTGTCCATGATCAACAGTAAGTACCGTCGATACATAATTAGTGTTGACAGCAGCTTACCTTGAAAGATCAGTTGAAACAGTATGGCATGGAGGCTCGTTGATAGATTGACGTTTACAAATATTTAGAATTGACGATTCGGCTACTGCCTGGGTCAGTATAAAAGCAAGACCCTACTTTACGTATAATACGTATGTTCAAGATTATAGTGATTCAAGGGATCAAGAACATTTCAATCTGAGTGTGTGAGGGAAAAGTTTTCAAACATGTGTTATTAAGAATTTCACTAATTTTTAGCATTAATCTATTATTATCTGCATTGTATGACATATTTATCAATTTGTATCTTGCGCTGTTATCAACGTTTTATGATCATTTATATTTCTCAATCCCTTTGGCAGAAACTTTCTTCCTACCGGCACGTGCAGCGCAGTGGTTAACGCGCTCGCTTCGTGTGATCCGGGAGGCGAGGGGAATTTCAAACCCAGTTCGATCCCCGCTGACGACCATCTTTACAGGAGTTTTTCATGGTTTCCCTCTGTAGTTTACGCTAATGCCGGGATGGTTCCTACAATAAGTCGGCCATGACCGCTTCCTCCCCACTATCCTTCCCATTACCCAAGAACCTTCATCTCATCATCCCATCATCTCATTAATCATCTATCCGACGCCATTAGATCTGCTCTATCATAACATTGCGTCGTTAAACCCAATATAAAAAAAACTTTCTTCCTCAGATGAGTCTCATCTGATGATTCTCAGATGAATCTTAATCGAAGTGATTCATCATTTACTGCAAACGTTTGTTCTCGTTTCAGAGAATACTTCCAACAAGGCCGCGACGGAGACTCACACGGACAATCTGCGCCTCATCGTGGCGTTCTGCGAGAACCGCACGGACTGCCGTCGGTCGCAGCAGCTCAACTATTTCGGCGAGATCTTCGACCGCGAACAGTGTCTCGCGTCCCGAGCCACGGCCTGCGACAACTGCCTCAGCCACGTGAGTACCTGGCGGCAGCCCTGCGATTCTTGTTCTCAATCCCAACACTAATCAACTATTTTTTTTTTTTAATTCTGCTCAACGACCCCATCAACAGCCAGGTTATACGAGGGTACGAATGAGCGGGGAACGATGAAGTGTTGAAAGGACGTTTACAAAAACCCATGCCTTGTGCGGAACTCAAAACCACGCCCGACCTGACTTCAGTTTTTACCGCGGTTTGATAGTTGACTGAGCCACAGGGGCGGCTTCCACTATCAGCAATTTGAATCATTGGTGTCAAGGACTGGATGCTTGACAATCGATTTACGTTCAATCTTCGGCATTATAGGTTGTTAGCATTGCTTGTTAAATTTATAACGTATTTTTCAGTTGTGCATGTTTGACGTGATTGATTACTCATTATTTTTTATTATTTTTAATAACGTCGAAACTTGATACAAAATCATTGCTCCCCAATTAAGGTCATGGATGAAAGTAGTATCATTTGGACGGGGCACCACAAGAGCAATCTTACCACCCCATTTTAATTACTTTGAACAGATAAGAAATGAGTCTACACAGCAGGACTGCGCTGTCTGTGACCATAATTTTTCGCCACCAATACATACGATGATTACACATCATGATTCATGAGCCAATAGAAAATGTGTGTTCATTATTTGAATCTAGGCAGCCTATACAAGATTAATAGAGCGTCTCTCGATCTAGTTAGCACTGGTCAATTTCAACTTCATTATATCATTGTTGGGAGTTTAATTCTCTTTTAAATATTCAGAATGAAATTCACTCATAGTTATTTTTTCATTCAGTTTTAAAGTGTATTGACAAGCTCAAACACACAATCCAAAGAGGGTAAATGAAAACTTACCCAACCAACTCCTCATCCCACTTTTGACATTAGAGAACCAGGTTTAAACTTGCGTTTTTTTCCATACGTAAAGGTTAAGGTTCCTTGTACGCACAATAGTTCAAAATAATTTACAAACCAGTGAAATGTTCATGTTGTTTAATATTGATTATTCACATTTTCAATGATTACGTGAACGTCATTTTATGTAGACCTATTCTTAAGAAACTGTAACGATAAGATATTTTAAATCCATAAGGAAATATCAATTAACAATCAACTTGAAGACCATAATCTTTGAAATAGGAATGGCAATCAGACTCAAGTTATTGCAGAGCAATAAAGACGTACAGATCTTACAATCAGTAGTTACGGATTGTCAAGTTGAGGATTGAATAACGGGAATCGCACAGCAGGACCGATAGGCATATAACCTGACAGCTTGTCTCGACTTTCAGGACCAGTACAACCTGACGGACGTGACCGCTGAAAGCGCGCTGATCGTGCGGACCGTCAACGAGCCCAACAGCCACAAGAGCTTCACGCAGTCGTACCTGGTGGACATATTCCGCGGCGCCAATATTAAGAAGATCAGAGACAACGGTAACTATAGTAACGCCTTCTAGCCGTAAGAGTAGGAAATGCAGGTACTGTAGTGTTGCGAGAGGAGAGATTTCTCCAGGTTGGAAGAATCTTTTTTTTTTAAATACGTGCTTATTTACATTGGGTTTAACGACGCGCTGTAATGATAGCGAAGATCTATTGACGTCGGATGGATGATTAATGAGATGATGGGATGAAGGTTTCTTGGGATAGTGGGAAGGAAGCAATCATGGCCTATATTGTGGGAACCATCCCGGCATTAGCCTAGACTACAGAGGGAAACCACGAAAAACCTCTGTGAAGATGGTCGGTGGCGGGGATCGAACCGGGTCCGAAAACCCCTCGCCTACCGGATCACATGAAGCGAGCGCGTTAACCACTACGCTACGTGTGCCGGTTTAAATACGTGCTACGTATGATCAAGTAGGTTTATTATTGTTATACAGCATTATTGTAAGTAAGTTTATTTAGCCGAACTACCCCATATTGTATGGTTCGTAATATAAATTTGAGCCAAGTTTTGGAGAAATTCACCTCCGGATAGGCAGTCAGAACGGGTTTTTTATGTGGCAATGGGAGTTTTGTCTCACTTCTCAACTGCTTCAAGAACATGACCAAGTCAGAAGCGATGTGTCTGATGAGTACCGTATTATAAAGGTAAGTGAGGAAAAAACTGTCACATTTTGTGATATATTTACACCCGATATATTTATGCCTGCTCGCTGAAAACTGTTTTTCTCTGATGTAAAAACATCGCAAAAACAGTTCCCGTGAAACACTGCCGGTCGTCCTGTGTTAAAGCATAGGGCGAACCCACAATCGTGGTCAGATTGTTTGCACAACAGTCCTCCATATTAAAGCATACAGCAGACCCCCAATCCTCAATGGTCGGGATATAATATTGTCGTAAATGTGTCAACAAATGACAACAAACATACTCATAAAATATCCTTATGTCTTTTTCCTCCATTAGAGGTCAGGAGGTCAGACTCTGGATCATGTTACACTGAATACCAAGACAAACACTTTGACAGACAATGCTTGCCTGGAAGATTGCTATGGGTGATAATTGAGTCTATAGGGGGCTACTCTTTCAACACTATAGGATGGATAAAAATGAATCTCAACTTGGAAGATATATTATCAATATTGTTTATTGTCTAATAGAGTGGATCTGGTGAAGGATAAAGGGACTGGAACCTTTTTTTGTGGTTACAAGGTCTCCTGAATCATGTTTAGGACATGAAATATTGGGAATATGATACTGCGTCTTATATAAGTAAACAAAAAGGTTTCCAAAAATAGAACCTGATAAGTAGGGGTGCGTCTTATAAGCCGGTGCGGCTTATATGCGTGTAAATACGGTATGTGTGTGGGTCACAAGGAGTGACTGGTTGTTATGTACGTGTACAGGTCATGCGGCACGACTGAGACTGACCAGTGTGTGTGTTTGCAGGTCACGCAACGCTGGCGATATACGGCCGCGGTAAGACCTGGACCAAGTCGGACTCGATGCGGCTGATTCACCGGCTGATGAGCGACGGCTACGTGCGGGAAGACTTGTTCGTGAGCCGGACTCACATGAACACCGTCGCCTATCTCAAGACTGGCAACAATGCCCAGTGCCTACTGGATACACCACCTTCTGTCAAGGTGAGTACAGTAAACCCTCGTTAATCTGAAATCGAAGGGACCCAAAAAAAATTATTTCGGTTTATAAAAATGTGGATTAACCAAAAGGTCATTTTTCCCGCTTAGAAAATAGTCAATTTCATATTGCGTGCTAGAGGAAGCTATCTCACCGGCTGAGACTATGTAATAGATCCGTTGCTAAGGGCCTCGCTGATCGTGTGTACTCGGCTATCTCCGTGACGCGCGATCCTCATATGGCCCATTTTCTATTAGCGCTCGGCCGTCCCGAGTCGGACGAACGAGTATTCTGAGCTCAAACTTCGTCAAGGTCAACTGCATTTGTCGCATTCGGTACAGAAAAAATATTTCAAATTGATATTTCAAATATTTCAAATTGAAATATGTCATCGAACTATTTCAACACTCGCATCAGTACCGACCTTCCCGTGACTTCAACCTGACGTTTTCCAGATTATGTTCCCGATGATGGGTGATGTGGCGACGCGCGGTGGCCCGATGGACTCGCCGGCACCGGCCAATGAGAACCAAGAGGCGATCGCTCAGATCCAATCGCGCTGCTTGCGAGATCTCAAGGACGTCTGCACTGGCATCGCGGACTCGCTCAACGTGAGTCTACATTTCATCGGAGTATAGGCCTATATAGTTCAATTTCATTTAGGCCTATATATTTTTTTACGACCAGAAATATTCAATATAAAATCGATTAGGTGTAGGCCTATAACGTTGTTAATCGAAAAAATAACTGACAAAAATTTACTCGTCTTTTAACTCAGAAAATCTGTTTAGGTCACAATCTATCACATAGATTTTCAGAAATTTATGATAGAAATTTTAAAATAAGATAGCCATAATAATACAGCAATAAGAAGACAAAAATTATTTTTCCAGAATAATAACTGTCAATTTTGAAATATGTAAGGTTAATAACGATGGACTTATTTGACAAGTTTTATGAATACCGGTAAGTGTATTAAAACTCAAGATGTGTTCGTTTCTGTAGAACATTTCGTGCACATATTTTGCTCATTCAACCTTGGATCATATCTCATCACACCAATGGATAGGTAACATCGTTCCAGATTATTCCAGAGCTGTGCAACCAGCTGAATGCTACAAAAACATTTTTTCTATTACCGCCCTATTAATTGCACTAGTTTCCTCTATATTTGATTACCCTATGCCGTATGCGTCACAACATCTAGTTTCAATTGGATAAGCCTAGGTCCTTTTCATGCATAAAATCAGCAAGGCAAAAATATGTGGTCACATCATCTTTACACCCAGTGGGGTGTATTTCTTTTATGTTGATTGAAGTCTTCTTTGTAAAACATATCGTGCACAAATTTGAAGAAGAGTAGCCCGCCCTACTAGACGACCACATAAAAGTCCAAGACCGCAATAATCCGATTGACCATATAATTTGAACTTGAACCGTCATGTGAAAATGAAACATTGTGTAATTCACTCACATTTAATGAAGATTTAATAATGCCATCAAAAGTAGACCCTCTAGGTTTATGTCTAGACTTTGGGACAGTCTTTTCACCGAATACAGTTAATTATGTATTTTTTATAAACCACTGTACAGTATGACTCATAACTATTTTGTAACTATATTATTAGAAAGTAGGGCTTGATTTAAAGAATATATTTTTGTGATGGACGATACGAGAGATGGATGATCGATAATACATTGTAGGAGAAGCTAGTGATATGAGAAAACTTCTCGTATCACTAGCTTCTCCTACAATGTATCGTCATCTATATCATCCATATTTCGTATCGTCCATCACAAAAACATATTTTGTAACTATTGTATATTAATACGACCCTGGACTGTGATACCAGGACTATACTGTAGGCCTACTATGTGCGAACACACTTCTTTGCTGCAGATGAAAGTATTTCAGTTTCCAAGGCTACTGTAAGATAAGTGGATGACAAACTGTCTAAACTCTTTGCTTCCAGATAACCGTGGCTTCTGTGATGAACATGAGTGCTTTGAAGGCGATGGCGGAGAGTCTTCCAGAGAGCTCGGAAGACATGCTTCAGATACCTCACGTGACGAAGGCCAACTTTGACAAGTACGGCGCCGCGCTTCTTGAAATAACCAAGGAGTACGCTGCGGAGAAGGCCGGTGAGTTGCCCCCCCCCCCCCCCTCGGGGAAAAACTTGGATGTACTCTGCATCATTTATATCATTTTAATATACAGTGAAACCTCTATCAATCATTCTTCAAGGGACTAGGAAAATAAAACCATCCATGCAGGAAAACGATCCATTCAGGAAAATTTATCATTGATTTTCTGGGAGTGGGGTTAGACAAAATGAATGATACAAGCAGGAAAACGATGGATCCGGGAACGATGCATAGAGGTTTCACTGTATGAATTGAGTAAAAAGGAACGGAAAGAACATAAGCTTACCGAGGTTTATAATTATAAGTAGAAAAAGGCCCGACTCATAGTGGAAAGCCAGTTGACAGAACACGGAGATGATTTTGTATACACGAGATTTTGACGTTTCGTCTATAGCCTTGGTCACAGTCGAGTTGAACAGCAGCTTACCGAGGTTTAAATAAGTTGAGAATGGCCTGCTTGTAGTGGAGAGCTGTTGAATGATTGAATTCATTATTTTATTAATTTAAAATTGATTATTGTTTCATTTCGTTACTAACGAAAAACGCTGGGTTTACGCCATTCAAGAATTTTGATTTTGATGAATTTTTTTGAGTTCATATACGGTAGTATAGGCCTACGAACTAAACTGGGGTCTGTTTTCGGGTTTGAATTCGATGTCATTCGATGTCGATGTCATAAATTACATCGTTAGCCGGTGACATTCTGAACAATAAGCGGAGCACGGATATTTGCGCTGCTAAATTCTGAGTGTTGCCAAGCGTTTAGTACTGGTATGTCTATCTGTGCAAGGTATACGCAGTGCTGTGCAAGCCAATCTAATGAAACTCCGAGTCCTGACAAACATGATACGTTCATTTTATTTATATTGGGTTTATTGATGCAATGTAATTACTAATTAGTGATAACCAAGATCCATTGGAATCAGGAAATGTTGAATGAGGGGATAGAACAATGAGATGGAAGCTCATTCTATTAGGTATATTGGACACTTGGAACAAAGAGGGCGTGTCCTGTTGTGAACCAAGGGACCATCCTATCATTCACCGTGATGACAAAACCATGATGCACCTCCAACAGATTGGTCGACTATTGACGGAATTGAACCCCGTTCTCCTGAATGATGACTAAGCGGGCTATCAGCTGGTCCACCATTCTCAGTGATGTACATGATCCATGATACCATTCAGCATTGTTGTTTTGATGTTGTTGTTGTTGCAGTGTTGATGTTGTTTGAGACTGGCAACGCGATGGCAGAGGATGGCGCTGATGACGACAACGAGGACGATCTCCCAGCACCCAAACGACTCTCCACGTTCTCCTCCCCTGCTCGACGCACGCGCGGCAGGAAGAGGGCCGCTGGAGGGGGGAGTGTGGGAGGAGCCAAGAGGTTCAGGAGAGGAGGAGCTAGATCAACGTAAGACGACATGAGAGGGTGGATGTTGCTGAATGCGTGCTGCTGGAGCTCTACTCTTGACAGTTATGACATATGAAATGGAATGAGATTTTGGGTATTTCACTCGTAATGGCTGGCAGACAAATAATTTTTTTTTTGCGTTGATTTCTATTCACATCTCACTTGAAAATTTGTTGCCTATTTGGTTAGCAAAATGTCACAATTAGTACATAAGCTCTCTATTTGGCTTTACAACTGTCATCAACTTGCGCCGACTATGTAAGGCAGTGACGCACATTGTGTGTGGTTCAGTGGTTCACATATCCACAGGCTGCAATTGGCTAGAATCTACCAGTTTCATGAATGGAGATGCAGTGAAAATAATCTTATCTCACATTTCACGATTTTAGAATTCGAGAATAGACAAAAAAAAATGAGAAAAGGTGGAGGGAAACTTGAAATGGAAACTTGATTTTCATGTCACTTATCAGTTCGTATTTCATCAATTTTGCGAACGATACTTCGTAGTCTAATTTGCGACTGAACAGTGAGACTATGTTTGTTCTTGGTTCAGGTCCAGCCGTGCCCGTGGGGGCACCCGGACCCGAGGAACTGCCCGATCAGTGCCCGGAAACAAGTCCGGGCGGGGGGGGATGGCCAGCACGTCGAGTGGAGGACCGGGGTTGATGCCGATGCCAGCGAAGAAGACCGTATCCAACAATAGGCCATCTTTCCTGCCCACTCCAAGAATGTCATTGTTATGATGTTGAACAAACAATAGAACGTCATAAATACATTACATCGTGACTTCATCTTTCCACTGCAACATCTGTCTCTCTCTCTCACTCTCTGCTGTCTTGACTGGGAAGTCTTATAGAATTATTATACGTACTAGTTGCGATACTCATTGTAGTCGAGAGCTTTCTTCTTCTTAATCAAGTTTATTTACATACTGTATTGATTATTAAACGATAATTTGATTGGGTACGTAATTCCATTTACTGCATCTCCAATAAGCTAAATCGATTATTTGTTGTAGGGTTCTGTATTCAATCCATCTTTTTTTATCCTCCTGCTGGTAATGCTGTCTCATTTGCTTCTACCGCATACTGCCTGTACTGTTCACGGCAAACATTTTAATCCTAGAGTTACGAGTCAAGCTAACGTAGGAAGTAAGAAACTATTGAAGTAAGAGATTGATTAAAATGCTGGCATGCAGCAAACTCTTTTAGCCTTCTTCGGAATCATTCTTTTAACAGTGATGAACAACAGTGAAGTAATTTACAGTGTGAAGAATGTTCTGAAATTTTTCGGTTGTATTGTTTTAGTTGTGTACGAGTTGAACCAACCTACGGAAAGAAATATCTCGAGCGTATCATTTAAGTCACACCGTGATTACTAATTACTAATGACTAATTAGTGATCACATCAGGCAATCGCAACTGGGGTTTTCAGAACTTTTTACCCGTTTTTTCTTTCCACCTAATCATCGCTTTTCCTAATTAGAGTTGTATCAACTTTTTACTGCGCGCAAGAGAAACCAAGAGTCGATCAACAGGAGAGAACCTGTTGAGATTGACCTCGACGATCATGCATCATCGTATGTTCTCGACTCGCGATCGTCATAAAACCCGTTTTCTATTGACGCTCGCTGTTCCGAGTTGGTGTCTGTTCTGTCGTTGTGTTGTCATTTGTCGAGATCGGACCACGTAACAGATTCAAGGTATTCAGTCGTATGAGAGATAAAGCGCTAAATATGCTTCTGTAGCTCCATGTTCTTCAGCTGACATCATTATGATTTCCAATTAAAATTAGATTTTTATAATTAACCCGGTTTTAAACCGGTCTGTGCGGGTTTTATAGTACTGTAGTGGTATTGATTCAATGACAATTTTCTGATGGTTACAAGAATCGGCTATTTGTTCCAAGGTAATATGAACTATGGGTTAGTTTTAATTAATTTATCATTCAGGCTGCTTAATTTTGAAGCGGCTGCTCATTCCATTATCTGATAAACAGTTCTTTCTAGGATGGAGTAGCACCCTATATTTGTGTTGTTACCCAATAGTTTGATGCTCAACTCTGCAAAATGCAAGTTTTTATGAATAATTTTTCAATATTTCTTCGTGTATCAAGCATTTCTAATAGTTTTACCGGTACGCTGAAAAAAACTGGATGAATTATTTTCATTTTCACTTTCTTGAATTCATTGTCAATTCACTTTCATGGTGCTGAATTAGTTTAGGGAAAAATTCATTGAAGAAAAAAATTTAATACTTGATGAGTAGGCCTACTATTAGAAAGCAGTATTTCTCATTGTGAATACAGTGAAACCTCTATGCATTGTGCAGTTCCGCCTATGCAGTTCCGCCGTTTTCCTACTTGTATCATTCATTTTTCTCACCCCACCCCCATATAAGCAATATTAAATTTTCCTGGATGGATGGTTTTATTTTCCCGGTCCCTTGAGAAACGATAGATTTAGGTTTCACTGTAGCTCCAGTAATAGCATCCCATAAGGTCTAGGTGGTCAACCTGCAATGACTATGAGTTCAGTGTGTCAGATGTCCTCCATAAAGTAATGTACCATCGAAGTACAGCTCTGCGCTTGCTCCATTGAATCTCTTGTGACTGTCGAAGAGCAGTCATGAATCTGACAACCAATCAAAGGTCAATAAATTGTAAATACTCATAAACAGCCGTACCTATTTACCAATCTTCCATTGAATATAAATAACACTGTCTTAGTTATAGAGTATTTCAGTTTTAGTAGATATTTTAATATTTTATATTGTGTACAACTTATGTGAAGGTTCATAAATTATAAGTTATTAGTTACCTAGTAGGTAATAAAAAAACGAAAGTGTCTTTTAAACATAGTTGTTACTATAATTTAAACCCAGATATGTGTAAACATGACTTTCATTTTCCCTTCCATTACATTGAGAATTTGGAACTTAGTACCTTGTTGCATCTATTGTGTTGAAGCGCAACAACAGCGCGGTACCGATAATATCATTATGTAACGTACAAGACATAGGCCTACAAGAGAAACACTCCAATTTATATTTTTGAAAAATAGGCCCGATCTGCTGTCTGTATTTGCACTGGCACTTTTGTTTTTCCATATTCACTAACTAATTTCACTTTCACCTTTTTACATCTCAGTTGATAAAGTTTTGGAGAAACGGCATTTATAATGCTTGTTTTCTGAAGATCACATTTCTGTCACCATTATGTTTAAATATAATGGAATCGGACGTTTGTCACTTCTTGTCACCTTTTAAAAAACATGATCCAACATCAAATGTATTGAAACATGAAGTATTACCGGTATACAAGCATGTATTGAAGCACTTCTAGAATTCATAGCTTTTATTGTTACATATTGCTATTTTTACATGTCTCTTATATTAACCTAACCCATGCCCATACTCACCTAATACGTAACAAGAGAGAAACGTATAACTTGGTATGTATAACAGAAATCTTCAGCTATTGAATTTGTAATGCTTCAGCTCAAACAACATGACTGTGTACTGAATAATTCATATAATATTTTCTTCAATAATAATTCCAATAAATAATCTTCTGTGTTAAATATTCTCATTCCATTTCATAACAAATCTAACTGTATCATCAAAATCTAACTGTTTCATCAAAATCTAAATCCATCATTGGAATCTAGCTGTAATTTTCCCAAATTGTCTTGGATCACACCCTGTGTCAATAATGTGCCTTGGGCATACTATTCCGTTATAATTATTTATAATCTAATATATTCAATTCCAACTTGTCAACTATAAACATTTACTCACATAATCCTAAGGAAGAGAATTATCATCAAAAAAAATGTTAATTCGTGATTTAAATTTTAGTGGGATTTTACGAGGATTCTCGAAATGACCCTGACCTCATGAGGCTTGTCAACAAGTAGTTGCTGTTGACTAGTTGTCAAATATGGACGATTCAGCAGGCAGATGCTGAGCTAGCATTTTCTCTTGTATGGCCTAGGCCTACTCTTTATTTTCCGTTTGGTGCACTAATTGTAATGAAATTACGTGGCAGGAATTTAGGTATGTAATACGATCTTAGTATGTACAATTAGTATTCGTGTGCAATCAATATCCTTCACTTTACGTCGTGGGTTCATGATATTTTAGGGTTATGAGTGTACGCCCCCTGTCATTCAGGCTATAGGCCTACTACAAACTCATTGCCCCTCTGTATTTTTGGCTAAGATTATTAGAATATTGGGATAGCTGTTACCCTTACCTTTGTCAACTGGTGTTTGATTTTCTAGTGTTTGGTGTTTTCTAATATTTGGTGTTTATATCTATCAGAAAAAGTTACGGCACGGTAAGAATTGTTGGTTTTTCTAGGTTTTATTATTATTATTTAAACTTGTACAATTGCTAATAAATGCGCGGTGGCAAGCTATTCCACCAACTCCCTAACCTTCCGATGGAATAGCTCTTTAACCCTATTTCATCCCCCTCAAATACTTCCACTAGGGGCCTAAGCCCATTCCAGTCTCTACTTGTCCTGTTCAAGAACAAGAATTTACCGACATCTAATCTAGCCCCCTTTATAACTACCGCTCTATCATGACTTAGCCTACCCCATATCCTGACTCTTTTCTTTTTATCAACTTACTGAGCTTCCCAACTTTCCTCCCTCTCCTTCCAGGGAGTTTTAAACTCACTTTAATATAATGGTTTTTGGATAGACAGCTGTATTTTGACAGCTGTTCATTATGTCAGCTGTCTGTTGTTATTGTATTCTTATAATTACCTTACTGTATATTTGTAATTATATATCACGGCTTTTAGTCACTAGTTATGGGTGCGATAATTTTTTAAAAAACCACATAGAAAGTGTTTTTGTGTACTTTAATGTTCCGCATTTCATATGGTCAGGTAAGGGTCACTCTATTTCATTTATTTACTGTGTTGCTTCTAGGCCGAGTGATGGTGAGCCAACCAATAACTTTTTCTAAGTTGAAGAGCAAATATTACGTTTTGGTTCAAAACGATTTCTTCTAACCGGCAATTATGGACTGGCTACGTACGACAACAATCGTCCATATCAAACAAGAACCAGGTAATAATCTACGCGTATGTTTTATTAAATTTACCATCGAATTATATTAGAACCAGAATTATGAAGGTGTAGCATTATTACCAGATCTAGACCCAACCTAAAGTTTAAAGGAATTAATTAATTTGAAAATGCTATGTATATTTCAGATTCTATCCAGGATGAGATCGACATTCAGGATCATGTCCCAGATGATCCATACCCGAATGTCACCATTCAGGATATCGTGGCCGGTATGCTGAAGAAGACCACGGATGAGAAAAGACTGAATGGTATACTAGCTTGAACAGGCATCAGCCAATACTTTTGATGTACGGTAGAAGTTTATGCTATTTCAGCGTATAGTCTGCTCTGGGCGTAATCTGTTTATATATGTGAATAGTTTTCTCTCGTTAGTCTGTTGGATGGATGACGGGAAGAAGATGGCTGTGGTCATCTGCTTTGTAAGATGAGCGTTATTTTACATGAAATGTAATGGAAAGCTATAGAAGCTTACACACCTTGATTTCACCTTCAACTCAGTGCCTGCATGATATACGTAAATTCATTATTTCAATCGTTTTATGATCTAATCGTTGTTTCTTGTCTCCTTAATATTTTCTAAATTTATCTTTATCAATTGGTGTAAAACAATACATGTAGGCCCTATAATGATTTTTATCTTTAATACAGCTCATCTGATTTATGTGAAACTTTGGCAGTAATTTGCATTTTGTCGAAGATTTTTTTTCTCATATTTTCCCTCTTGGGTTATTCTTCATGAGATTTTTCAAAATTTCAAAATTATTTTCCTCAAAAGTGGTTCAACCAATTGTACGTAGAGCACGAACCAGAAAAGAATCTAAGTTTTTGCTTTGCTCATCATACTAAGATTTTTTGAGTCGGTTAAGTAGTCAATGGGATAACGAGATGATCGTTTATGTAATGGAAAGGAAGCGGTCATCGCCTATATTGCAGGAACAATCCCAGCATTTACCCAAGTTCACAAACCACGAAAAAGCCTGGTAAAGATGAACGGTGGCGGGGATCTAACAGGGGTGCCATCTTTCCTCACCTCCCGGTCACGCGGTGCAAGCACATTACCAACTGAGCTAGCAGTGTACAATATCTATTTTAGTGGACGTGGTCGGCCGTTACAAGTGCGAGCATTGCGAGCGCAGCTACAAGCACAAGTTCCACTGGAGCCGACACAAGACGCTATGTGGCCGGCCGCCGCCGCTCAAGTGTGATCACTGCGCTTACCGCTCCAGAGAAAAGTACACCTTGGCAAAACACTTAGAGAGGCAGCGTGAGTTACACAGATATAGCAGTTATATTTATAAACGTGATGAATAGATCTAAGATAGGTATACTAATACAAGTGTCATTTATACATGGAGTTATTTTCTTTGCTTTCAACCGTTCTATTTGCCTGTTGCATATATATGCAACAATGACAATTAATGCTCCAATCCTGAATTACTAAGCAGTACTATCTATTAATAGCTGTGAGGATACCTAGCACTGATACCCAACCCTAAAATAATACTTATAATCCCATTGATAGATAACGTAGCATCAAGGAAAGGGTTTAATAATATGCCTACTGTAGTTATTGATTGACAATAGGCCTAGTAATTTAATATGAATAGATAGGCCTGGCAAATGACCATATGTGATATAATGTTTTTTAACACAATATAAATACAAACACACACATACTACTGCACACACATTATTCTGCACTACACGGCTCTAGAATGTTCCTCGATTTTTACACCGTAAAACGTAAACTGACGTTGTGTCACAAAAATATTGAAACCCGAGTTGGGAGCCCAGTGGCTTCCCCACTACTTCCTGCAGCCCCTTCGCCTACCACCCCAGAATTGTCGTCCCATCCCTATTGTCTAGAGTATGAACTTTGCTTCCCTCTTTGGGCTCTTTAAAAATTATGTAGTGGTTGGATAATTACTGTTTTATTTCGTGATGAAATATACATACAAAGCATAACCAGAAGAATCACTGACCTTAGTCAATGCCAATCATCAGAATAAAAAAGCAATTTTATTTCATATGATATGATATTATGACTCAAGTCATTTGAAAAAAACTGTTTGAAACTACCCTAGTAATAAAATATGGGCTGGACATTAAAATACCAGCACGCTATTATTTTACAAGAATATATAACTTGAAATGCAAGATTTCAATGTAGTGTGTCTCAATCAAGTAGAGAACAATCATGCATGAGCTCCAGGTCCAAATTGTCCTCACTGTTGCTAGTTTTATCAGGACAATGACACGACAAGTCTTCAATCGCCCTCGCAATAAAACATAGAATGTCTGTGTGTTCTTCTATTTGTTTATCAGTCGGTTTGCCAGCTCCGTGTCCAGATTTTGTTCCTACTCGGATCAACAGCGGTCGTTTCTGTTTGGGGTAGTCACGTAAAGTGTTCTGCAGGGTAGCTATAAACTTCAACGAGTGGAGCGGTACCACCCTGTTGTCATGGTCTGCCGTTAGTAGTAATGTAGCTGGGTACTGTGTCTTTTCATCTTCAGGGATCTTGATATTGTGTAATGGAGAATATTTATGAATATACTCGAACTGCTCTTCGTTGTCTGAGCTGCCGTATTCAGTAATAACAGTCGGACCCATCGTGAACTTGTGGTACCGTAGCATATCCAATACCCCGACTTCTGATATAGCTACTCCGAATAGGTCTGGTCTTTGATTTATACAAGCACCAACCAGTAATCCACCATTAGAAACCCCTTGTATTGCTAATTTACTTCTATTCGTGTATTTATTTTTGATCAAGTATTCAGCTGCATACTGGAAATCATCGAAACAGTTTTGTTTGTTGAATAGTTTTCCTGCTTCATACCATGACTTACCGTATTCTCCTCCTCCTCGGATATTTACGACCGCGACAGCTCCATGGAAATGCTCCATAAACACCAAATAGAAGATGTTGAATTTTGGCATCTTGTTATAATTGAAACCTCCATATCCGTGCATCAGTAAAGGCTTGGATCCGTCCTTCACCATTTCTTTCTCATGGATTATGAACATCGGAATAGGTGTACCATCTTTAGATTCGAAAAATACCTGATTTGTTTCGTACTTTTTAACGTCGAAGCACTGCAATTTAGATTCGTGGAAAGTTGTTTCGGTCATTGTTTTCAAATTGTAGTGTAGTATTTCTCCCGGAATTAGAAACGAAATGAGTTTGATGAAAATTTCCGAGTGCGTTCGATGACCTGTGACACACTCCACTTTACCAGCGCATATTGGAAATATTCTCAACAATTCTCCTGTCCTGAGATAACGCAGCTGCACAACGTGCTTCACGTCCTCAATGTACGTCACCAACAACTTGTTCGTGTGGACAAGTATCGCACTTTCAAGCCGATTCTTTTCGTCTTCCGCCAAAACTTCTTCCCACTTATCTTCCTCAGGTTCGTTCATATTTATCTTGACAATGCGATAATTCGGTGCATTTTTATTAGTTATAAAGTAAAAGTTTGGACCACGATTTGTCACATATTTGTATTGAGAATCCAGCTCTGTTATCATTGGTTTCATTTCCATATTTTCTTGAACCTCTTGAGTTAAATCAATGATAAAAATCAAGTGATCGTGTATTGAAATAGAAACTACTAAATAATTTCCACAATGACTCACTTCTGTGTCTCCTAACCTGGCTTGTGGATACTCTTCCATGGCAACCACTTGAAGGTCATCTTCTTGTTGAGTACCTAATAAATGATAGTATAATTTCTGAGCTGGATCTTTTGCTGTTGCCCTGGCGGTGATATCCTCAACTTCGAGATATCTACAGTAAAACAATCCCTTATTGTCGTGGGACCAACTCAAGCAGGTGAATTTCACATCTTGTAGCACATCTGGTAGATCTTCCCCTGTCGTGACATCTCTGAAACGTATCGTGTACCAGTCAGATCCAGACTCACTTAATGCATAGGCCAGGATCAAGTTATCCTCTGAAAAACTGTACTCGCCCAAGGATATGGAACCGTCTACGGACATGCCATTGATATCTAGGAATATTCGTGATTCGCCAGGTTTTTCTTGGAAATACAAATCACATTGATTTTGAAGACCGGTATTCTTACAAAACACGTAAGTGTCTCCTACTTTCATTGGTGCATAGAACTTCGTATAATTTGCCAAGTGTGTTAGTCGCTTGTGGATGCCAGCTCTTCCGGGATAAGTGTCAAGATAGGAGCGAGTTAAATAGTTTTGAGCGTCTACGAAGGATGATGTTTCTGGTGATTCGGGGTCCTCAAGCCAACGATACGGGTCGGTTACCTGAAGGCAATTTAAAACAAGTTTATAAGCATTACCAGTCTTTATCCAAATACATGGCTGAAAATACGTGGCAAATAAATACTGGCTGTAAACACACTTAGAACAACTATCTGTTATCAGCGATATAGGCCTATTTTCCCTGAATAAAACTCGCAGCAAACGAAATACTGAACTTGCAAGAAATGGTTATCTTGTTGAACTTCAATTTTACTTTCAATGAGTTTTTTTTTAAAGATATTAAAGAGAATTATTATGTAGGTAGAAGGTGACTCGAGATATTTTCGGGTATTCATCTGCTTTTTTAAAAAATAATTGCAAATATCGTACTGTTTTGCTACAACCATTACACGACATGAAGTTACATGCTGTTTGAAGGCCCTTTTCATGGCTCGCGGCAGTTTTTTTTTTCTGGCCAACCAGAAAGCCGTGAATTCTGCCGCTTGAACCTGTTCCTCGCTGCCGCAAGAGATGGAATAATTTTAACTTTTGAAATAAAATGCCGCGGTTAAATCCCCTCACACATACAAGAAGTAAGGTTATGTAGAAATATAACATCTAAATCAGTAAGTTTTCAGATATATATTATTATTGTATTTGCATGCTACATAGTACGATGCTGAGAATCGCTTTAACGCCCGAGTTGAACTCGAATTATATATGAAATAAATTAATGAAATCTCGAATCGGATGAGAAGAAACGCGAGTTAGTGATCAGAGCAGGCAGCAGGCGATATTTTTAAACGCCCACCGCCTGCCGTGAGCCATGAAAACGGGCCTTTAATCCAAGAGACGTATTGTATAGTGGTTGTCTTGACTGTCACAAACAATTATTACTTTGTTTTTGCTAGATTTGGTATCTCATAGAAGCGACATAAGGCCCATTGACTCACCTCTGTCCCGTGATAGTCGTCCACCACATCATCGTCACGTCTTGCTACGGGGTAGATGAACTTCTTGGGGCACATTGTACCTTTATATGGACGCCGCCCAATGAATTGTGGAGTAAATCTTTGATTCAGATATGTGTATCGCGAAATATTTTGTATCCCTGTAATTGAGAAAACAAGTTTGTGTGCAACAAAAACTCGTATCTCTCATGAAACAACATTTTTTCCACAGTAACACATAATGATAAACAATTGAATCAAGTGTTCTTTTGAAGCCAGATTCGTAGTAACACAGTTGCACGGTTTTTCTGCCTCGATATGTCACGTGAATCCGGTGCCACCGTGTTATTATGAAGCAGGCTTTAGAAAGAAATAAGAGCATAATAATAGCTGGCAACAAGAGATAAAGTTGAAATATAAAAGAATAGATATACTTGTAAATAAATATACTAGGTTAATACATAAATAAGATATATGATAGGACCTAGATTGTATAGTTCGAAGTTAATAACAGATGAGAATAATTATGTTGTTTCTTACTAGGTTATGTAGATGGGGGCACATTCCTGTACATTACTTACTTGCTTGACGCTAATCCTACTCCTTACTCCTTGGATGAGCGCAAAGGACGAGTGAGCAGTAAATCGCTACTCTTGAAACAAAAGTAAGGCAGTAATAACTTGGAAGTCGGTAATGCAGAGTAGAGATACGTTGACCAATGATGAATCATATAAAAAAAAGTGAAACCTTATCAGTCTTTTAAATTTTGTACCAAGGTAAATATGCTTGTTGTTAAAAGAATCCAAGAGACCGTGGTAAAATAAACGCAATACCAAAAACATAGATTTTGTCAAATATTTGTCGTCACATGTCACACTAGTCCACACATGTAAATGATAGAAAGACAGTTATTTGTATTTGATGCGCAATTTAAAAATTGATTCAACCAATACTAGTAGTTTTTCAAATTTAAACCAAAAATGAATTACGAGAAGATGAATTTCATAGTATGAAAAATACCCACTTATTTATATTTCTTCAGTTTTTGAAAAACCGGAACATTTGTTGTTCCCGAGAACATTTCTCTTGGGACACCGGGCCAGGAACCTCAAAAAAAGGACAATCCCGGGAAAAATTACTGGGACATATGTCACCTTATGTTAGGCCCAAATAGTTCTTACATTTTATACGATATGCCTACCATCTGGAAGATATAAGAAAATGTGGTTCTGTTGTATGGAATTATAATTTGATATCTCATACTGTTTTAAAGTTATCACCAAAAACTGAAATCTTTCTAAATCAACTCCCATGAAAGAGTATGTATGAATTGATTTATTAAAAAATGATACTTTAACAATTAGCCTACCTATGTTTTTTTTTTCAATAACATTGAAACTTGATACAAAATCATTGTTCCCCTATTAAGCCTAAGGATGTATTATCCTTATAATCATTATCATTATTATTATTATTATTATTATTGAGGATGTACCTATCTGTAGTTATCAATATAAAACTGGTAATATCTGAGAAGCACAGCTATTTTGAATATACAAACGAAGTTCTTTTACTCAGTAGGCCTACGTGATCTTCACAATCACTCATGTTTTGAAGACTTGATAAATGCAATTTGCTGATTAGCCATGTTGCGTTCCAATATTCCAGATTCAGGTGTTCAACGGTCTGCACTACGCCGGAATTGCCAGTTCTTCCAGAAGCCGGTTGACGGGCCTCCGCTAGCGTTCAAGTGCCCTAACTGTGTGAAGAGTTACGAATACAAGTACGCCCTCGACAGGCATTTGGCCATCGAGTGCAGTTTACCGGGTACGTTTGCCGGGGAGTTTATTGCGCAACTTACATTAGGTCTGTGTAGAGTGGGAGCTGGCAACCTTCCTTACTAGCAGTTTCAAGTATGCCTTTAACTTGTATACTGAAAAGCTTTGCATTTACACATTTTCACCAGAGTACGGTAGATGGAAAAACTAGTGCGGCTGTTCAATGACATGATCTGACATCGATTAATCAAAGTTTTTTTTCATGAAAATCGAACGATCGATAATCAATTATTTTAGCCTTCGATGAAAAAATATTTGAACGATAATCGACCATTATTTGATTGATCAAAGAAATAACTGTCAAAGATGAGAATAAAACATGTTTATATTTAATAATATTCATAATATATAACGGAACAATTCTGTGAAAAAAATACCTCAAGACCAGATTATATATGGGGTAGATATTGTATAGATCAGATAGAGATAGGTAGGTAGGTAGAAACTAGGTAGGTAGGAAATAAAGTTATAAAGTTGAAGTAAAAAGTAAAGGGTATAAGTTGAAGGTAAAGTATGAAGTTCTTTCGTTTTTAGCTTTTGCACTCAGTTAACATTTTGTAGGGATGTTACAAACTATAAAAAGTTGAAAACACAGAGATAAATCTAAATCTAAAATATTTTCAATATAATGATGAGCCTGCTGAGGTTCCAGGAAATCAGGACAAGCAGATGCCAAAGCTAAATTAGGCTTAGTTTGTGCTTATTTCTGCCGTTGATTTTGATTTTTTTTTTGCGTAGGTAATGCAACACTGGGAACGGACACGATGACGCAAGCTGTTCGTAACGAGGTGTACTATCCAGAGCTATCAGCGCTGAATCTCTTCTCGACGAAAGTTAAGCAGGAACCACCTTCACCTCGTAAGTAGCTAGTATCGTGTATTAATTCAAACTTTGTTAATACACCTTTATTAATTTAAACTCTGTTCATTCAAATTGATTCAGATTACAGTGAAAGCTCGATGCATTGTACCTGCATCCATTGTTTTCCTGCTTCTATCATTCATTTTGTCCCACCCTATTCCCATTTAACCAATGTTAAATTTTCCTGCATGGATGGTTTTATTTTTCTGGGCCCTTGAAAAACGATGGATTGAGGTTTCACTGTAGGCCTATGTGAATGATTCAGTTTCTCTGAATAGGTCTGGCTCTGGTCCATACAAAGTTTTTACTTATATAATCTAAAGTTGAACATGCTGATGATTCAAACTTCTGTAATTCAAAATGGGTAAGGTATCTTCTATTTTTATTTCATTTTTTAATATATTTTATTTGTACAGCCATTGAATTTGGAATTGACAAGGTTGTACTGTGTGTATTTCTCCAATTTCAATTATTTCAATTAAATTCGAATTATCGATTATCCAACAAATTTGTGAGTTGTTAAATGATCGATTATTGTTCGCTCGATTTAAAGACAATTTGATGAACCGTTTTCACTTTTTTACAAGGAAAGGCAACCTTAGTTTCTCTTATTGATCCAGGTTCTGACCCGGACGAAGAAGACGCACAGAATCATGCCCAAGATCACTTGATGCGGGACTTCCTTGCCAGCGCTGTAGAGAAAGTCAAGCAAGAAAATATAAGCAAGTATATTTAGAATATTTCCTTAGTTTCATTTCAGATTATAGCGATCGTATCAATGGACGTGGAAATGTGTCTTGTCACTCATGCTATTTCTGATGCAGACTTTCCAGAGCTATGTAATGATGATGTTGTTTTAGGATTTTGGATCTCTCAGTTTTTTTATGATGGTTCAAGTTATTATACCGTATTGTCCCGAATATAAGCCGACCCTCAAACTTTTAGATCAACAATTGAAAAAAGGGTTCATCTCCTTTCCATGTAAATCATCACTATTCCGAGTTGGAATTTAGTTGATTTCGTATTGCGTGCGTGAGGAAGCTATGCCAACTGCGTTTGAGAAACCGTTGAGAGGGGCCTCACGATCGTGTGTACTCGGCTATGGCCGATGACGCGCGATCGTCATATGGCCCGCCTACTCGTCAAGGTCTGACAAGCAGCTATCAGCTCAACGTGCCTTTGTTTATTATTGCGCGTCAAATAAAATTGATGGATAATGGAAAATGATGCTTCTTCGTGATAAAACATTTATTTAACGTGTTTTTAGTGCAATATTTTGCATTTTCAAGTAGATTCCATTGTTAAGAGTGTGCATGTGTAGTGCGCCCAATCATATTCAGTAAAAAACGTGTTTTTGACCGATTTTAGGTTGAGATCCGCATATACGCCGAGGGTGACTTTTGGACGCGCAATTTCGAGAAAAACCCTGGGCTTATATTCGGGACAATACGGTATTGTGTATCAAATCATTATGGAACTACGACTTCTACCATATAGACTGGTATTGTTATTTCTGATATAAATAAAAGACCTCCAACAAAAAGATTTGTTTAGACAGTAGAAATTCTACTCGATTATGCTGAGAGAAAATGGCATGAACACCTATTTATGTCTGTTATACAACAAGTATGTAATTATAACCAAATGTTAAATGCATAGTGCAATAAACTAGGGTTTGTAACACCATTATATCAAGTTTCAAGTTTACAATCAAGTACAATCAAGTTTATTTCCGTGGCATTTTTATTTTTGTTATTTGTCTGTGCTCAACGATCTCGCCAACAGCTAGGTTACACCGGGAAATGAATGAGCAGATGATAACGGAACGACGTGAATATAAGTACGTTTACATGCCTTATAGACAATTATGGTACTCGAACACACCCACCCACGAAACTGACTTCAGTTTCTAAAGCAGTACCTCAGCATATAAGTGGATAAACTGCGCTGGAATAACCTTGAACGCTTTTGCCGATCCATAGATACAACAGCGATAATCCGAAGTTTGTCAACACTTGAGATATATTTGGATAATTTAAAATAACAAAACATTTTTTTCCTAGCTATTCGTTTGGATCGTAAAACATGAACAAGGTAAGAGTGAACTTGCTGTATGTTTGTTTATATGGGGCCCTCTCTGTATGTTCAATTATCGTGTCTGTCAACTACGTACCGTAGTCTATATTAAATTCTCACGGCGTGTTAATCGGGTTGTGGTAGATTTTTTTTTTGGAATATATTGTTCGTGGCACTTGGGCATATATTAGGAGAATGCTTTGTAGGGGTCGTAAACAATCGCTATCAAAGATGCTTCTGTGTTACTTCGTAACCAGATAAACGTAGCGATGAGATGAGTTGCAATATATTCATATGAATTGTAATTAAAATCGGTATACACACCTTCATTTGAAAATATTATGTCTAGTCACTCACTGCCTTCTTTACTCATCATGCCTCCGTGGTTATTAATTGCCTCCGTTAATATTGGTGTGCGACTCTAATTGATTTAAAGTAACTTTTGAGCATTTTAATAGATTTAGGTGAATTGTGCTAGAGAACTCACATTTTATTTGTTTTTATTTAACAATGGCTGATCCGATTTATGTAAATCATTAGATTAATGTGTATCGCGTTATTCCATTTTTTTTTTTGTATTTTCCCCTGTTGCTTATTATTATGTGAGTGTTGAAAATTTTGCAGTGTATTTTCTCTGAAGCAGTCCAACCGATTGTAGGCCAAAACAATGCAAAACAAAATTGGATAATGAATGACACATAGATGTGCACGCCAAGTTTCATCACAATTTATGTTTTCGTTTGACCAGGGCTACATTTTGTTAAATTACGGCTGATTCAGTTTTCAGTTACATCAAGTAACAAATTGACTGTATTACGGAGACAGCGAATGTGATTGTTGCGGCTGCATTTTCAGAGCCGCCGGCCAGACTCGAGTGCGCCAACTGCGCCAAGCGATTCACGGCGCGCCACAACTACTTGCGTCATGTGACCTCGGCCAAGTGTGCCGGAGCATCAGCTGTAGAGTGTTGCCACTGTGACTACAGTGCTGTTAACAAGAGTGGACTGTTGGTACACCTGAGAAGAAAACGTGAGTTGCTAGTGCCTTGAGTGGATGGATCAATGATGATGATAATTGATTATCTGACTAGTTGAAGATTTAGCATGTACATTTTTTAAAAGTATAAATAAAATCTCATTCTCAGTTTATGTCCAAACAATTAAAAGTGTCGTATAATTTTATACAGTGTCAAATTTTCAGTGTCAACATAATATATAAACTATCGCTTGAACTAATACAAACAACTATCACAAACATCCATTTTTTTTTTGTAATTATTCAATTATGAATTTTTAAATGATTAATGTTAATGTGCAAAAAAATCAAATAATGAATGGTAAAAACTGAAAACTCTGAAGTTGGTGCTATACGGAAGATAATTAATTATCTGATTAGTTGAAGATTCAACTTGGAAAAATTAAAAAAAGTAGGCCCATAAATAGAATATCATTCCCAGTTCATGTCCAAACAATTATAAGTGTTGTAGGCCCTATAATTTTATAATAATTTTATGTATCATTTTCAATGTCAACCTAATATATATATTTTTTCAATAACATCGAAACAAGATAGGCTACAATCATTGTGCCCCAATTAAGGCTATGGATGAAAGATGAGATCGTTGACCTAATATATGAACTATCTCGTGAACTAATGCTTACAACTTTCAAAAATATATTTTCTTTTCAATGATCAAGTCATCAATTATTTTCAAATGATCAATGTGCAAAAAAATGAATAATGAATGGTAAAAACTGAAAACACTGAATATTGGTGGTATACAGAAGAACAATTTGAATAATTTTCTAATTTATAATACATTTAGTATTACCTTTGTAAGTCTTATTTTTTTATCCCACCCATTGTTCCTCATCTTGAATACTTTCTTTTGTAAGATTTTCACTTTAATAAATTTTGCAGTCCAGTTCTCTGAAAAACATACTAATGAGGTCCCACTGTTTTCCCACATCTCTATCAACGCCCGTCGGTAACCAGTAACGTTTGTCTTGTTTCCTGCGGCGCAGACGAGGAGTGTTTTGCCAAGCGCCCGCGCGCCCAGTGCCCGAACTGTCCGCGGAACTATAAGGGTGCGGAGGGCCTGTCGTATCACGTGAAGTACGAGTGCGGTGTCGAGCCCAAGTACCGGTGCTACGCATGTCCGTACGCCGCCAAACAGAAACACCGAATCATGTCCCACATACACAACAAGCGTACGTAACTTAACGGTGGTCCCCTGTGTAGGCCTACACACTCAATAGAGAACCCTCTTTAATTCAAAATTCAATGGACCCAAAAATTCGAATTTTGAACTAGGCCTATGGAAGTTTGTATTAGGCCTACCAAAATATTTACTATTAGGCTTATGGGTCCAAACTCAGTGGGATATAGAACTATTGTTTGAATTATACAGCAGAATTTGAATAATCAGAACTCCACTTTGAAGTGCAATGGAGTCGATTTAGCAGAATATCATTTTTTTTTTCATCTTTTTTGAACTGTATAAGATATCAAAATTCTAGTACGGGGAAACAGATATTTTTTGTAACTTCAAAATTGTAAGGGTAAAATCTTACTAAATGTTCTGAATGGAAAAGTGTCTGATTGAGACTAGTAACTCACGTCCGCCTCCTGTGTCTCAGTTTCCATAAGTACTGCTTTACAAACTGAATTCAAGTTGGCCGTGAGTCCCGCATAATAAAGCATAGAATTTTGTGAACACATTTAATTCATCTCGCTAATATCCTAGCTGTTGGTGGGGTCATTGAGCAAACAATGACCATCCGAACAGACTGACTACTCACTGCTATTATACTCACCCTTGTGTCAACCTACCAAAGTGAAATTATATGTCAGTTATGTTAGTAATCTACGCGAGGCAGCTAGTGACGTGTGTTTCCTCGTGTGTTTAGACATGAAAATCAAGTCCTACTCCATGCGTCGCCAACATGCTTCACGCGTCCCATTCGTCAAACAGGCTTTGGATATAACGCGTTTCACGTGTCGGATATGCATGCGCAGCTACAAGGAGAAAGACGCTCTGAGTCGACACGAACGGGACGATTGCGGTAAGACACAAGCTTTCCGTTCACTAGTTTAAATTATTCATCATGCGGCAATTACCTGTTGATAACCCGTGTTTCCGTTTGACGTCAAAAAGTCATATCGATTAATCGACTTTCTTTTTAATTTCATAATTTGTTGCCAGATTATGACGTAATATCATTATCATTATTAATTATAGATTTGTAGACTTTATTTAATTTTGTGAAATTCTTGAATCAGTTTCAAGGAGGGCTGTGTGTAACCTTCAGACTCGTTTACAAACGAAATCAGGAGTAAACTTGAGTTGAGGAACAAGAGAAAGTTTTCATGGCTATTCAGAACAACTAATTTGGTAGTAAGTAACTGCCAATGAGATCGCTTGTTTATAGCAGCAGCTGATCTAAGTGACCTGTGACTTTTTACGTTGTTGTTGATTAGTAAACCAATTGGTGGTGGCGTACAGCTTGATGTAAAATAAGGAACAATGTTCTGGAGATGGCAAACATTGCTCTTACGGCCAAGTTCTTACTGCTACTGGTGCGTGGTGTTTTGTGAACAGGAACATAACATAAAATGTCATTGGGCAAACTTTGCTCTTAAAAGTTAATTAACTATTAAATTCGATTGTGAATGCGCCTTAACACAGTAGGCCTACTTTACATTTGAATAAAATAAGTAAAATAATAAACATATTTGAAATAGTCAACTTTATGATATTGATTATGACAATATAAGCAAAGTATAGTAATGACTATGTGAGTCATATCAGCTATATAGCCTGGCATGGCAAGGATTTCTTTGGGCAGTCAACCCGTTGTGTGCGGAACAGCCACTAAGATAGAATCATTGTTATGATTATTCTTATCAACTTGACGTTGATTAGAAGATCGATATTGAATCAATATGACTTTTTGTTTGGTTCAGGTAAAAACTCTCAGTACCCCTGCTCTAGCTGCCCCAGAGTATATAAACAGATGCGCGCACTGGCAAGGCATGTAGAGTTTGAGTGTAACAAACCGCCGCAGTTTGCTTGTACGCAGTGTGACTACCGAGCCAAGCGCAAGTACACTCTCTCTCAGCACGTTGCCAAGAAACATGCTTCCAACAGCTGACTGGAGAGACAAGGAAGAGAAGAGGGAGAGACAGGAGAGAAGAGGAAGAGACGAGAGAGAAGAGGGAGTCACGGGAGAGCGAAGGGAGAGACAGCTACATCACGGGTCTCTCCCACATGGGAGAAACCCATTGGTTGGTGCTTCAATGTCTGTAAATAAATGCATGGTCGTGTTATGGATTGCTTCTACCGACGCTCGGACGTTCTAAGACCAATGAAGATCGTTCCCGATCAAACAGCTCGTTCACTCTTGTCAAAGCCATTCACTCAGATGAAAGATACAGAGCAGTGAACTATGCACAGGGTTATGCAACTAACTACGTTCATTTGCATAACTCCTTTCGTATTCCTAATCATATATGTAATTTTTTTCGAAAGTAACTCGGTTTTAAACCGGTTGTGACAGTTGGGAGCCTGACGTCATGCCTAGTTTGAAAAAAGTTGTAGAATTCCAACACATTGACTTTATTCCGTACTTGATTGTTGGCTTGTGCAATATATTCTATACCTTGGCAATTTTCACGTAGGGCCTACATATTTTTTATTATTTACATAGTTTGAGCTGTAGGCCTTTGTTTAATTATCGTTAGCCCACATGGGATTTTTATTTATTTACGGTATTTCTTTATACTCGATTTAGAATGTAAATTATCATAGTGTGCCAAATATCAAATATGTAAACGAACAATATGTTGAAACCCAGTAGGGGTGCCGTTTGATGTCAAGAAGTGACGTCGATACCGCCGTTGATCAGTGGAACGTTGATCAGTATTTTAAATCTGAAAAATGATCAATCAATAATCAATTACTTGATGATTTGAAGAAATAATTTCAAAGAATAATGTAAATATCATCAAATGAATATCTTGCACAATGGGTCAATATGTCCGAATAATTGCGTAAAATTGAAATCGTTATATGGTTGGCACCTATTTCCGTAACTGTGCAATATTGGAATATAGATAATGATAATCGACGGTATCACCAATATCTAGCATTGTGAAGTACTGTAGTAGGTTTTATTTCGGAGATCTGTTGAAACCAATACTGACGGAACCACGGCTGCCACTTGTACGAAAGAGAACAGTCAGCATATATAAAAAGGATATTTGGTAGAAGTTGATGTTCAATATTATTGTATGATCGATAATCGTGGGCTTCACATCGATTATCAAATAGAAATATAATGATTGTTTCAGATAAGATTCCATAATCATCATGAAATAATTGATAATTGAATATATTTGAATATGTTCCCTGGTCACACTTCCTTTAATTTTTTTAACCTAGCATCGGGTTTAGCAACGCACTGTTATAATAACTAAGATCTATTGATGTCAGATGAATGACTGGTGAGTTGGTGGGGTCAAGGTTTCTTGGGGAATGGAAATGACAGTGGGAAGGAAGCGGTCGTGATGTATATTGTAGGAACCATCTGGGCATTTACCTAGGCTACAGAGGAAATCCACTCAAAAAATACATAAAGATGACGGGAATCGAACCAAGGTCCGATCTGCCGTCATCTCCAGGTCACATGAAGCAAGTGCATTAGCACTGAGCTACTTGTGCCAGTTGTATTTATTTTAGTTTAAAATAGAACTTACTTAGAAGAAAGAGTAAGTAGAAATAACTTGTAAGCATTTTAAATTTATCATTAGCGGGAATGTTGGCCAATTGCGTACAAAAAAATGTTGATCGCCACACTCTTTTATTTGATATTTTCATTTTTTGAATTTTATTTTATTGGGTGTTCAAAGTGACATTACATATCAATATGCTGATGATATCGATACCAAAAACACAATCAATTATCATGTGAAATGGTTGAATATCTAAATATCTATCTAGAATAATATATATATATATATATAGGGGCCTATATGTATGTTATCACCTCTCTACTCTTGTCTTCAATAATATTCATTAATAACTAATCATATTGGGGTTGCCAGTAAGTTTATATTAGCGATATTATAGACCCAAATATATATATATTAATACGAATATTATTGAAGGCAAGAGTAGGTAGTTTTTACAGGTTGTTTCAGAGTAGGCCAACTTGTTACTTAGCTTTAGATTACGACTGATTATGCTCGCTATTTAATATTAACAAACAAGTACTGATGACCATTTCTATTCACTTCCCAACTACTGTAGTTTCATTATTTCTTGTAAAACTGTGTTATCATTGTTGTAGGCCTTCTTGAGGAGAGATATATATACGAGGAAAACACAGCCTGTGCATTGTGAGATGAGCAAGATATTTATACAGAATGTACTCGATAGCCGATAGCTACGTAACTATACGCCTATGTACCTTGATTTTGGAACTAATGAGTATAATCACTTCCTTTGTTACACAGCCAACATATTGACCATCTCTAACAAACTTGAAATTTTTCTTTTTATTATTTGCCATTTTCTCATTATTTTAAGGGAGGGAGGGAACTAGGCCTATATTAATTTAAACTTGATGAGAAAACATATTGTATTGAAATAATAATAATATTCTGTGTAAATTTAATTTTCCTTGGATGATATTTAAAAAAAGCAATTTCACCCAATGAATTTTTATGGAGATTTTCAAATATCCAATAACATTTGAATGAAGAAGGTCATCAACCTACCAATATAACGAACAGATATCAATTTATATTTGTATAGCTCTAGTATTTATAGGGTCTTTTCCCGATGAAGTTCACTATAAAAAACACAACTGCATCTTCCAAGAGTGATACATCTTTGAAGATACAGGAAAATTATATAATCACCTATAATTCATTGAAAAATGCGGTTGAAAAGTAAAAAACACGGTGAAACAGAAACACAATATTTTGGTAGGAAATTCTTGCTTTCATCAAGTGAGTGAAAATATTGAAATCTGGACAAAATAGAAAACCAAGAACAGAAAATAACAGATTCCAGTATTACGTATCTATATGGAAGACTGGACAAACCACATTTTCAAAGAAATATTATGAGTGACGTAACGCTTGAGTAATTTGTTCATCGATGTTTATACGTAAGATCAGCATCTTGCCTTTTGCTGTGTGACTGTAAACCGTGCACAACTGTTAAATTATGCACTTTGTTAATGGAGAGCACATGTCCCTTTTTAATGGGTACTTCCTCACTGTTGGAACCTTTTATACATTGTTAGGTTGTACGTTATGTACAAGTGAGCACAGTCTAATTACTTTTGTTAGAAATATTGTTTCATTTTATTATAAAGATTATGACACAGATAATATGAAAACTGTGAAGATTCAATTATTGTTGAATACTGTACAATATATTTTTATTAAAAACGTAAACTTGGAGAAATGGTTGCCGTGAAGACATCGTAAAGTTCTAATCATATCAATGAATACTATTAAAATAATGATATTGTTACCTTGAAAGAGAAGTACAAAATGAATATTGGAAATATAGAATACGACAGTACCAGTACCAGTACCAAGTATGAACAGTAGAAGGACGAACAATAAAAACTGAATAGCCGCCCCGGTGGCCAAGTCAATTATCGCTAGCGGTAGTAACTGAAGTCACCGTTGGGTGTGGGTTCGAGTCCCGCATAAGGCATGGTTTTTGTAAACGTCCTTTCACCTATCATCTCTTCATCGTTTCATTATCACCTGCTCATTCGTACCCCCGTTTAACCTAGCTGTTGGTGGGGTCGTTAAGCAGCATTTAAAAAAAAATGAATACTGAAGAATAGTAGTCTTGTGTTCTTGGATAATCTTGGATTATAGCTATCGTAACGATGGAAAGGAAACAGCGTTTTCGGTTATTCCAGAGCTGTGTCATCAGCTGTATACGCTATAATTTTTTAATTTTGACATTTTATTTCCGGTAGGTTGTTTCTTATGCAATCCACTGTTCATAAATGGCTATGCAAATCTAGCTCACAATATGAAATATTGTAATTTTATTGAGTATGTTTGATTGTAATTGATTTTCATGAAACGTAGTAATCATTACCACCTGTTTTATGAACAATTTGTAATGAATAGATAAAAATGAATAAATGCACTGTACCCCACATGAGTACATGAGACTGTCTTCGAATACTGCCGCATGAATACTTTCTTTTGTTTTTTTAAATTATATATAAAAACTTTTAGTGATAATTATGTTATAGGTCAGATAATTTTTTCTTTTATCCTCGAACGTTTGAACCAACATTATCAAGTCGATAATAATAATTCCTAAGAAAATATAAAATATTCAGTTAGCCATAATTCTGATCCATTTCTCATCCATTCCTCCCATGCACCATAGGTATATATATTAATGTCTTTACTCCCGTACCCTCCCCTCCCATGTGTAAAAAGGCTCGTCTTTGGTGCCACTGTCGTCTTAAAAATCAACCTTCGATGAATCGCGACTCCTTGAATCGATTCAAACATCGATTAATCGAAAGCGAAATAATCGATGCTACCCTCATGTACTATGTTGCTTTTATAATTTCTGTCCCTTGAAAATGTGGAAACTGTAGGCCTTCAAAACATGCTTCAATAATCGAGTAATGAAGTTTGTCTCTAGTTCGTGAAATGTGGAAACTGTACTTCAATCATAGAGTAATGAAGTTCGTCTGTAGTTCGTGAATAACAAGCTTGTTTGACTGGCATGAATAATAATCACTTATCAAAAGCCTGTCTGAACAAATAAAAAATGTCAACATTTGTGAAGAATAGTGTTCGGGAATTAGAAGTAATGACAGCTTTGTTTGACAAGCAAGAAGTTCGGTAAGTAGGCCTAAGCCTAAGCACTGAATTTGTCGCTAGGCCTAGACATGGCCTAGCCCCTAGACATTGAGCAAATAATGTCCTTAAGGCCTAGGTTACTTTAGGCAATGCCCTATGCCATTGAGTTTGTAGTGTTGATAGAGTCATTGATGCCTAGGCCTAGGATTAGGCATTGAGTTCCAAACTCAATGGATTAGGCCACATAATGTGGTCTAGAATAGGAGAGGTCTTGTATCAGGCTATCTCGGTGCATTGGAAAGCTGATACCAACATGCTACTAGTTCCACCAAAATCCGTGTGGAACGCTAAGTGAAAGGAGGTCAGTCTCATGGGCCAGTTGACGTTTGACAGCTGACTTGTTGCTGCCAACAATGACGTCAAGGTACATTTGGTGCGGGCATGCATAGATCGTGGCTCGCTGGCCTCTTTTCACCTAGCATTCCACCCGGATTTTGGTGGAATTTCACTGTTGGAATGTACGAAATAGCCTTGATCCAAGACCTCTCTATTCTAGACTGTGGGCATATACTTAATGCTGTGGGTTAGTCCATTGACTTTATAATTCAACTATAGAATGACTATTTCTATAACCCGACCCACGACCTTATTATTCCTATGAACCGTCGTTCTGGTTGTGGGAAAAGCCGACGTATAGCCTATAATTTTGTTGAACAAAGGTGGTTCCTTGTATCACTACTAGACTAATCACGATCGGTATTGCATAGATTTATTTGGCCAGGTAATTGGTACCATACATATTTGTACGTATTTTTAGCATTGAAGGGATAGGGAGTTGAGACACGATAAGAGACTGGCAATCCAACGCAACCCTCAATCATTAAGTTGACCTATATACTTAATGCCTTAATGCATCTTGAGTTGGCCCAGTTTAATCAGCCATTAACATGCTTGGTATGTGTTGTGTCTTAGGATCATCTCAAAGAAGAGGAAAGAGTTCGATTTGAAAGTTCAACGGCGTTCCAACTGTAAAGAAGACTTCTTACGATACATTCAGTATGAAATGGCTCTCCTCAAACAAGTGAAAGACAGCAAAGAGGTAAGAATACCTCACTATTTTTACTCATATATAACCCTGTAATAATCATCGTTTAATATAATGTAATACACAGGCCTAAATTATCGATGAGTCAATCGATGAGTGGAGATTTAATTATGTTTTTTTCCATTGGTTTTAGGAATAAGTAACAATGACCACATTATCAAAAATATCAAACTTGATGACAGAAATGGATAAATCTGAAAATATTTCATTTGATGATGAAAATAAATGAAAAATATGGATTTTTAACCTACAATCAGTCATTTCGTGATAATTTCACGTAAAAACTCATATCTAAAAGAACTCACACTTTCAATAAAACCCGATTTTGCGCACCACCAGGAGCCCTATCTATTTCATTACTTGATGGTAAATTCCCACATCTGTAGGCTACTAATATTCTATGATTTTTGTTGCAGAAAAGTGCGGCATCTCTCAAGACAGTCGCCGACGCTGTGTATGCCATCACGTCCCGCGTGGACCAGCTGTTCCAACAAGTCATTCAGCGGTTCCAGAAAGATGTCAGAATATGGACACATTACATCAAGTTCTGTAAGAACACCGTAAGTAACATGATACATAGAGTTACGCTTGTATGTGTGTCCTGCGGTTCCGATGGTATGCGCGCACGGAACGAGTTCGACAACTTTCTGGGAACTTGGACCAGCGTCATTCGCGCTGGGGAATTTGCACGCAATTGGATTAGTGCTTAGTGAGGTTGCGGGTTCAACGCCCCGGAGAATAGCGGAGTTGAGCAGTAATACGGAATCGGATGTATTGGCCCAAAGTATACGCACCATGATAGCAACAGTAAGATTAGCAAGAGATAAGTAATTAATAGTGATGACATTTGGGAACGGTTATGTTGACCCGTGTTTGAAACAAGGGAGGTTATAGGCTAGTTATACTATAATTATTATTAGGTGAGCGTTAGCAAAGATTTCTAACCAACTCTTACGGAGCTTTGTCTGTGTTTTTTTTTTCTGTAAGCACTGCACAACTCGCAGGGTTTGACCGATCGACTTGAAACTTTTTCTGTGTACGCAAACTTATATAACTTGGAACTGTATAGTTTTTGGGTCAAATCAGTTGAACCATTTTTTAGAAACATCATCTCAAAGTTTCTAAAAACCCCATAAGATTAGGCTGAACGGAAAAAAATTGAAAAATAAGATCTCACCAATATAATTCAAATTTTCCTCAAATGTAAAAACGGAATTGAAAATTTGTATCCAATTCGAACCAGCCGTTTCGAAGAAAATAATGTAATATATGTTTCTTATTCATCGAATAGGCCTAGATAGAAATAATAGAAAAATGTTGCAGTGATAGATCCACTAGATTCGTTGGTATTGAATGAAGTATATTTTATATGATAAGGCAAACGCAGAATATGCGTTGGAAGATGAGCGAGATATCTATAAAGTATAGTCGAAAACTCTACACACCTTGACAAACAAACAAACAAACAACATGAAAACACATAGACAAAGCTCCTCAAGAGTTGTATGAAAATCTTCGCCAACGCTCATCTAATCAAGGTTTGTAGGGTTTTAGATTCAACTTTATAGATATCTCGCTCAATCGTACAACGTACATTCTGCGTTCGCCTAGTTTATTATACATTGGTATTTAGTAGTGATGTGAGAGAGAAATTTCTCCACGGTGGGAGATTTTTTCATATGATTGAGATTATTTGATTATTGTATGGCATTGTTTTAATTGGTCTCATTTGGTCTAGCTACCTTGTGTTTTGAAGCTTACTTTGAATTATTTTGGTCGAAAGTAGTACCACTTTGTTATTTAAGATATTTAACAATTAATCGCAAGCAGTATTAAAATAACGCATGGTGGTTGGTTGTTTCAGAACTTGACCAAGTTGGTGAGCTCTCTGTTCGCGAGGATGCTGGAAGTCCATAGCAACAAGCCCGACATCTGGAAGCAGGCCGCTCAGTGGGAGTTCGACAAGTGCAACGCCATCGAAAACTCGCGCAATTACCTCATGAGAGGCCTAGAGTTTCATCCCGAGTCCAAGATTCTGTGGGAAGAGGCCTTCCGACAGGAATTGACACATTTTGACATGATTTCGAAACAAAAAACTGAACAATTGAGTGATCAGGCAATGAAAAGTGTTCCGTTACCGACGACATCGGCTTCATCTAGCGACTCAGAAACCCGGGCGCAAGTCATCTTCGACGCAGTCGTCTACAAAGTGCACGACATACAGTTCTATATTGATTTGCTGAATGTCGCTAAACAGTTTGATTTTACACATAAACTACAATCTAATATTGTGACTTACATGGTAACGAAGTACAGAAACGAAGAACTGGCTTGGGAGACATTGGCACGACTAGAGTTGGAGGGCCGTTACTCCGAACTGACAGCCGATAACAAAGACGCTTTCGAGTGGAAGAAACCGAGCTTGAAGAAAAGGATCACCCATTGCGTGACTGTTTACACGGCAACGATGAATCAGCTGGGCACGGAACGAATGTGGTCGTTCTATATAGAGACGCTAGTGGAACTGAATCAGGATATGACTGCGTTACCAAACTTCAAGCAGAATCTTCTACTTACCGCGCTCGAAAATGCGCACAACGCCAAACGATTGAACGAGAAATACTATCTACCGTGGGTGAGTGTGATTCAGATCAAATTGATTGAACTGCAGTAAACCCTCGTTGATTCAATCTTCGATCACTGAAATTTTTCTGTAATTCAAACAATTGTTCTAGGTCCTAGTCCCTGACAGAGTTTTGACTCGAGCTCAATATTAAATATTTCGATGAAAAAATATTCAGTCCTAATTAAAATGAGTGAATTTCGGTCCATTGAATTTGAAATTGAAGACACTGCTGCAGTTACACAGTTCACATTTTACCATTTTGATATGCAATTGGTAGTGCAACCAGATTGAGACAACTGGAACTATCCGTCTGTACCGTGCGGTCCGTGCTTGACACATTCAGCGTATTGTTGTAGGTGGATCTCCTCAAGCTGACGGAAAAGTTTAACAAGCAGAGCACGGTTCTCCGCCAGGCCACCGCGCTGTTCCCAACCAACATCGACCTCTGGCTGAATCGGTTCCTCGTCCTGATCGCGCAGGGCAAGGAGAAGCAAAGTGTCGCGGTGTTTGACGAAGCCATCGCCAACCTCGGCACCGAAGACATGGCCACGCTGCCATTCTGGAAGACGCTCATCCTGTACTTCCAGATCGGGAACCTGAGCGAGGCCAAGCGGGTGTTCGAGAAGGGGTTGAACTTGGGCACCAACATCTCGTCGGCCCTGAAACCTAGCTACCTCGAGTGGGTACTGTTGATGGAAGGTAAGTGCCTTACCAAAACTCGCCTATTATGAATGTAGCCCTACTGTAGGTCTAAACCCTCTTTAATTCGAAATTCAATGAACTCCACAATATCCGTTTTGAATTATCAAAGTTTGGGTTATCGAAATATTCGACATTGAGTTCATGAGTCAGCACTGTGTAGGGACCTAGGCCGTTAATCTATAACTCTTGAACGAAATGAAAGCCTCGATTTGTTCCAACGATCCGTATATTTTGAACATGGTGTATCATGTGGGCTCTGACAATCTTCGTGCTGCTTCCATTTTTTTACAGCCTGTGTAGATTAAGGGCCCAGAACTATTGTTTGTAATACGGATTGTAATACGGATGTAATACGAATTATCATTTAGATTTGGATTATCAATTTTGATTATCAAAGTTTGAATTATGAAGATTAACTGTACCGGTACCTGCTATTGATGTTTATGTACTGAGAGGCAGTAGCTAGCGTGCTGAACCATCATTCAGGAGACCGGGGTTCTATTACTGTAATGGTCGACCATCCTGACTGACATGGGTGAATCAGCTGCTAGCGTGCTGAACCATCGTTTAGGAAACCAGGGTTTAATTTTTGCCATGGTCAACCATTCTGACTTGAGACGGGTGGATCAATGGCTTTCACGTCGAACCGTCGTTTAGGAGACTGGGGCTAGATTCCCGCTGTGGCCTTACTGGCCTACCATCCTGACTCAGACGGGTGGGTCAGTGGCTTTCGCGTCGAACAGTTATTCAGGAGACTGGGGTTTCCCGCTGTGTTCGACTGTCGTGGGTGATGTGCAAGGTTTCTTGACTGGTACTGGTACTGTCCAATACACTTATAAGATCCCATTCTGTCTCTTTTCTATATATCGGCTATATCAAGTGTGTTGTCGGCAGGCATTCAAGAAGTGCGCAAGGAGTACGAGACCTTGAACGTGTTGCCACCGCCCTGCATGACCCTGCACCGGAAAATGATCGACATTGAGATGATGCAGGCAGACACCAGCGTCAAGCACTTACGCAGGTGTTACGACAATGCTTGCCAACAGTTTGGCACTGATAACTCTGGTCAGTTCAATGCACATTCACTATAATATGTTGGGTGTGTGCGAGTTCGAGAATTCAAGTTCCGGGTCACGTTAGCTCAGTCAGCTGAGGCATGCTTCAGAGACTGAAGTGACCGTTGGGCGTGGGTTCGAGTCCCGCATAAGGCATGGGTTTTTGTAAACCTCCTTTCACCTATCATCACTTCATCGTTGCATTATTACCCGCTCATTCGTACCCCCGTATAACCTAGCTGTTGGTGGCTGCTAGCGGTTCCTAGCTGTTGCTCAATTCACCCATTCTGCCTTGGGCAATTTCTGTACACACAATGAAAATATTTGTGTTGGTTTCTAGCACTCTGGATCGAGTACGTCGAGTTTGAGTCGAAGAACAACGACGCCACCTTTAGTATTGACAGCATATACGAACGCGCGACCGCGGCGCTGGACAGACTTCAAGTAGACGTCTTCATTAGCGAATTCACCGTCATCAAGAGCAGCCTGCCAACACCAATGATAATCTCGTAGAAATAGATCAACGTCCTCGAGTGTTGAATAGGATTCTACTATTTATTATTTTCATTCATTATGTAAGATGAATTTAATTTTAGTTGAAGTATTTAGTCTTGAATTATTGCTAGTGCTATGCGCGTATGGTGATGCCATTGATGTGAAGCAGTGGTGCACAACCCGCGGGTAAATGACGAACTCTTAGATGAGCGTAACGAAGACTTCCATTCCACGTATCGGAAAAGAAAATCGGGTATCGTTTTTATGTTTTTGTTGTGTTGTAATAGGGCTATTGTATGCGGCATGAAGGTCAGGAAAAAAGCAAAAAACCAATCAGCTTGAAACTTTTTCTGTATTTTGTTAGTGGCCTACATCAAAATATGTTGGGATTGTTTTTTTTTTAGAAAAATTGGGTGGATGGTTCCTAGAAAAAAAGATCAATCCCCAGAAGAGTAACCCAGAGAGAAAATACTTGGAAGATTATGTTGAAGATTATGTTGACTTCAATAAAGACATGGCAGATAATCACCGAGAGGTAGGACGGACTCATATTTTCAGTTTTGTTCCTTTTTTCGACAATTGCCACTTTAGTATACGGTAGTTCATAAAAGTACATTACGTATTTGGAAATATGTAGGCCTAACCATCTTATTTTAACTGTGATTTGTGCGTGATCTTCTGCATTTTTTCCATACAAATTTCGAGTAAATCATACAGTAAAATCCTGTAGGCCTATGGTAAGAAGTAAGAACCTACTATTTTGTTGTTGTTGAGAGTTTCGAATACATTTCGATAATAATTTTTCCTAATTCAAAGTGGAGAGTGACCAGAGTAGGCCCTACCTAGTGTTTGCCTGTATACGGCGAGCCTCAACTCGGAAGATAATTTGTTTAATTTTCGGGGATAAATCACCATCGCTACCCGCGTATAAGTAAACAAGTACAAAATGTATAAAATTGCCCAAATTTGTGATAAAAAGGCTGTGCACCACTGTTGTAAAGGATCTATTTATTTATCCTGGGCGAAGAAATGAGCTGTGATCTGTTTTTTGCTACAACTTTTCAATCTTATGAGGATTATAACTTGGTAAACTGGTTTGTTGCAGCATAAGTTGAAAGTAAATTTAGTACACCTGTACACGAAATAATGTTAAGAGTGCATGGCAGTCGATTTAGCAAAATATTACTTTTTTGCTGGCAGCTTTTGAACGGTATGAGATATCAAAATTCAAGTACATGAGAAATACAGATAATTTGAACACCTTCAATTATTTTCAGTTATTTTCATTTTCAATTCATTTGCTATCAGGGTGTATTATTATTTTTTTATTTATCTAATTTATGATTTATAATATGAAAGAAGATTTCAATAATGAGAAGAAAAAGATCAATATACAGTAATAAGAAGATTCAAGATTTTTTCTCCCCACTGTGAATGTTTGAATTGTTTCCCAACCCTGAAATTACTACCTTATTCAAGATTTGATTTGTTTGTTAAATGAGTTATATTATTTTAATCTTTGGGGTGGTGAGATCGCTCTTGTGGTGCCCCGTTCAAACGATCTCATCTTTCATCCTTAGCCTCAATTGGGGAACAATGATTTTGTATCAAGTTTTGATGTTATTAAAAAGATATATATATACATATAACTTATATTATTAATTTATTATGCAGATAGTGAGGCACATGTTGTTACAGGGCTTCTGCTCTATTCTCACTACCTGTATACAGTGTAGGCCTATTACACTGTATAAAAACAATAATAAATAAATAAATATGATAGGAAATAAAATCAATAACATTGGATTTGGTCACAGGTATACAGATAAAATATGTTATTTCAGCTGTAGGCCTATAACTGTAAAAATTATGCGATAAGTAGTTTTTACCTATACCGTTATGGGAGGCCCTTTAAAAAACATCCTTATCACCAAAAAATGGATATTCTGCTGAATCAACTCAATTGTATAAAAATATAATAGGGTCAGTGAGCTATTCAATGACTATCAACAAGTAGTTGAAAGTCAGGCTGTACCATGTACCAACCATTTGTAAATAAAATGTCTTATTTATAGTATCGACTGACTAGGGTTACATTCTTCAACCTGCTGGCTTTGTTGGCAGCAGTCATTTTTATCCAGTAGGTCTCAGGAGGGTGTGAATTGTTCCTAAAAACACTTGCTATAGTTTGTATTTTTATTTGCAGGGTTTTCATAGGAAAACATATAATATGTGTAAACCAGGTCAAGTAATGTTGAATTGAATGTTGATTAATTTAAAAACTTGTTGATACTAAATTTAATACTAAAATTGGGCTTTGCAAAGTTTGAGTTAGCTTATGTCTTGAGCAATTCTTACCAAGCCAATTTATGAATTGGGTTTACAGGTAACGATTGATCTATGGTGCAATACCTTCAATTTTTGTATTGTTTCCACAGTGTTATTTTCAAGTTGCAGGTTTCTGTAATTTTTATCTGCTTCCATTTTATTTGTGTAGTATAGAGGCCTACATAGACTAAAGAATGACCCTTCTCTGATTTGTGGTAATGATAGGTCTACTTATGTTTTGGTTATTGTAAAAGATGCTCATCAATTGATCATTTAAAAAAAATGATGATTGAACATGCATTTCAAAATGTCCAGTAATTATTTTAGTACTTCAGAGGACAAACTTATACATATCAATGTCGAACGTACATTAATTTTTATATATCAACATATGATATCACTTTTAGTACCGACACTATAACCTTTTGTTAGATCGGCTGATTCTAAATTTTGACTGAAAATTGTTTGAAAAAATGCGCCGTGATAGTCTCACTTGGAATCATATTTTCCTGTAATCCTTATCCAAATTTAATCCCAGCTATTATAAAATTGGGACTATTGAGGCTTTTTGAACCTATACTACTTGAATAAGTTGAATAACTTAAATTTGTATACTGTAAATGATAAATTGTGAGAAATAATTAGAAAATGTAGAGGAAATTGTATTTAAACATTGACTTGAAGGATTTTGTAGTCGGACAACTGGCATTTGTTTTGGCACTTGTGATTTTTTCGACTAAAACCTATCAATTGAATTGGTACAGAATTTACAAAATCAATCACTTGATTATTTACTTCTTTCGTGCCATATTATTATGAATATTCATAACTCTACAAACAAAAGTAAAGAACTCAAGTTGGGTTTAGGCCTATATATATATATATATATATATATCCACGGTAATTTCTCTTTCAAGAAAAAATTTGAAAAAGGACGTATAGAAGAATTCTACTCTATCGACTTTTTGAGTTTAGTTGAGGTCATCTTGCAAGGAGCGCTCACTAGTCAAGCTTTGGATGTTAATAAGCTCTTTGATTTCTATCTTCGACCACCTCCATCTCTTTGACCACCTCTTTGGCTTCGACTCGTCGGTCCTCGTGGTCGCTGTGCCTGTCGGCGTTTTTAAATCAAATTATTGAAGAAGTTATAAACTCTATAAATGATGTGGAGGCATAATTTGAATGGGAAGGGGTAAGAACTTTACACAGCACATAGCATTAACTCTTCTTACAGTCGTAGGCCTATACTAGAGGTATACAATGAGATGGTGAAAGACTTAGGATGGGAAAAATTAGAGGAAATGAGGTTAAAGGACTATTGAGCTTGCTGTAGAGAGGGCTATAGAACAGAATTGGGTCTTGGGTGTAGTGGTTTCACTCAAAGAATATGAAGAGAGTGAAATGGTTAAGGATACTGCATATTACAGTTTGGGAAAGAAACTGGACAAGTATAGTTGTGCTAGGGCCCATTACTGTGAAGTGGGGGGCCAAGGGGAGTCCCCTTCCGCAGGATAATTATTGGAATTACCTTTTTTAATATGGGTTAACGTGTTTCAGAAAAGATTTTGATTTTTTGCATAGAAGTAAAGGTGCCCAACTAATATTTGCCAATCGCAGTTATTTTGCTGCAGGCTCGTTCTGCGTCATTTTAGTGCTCCGAGCAAGGACTCAATTGTCGGGCTCCAAAACTAAGTGCACATTCGATTTGATTCCATGGGTTCAAGAAACTACACAACATTTCTGAAAAACATAGATTCTTTAGTGTGGTAGCCTATGAATTCTTTACTGTGGTACCGGTAGCCTAAGGAGGCTAATTTTGCTGGATGACTGTTCCAAGCTAATGAAACGCTAAATTATTATAACAACGGTGAAATATGAATAAGAACATTGACTCCATCCAACAATGTAAATTAAATAGAATATGATGGAATATTATCACTATGAGAATGTCACAAATGAGCGCTGATAATGCCTCTTGAATTTCGTGCCCCAGACTGTCGCCTTCTTTACCCTTCCCTAGAAACGACCCTTGGACCTATTGTAAGTTCCCTTTCTCCATTTAACTTATATTATTTTCATAGTGATCTCACACCCCTTTATCTGCCACTGAATACAATAAATATTTCTTACAGTTGGAAGTGTAGGCCTAAATAAATATGGTAGGCCTACTTGTAAATGTAGCGCGTCATGATGAATATAGAATATCCACCATAAATTAAACAAGTCAGGACTCTAGATATAGTGTATATTTAAGCAATTATTTTTGGCGTTCAGGGGGCACGTGCCTCACTGCATTACATGGTACTGAACGGGGTAAATCTAGCATTCTAGCAGCAGGTTGGGAGGTTCTAGAGATTATTGTTGATAACACATTGTTGTTTGGCCCATTTCTACTGTAAAACATTATTGAAAATTAAAGATAACTAAAAAGTACTCTTTTGGGGATTATTTTTTTCATAGAGGGAAGTGGTTTACTTTTTGCCATTTATGCAGAAATAGTGCTCTTCAATGTGAAGATTCATTACAAAAAATTGGTCTTTCCGATGCATCAAGGCTCAGTATGAAAGGCACACAGTACATGGTCCTGACATGTCACTGGGCTTGTAGGTAACCATGCGTGTTTTTTTCCATACGCTGGGCAGGTCAGAGAACGGAACCATCTCCTTGAAACATTTTCTGGGCATTCGTGTCATAGTATGGGATTTTAAGTTATTAAATGAACATTTTTAGGGATTTAAGGAGTAGACCCTGTACCTTTTGTAGGTCTCATTTCAGTGATCGTATTTTTCTGCTTTGCTTACAGCCAGAAGATAACTGTTCGAGTGTCACCCAGCAGCTTACTTCATGCCCTTACTTTACCAGCAGCTTACCGTGATGTATGACCATCAACAAGAATGGTCGGAAATCAGCCAGAGAAGATTGTGCGGAGATGAATCTCAGCCACTGGCTTGGGTATCTTGCCAGTATAATATAGTAAGTACTGGCATCGAGAATTACGTGATACTACTACCCTTGTACGGTGTACCTATTTCAAGACAAGTAAAGGATCTGCTTCCTCTCCCGTGCATCTGCATGCTAGAAACAACATCGTTCAACGAAGATAGGTTTTGTGTGTTTCCCCTTTGTAGCTTGAGTGAATGCTGTGATGGTTCACTACAGTATGGCCATATAGGTCATGACTGCTGCTTTCCCAGCTAGCACTCCCATTACCTAAGAAAAACCTTCCATCTCAATGATGAAGAGAGAAATAGAACAGAAAATGACTGTATGTGCAGTTGCAATTGTTTGCCTGGCATCATTTTTTTTCCTATGTAGAGAAGTAATTTTTTTGATGCTACAGTATCCATATTATTCTATATCTATCAATTGAACATTGAAAGTTTCGATGTACGGTATTTCGATAAATTACAATTTCAGTATTGTTTGCAATTTTCCTTTCCAATGGCACCCCTATTTTTTTTTTTCAATCAACAACTCATAACTTTTCAACATTTCTTCAAGCTTTAATGTTGGTATCTTACGATTCTTAGAGCATAATAGAATAAAGTTTTCATAAGAGTGTAGCTGACACATTATTCATTGTATGTTTGTAGGCCTACTTTGTAGCCTGAGTGGAACGGCAGCGAGGATAATGATTTGTACGCGGCCATCTTCGATTACCACTTACCGAAACTTTCATCGTAGACCCTAAAGATGAGCCAGTCAGCCACGAGTCAGTCATAGACCGAATCGAATCTACAGCAGACTCAAATCGAGTTGGCTATCGACTTGGATGAACTGGATCTTACTCCTACATGTGAGTATTTGCTGTTCAAAACCTCCATCATAAGCAGTGCCTTGCTTTGGTTTCGAATAGCAATTAATGAATTTATTATTTTGTGGTCATTATCACGATGGTGGTATGATCGTGACGATACCGATTGGCATACTCCTTTGGGTCTAGATGCATCTCATCATCACATGAATACATTTCAATGTGCCTACCTCCCAGTCAATAGAAGTTTTCTGATTCATATTTAGATGACTGGTGTGATGCAAGATTATCCGTCATTTTAGATTGGAACAAACATAGAGCCTTTGTGTGAGAATAATAAATTAATACATTGTTTGAAGCATTTCCAATTAGCCTTCAAAGGTGAAATAACAGGAAGAACATTATTCAAAATGGTGCGTGTGTTTTTAAATGAATAGGCATAAAGCAAAGTGGATATTCACTATGTATGCAGTATGTTTTAGATTAGTTATTAGTAATTCAGATTAAATTGGTCTCTGTTGTTTGTTCTGTTATGTTAGATTAGGTTAGTTTGGATAGGTTTGGTTGATTAAGTTGGTTAGATTGAGTTCATTACGGTTAATTTAGGTTGCACGCATCAACAACATCGTCCGCATATTGTAACATACGCTGATGGTTTGGTGAATAGAGGCTGCCGGTATAAACCGTGTTCATTTCCACTTTCATATAGGCTCATTGCAGTATTTTTCTAATGATTCATATTGTGATTCAAAAATATGCTGACTGATAATCATTTTTCAATTGGCTAGTATTGGCCAACTGTAGAACTGAATGCATTGAGTTTATATAAACTCGATGCTGTAGGTCAATTACTGTAGGGTTGGTATTTAATAATGCCTACTGTAGTTCATTACTAGAAAGCATTGACAATCTGTTAGGCCACCTCACATCTGAAAGTACCAACCACCATACAATAACATGTTAACAATAATTAATTTGTATCTGTTCTACTAGTTGAAGATGCTGCTGTGCCACTAGACAAAGTATTACGACTTTGAGATGAAGATGCATCTCCTCTCGAAGAAGAAGATCGACTCAATGAGAGTCGGATGCTGCAGTGCAATTGTTGCGAGGAGCGATTGCTGTTAATGGACGAGTTGATGTAGCACATAAAAGAGTCATATTTCAATCAGGGATCCAAACCGGAACCGAAAAGAGATGTTTTTTTAAATGTTGCTCAACGATCCGACCAACAGCTAGGTTATACGAGGGTACGAATGAGTGAATGATAATGATACGATGAAGTGATGATAGGTGAAAGGACGTAAACAAACAGGTCTTTGTAAAAATACAAAAACCCATGCCTTATGCGGGACTCGAACCCACGCCCAACGGTGACTTCAGTTACTACCGCTAGCGATAATTGACTCGGCCACCGGGGCGGCTAAAAGAGATGTTATTTGGAATTCAATTACAGTAATAGACTTGACTGCTCAGTATAAAAATAATATAAGTACCTTAATTTATTTTCATTCCTAACTTGATCTTTCATTCTGTTTGCATGAACATTATTTAACTGAGTCAAATCTTCAAAATCTACAAAAAGAAACTCCAATCAACCAATTGCCAATATCATGACTACCATATCTACCGTATTTACACGCATATGAGACGCACTTTTTTTCCATTTTCAAGTCATCAAAAAGTCACATGCGTCTTATAAAGGTAAGTGACAAAAAAACTGTCACATTTGGCGATATATTTACGCTCACTCGCTGAAAACTGTTTTTCTCTGATGTAAAAACATGGCAAAAACAGTTCCCGTGTCGGGTCGTCGAGTGTTAAAGCATAGGGCGAACCCACAATCGTTGTCAGATTGTATGCAGGACTGTCGCCCATATTAAAGCATACCACAGACCCCCAATGGTCAATTGTCAGGATATAATATTGTTGTAAATGTGTCAACAAATGACAACAAACATACTCATAAAATATTCTTATGCCTTTCCATTAGAGGTCAGGAGGTCAGACTCTGGATCATGTTACACTGAATACCAAGACAAACACTTTGACACATCTGTTTATCATCAATCAACAATGCTTGCCTGGAAGTGTGATATGGGTGATAACTGAGTCTATAGGGGGCTACTCTTTCAACACTATAGGATGGATAAAAATGGATCTAAACTTGGAAGATATATTATCAATATTGTTAATTGTCTAATAGAGTGGATCTGGTATAGGGTAAAGGGACTGGAACCTTCTTTTGTGGTTACAAGGTCTGGGGAATCATGTTTATGACACAAAATATTGGGAATATGATATTGCGTCTTAGATAAGTAAACAAAAAGGTTTCCAAAAATGGAACCTGAAAAGTAGGGGTGCATCTTATATGCGTGTAAATACGGTAATACTAATAAATAATAATAACTCTAAAACCATTTGGAAACTCTCAATCAAAGTCTTGGAGACCCCCTAAAATACTCAAATTTCACATCAATAGTTGCAAAATAAAAAATTAGGCCCCCTTTTATCCCTTATACATACTGCCAATTCACAAACCTCCCTTATATCACTACAGTAGAACGTGTTTTATATAACGTTAAGGTAACTAGGGAAAATGAGCGTATAAATGCGTAACTGATAATCATGTGAATGATGGTCGATCGCAGCGCCACGCCAGTAATGACAAAAATGATTCGTCTCGTCGAGACGCATCGATTACATGCCCCCGTCGGATCGCTAGTTGAACTCGTTTATGGTTAGAACTAGGGCGTTATCTGATAGCGGGTAGAATATATTTCATGTATCAACGTATCAGGTGTTATTAACAAAAATCCATATTTCAAACATGTCAGTAGGCCATATAATAATAATAACAGTTGTGTAACATAACCAGCGTTAGCTAGAAGGATGAGTATAGCATATATTTTTCAAAAGATCTTATCAAATAGAATGAAGATCTTTCAGCTTGAAAATAATTAATATGCCTATAAATGGCAATTACATGGCTTGGAATAACACTTAAACTCCTACTGTTTGACATGGCTATTAACTAGTAAAACGCCTTATATGCGTTGTGAGATGAGCTTAGAAGTATGGAAATGTAGAATTGAGAACATTTGGTCAGCTCAATGTACATATACAGGCCATGGATCACTTCAAAGGTTCAAAAACTGTGGCTGTCTGTTGGTATATGGACCTTGGTTTCCCAACAATGGTACCTTCTTGATATCCATCACAGATTTTAAACGTTTCAATTTGTTGGTGACACTTGTTGCTCACATTTAATAGTTCCTTAATTGCTTTCTTAATTGCTTTTATTGATGTGCAAAAAAGTACATTAAAAATGCGTTTTCTTCGTTAATTCACATCCGATTGTTCCATAAATCGCTTAAAATATGTATGATAGTTTTTTCCACATTCAGTATAAATTTGAGAGCTTTTGGACAATTTTGGTTTTCCAAGTATTTCTACCCCGGCCTATTCTTATGGCGAAATTCCATACTTTCCGAATTTTTTCCGGAAAAACCGTTTGACCGATTTTTCTGAAAAACAATCCCAACCCATTCTGGTATAACACCAATTTGAAAAAAAAGTTTCGAGTTTTTCCTGACCTGTATGCCGGGTACAAAATTACACAAAAAAAACAAAAAAAAACAAGCTCAAAATTTTTCGGTATATGGAATGAAAATCTTCGCTACGCTCATCTAAAAAGTTGTGTGTGTCTTATATAATGTTTGAATATTAATGATTGATTGAATATAGAAGACTTATAAACCGGCCGTAGTGGTTAGCGCGCTCGCTTCATGTGATCCGGCAGGCGAGGGGAATTCCGAACCCGGTTCGATCCCCGCCGCCGACCATCTTTACAGAGGTTTTTTATGGTTTCCCTCTGTAGTCTGGGCTAATGTCGAGATGGTTCCTACAATAAGTCGGCCATTACCGCTTCCTTCCCACTATCCTTCCCATTACCCAAGAACCTTCATCTAATCATCCCATCATCTCATTAATCATCCATCTGACGCCATTAGATCTCAGTTATCATAACAGTGCGTCGTTAAACCCAATTTAAAAATAAAAGAAGACTTATATTTCACTCATACCGGTATACTACGGTCATTCCTATAAATATTTACTAACACAATTTAATTTGCCCAATTATTAGGACAATGTGTGACGTCACTTGGAAGAAGCATATTTTATTCTCTCACTTAACTAGATGTCGATGAATGATGGATAGTTGATGGGAATGTTAGACAAAAAGTTATTCCATGTTGTGTTTTCTAGATGGGATATTAAATTGTATTCTCATGTATTATTATTTACTGCATATTAAAACATTTCTCTGCATAATATTTGTTGTAATTTCTGTGTACCCATGTGGCCTTATCCTTTCGTTTAATTAAAAACCTTGCTGAAGCCTAAAACTGCGTGAAATGACTTTGAACATCCGAGAAGTATGAACTAGACTTTAAACTTGGCATAATTGTTCCTATATTATTTTCCTAGCTATAATTATGCTGAGGAGAGAAACACACTATAATACAAATCCGTTTTAATAAAGAATAATAATAAAAACACTTGTAATATGGTAAAAATGTCATTTGTATCAGTCAGACGAGGTCATAATCTCTTGAACAATGTCACGAGAGTGAATTGAATGAGAATTTTATTTCTACCAATTTGAATTTCGTATAACTTCCTAATTTCTCTGCTTCCCTGATAGAAATCGACTCACTTTAGTTTATATTTCCCCCCCAACCTCAAGGCCAAAGAGCTGGAGCAAAGAGCTTCTGTAGCAAAGACCTTCTGAGCTCTTTTCCAAAGAGCTTGTAGTGATTTCTGAATACCTGCAGTTTATGCTGTTTCCCGTGTACTCGAGAGCTAGATTTTGATGAATTTGTAAAATATTATAGTGACCTGTAGTATTTCCGCATACCTTCTCAGGTATTCTACTTTCCTGATAGAAATTGAGTGAAAATTTTACGAAAATGTTTGATAAATCTCGATGAATACACGGCAAACAGCATCCTACAGGAGGTCGCTCTAGACCAATACAGGGACTACAATTTTACTAATTTTCTGTGGATTCCTACCAGGGAAGTAGAATGGTCGAGGAGCTTATACGGAATTTCGACAACTTGCAAACATTTTAGAAAAATAGACTATTCGAGGACTTTAGTACACGGGAAACATCATATCAAGGAGGTTGCTGGAAATCATCACGGAGAGAGAGAGAGAGAGAGATAGAGAGAGAGAGAGAGAGAGATAGAGAGAGAGAGAGAGATAGATAGAGAGAGAGAGAGAGGGATAGAGAGAGAGAGAGATAGAGATAGAGAGAGAGAGAGAGGAGATTTCTAGAGGGTTTGGAGTCGATTTCTATCAGGGAAGTAGAATGTTCGAGGAAGATATACGGAATTCAAGTTGGCGGCAATTCAAATCTCATCTGATCCATCATCCCCCTGAGTTGCTCAAATGGTTGTAGTGAAACAAACTGTTATTTTTTAAATTTATATGCCTAATTTCAAGCCTCATCAAACCATTAATAATTTTACTGATAATTCATTTCAATTGAGAGAAACAGGATGAATGGAGAAAGGAGAATTACACAAATCACAACTATTTATTCAGAGAAACATTTTATTGTACAATAATAATATAAGGAAATATACAATTTCTCATTCTTACAAAATGCATTTCAAGATCAGCATGTGACATAAATTACAAGCAAAACTGGTTTAATTAACACATACATTTAAACGTGGCAAATATCGAGAGGTAGACACGATCAGAAGGGCACAAAATCACAGTTATTTTTGTCAAGCTGTGCTCTCTTTTGGGTATGATTTTTCATGACATGGCTTACAATAACAAACACAACTGCACCTTTCAGATCTTTGTACATTCCTCCAAGTTGCAGCGACATTATCCAAGTTTCAAAGATTTTAAAATCTAGTCAATTGAGGGATCTTTCATTCATTGGTACAAGTATAAGTTGATATTTAAGATCTTTTAGATTCAATTGCTTCATTCTCACTGTTTTTGCATGTACTGTGATTAGGCTCCACTGCTTTGATCCCAATATACAGAGTAGATATGGTGTTCTAACTACGTGCAAATGAAAGCTGAGAAAGAATGAATTTAGAAAATGTATCCAACTCAAAAACTTGAGACATATGCAGATATGGTGTTCTATCTAAGTGAAGCAGAGTACTCTTACATACAGAATTACTCCGTAGTGCATACGCAGAGATAGCGGTAAACATACAAACAAATTATCAATGCACAAAAATGGGATAATCAGTATTTTAGTAACAATTTCATATAATAGTATATACAGTGAAACCTCTATCCATCGTTTTTCAAGGGACCAGGAAAATAAAACCATCCATGCAGGAAAACGATCCATCCAGGAATATTTATTATATGGATTATATGGGAGTGGGGTAAGAAAAACTGAATGATACAAGCAGGAAAACGATGGATCCAGGAACGATGCATAGAGGTTTCACTGTATGTTGATTAGAGCTATTCCAATTATTGTAATATTTTTATAATTTGCCAACAATTAATTGTACACATCTAAATTGAATGACTCAATGTAATAAAATTGGTAAAAATATGAAACCCAGATCTCTTTTCAATACCATCAATACCACCTGTAAAATTAAGAGTTATCTAACTTCTTGCGAGTTATAATTGCCGTTTTTTAATTTTTTTCATCTGTATCTTATATACCGTACATGTATCTATATATAACTAATTACACAAAAATAACAACTCTTACCAATAATAAATTTTTGCCCATTGGACACAGGATAAAATAATAGCTAAACTCTTCTCGATTCAAATCAGACTTGAAAACCGATGAACATTTGTGTAGTTTGGTATGCAATATTGCTTCGTTTGAATCCTTAGCCGATACGAAAAAAAAAAGCACCATTGGTTATCATTCTACGGTATTTAAAAGATATTAAACACTTGTGATACTCTTATACTACAACATTTACGACTAAGATCGTCAAAATGTTAGCACTAAGAAGTAAGAACTGAAGTTTACTTCTGTAAGAACTGAAACTGAAATCATGAGTGGTAAGAACAGTAAGAATTGAAATTTATGCACACACAGAACGATGTAAGTATTCAATATTCTGTACACCACTGTATGTTGTTGTTGTTATTTCCACTGATGTCATTGGATAACGTGTATGCATTTTATTTCTAAAATTATTTATCATCATCTTGTATCGAGCTATACTATTAAGACCTGTCTAATATCGTTATACGATCAATTTGGACTAATAAGACATATTCTATCCCATTTGATAGGTAATCATGGCAAGCGTGACAGCCGGTACAAAGTTTGCCTTCACAACCAACTCTCAAGGCCACAGTGGACGGCAAACAGGGCAAGTCTGTGATTGGCTCCTTGCTTTTTGACAATTTCGTGCTGCCGTGGCTCTATGAACTTACTTTTAGGCTCAGGGCCCAGATCCACAAAGAATTTTATCTCTTGAAACGTTTCAAGTTATAACCGTTCTAGGACTTGGTTGTAAGTCGTATTCACAAAAAGTTTCAAGCAAAAGCTTAAAGTATAGGTGGTTGTAAATTTAGCATCAGTCTTGACTGGTTAACAACTCCTAGAGGTACCGGTATACAACTCTTACATTGTAATTGATTTTTGACGATTTTGGAGATTCTGATCGCTTATAGTTTGCTGTTAAATATTTCAGAGATTAAAAATCCACGTTGGGAGAGCTAGGAAGTATAGATAGTAGATACACTTCTGTTTATATTATTGAATGAGTGCAGCTAAGACTCAATTTTACAGTACTCGAATAAACAATCATGTTTTTTTTTTTTTTTTTTGGCGCTCCACAGGTTAAACAAATGAAAACTTTTGATGAACCTTGGCATGCATATATGCTTTCATCCAACTCGATACTGTAGAGTTTTTAGGTGCAATCGGTTACAGTCTGTTAAATTACTAATGAGAGAAATAATTTGGAAATTTTCCAACAAGGTCTGGCAAGGTTCCTGCTAGGGCGCACCTACCTGACGTACTAGGGCGAGCTGTGACATCACCCACCTTATTTTCCCTCCGCCTCGCCCTCAGACCGCAGTTTATCGACATGCTCGGGTCAAATTACACACTCACATGGGTGATGAGACAATTTGATTATTGCGCTCAACCTAAATAGCATCAGATAAATTCTACTCATTTATTCTGGAAGAGTATTGATACAATTTTAATTCAACTTGAATAAAAGCAAATGTCTCCACGAGCTCTGTGATATTTGTATCAGTGTCCTTACTTTACCGCGTACACCTACACAAATGTGAGCGTTGGCATGAGGAGGGAAGGAAACGCATTATGCAGGTCAAGTTACGTTGTGTACAGGTTGTTGTGAATTGCGGATGGGAAGTTGGAATCCTACTTCATGTGGATTGATTGTAAAAAATTACATTGTTCCTTTATTTTATTCACATTTCTTTTATTTTTTTTTCGACTTCACTGACGTTAACAATGAAAATATAAAACATATTGTTGCAAATAAAAAAATGCATATAGTTCTAGGCTACAAAATAATTGTTCTCTTTTACATGTGCAACATATAAACTTCAATTTGAGAATTCCTTAATTTAAACACTTAAAATAGCAAACACGTACTAGTTGATATCTTTCTGCATAGAAAAATTAAATAAAAGCAAAGCTGCTTTTTAGATGTATACGGTAGTTTGTTTGAAATCTTAAAAACAGTACTGAAAAAATCACCACAACATATATTTTTTCACAGACTAACCAAAAACATTACGATAAGAATCAATAGAAATTCTTTCATATTTTTATATGTAACAAACTCAATTATCTTACTGTAAACTATTATCTCCCTGTTCACTGATTGTAATATGGCAGTTTTTAGTGTGCGTTTAGTCGTCGCTACCAAAGTTTACTCCACATCTTGGCCAACTAATTAAATGTATTACGTTAGGCACCTCGGAAAAATCATGCCGCACAATTTCACGAGTTAAACAGTTCTCGACTCTTCAGTCGTCGTCTCGACGGTTGATTCTTTTACAGGTAGTGAAACAAGTCCATGTCATCGTGAAGAGAGATCCATAGAAATAATTGATACTTATACTCACATATTAGTTACTTGACGCCACAATGCTATGAGGACTCCGTTGATTCGTTTATTGTCAATGAGTGCGGGGAGGGATAACACTATGACAGAGTCGTCTCTTTCAATCACTATCACTATTGATCTACGTAGTATATAAATTCACACGCACGTCTTCACTCTCTCTATCTACCTCTCGCTCTCATGCACTCGTTCTCTCTCGCTTTCTTATTTGCTGGCTAGTTGATTGATTGCGACTGATTACTGTCAGTTTGCGTAGTGATCAAACGAGCCCAAGTATTCCAGGGCAGCGCGGTAGCAGAATTGGTATTGGTCCTGCAGGCAAATACATCAATATTAGCTGTCAAATAAATAGAAACTAATAATAACTAGTAGATATACAGGAAGGTAATAATAAGATTTGTTGTTGTTGTTACAATCTAAACAAGATGAAAACTCGTATGAAAATAAAAATGAAGATCGGTCTACAACTTGTCTAGCCCTTGTCTAAGGGCTAACTTGTCTAAGTGAAAGATTTGACTTATGTTTTATTAGTAGCCTAGATCAAGTCATTTAAAACTGATGTTATATCCTTGACATTAGCTTTCTGTTTCAAATACAAATTATGCCAGTACAATAATGTTTTCTCTTACTGGATATGGTGCCTAGTTCCCTTTTCATTTTCAATATGTCATGTATACACATCGAAGTCACACTAGATTGGTTGGAAATTGCCACACAAAACTCACCTCTGTTTGAACCATAGCTGGACGTTGCGTTCTAAGAATACGAACGGTCTGGAATACATCGACAACGCCTTCGTATTGCATCCGTTCAAGGACAATGCTGAGCGTGATGAACACTCCAGTTCTGCCAACACCAGCACTAGAAAAAAAAAACACACAGCTTATAGCAATAATCAAATCACAGGTATATCCATCTATTATTAATGGATAATTGAATTAATTATATAAAATGCTTTGAGAGAAGTGAGTTTTCTTTCAGAGGCTAAATAATCTAGCCTCCAAAGAGTGACTGTCCAAAAATGATTCATCATGAAAGGTGAGATTGTCAGAATAAAGAGTCTAACAAAAACAAAAACTCAACATGATTCAGAAGAACCGGTTTCGAGATCGTTTCTCATGTTTCTTCCACCCTTCGTTATTATGGAATTTGAGTCATAAGCATTTTCGACAAATACTGTCTGCATCTTATGATGTACCGTATTTGGTAATTTTGTATCTTGCACTGTTGAAGTTATATGACCATTTATGTCTGTGAAATCACCCTGGCGGGAACTTTCTGCCCTACGGAGACTTGGGACGCCTGAACTCGCTAGCACGCAAAACCACCGCTTACCTGCAGTGAACCGTGATTGGCCCATCCTGTCCGAACTGCTCTTTAGTCTTGTGCACCTGGCCGATGAAGTCGATGAAGCCGTCGCCCGACTTGGGCACCCCTTGTTCCGGCCAGTCGATGAACTGGAACTGGCGAAGCGTCCTCGAGCTGCCGTCCCTCGCGTCTGTGACTTTGAACTCGCGTAGGATGTACTGCGGCATGTTGTACTCGGCTATCGGGTCGACGACGTAGCACTGGTAGCGGACGCTACGGTCACTCGGCCAGTACTGGTGGCACTTCTCCTGTTGACAGGGCAACGGTTGTTAGTAAAACATAATGTTGTGATCTCATTTGTCTGTCTTCAAATCATTAAGTGAACCCTCGTCAAGTCAAACCATGATGATTGAATTTTGCTGCAATTCCAATAATAGTTTTAGTTCCCAAACAATATTTCGATAGTTTGAACTTTTCAAATTAAGTAAACCCTCGTCAAGTCAAACCATGATGATTGAATTTTGCTGCAATTCCAATAATAGTTCTGGTTCCCACACAATATTTTGATAGTTTGAACTTTTCAAATTGAAAATGGGTATTTAGGGGTCAATCGAATTTCGATTCAAATAGGGTTTACTGTACAGTAACAAAAAAATTCAAACAAAAAAACATACAGAAACATGAAAATACAGATCTTTATACTGTCAAGATGGTATCATAAAAAACTGATATTTTCCTAAATCAACATCTAGCACTCTCAAAATGGGTCGACTGATGACACTGCAAATTCGACATTGCTTTGGGTGAATTTGAAAAAAGTTTGTGTAACCAACTAGCCTATAAGTGAAAAACATAGATCCACATATTACTTACGATAACTCATTTTATTACACTATAACTCCGTTATTGCTAATTAAGATCTTTTTATATACACGCAGACTTATCCAACTCTGAACTGTATAGTATTTGGGTCAAATCAGTAGGCCTATTTTTGGGAAACACCATCTCGAAGTTTCTAAAAAGCTCAGGAAATTTTGAAAAATGAAAGGTCTCCCAAAAAAAAATCAAATTTTTACTGAATGTAGACACATGAATGATACACATTATCACAAATTTGTACGCAATTCAGACTAGCCGTTTGAAGAAAATAATTTAATAAGTGGTTTTTATTCATCATTTAGAAAGGAATAATAGCGGAACCATTATGCCGAGATTCACGGCTTTCTAGATTCGATAGTTACTGAATGAAGTATATTCTATATAAGTTATGTAGATTTTTTGATAATACTTCATATAGATATCCCACTCATTTTACAACCCATATGCTGCGCTTGCCTAGTTATAGAAGAATCAACATTATTCCACGTATTATCTGTTAATAATCTCACCCGTCCCATCTCCTTGAGCTTGGTGAGCATGACGACGATGGTGGAGTTGTGCTCCCAGAGCATGCGCCAGAAGTCCTCGGTGGTGTCGATCAGCGGCCCCTGCGTGGCGATGTACGCCGTGCGGTAACGGTATCCGTCGATGAAGCTGGCGTTGATGTAGTCGGAACCCTCGACGCCGCGAACGGGCGCCAGGCAGACGCGGGACGACTCGTACGGCAGGATGTGCACCAGACGGTTCTTGTGCTTGTTGCACGCAAGGTTGGCGCTTATGAAGCGCGTCGAGTCGGCTTTCATGATGGACAGTTTCTGTGATGAAATATCACAAACGTTTTTATTTATGAGTACCGTTAACGAATCACTAATGTCTAATTTACACGTTTGTATGTTGATTTCAATTTGCTGAATTTGACAGTTCAACTGAACAAATCGAACAGTGTAAATGCAAAGTTGGATCAAATACTGAATGAAACAGTCGAATGAAAAATTCAGATTGGAAATTGTTACTTATTTGTTCTTTTCCATACAGCACTTGTACTATTTGACCAATCAGAAGATTTGACCAAACAGAATAGACCAATGAGAATGCTTTCTGAAAATATGTCACAAGGACATAGTATGTGTACAGTATAATCACCAGCTCAACGTGTGCCGTGACTGTCTTCATGATAAAACAGCCAATCTATCAGAGTCTCATTGATTTCAAACATGGATGTCTGGTGGCAGTAGAATTCTCATTCAATTCAAATTACTTGTTATTACCCTCGGTTACGAATGTTGTTTTCATACCTCAATTAAGTAATAATTCAGTAATTAATAGTCAATTATTATCGGTTGGTACAGCCGGCTCGCATTACTCTCAAAGTGGATGTATTTGGCTTATCGATATAAGACTTATACTCAAAATTATACTCATACTCAAAATGAAGGGCCTATAAATAAAAGTAAAACAATTGACATAAATCCAAAGTTGCCTGAATATTTCTCAACATTTTGGTTTTCTGTGGTGGGATTGTCATTTTTCAACACGTTTTTCCCAACACTGCCGCTCACGAGCATTGTGACTGAATAGTACACCATTCACAATCTGACTGGCAAAACTAAATAAAAAATATTCCTTCATCTGCTACAAAAAAAAAAACACTTTTCGATAGCTCGACGCCGAAAGCATTAAAATTCATTTTTATAAGGAAAAGTAGCGTGGGGGACCGCACGCTGGAAACAATCCCGCCCGCCACGTACCTTGAACTCCAGCTCCATGCCCGTGATGTTCTCGCCCATCTCGGGCTGCATCAGCTTCTGGATGTGCGTGTGCAGGCTGCGAGCCGCCACCTCCGTGTTTCCACCAATCACGGCCTCCAGCAGTGCATCATGGATGAAGATGTACTGATCCTCCGTCTAAACAGAATGCTTGTCTGAGTCTCGGAGCAAACATTAACCGTATTCTACACGAATGACAGTTGCTTGTTTATTTATATTGTGTTCGACAATTCACTGTATAAGATCTACCGGCATCGGTGAATGATGTATGGAACGACAAAAACTAGTCTATCCATATAGAACACTGACTATATTTTAAATTTCATCCAATCTCCTACCTGACTTGTTTACTAAATATTTTTATTGCATGCTTCTGCTTGGCCCTAGATGACAAATGATAAATTAATTATTCTAGTAAATAGGGTAACTTGCATTAAATTGGTGAATAACCGAATCATTTTGCTGAAAAAATCTGTTGGCCTACGTCACTGACTACCGACAACAGAAAATCATGACAGGTAGATCACGTTCCGGTGTACCAGCGTGAAAGTATCAATGTTCTCGTCTACTCACTTGAACCATGTAGTTACGCTGGGCGCGCAAGCAAGTCACGTGACCGTAGATGTCGATCATCTTCTCGTGCCTCATCCGTTCGAGCATCGAGTCGATCACGATAAAGCAACCCGTTCGACCGACACCAGCACTGCAACATTGTCATGTCATTATCATTCAAAAATGCAAATGTCATTTAAAAATGTCATCTATTTGCATACAGGCGTATCACACATATTCAAAATAAAATTTGAATAAATGCCCACATACGCTATGATTGTGTGTTGGAACATATTAATTTCCAAGCTCTTAGACCCTACTGTTTTAAAGATGGCATTATTTGGTTATAAAATGAGTACTGAAAATCCTAAAAAACTTATCTGTCACTGCTACGAAAAATGTTCATCACTAAAAACGGAAATACAATAACAATACTCGAAAAAATAATCTCACCTGCAATGCACAATCATTGGTCCTGCTTCGCTCGGGTTCATGTTCCGGACTCGACGGAGGAACAACAGGAATGGTGCCGGATGATCCGGGACACCGTGGTCAGGCCAGGCAGTGAACTGGAACTGCTTGATTTCACGTCGTTCCGGGTAGCTGGATAGGAGAAGAGAGAAAATTATAAAGAATACTATTGAAGGCATTCATCTACTGAATACCTTGTCTACTCTTGTTATCATGTAATCCCGAACAAAGATTCTTCATCGATCCACATGCCAGGTGATCCACTGTTACGAGTTACGTTACTTCCTGGGCTACTATTCTGTTTTTTTACTCACAAATTTATTCAATCCCACGGAAGGATTATGATTGTGTTTATGTTTTAGCAGGCAAAATCTCAATTCAACTTGAAATTCAACAGAGGGAAAGAGATTACATGAATAAAATGATCCCTATCCTCTCAATTCTTTTACCAAACGCTCGAGAGTTTCTACTTTTTGAAACGTTTACAAAAACTGAAAAAGCTTGATTATTAATCAATCATATCTATCAATCAATTGATCTCTATTTTTATTCGAATCAATGATATCACTACTATCTACTCTGTAAACTATAGAGACGACAGTTTGCGTGACTCACCCCGACTTGTGTATCTGGAAGGTTCGAATACAGTACGTGGCCAGTTCCTGCACGTCGCTGATCGTGACCGTCATGTTGCCGTACGTGTCGGTCCCACGCGTCGGCCAGTACTGGTCGCACTTGATACGCGTCCGCTCCTCCAGCTTGGTCATCATCACGATAGTGGCCGTGTGAAGTTCCCAGCACATGCGCCAGAAGTCGGCAAAAGTCTCTTGTAAGGGGCCCTAATGTGACAACACAAAATATATTAGCAAGTTGAAATACAAAGGTTTAAGGCCCATTCACAATTCACATTAACATGTAAATTAACACTAACGCGTGAAATGTTTTGTCTTGTGTTTGTCCTTGGTATATTCACAACCCCCACTAATCATAACTCTAAGATAAATGCGAACATGAATGTTCGCAAGCTCAAAGCTTTCATGTTGGCGTTACTAATAGAAACCTTCAATTTTGGAACAACGAGAGACAAGTGGTGTGTAAACTGAAATACCTAGACTGGTCACTAGAGTTAGTTTGACGGTGAGAGTCCAGTGAGAATGGCAATAACCTTGAATTCAGATTGGCTGTTATTTTCATATTCTTGTTAACGTTGGTGTATTTTGTGAATAGACGATTTGGATTTTATGTTTTTGTCATACGTTGGCCGTTAGTTTTGTGTTGCACTGTGAATGGGCCTTCATACAGAGAATACATTAATACATTAATGTTAATACATCAATAGAGTGAAACCTCTACATATAATTTTTCAAGGGACCAGGTAAAGATTACCATCCATGAAGTACAATAATCAACAAACCATACAGGAGATTTCCTCATTGGTTATATGGGAATAGGGTAAGATAAAATGAATGACGGAAGCAGAAAAACGATGGATCCGGGATGGGTCGACTGTATATTACTTGTCGTTGGCCCGACTATACTCCTCCCCTGTGGTTCCCCTCACCTGAGTGGCAACGTAGGCGTTATGCTTCCGATAACCGTCGCAGTAGTTGGCGTTGATGTAATCGCCGCCGAGCATGTTGTCCAAAGGCTGGAGGATGACGCGCGAATGGTCGTACGCGATCACGTTCGCGTAACGGTTCTTCGGCTTGTTCACCTCCATGTTCGAGTGATCCCACGTAAACTGCTGACCGGGCTCAATCGACTGGAACAAAAGACATGAGTTTATTTATTCATGACGAACAATGTGTGTAGAGCTAAGATTGGAGCCATCAAGTAAGTAACATATAGCCAAATATCATTGAGCAAACCTTATTTTCCAAAGTTAAGTTTACCTGTTGTGAATGAGCTGAAGACTAGTCACACAGTGTAGAGATCAGAAATACCTACGTTTGACAAAAAATAATATTTTGGTTCAGTAGGCCTACCTGTGAGTAAATTGACGAACTTGAAGAAAATATACAAGAGTAAAGTAATTCTTCCCATTTTTTCGTCAAAAGTATCAAACACAAGATAAACGAGATTTCAATGTGGCGTAAGTCGTACCTCGTACTCCTGCGAGAACTTGAGATTGTCGTTGGCCTTCAGCCGCTCGATGTGGTTGTTGAGCTCGGAGATGGGGATGGGCGGGTGGGAGATCATGCCGGGAGTCTGGAAGTTGAGCCGACGCATCTCGACCGGATCTGTGGGGGCGTGGCTTGTGTTGAGGTCGGCGGCCATCAGCGGCCGGGTCACGGCGGCCTGGTCGGGGGCTTTGCACGGCTGGCGACGTCTGCACAACAACAATAACAAGTTAACAACTCTGTCAACACGAGTTGGCAGAACGTAAATACTGTGAAGATTTGTACATTTTTTCATTTCGTTCAACGAGTTTTACATTTTTTTCTGATGGTGCTTTATGACCCCACCAACAGCTAGGTTATAAGGGACACTTGCGATCACATAAAATAGTCAATTAAAATGCGTCCTGAAAAAATGTACACTCATTATACACAATAAAACTCCACGTATAGTATACAAAAAAATTAGCAGTAAAACGTGTAGATTCTATTTAAAATCTAATTTATAATTCGAAAAAACATTTTATGTAATTACATGTGTAGGTCTACATATTTTTAGTGAATCCTCTAGACAGCATTTTAGGAACCGGGTGCCTCTGAAATTACCAGGGTAATTTCGATAAAAATATCAATACACGCTTTTTTGCATTTACTCAATTCCTTTTAATCCCGCTATGTTATCAAGTTTGAAGCTTGTGACTTTCGACTTCAAAAAAAAAATACATCGCTTTATTGACCACTCCACATTGAGCGGCCGCCCAAGGTGAGCTCGTGCCTCTGTCAGGATGGTCGCTCATGACAGGAGTTGAACCTTACTCTCCTGAATAACGGTTCAGTCACAGTGCGTCTAGTAATGCACTGAAACTAGTTCAGTGCAGGTCGCTGAAACTCGGGATCTGAGGTTCAGTCTCTTTACTCACTTCTTAATGATGAACAGAAGAACAAAACATATGGACAACATCAGCGCGAGTATGATCGGCCCGATGACCCAAACCATTCCTGCTTCTTCTGGGTTGCTGATGACCGAAACCTCCGTGTTTTCAGACGGGACGTTTGGGTTGGGTCGGCTGGGCGGTAGGCCCGGAGGAACTTGGCGCATGTCCAACGAGAGAAACTCGGAGAACGGGCTCGAAGTGTACAGGTGCTGGAATTCAATAGACATTCAAGACATTAGAGAAGGTTCTGATTTCTCTGCCAGTTAGGAGGTTCAACTCTTTCATTGTGATGCAAGAGTAACATTCTTTACTTATATTCCGAGGTGACATTACAAATAAAATACAAATATAAAATGAACGAAAGACTAAAGACCATTCACAACCAAAGTTGGAAGTAAACTGAAATTCAAAAGCAAGAGCTTGTTTTCATGATTATTCAAAATAACAAATTCAGCAGTAATAAAAAGTCAATGAGATAGCCAGTTTATAGCATGCAGTAAATATTTACCTTCTGTGGCGTATCGACAACGGCTCTGACGAAGATGCGGTACTTCTTGAGTGGATCCAGCTTGAGGTTAACGAACCCCTCGAACGTGTCGCCACTGCCCAGGTGAAACGTGTACGGAATGTTGCGTTGCGGGAACTTGGCTGCGATGTAAGGTGCATTCAACTTCTCTTGTTTAGCGCCCTTGCTGGCGATCATCTGAACACAAGTCATTAGGCATTAGTACCGTAAAATGAGAATGGTATGAATAAATACTGAATTTATGTATGTACCGGTATGTTTATAATTCTTGCAGATGTGCGTGATGCACGGTAGCTCAATGGCTTGATCATTTTCATTGAATTTATCTATACTTATACAATTATTTCTTGGATTATTTTCTTCGCAGTCTTTCCATTATCTTCGAGTTCATTCCAGAACCTCCAAGTTTTCTGAATAAATCCATTCTTTCTCACATCTGGGGAGACTCAACTGACTCAAATTGACTCGACTATATTTTCAAGTGAAAATCAAATTTGAAATATAAAAATACACTTTTATTTCTAGCACCTTTTTACATGAAAATGAATTACATGCATGAAAGTGACGTCACAGGCAATGTCCGACATCCTCTCAAGCAGCGTATTTCATTCAAATTGTAGGTCAGGATGAAGACATAAATAGAAAAATAAATTGATATATAAATGCTTAAACACTCTGATGTGGATGAATGAACCCCCCCCCCCCCCCCCTTCACTTTACTACCATTCATTATTATTATTACATTATTATCCTGCAGTGATAATTTCAGCAACAGGAACAGTAGGGGAAAAATACAAACTATACATAAACCAATTAGCCAAATCTTTTTTTCAGCCAAAACATACCTCGTCAGTTAGGAATTGGTCGGGATTCTTGTGCAATGTGGACTTGTCTTCCGGCACGACAATCAGGTAATAGTGGCTGATTGGTCCGTATTCCTCGGACGCTTGCGGCAGGATCACTTGGATCTCCGTGCCGTATCCCGCCAGCGTGCCGCGTCCGGCGACGCCATAGAAGTCGGGCTTCACCATCGGCTGAGGCGCTGAACAACACAAACAACAACAACAATTACACGTTGGAATATACATACCGTAATATTGTATATAACACAGTCTATTGACGTAGTATCTAACGAAAATCCTTAGTTTCGGATTATTGAGGGTTACTGTAGCATATACATGGTGGCATAGTATATTAATATTATTCAACCACAACCATATCTGTTATATATACATATCTTTTTTCCTTCGCTGCTTTTAATTTCCACTATCCTCCTCTTGGATTTGCCTAAATTGTTTCTATTATTACTATATCTGCCTCTAAATTATTCAAGTCACTACAAGTTTTGGTTTGTGATGGTTCTTGATCTTAGTATACTCTCAACTTTGTACTTCTAATCCTTCACAAAGTTTCTCGCAACTTGGGGGATCTCTCTTTTTCAACAATTGACGAACTGGAAGAGAATCGAATTGCCATCTCAAGATTAACGACCGTCAGAGTTTGTGGAGTGAAAATCCAAGCCGCTACGGTCTCTCAATTCGACGTACCGGCCATCTGCGTTGTGACGGTGATCTTGGTCGGAGGCCGGTATTGGTGATCGGACGGGATGGCACTGACGTTGACGTTGTACGTGGTGAACGGTGATAGCTCGTTGATAGTGTGAGACCGCGTCTCCGGCTCCAGCATGAGAGAACGTCGCGGCACGACCTGCGGAAAAAGAAACACAAACAAATGAGATCCAACTAGATGTTAACCAAGTTGTGCCAAGGACTATTTGGTTTCTGAAATATCAGAAATAGAATGCATAAATTCATAAAATAAAATTGACTTAGTGGCAATAAGCCTCACCTTTTATTCCTGTTTTCTAACCACTTTAAAACCATTATTTTTTTAGAAATGTGGAATTGAATAACCATTCAGTTCAGTATCTTTCATGAATTTTTTTATGCATGTTTAAAAACCAATCAATTACTTTGACGAGTGTTGTCTGCATTTGTAAATAAGCATAGGCCTATATGTGTCCATACAAATTTCTTATTTAAATACAAAATGTTAAATTTTGGATTACTGTGGGATGGAAATCCTCTTGACGATAACACAGAAGCAAATTTAGAAAATAGGTCATAACATTTGTCAGGTTGTTGTACCTGTGTCTGGGTCATGCCCTGCGAGTCCACGAACTCTTTGGTGGCGTCGAACGAGATCTTGTAGTTGATCGGGTTGAGCCTGATTGGTGGAGCCCAGGACAGCGTCATGCTGTGCGTGCTGACATCGTGCGCGCGCAGGCTCAGAGGAACGTCCTCGGGCTTCACCTTCACCGTCACCTAGACAACAAGATCGCGGCGGTTCAGCGGGCAGGATTTCAATCACAAACATTCTGTATTGGCATAAACCTACACTATTTCTCTAGTAACAAAATCACTTTTATTTTATCAACGTCGAAAACTCGACAGAAAATTAATGTTCCTCAATTAATACCCAGCACAAGATAGGATTTACCCCCTAATCTTATTGGGGTATAAATAACAATGTATAAAATTTATGTTTTTCAAATTTTCGACTTGACTTATATATCTGTATTATGTGCTAATCTGTGTTCTTCAATAAAGTTCAAAGTTCTCTGCCAAAAAAAAAAAAAATGACAATATAATTATAGACGTCACTCATCAATGGGCCACTTGGATCTATGTTATTTGTGGTCGTTGAGAGTTAACAGTTAACAGCCTGCTTGATTGCATGTTACGTTTTGTGATGTCAGAGGGGTGGGGGAGCGAAAGTGAATATACCTGAATATATCATACCTAGCTACAGGATCTGGCTCGACATATCTGGCTCGACATTTCATAATAGTTCCAAATCTTTCAGAGCCAAATGGACAGCAATTTTTAAATTATTAGTACAAAGCAGAAAGATTAGAAGTGAATTTAAAGTAGAGGGATTAGATTTTGAAATGGGTAGAGAGACACTACAGTGGTTTGGCCACATGAAAAGGATGAATATGACAAGAATTCCGAGGCGTGAATTTGAAACATCATTACTTGGAAAAAGAAGAGTGGGAAGGCCAATAGAGAAGTGGAGTGAATTGATCAAGGAGGATGTTGCTGCAAGAGAAGAAATATGGAATGCAGTGGAAGAAGCAAGATTGTGGGAAGACAGAACAAGGTGGAGGGAGTTAATGCGGGAAAAGGACGACATGAAGGATGAAGAAGAGGATGAAACAGGCCTGGCCAGCTCATTTCCTGGAGATCCGGGGCCCTAGTATTTTGGTGGAAGGTATTCCACCCCCTGACCCACCAATTTGGAATCTGGGATAGATGATTATTATTAGTAAAACCGTCATTCCTATTGACATGTTGTTGAAAACATACCTTCTCTGAGAGTCTTCCGAGACCTGAGGACTTGGTCCTAGCTGCCACGGCAATGGCGTATTGAGCAAACTTCTCCAAGTTGAGCAGATCAGCTGATTCCGTGAGTCCGACAACCTTCTGTTGCCACTCGTCCAGGTCCTCGACTGCGGTCATCGTGTAGAAGATCTGATAGCCGATCACTTTGCCTCCTCGGCTCGGTACAGGCTCCCACCAAACCTGCACACCAGAGCATAATGCTTATTGCTTAGAGATATGTAAAAATAGCAATTGCTATAAAAGCGATGAAATCTAAAAGTGTTTCAATACATTTTTCTAATGCATCTTCATGTTTCAATACATTTGATGTTGTTTGATCATGTTTTTGAAAAGGTGAGAAAGCACTATAAAAGTATAATTCCGCTATTTTTCAAGGTATTTGCGATATAACTGCTATATTCAGAATAAAATCATTATGAATGATATTTTCTGAAAAATTGTATCAATTGAGATGTAAAAGACTGGAATTAGTTGGGAATGTTGATAATCAAAAATCAGCTGAAAATGTAGGTGGCAGATGAGACGTAATGAGACCTGAATGGTTAGCCGACGGTTTCTATAGAATGGAGTTGTGTTATTGAGCTCACCTCAACGCTCTGTTCAGAAGTGGCCACGGCTTGCACGCTCATGGGCGCTCGTACGATGTCGCGCTCTGTGTGTATCGTGATGCGCTCGCTCAGCGGGCCGGCGCCCTGCGACGTGTAAGCGCGCACGTGAAACACGTAGTCTGTATCTTCGTCCAGGTTCGTGAACACCGCCTGAAACACACGTAAAACAACACGTAAAACAGACGGAAATGCTACGATGTATGAGGCTTCACGAACCGGATGTGAGGTTGTTTTTTATTGGGTGATTTTGTCGTGATGCTTTTTGACCATTTCCATCATTCACACATCTGTTTAAATGTTCTGTGTTATGTTTTGACCATAACTTACCTCTTATTCCGTTTGAAACATTCTGTTGGTTTCACGATGATGAATTTTCATCGAACATAATCATTACACATGATCATTGAATTGAGTAAAATACAACGTACAGGCGCAAAATGACCTCTGTGTCGACGCGCCTCTAAACCCAACATTCATTATCTTTAAATAAAAAATTAGCCAAGTTCTTACTTTTAGGAGGAAAACACCAGAGATATTCAAAGTTATATTCAACTCACACGATTCTCGACTGGTACGATTCTCAACTCGCATCAGTTTAGGCCACATAAACTTTGAAATGTATGTTGTGAGTTGAGAATCTACCAGTTGAGGCGTAGCCCCACCAACTTCTTAATATTTAATATCATCGATTCATCTTACCTTGGTAAGAGAAGTATTCCTCTCCGTGACGGTTGTGTGATCGATCTTCTTGTGGAACTGTACGTCGTAGCGCGTGATCTGGCCGTTACGCTGCTCTCTGATTGGTGGAGCCCATGAGACGCAGACGACGTCGGGGGTCTGGAAGTGGTGGGAGATGTTGGTGGGGGGACCGGATGGGGGTCCTTCAGGGGTCAGCATGTACTTGATGGTTTCCTGGCCAAATCCGATCGGGTTCTGACCGCTAATGCGGAACTCGTATTCGACGCCGCGCTCTGTAATCACGATCAAGATGTAATCAACGTTAAGCAGACAAATACTAGACACACTAATTATTCATTTATTATTTTCAATAACAATGAAAACTTGTCACAAAGTCGTTGTTTTTAGGCTAAAGCTGGCCTTCCACGAAAGCGGTATTCGCTTAGCTTAGAAGCGTTTTTGTAGCTTGGATACCGTGCCGCTATGCGCCGCACTGGTCAATGATTGGTCGTTTTTCAACATGGAGGCTTGAAAAAACGCTTAGCGAATTCGCTATACTGCGTTCATGGAAGGCCAGCTTAAGGCTAATTTAAGCTGACAAAAATTTAGAAAAATCACTTTTGTAATAAAATCTGTAAAAATGAATAATATAGGGCCTATATAAAATAATTCCTTTAGGCTCTAAATAAGTTCATTGACTTCTTGTTGACTGATTTCTTGTCCATTGTTTTCCAGATTCCATCATTTAATTTGCCTCATCATATTCCCATACAACCATTGTTGAATTTTCATTCATTGATCGTTTTCCTGCACGGATGTTTTTTCTTTTGGTCAAAATCTCAGTCATTTGACCGAAAAGATTTTGACTGGTTAATTACCCATCTATAACGACAATATTACAATCTATCTAAGAAATCCGCAAGTTGAAGAGCACATCATATAACTTGCATACGCATCATCAATTTCTCGAAATTTGTTATTTTGATTTATTTAATCTTCACATCATTTTAGATTATTCTGTAACTTCAAGGTCACATGTCAAGTTTTCTAAGCTATCCTCAAGGTTGATATAGAGATGATTTTTCATTTTAGAAATAGTTGAATTTCACTTTTGAAATTTTTCCTGCCTGGTTTTTAGCCATTATAGGAAAACACCAAACACCATAATTTCAAAATTCCCATTCTGAAAACTACATTTAAAAATGAACAGTATCAAACACCTCTAGATATTACTCTTTGTTCAAGTTATATTTCTCACCAAGATCATCGATTTTATGATGTTGTATTGCAGTTCCTTTCAGCATTTCTTCTTTCAACGGTTGGTCTTTGACTCCGTACCGCAAGCGATAGCCAATCAGATCCCCGAATGTAGCCGTGGGTCGACCCCATTCCAGCTCAATGCTCACTACAGGGTCCCGCGCAAGGATTCTGGAAACATCAAACACATTTAGCGTATAGCAGGCAGGAGCGTACATGATCGAGTTAAATTAGTTAATTGGCATAAACCCAACTTATTTCCATGAGAGTAACGAAATGAAACACAAATTATAGGGGTCAATGCTATTTCGAAACCCATGTTGTGGGAGTTGACAGCGTAAAAGCTTACATTCCTGGGTTTCTAATGCTACAGTGAGCACGTAAACAAAACAACATAAATCGTTCCTATGGTCAATTACATGCCGAGTTTAGTACGCATATTTGATCAAATTCTGCACTGACGTAAACCTACATCACGTCTTCACTGGCGAATGGAACAAAAATCAAATTGAGTTTTAAAAACTATGATCATAGGAGTTAATCAAGTAGGTCTTAGTTTTAAGCAGTTTTCAATTGTAAACTAAGACGCACATTACGAGTAAGACTAAGACTGAGACTAAAACACTCGTTACAACCGTTGTGGCAAAAACAACAGTTACAAAGCGTCAGAAATAAAACGCAAATCGTTATGTTATCTGTCGCGATGATCGTACTTGAGGTTGACTGTTGGCCTGTTCGGCACGCCGCCCGGTGTTCTCACGCTGATGGGCGTGCTCCTGTCTCCGTCGCCCTTCCTCGTCAGTGCTGCCACCTGGACCGAGTACTTGGTATCCGGTTGCAGGCCCGTCACGTTCATCTCGGTGGCGTCGCCTTCCAGCACGTCGAACCGCATCGGGTCGTTCAGCAGACTCTTACCCTGGAACAATAGCGACATGAATGTGATGTGACGTGACAGTGACCGTCACGGGGTAAAATTGGTTCACTTGCCTGGAGGCACACTATTCGAGGTTATTTGAAAGCCACCCAGTTTTAGACAACGATTTGGTGAAATATCAGTTTTTGATGATAACGTTTGAATGGTACGAGTTATTAAAATTCTGATCATACAAAAACACAGATCTTTTCAACATCTTGACGATGGTGTATATACGTACAAAATATTTAGTTTATATTGTATAACTGTCATAGGAATACAGCTTGAAAAAATAATTTTATAGCTGTAGGTCTATTTATGTGAATATGTTAGGATCCAGATTTACAATTTTAATGCATATCACTTGGAACGTATTCAAGAGATCTGTGTATTGAACCCGCTCACATGATCCTAAATAACCTCACTGTATATTCAAAAGAGATTATACTGCACAGTTCAATTCCCAATATATTCATACTGAAAAAACAAATAATTTCACAACTGAAGATATTATACTTGAGGGTCACTCCAAGCCATCACGAGTATTTCCCTCACAACACTACGTTACATTTCTCACCTCTTCCCTCGTCTCCTGGACGTGGATATGATAACCTCGGATAATCCCGTTCCGATCCTTCTCCGATGGTGGCCGCCATTGCACGTTTATTGCCGTCGAGTTAATGGGCGTCGCCTTCACGTCTTGCGGATCACCGGGCACTGTAACCAATCACAGGCCACATATCAAATACCGTTCGGCAGGTCCAAGCTAACCTGTCATCGGAGCAATTCGAAATAAAACTCGAGAAAAGTTTTATTCTTTCACTGAATTCAGGGACAAAAATGTTATAGAATTATTTTTGAATGAAATACGATAGTTAATTTAGGAAACAGACAGAGACAGGAAGAATTCAAACTGTTGTTTTTCAAGGTAAAACAACGAAGAGAGAAGTCTACGTATGTAATGTAAGATTAAATAACCAAGTAAGAAAATATATCATACAATTTCATTTTCATTTCTTACAATAATTACATTATATGGAATGTATTACAATATGGTCTATTTCCCAAATTTCACTAGCACCTTGATTATTTTTGCTCTAAGCAATTCAAGGCCAAAGAAATGATTTGATATTGAATAATCTTTGAAAAGGGTAGGCCTAATAGTGACGTTTTTATGTTGTGACAATGATGAAAGCACACAGAGTGGAGTAGTTTCCACAACTGACTGACTGACTTACTATTACAATACCTGTCATCCAAACGTTGCTTGGTAAGCGACTGATAAACATTGTTACCGATAAACATTATCCTCAATAACTTTAATCCTCGTAAAGTGAATATAATCGCCAATAGAATTTAGTTTCAAATACTGATTTCAATAGAATATATTTACTGTACATTTGAATACCAACACATTTTAAACGCTGTATTTTTTTGTTTACGGTACATCACTTGCCGTTAATAATTACCTACGGCCCAACACTGCCGACATTACCTTTTCTGTTTCCGAAACGGACTTCAAGATTGAAAAGTCCGTACGTAAATGCTACTCTGTTATTGATAAAAAGCTAACACGTAAACGCTTTAGACACAACGATAGAGACAGTAAGTACAACGAAAAGCTACTCTACTTGAATACACTACGTTTTCTACGTGACGGTCACAATCTAGGCTAGAGCTACGTTCACACAGTTAGTAAAAGCTTGACGGAATACTCACTGCGACCAACTGTGCCACCCGGAAACCCAACAGAGTTTGTTAGGGGAAAAAGTGGAAAAAATTGTATTTGTAAGTGAGAAAATCTGATGTATTTTTTTATTTTGCAAATCTTTAAAATTTAATTCTCTAAACATCAAAAAATGTAAATATCTGCTGATTGTGTGAAATGTAGTTTCTCTCCGACGTGTTTCTCGGTTTTGTAAATCTGCTTCGAAAAAGAAGTAACAGTGTTGGAAATGTTGTGTTGTTAGGCTGGGTATCAAAAAATGTTTGCCAAAAAGCAAAACCAGTGCATTCGAGTTTTGTTGTTTCTCTTTGTTTGTTGTAAGTAGTTCTACTGTTTCAAAAGTGGTACGTATTTGTAGCTAGTAACATGCGATTGTTGTAAGTAACTGTACAAAGTCTACTGTATATTTGTTAATAAAAAAGTAGAAACGATAGAAAATCATAATAAAAACGTAACAGGGTGAGCAATCGTATGTATACAAAGTGGAAAGAACGTTCCAAGAAAAGGAATCAATGGAATGCAGAAAAGGAAGAACATTTAAATGGATTTGGTAACAGGATGTAATAAATCTAAATAAAATTTCGAATAAAAATATTATATCTAAAAAGCAATACTTCTGTATCACGCAGACATGACTCTTTGAAAGTTGCGCAGACGCACAATTATAAATAAACTCAATTACGACTGAATCAAACCATGCACAAAGTGAGATAGAAAGATTTATATATACTGTTTCATATATATATATATATTAGAAAGAATAGAGATATATTCCTTTTGTACTCTGGCTGACGGATGTGTATTGGTATTCAAATGTGGTCAAGTGCTAAATGAACGCAGTAATCTTCCCACCTAGTCGTGTACTGAGTAGTGTACTTGTACTTATAGTCAATGGAATAAAGCGAACTTCGACTAGGAGCGTAAATATGTATACTTTACTTTCTGAAATCCTTGCATATCATTTGATCAATACAGTGATACACACTAATACATCGAGTGCAGAATATGAACACATAGTGCTGTATAATAAAGTGAGGTGCCTTGTGACTAATGTGCTGGTCTAATATCAGACGTTCAGGGTGAACTGGGTTGGGGGCGCGGGCGGGGGGACGTGACGTCGGGGAGTCGGTTAGTAGGGGAACATGCGGGTCAAGAATGGGCGTGAAGATATCTAATTGTTACAAGTGGTGCAGTTTAGAAAAAAAAGACAAACAAAAAACTCAAACGAAAAATATGGTGCGTGTGTGAATAATTTTCTTGAATTAAAAACGTACATTCAAGTGTGCTGGTGAGTTACAATATATATATATATATAGATAGAATAAGCAAGTCATCATACAATGTGAGAGTGAGTGATTTCACGTTAGCTAGACATCGGGACAAGTTATGGAATATACAACGTTTCGGGGGGTATGGCGGGGGAAGTTCAATCGGTTGTGACGGACAGACAAAAATAGAGACAAGCCATTATTATTATAAATTATTATAATATTGACCGTTTTGATAATTTCTCTCCACACCGAAGAACTGCTAGTAGCTGGAAATGCTTGATTGTGACAAGAAAAGAGAACAGAAATACAATTTATTAGCAGAAACATTTGAACAAGTTTCCGTCTCTCTCTCTCTCTCTCTCTCGGACTTGGTGAGATACAGATACTTCGACAGACAGCCAAACAGAGACACACACACACACATTAAAAAAGAGCACTTCAAAAAGTAGTTGTACATTGCTGGAAAAATATGCCATCAAAAATCCAAATATTAGCATGAAAAATAGGTTAGTTCATTGAAAAAATTCTTCGTATTTGATTGTTTCTAATCAATAGAATTCCCATAGAGCGTGAAATGAGAATCGAGAAGATTTTGAAATGTAGGAATAATACAGAAGGAATAGAATAGATCAAGGTTATGTCAGTTGAAGTAATTGGCCTCGTATGATATGCGTTCAGGAGAAGTTCAGAACGGCAAAATATGATCTGCGCATTTCATCGCAACATATTAATCAAGAAACAATCAAAATGAAAATAAAATATCGGGAAACATTTCTTCACGGAAAAGTAATGATTTTTTCCAGTTGTAAGATTGATATTTATTCGGCAAGATCATAGTTTAAAATTAAGGAACCTGAATAGTAAATCATGAAACAGACGTCCAGTGAAGCTAGTTCTCAGGAGGTTCGTCGTGTTTACTTCGAACCGACTAATTTATGTTCTTATAACTAGGGATGCATCGACTTGGAACAGGCTTCAAATTGAATGTATGAATTTGAATGTTTAATTTGAAGTTAAATTGAAAATAAATTCAAGAAAAATGTCACTCATGTTAATTATGAATATTTTACATAATACCGGAATTCATGATCGAAGTCACTCCATAATTCAATTTACTGAATAGTTACATGAGAAGTTCATGAAAAAATACACAAAATCAATGAATACAATGAAGTTCGAAAATGAAAAGTAGTTTACCGAGTATATCACACAATATTTTTCCTGTGACCAGCTTTTTGGTTCTATAATATTATAACAGACAAAAATAAAAATATATTATTTTCACTGACAAACATTCATTGAGTGTTCATTTTTAGATATAAATATATATTTTTTTGGCAGCATTTCCAGATATTTCATCCTTAGCCTCGTAAACACGTTGTGAATGCATCCCTAGCCACAGATTCACGAGTCCGCGTCCCATACGTGTGTTGTGTATCAATATACGTACCATCCTCATGCGTCCGCACAATAATCGGATAACTCGGTGGTCCGTCTCCGACACTGGTTCCTGCCAGGACCCATATCCGATATTCTGTCCACCGTTTCAGCTCGTCCATTACGAACAACGTATCGTTGAGCGTGACGACGGACGCTTCCGAGTCGGATCTTCCGCTCTCGGCAAACTGCAGCTTGTAGTAGACGATACGTCCGTTGCTTCGTTCCACCGGTGGCGGGATCCACGAGACACGGATAGACGTCGGCCCGATCGCGACGCCGCTCACGTTTTGAGGGGGAGCGCCCGGAACTGTATTTAGGCCGGAAGTGGGTTCAAAACACTGGCCTAATCGTATGTTTCCCATGGGGGAGGGAGGGAGAGGGGTGGCGGGTGGTTCTTGACAAGACTTCGAGAGGGAGGTGACCGAGTTAATCAAAGTTTTCACTGAACTTGTCAATTATTTAATAACAAGAAATAACTGACTTAATGCAAGACTTGAAAACAAAAAAGTTCACATTAATAATATGACTTTTCTCATATTTTTATGGAGCATTAGATGAACTCCAAGAGGCAAAAGTCTTCAAAATTCTAAGAAAAAATCTAGAGAAAAAAGGATCAATGATTTTTTTTGTTGGCTGAGTTTTTAATACAAACTAATTTTGCATTTGATATGTCCGATTTTCCTGTTTTCTAAAACTAGTTTCGCATATGAAAACTCGTGTTACATTTTTATCTATACAAAGCAAATCGATAAATTCAAAAATGACACGTTACTTTACAAAATAATTAACAAGTTCAGATGAACGTTAAAAATATTCATTAGTTTAGACTTTAAAGCTTTTTGTTATGATGAAGCTGCTACCTTGGAGGGGTAGAATAGTTATTGTACCGCTTCAAAAACTAGTTACGGTACAATAACTACGTACATTAGAGGTCCTGATACAGAGCGACGTATCAATCGTAGGCAATCGCTGTGCGTGACACAAATAGCGCACACTCACACACTCTCACACCTGTTTCGCTACGAGTAAAAGAACACAACTGGACTGAGAAATACGTATTAATACTGTGGGAAGTGCATACAAAATGCACAGCAAATATTGTGAACAAACTGATGCATAATAGTTAGGTGCAGTGGTGTGATTAACATTACTTTAGGCTGGTGCTGCAACATTGGAAAATTAAGCCATCGAATAATAATAAAAAAAAATGAAAACATTCCTCGTGAGTCATGCAACAATGCGCTGTGAATTACAACCCACATCGAACGTGATCGGTGTTGACAATCAATCTAGCTCTTTTTAAAAGATCAACGATTATTTAGTTACGTTGAAAATCTAAAATTCTCTTCATTTAGTTTGAATTCAACTCAAAGTATCGAAGTTAAAGTTGGGAGAAAATCAGTATCGGTATACTGGAGCTAAGGAACCATTCTTTATGACTGCCCAAAGTGTTCATTTTTCTGGCCTGTCGTATCTTTGTAATTTCCCATTTATGAATTTGAAGACGAGTAGGCCTATAATTTATGTGATAGTATTTTATATATAATAAAAATCACTCAACATAATTTTACTTCCTTATAGACTCCACTGAAAATATGACAATTCAGAAACGTAATCATTTATAGCTGTGACAACGTGTAGGAATGAGGTGCGACTATCTGAACGAACCAATATCGGCGCCAATTTGACAATATTAGAGGTTTGAGGAACCAAGGCATATCTCACGGTGGTTCAATCCTTCATTGAACTTTGACCCTAGTGATGACAAAAATAGTGGTTGTAGGCCTAGCTATAGGAACTAATAAGTGAAGGCCGGCCGACATAATTATTTAAGAGCTCAAGTCCTACATCTCAAGTCCAAAGAGTCTGTGGATCTAGTCAAGTACGGTATTTTACTTTTCTACTTATATGCTGAAATAAATAAGTTTGATGGATTTTCTGACACGTTCGTATAAATATAAGCTCTGAATGAAATTAATTAATTAAAGAGAATGTTGAAATGTGTTCAACGTAACAAATTCATCGTTAGATATTACTCTGGTACACTAGAGTTGAAAAAGAACAAGTCGTCGACGTACGTAGGACGATTGGTTGCGTGGTTTAGGCGAATACACTCTCTCGACTAGTCTGAGATGAAACTCGGAAGAAAATACAGACGACTACAAAACGCTGGGTGCATTCAATGCTTTACGTACTCAGTCAAATCCTCATCAAGCTGCGTAACAGTTACACATTTGACAATTACTTGGCGAATGAGTCTAACATAGATACAATACTGTAATACATACGTCGTGTGTTCAAAGAAAATAGAGTTAATAACTATAGAAACTTGGTTGAAACGATAAAAAGAAAAGCACGTACGGATGACAATGAGTTGAGATCTCACATGGAAGGTCCATTGATATACGTAATACATACCATTAAAGAACAAACAAGATAAAATTACATAGAATTGACAGTTGGTCAATACTGCCTTGGTCACTGTAGAAACATGAGTGATTATAGAAGATGTACTATCAGTCACTATTATGCCTACAGTGACCAAAGCAGTAATTGAAAAGTCAATTCTATAATATCTTGTGCATTTTTCGAGGTCTATATATATGTGCTCGTTCATTGGGCCTCCCATATGAGTTGCTCGACTCACCTCTCAAGCTACGCTGCTGTTCTTTCTTTCCTTACAACCTAATTTATTTATCTCTCAGACTATTTTTCTATAAACACCAAACTTACTAACTAGTTGATCAAAAATAAGATTTTGCAAACATTCAATGAACTCTCGGTCAAGCCAATTTGAGTGCACATAGGAATGATGTGTTAAGAAATTAATTAATAAGGCTAATCGTAGGCCTACTGTATTCCAGTATATTTAGACAAGTTGACAATAATGAATGTGTTTTTACTTTTTAGTTTAGAATATTGATGAAGATTTGACCGAGTGAAATAGCTGACAAAGAGAGTCAATGTTCGAACTACTATAAAAATGCATCGACAACAAAACGTTATCAACTCACTTTCATTAGACAATAGAAAATACTTCTGAATTACACATAGGTAGACTCGATGGTATGCTCAACAATAAGTAATAGTTACACTAGTTTACGACTGCATGTAAATGATTTATTACTGTATTTCCAAGTGCTTGAATTATCATAGGGGAAGTAGCTCTAACTGGCAGTTTGAAGTAGTTACTTGTTATCACCATGGTTACCCATGTTATTTGTTTTCACCAACTCTCACATAAGGGCTAACCTGGCCCGGTATTACGAAGTCCAGTAGCATTTAAAGTATAATATAGTAGCAAGTTTATATTGAGAATAAATCATTATGTGAAGTAATAGAATTATAGTGGTTCAGAGGTTCAATTCTCAATATTACATATCTAGATACAATACAATGGATAAATAGATTGAATTTGACACTATAGGAAATTATCCAATTATGGATAACTAGAATACTTGTTTTAGAACACTTTTTTGACTAGATTAGGTTCAATGTTATTTTGCATTATTTTGCATTCATTACTTTTAATTGAACCATTAAATAATATGTCTATCGAATTCTTATTCTCTAACATAAATTAAACCAAATGTAATTAAAATTCATAAATAGTTGAATACTGTAGATAGCATATCAGTCGTTATGTGTTCAAAGAAATTTCTATTGTCTCTCTACCAACAACTCAAAGTCAGCTACTTCATTACCAACCAAACTTACCTCCTCCTTTCGGATCCAGATAGATTATCGCAATTTCTCTCGATTAATAAACCGAACGTTGTTGTTGAAATTGAGGTTATGTGTGTCTTACCGTACTGCTTGGTTCGAACAGGTATTGGCGGAGTGGTAGCGCCTTCGCCGCGTTGCGATCGCGCTGCCAACCAGACAAAGTATAAAGTGTTCGGATAGAGGCCGGTCAGCGAATAACTTTCCGAGATGGGAATCCGACGGTGATGCTTTTCCTGAACAAAATAAAAAAATGTCACAAAAATACATAAAAATGGTTTTAAGAAAGAATCTGTAGGCCTATGGTATATGCTTCCATAGATTTTTCTATTAGAGATGAATTTCTGAATATTTTATCCTTATTTAAATACTAGATATTCACAAAGAATATATTATGAGACTACCATATAGGCAAGCAATTTCCATTTCTTTAATCAAACAAAGTGAAAACACCAACAGATTAATCTGTTTTCCCATACAGATGAAAATTACACATAGCATACATATGGGACCAGTAGACCCATCCTAGCCTCTAGCTTACACAATACAATTTAATCTCTACACATGAAATAATACAGCACAAAATTGTCTGTACAAATTACAAAAACCTCTCTCAAATAGAGAGAGAGATGAAGGCATACAAGTGATTCTGTTATTATTACAAATGGGTGATGGATTTTTTAAAAAGAATCGGTAGGTTCCAGATATGCATTCATTTTATATAACGTAAGTTTTAATTCATGTAATAAGTATTTACTGCCATCTCATATAGAATTGGATCACTTGAAGGCTAAACGTGTTCCCTATTTCAGATGATGTAGGCCTTTTAGATGATGATACCGTATATTGGCCACACACAACAAATTATGGCACACCAATTCGTTACTTACACCAATATACAATAACAAACGAGTTGTGATAGAAATAAAACACTTAATGTAAGAGAAAACCAATTTCACTTGATCAATGATCATACGTAACAAAATGTGTAGTGTTAGAGTGTAATATATGTAGGCCTATATATATATTGATCAATTCACTTCAAAGCATTTCAGAATTCAGAATTCAATTTGATATCGACGTTTAATGATTATGAATCATTACGAATGAAATCAGTGGGCCTATTAAAAAAGTACCGATTCACGTAAGCACTCACTATATTGTTAAACTTGATGTATTTTTTCGATTCATTTCTACATTATCTACATCACATGAAAGTTTGTAATTTTTATTCCAACATTATCTCACCTTGGCGTAAGTATCGTTCCAATAGAGCTCGTAGCTGACGATGTTCTCTCCCGAGTGACTAGGCTTGCTCCACTGCAGCGTGACGGAAGTCTCTCCCACGTCGCTCGTGCGCAGGTTGCTCGGCTGACTCGGGACGCCTTGTTGCGTCTTGACGAGCACTGGGGCGGACAGCGGGCCGGGGCCGACGCTCGTGAACGCCTGCACTCGTATCGTGTAGATCGTGTGCGGCGTCAGTTCGCTGATCGTGGTAAGCTGGTTGTTGTCGACCATCTGGGACTCCCAAGAAGCCATCGCAAGGTGCGGGGTCGTGGAATAGTATACTTTGTAGCCCTAATAACATATCGGAACGTTAAGCACTATTATTATTATTATTATTACAAACTATTATACAAACTTTATTTCTCTGGCAACATTCTACAAAGCTGATTCAATCAGATAATATTTATACATACATGAAATTTAAATTTAATATAAAATATATGAATATTCCCCAAAAAAAGGGTTTAAAGAGTTAAATGATGGAAACGCTATACGATGGTGCTCAAGCGTACATGGGAGTTGCTTTGGCAAAATATCAGTTTTTTGTTGACAGCTTCTAAACAGTAATACAGGAGAAAGTGATACAGGAGTGATAAAAAAGTTATAAATAATATAAGAGAGAAACAAATTAGGCCTACTTGGTCTGGATTTTATTTATATATATCTGTCATTTATGATAGAAGACTATCTGTCTTGTAAAAATCAATTCCTGTTGATACCGGTAGGTTCAAAATGATCAATGTTTGAATTGAATAAATATAATCAAACTACCTACAATATAAGTGAAACACCAACTCTTATTCTCATAAACTAAGAAATATACTTTTAACTTACAACAAAATACTACAAAATAAATTCAACTACAGTAAAACTGCTACGTATCGTTTCTCAAGGGACCAGGGACATGAATCCATCTTTGCAGGAAACCAATCCATCCAGCAAAATGTACCATTGGTTATTTGGGAGTAGGGTGGGCAAAATCAATGATAGAAACGGGAAAAAAATGGATCCAGGAAGGATGCATCGAGGTTTCACTATAGCTGGACTTGAATTGTTTATTGTAACACAACCAAACACCAACGGAAAAACTATCAACTGACCGTGACTTGGCCGTTAGGAGTTTCCGGCTCGTCCCATTGGATGACCATCGTGCTGGAACTCAGTGGACGAACTTGGACGTTCCGTGGAGCCGTTCCAGGTTCTGTGGAACACAAACACGAGATGAGTTCTCGTCTAATGGACTACTCGATACGAGCTCTGGTACTAGGCTGGGTGTGATTTACAAATTATTACATATTTCTATTGTTTAAATACAGTTCAATCAATCACGGTTTTTCTTAGAGCTTTTTGATTTTCCTTAGGCCCTATTGCCTTTCTTAGAGATAGCTTGTACAGGCCTATGTTCCAAGAAAACTGTTTAATGTCTCAGAGCAATGGCATGAGTTTGCTTGAAATGTATTGAATAATGAATTGTATTACTTCAACAAGATAGAGGAATAGCAGATTTTTTGGAAAGTTTCCATTACTCCTTTCTTTTCATTATGTAATTTCATTAAATTTAATATTTAATAAAAATACAACTTTATATAACCACAACATAATGCAATATACATATTAGTGTACTGTACTAATTTGTGTCACATATTTAAGTAGGGCCTACATTAAAATTGATACGTCAATATATTCTAAAATCTCAGCTTAACTAAAACACGTGATACTAGTAAGACAAATGCACCAAAGAAGAAGAAGGTGCATTTCTTTATTTTGTTTCTGAGGCTAGAGAAAGAAAAAAATTACATAAATTGAAAGTAAATTTTTTCAAGGATAGGTACAACAGGGGTGAAGTGCATTATTGATCACCATCTATTCCTTAATTGGTAGTTTGGGGAAAAAAAAAAATCAAATTTCTAGGTCTAGGCTATACACAACTACGTGACTCTAAGAATAATAAACCCAAGTTATTAAAATAACACAAACAAAAACAAACAAGCTACGCCTAGTCACTAATGTTGAAATATGAAAATAACAAAGACTGTTTTTTTTAATGGTGCTCAACGACCCCACCAACAGGTAGGTTGTATGGGGGTACGAATGAGCGGGTGATAATGCAACGATGAAGTAATGATAGGTGAGGGGACGTTTACAAAAACCCATGCCTTATGCGGGACTCGAACCCACGCCCAGCGGTCAGCTGACTGAGCTAACGAGGGCGGCAATATGACTGATATATGATTTCAATGAATGAGATAGAAATTAATCAGCTAAATTAAGATTACACTGGATATTAGATAACGTGAAGTGGATGAAATAAATATCACTTTACACAAGGAAAGTGCACGAGAATAATATTGTTTTGAAGTGCCATAAGACCATCCCACTTGTTAACACTACAACTCAGTGCACAAAACACGCGGTTAGCAAAACCAAAGAAAATAGAAACGGTGTAATTAGAAACAAAATAAGACACAGCACCACACAACAACACGATATCGTGCACAAATACTCGAGAGACTTACTGGCACCTCCATTAGCGGAATCAGCTAGAAAACAAACACACAATTAATGTTATGATTGAATGATCACAAAACGACAATCTGCTGAAAGAGAAACTAAGATACTGGTAATTACATAGCTGCTTCTATTGTTTTTGTTTACTCGAGTTATGTTTCACATGCTTAGGATTTTCTTTTCTTTTACTTTTTCTATTTATTGCATCAACTATTTACAGCATTATAATTAGAGGTTGCTTGCAGTTTACTAGATTATTAGTCTAAGGATAAATAACCAATTAATGAGAGAAATTGCTGGCTTCTCTTTAAGATGCATTCATTTTTAATTTCAAGGTTATTTATTTTTCCTTCTGCACATATTATTATTATTATTATTATTATAAGGTCTTTATTACTGGCGAAATTCGGCAGAGCCGTTCTTACATTTAACCAAATAAATATAAGTTTGACTGGATATGCCCTACTACTATTTTGATGGGCAATGAATGAGAAATATCAATAATTTGATAAAACGCTACAAGTCTATGTTTGTTATAATCGGACTTTTGAATAGATTGAAATGACAAAATATTAGCTTCATGGTAAATATTGCTTGGAAGTTGGATACGGTACTTACATTAAATATTACCAGTTCCGGTAGAATCCAGAAAGAAGAGCATGAAAGATAAGAACATCGAATGAAATTCTTCAACTAATAAACATTTCATAATTCAAGAGACAACAATACTGTAGCACAACTCACAAAATATCACGTCTGCATAAGCTACGTGTGCAGTATGTACCACGCAATCGAAACCAATACGAATTTCATTTTCAATCATATTTACATACTGGTTTTTCTTGAGGGAAACTTTTTTTATCATGACAGATTTTCAATTGAAAATTTTTGTTCATTTATATATTTAATGTTGTCTCTAAATCTACACTGTTTTCAGGCACAGTGAATAATGAGGAATCCACAAACCGAAGCAAGAAGATCTTGAAGTCTGAAAGGTAAATGAAATTAGAGAAGGAAACCGAAAGAATTTCAGACTGCAGCACTGAAAGAGAACTGAACAGTAAAATTAATAATTCAAATACAACTTAAATCTCTTGATTCTTAGGTCCAGATACTGGGTAGGCTGGAAAACAATAAAAGCAACAAAAGTATGAATTAAATAAAACATTATACGATAGATCACAAGGCAGCAATATCTATTTAAAGCAAGTTATCTGATGCAGTTTTACTATCCCTTGTGGAGCTTCAACTCAAAGTGAATGTCCGTTCTCTGTTCGTCTGATACCTGTTTATCAGAAGGTTGACTGGTTTAGACAAGTAGAAAAGGACTTCTACTATTGGTTCTAGCTGTGGCCATATGTAATGTATTCATTCTCTATCTGCTAATATCTTGGACTAGATTACAGCAGCATGGGTAAAAAAGTTACTAAAACTATTTGCCGTCTCCAGTTCCAGATTTGAGAGAATTGACAGAATATACCTAATTTCTCTTTGTACCGAATGATTTATATTTTGAAATTACCCGAGCAGTTGTAATAGTTGTATAGCTTTGTTAGTCTGTTGCTTACACTAGCGTATAATTTTACGTGCGGAGCTAGTTCAGAATAGAATGAGATGACGTGACAACAGTAAAAAGTGTATATCAAGCTAGGTGTCGTTGAAAAACAAATACCCATTCATTAAACAAATTAGGCCTAATAATAATAATAATATAGTGTGGGAAAACCAAGTGTTTGTTGACAAAACTTTACCAAGCTTGAATATAATCTCCTACGATAAACTTGTAACAGGAATATATACATGTAACCTATATTTCCAGGCTGCAAATAAAGCCTTGAGCAGACCAGCACTATACTCTACGCCTGACCACTTGAGCAGGAAAGAAACACTAGACTTTGTATTTCCCTCTACTCTAAACACACAAACAGAATAACACAGCTTCACTCAGACACTGACGAATGACCAACAAAACTACTTTATCGGTTCCGACAAAAAGATGTAAAAAGTGTACGAAAGACGAACAAAGCTAAAGACTAAAATATAGGTCACAGTTTTGAATTGCCTTATTTCCGAACAGATAACCGTTGAGCGATTTACAAAGTACATTTCGTCGAGTTACAGACCTGTTTCTCCGGTGGTGACGAGCGCTGGCGTGCTGGCGGGTCCGCGACCGATGTTGTTGACCGCGATGACGAACAGCTCATACTCCGTGTACGGGCTGAGGCCGCGCACCGTGTAGTACATGGTGATGATGCCGGATATCTCGCTGTACGCCTGGTTCGCATACTTCGGCTTGAACTGGATCACGTAGTACTGCAGTTCCTCCGAGCCACTGTACGACCACGTCAGTCGTACCGAGGTGGCTGTGATTTCGGACACACGGACGTTCGATGGCGGGCCGGGTAGAGCTGTCAACAAAAGCACATATTAGAAACATGAGTTACAGACACGACATAAATCTGACGATGACATCACATGCCTCGCAAATCTAGGTCACAACTAAAATGTATCAACACTCCCAAACGTGAATAAATCATGATTGATTTCAAGAAACAATAAAAAGAAAAAAAGAAAGTCATTTTCAACACATGCCGTTGAAAATATTGTCTATGCGAATGATTGAGTTTGTCTCGGACGCCTACTCGTTCATAAAATGTTACTGATACATCTATAATAAAGTAAATACAATCACAATAGGTATTAAACATCAAATTTATTGGAGTAAATTATAGTGACACGATCCTTCAATAGTTCAGCTTCACTCAACCTCGTTTTGGCAGCACAATTCACTTCCAGCAACACTATTGACATTTCAGCTGCTACATGCACGAATTAGTTAACATACAAGACAGTTACGTGTCTACTCACATTGCACTTTGACCTGCGAAACGGCTTCGATGACCCCGAGGGCACTGGCGGCAACGCATGTGTAATTCGCCGACTCCTGGATCCCGGTCAGCTCGAGCACGTTCCGTCCGATGGGCAGCTTGTCTTCCGGCGTGATGTCCGTCGCCAGTCCCTTGCGCCACTTGACGAACGGCATTGGCGAGCCGACCGCCACACACGTCAGGTTCAGGTCTGTGCCGAGCATCACTTCGTTGACGGGCGGCGGAGGGATTGAGAACTGGGGCGGCACGCGGCGTACTGGGGGAAACAAACAATAACATCCATTCAGTATTGTTGCAGAATGCTAAGGTGGGGCCTGGAGCGTTCCTCATCTCACTTAGTATCTAATTTGCTGTTCTACAAGAACCCCGTAACATTTGCACTTTGTACACAAGTGATGGTAGCATTAATATTTTATATGAACAAATTTTTACACAAGAGTTTCATAATTAGAATAATGATTCTGTATCAAGGTTCAATAGTTGAAATAATAATTATAATAACACTTGATGAATTATTTCAAACATCTGACTGGTATTTCAGAATTAAATAAAGATAAGTTGGTTAATAAAACATGATTATAATAATATGTACAACCACGTGCACATGAAAATATATATTTTCCCAACTATTCAAGCTACCGTAACCATTTAAAACTGAGGATTTGAAAGAAAATAGAATGCAATTTATATATTATTATATTAGGAATTATTGTGTCACCAAGAAAACCTTGGAGTCAACCAAACATAACAACAAGAGTACACTTTCTGCCTAGAAGAAAAGTTACTAGACATGAAACCGGTCGGTAATTCTAGCACAGGCTAGCTACCAATACACAAACATAAGTTTCAAGGACTAAGCCCAAACCGAGAATCAAATTATTGTCACCAAAGTAATAGACCGTCTGAAACCCAAGCCGCTTAACTAATAGTTAATTGTGACTCGGAATCACGGCTTCAAGGCACGATATTAATTTCACTCGCGCCAAGCTTTGAAACGGGTTATGAAATTATCAAAGGCGGATCGTACAATGGCCTAGCTTAATGACGATGCAAACCTTACCGTATAACAAACCAATCTAAAACATCCCAACTCTACTCTCTCCTCATTCTAAGCACTTAATCTTGATAACACTCCCCTTCCCCTTCCAGCCCCTCCCTCCACTACCACCACCACACCTCCCCCCCTAAAACCTTAGCTCATATCCACTTGGGCTAAATAGGTGCACTTAATGGAATTACCTCGCACCATACTGTCGTGCATTACTCTCTTCAGGAGCTCGAGGCCGACCGGCCGCCTAGTTCACACACAAGTCGAGGGTTTACATTTGTGATAACTTTGATGTCAACTTGGGTTTTAACTTTTTGTGGAACCGGTTTGATTTGTCAAAGGGTTGCTGGTAAAATGCATGTAAAGCAGAGAATCCTTGGATGTGAATAATCTCCAGCTTAAGGTCCATTTGGCTGTAATGGACTCGGAGATGGAATGAACTGAATAGGTTGGATATAAGCTATATAGAGCATTCGTAAACCCAATCCTCTTTTATTCCTTCAACTCTTATACAATCTCTTTTATCTATTAGGTGAGAAACTTTATATTCAACTGACAACTAGATAGTAGGCTTATTTATAGTAGGGTGTAGTACTACTGTGGTACTACTACTACAATGGTAGCACATACTTACTAATTAAAGTAAATGTTTCAGATTTTGTTTCAACTAAAATAACCTTTCGCTCACACATGATCCCTTTTGTCCCTTATAACATGTTACATATATATTTAGTCCTTGAATACAATAGCGGTATGTTAAGTGAAAACAATAGTTCGAATTAACATCCTGAATCAACTTTTGGTAATTATTGGTAATGTATTGATAATTTTTGTTTGTTTATTAACTGCCTAATTGATTGATTGTTATGGTGAATCAGAGCAACCTGAAGATTGGCTACAACATGTAGTGAGGCTTTTAGACTGCGCTATAGCAAAAGGGTAGTAAATGTACTTGATGGGAGTGGTATTATATATATTCAGTATTGAATGGTAAATGAGAGAAACATAATAACGAGGTTCTAGTTTAGGTAGGGCTACTATCATCCATGTTGAATTCAGTGGTTTAATTTGATAAAACTGACGTGTATGGTACTGGTGCATAAAACATCACACTAAAAATAACCCTAAATCAAATTAGATTCAACAATTTAATTGATATTCAATAAATTATTCAATTGCAATGATATTTCGAACTGTGTGCAGCAAACCGCTTCAGTGAGGTGCACTGACAGCGCGAACCAATTGGCAGCGACCTGCTCTCAAGCAGATAGAGAGGAATTTCATTAGGGCGCCTGAACTGGCAAAGAGCATGAATAAGCCGAGTGCACTTGAACGTACTCTACCTGTGGACTCGTTACACATCGTTAGTGCATTCACAAAGCGTCTTTACCTGTTAGTCTGGCTTTCATCTTGTAGTGCCACGCACCACCGGCAATGTTACGTTTACGGACATACAGTCGTAAGTAAACATAGAGATTGACCAGACTCTTTCTTTATGTACGTTGTTTTATGTTTGTAGGCATATGCAATATGCAGGTAAGTTTAAAACACGGAGATATAAAGAATAAATCGTAATTATTCGTAATTATTTTCAATTTCATAATATTACTGTTCACCTGGGTAGGCCCAATTGTATTATTTATTTATTTATTTTCCTTTTCTTATAAATAACTTATCTCCAAATTCAATATTATCAAGAAAAAGTATACAGAAATGGTGAATCGTAATATTCTCTCTGAAATATTCACTTGGCAAAAGAGTCATGACTTTATGAAAGGAACGAAAAATTTTACTTTACTGAGAAGTACTGGAAAATTTCAAATTTTCTACTCAGGATTTAAAAATCACCATTACGCATTATACAGTAGGCCTACAGTCAATAAAATAGAATAGCTAGAGAATATGAAACTGCTTTGTCGACCCCGATTATACTAATTATCAATTACTGGTTCTGTCTTACACTTTCTCCAAATACTTGCCACCCAGCTATGATACAGAAGATTTTGAATTTGATTGATTTTCAAACTGTCTCAACACTTTCCCCTTCTATCCCTTACCACCTTTCCCTCCCCCCACCTCCCCCAACCCTTGCGTTTCCTTCGCTCGCAATCAAGTGGCTCGTCGCAGCAGTTTGGAATTTCATTAGCACATAAAACCCTGTTGACGATTGCAATAAACTATGAAGGGGATTTTCTCTCCATCATGTTGGTATCATGTGACGTTAAACGATCAGTCAATGGACGTGGCTAGAATTATAATTATTCATTACTTGAGAAATACTTGCAACAAGGTCGAGTAGTTTAATAATCTAAGACTAGCTGAATAGCATTTGAAGAGGACTTGACAAACACTAAAGAGCTAATAGTACGAGCAGACGTTGCCATTCAAAATAACGTCAACTAGTTAAAGATAGTAGTATAATGCTATAGGCCTCTATAATACTAAATGGTGCTCAACAACCGCACTAACCGCTATGGGTTATATATCATTCTAGTAGCAATATGAGAAGGTGAGAAATCTTCAACAGTGATTAATTTCTTTAGAAAACATTTTAATTGTAAATATGCACCCTGATTCACAAAAAACTGAGGTACAATATAATTAATTAAAGACCAAGTTGACTGTCCCAATAACTTGTATAACAAAAGTCAATAATAGGAAAATGTATGTTCTTGGATACTCTTTCCCCCATGCTAATTTTGGAAAATATTAAATAATTTGCTTATTTATGTTTGATCCAAATATTCGAATGAACTACTGGCTTTAAGCTTGCTAGGTATGAGTTGTGGTAAAATCTTTCGATTTGTCTGATACGCAGAAAACATCCAAATACACTGGTTTTCCGAACAGAAGCATACAAATTCCAGAAGAGTCACAAGGATTCTTTGCACAATTATGCTCATCCAATCCAATTACAGCTCTAACATTACAAAATACAATGTTAGAGTAGACCTACATTAGATACAATATATTATGTCTACATTCTCCAAATTCAATATTATTAATAGTTTTAAATGGATGCTTTTGATCACGATTATTTCTGTACCACAATTTGTTATTCAAGTTTGTAATTAAATACTAGAAACTGGAGTAAGTTTATTCATGTAGCACAAAAACAGTTAACGTGGAAATTAACTTAAAAACATTATTAGGAAACTGTCTTTTGAGCAAACCAAATTTTCAACAACTAATTTATTAGTTGTTGCCAGAGTATGATGAAAACTTGATTAAACTAAGGGCAAACAAGAAAGTTGGTTGTTATTTTAATACTACAGAGCATGATATTCATAAATACGTTTATGAACAAAAAGCTTTGAAGATACAAACTAAAACAATATCAATGATAGCTAACAGTGACATGGGTTTTCTGGAAAAATTAGATCAGGAAATTCACCATTTTCCTTTTTGTTGGATGATTGTTTTCATTACATTCCACATATATGGTTCATAAAAGCTTTTTCATTGTTTATACTGTACTCTTTGAGGATTTTAAAAATATTTATTTAAATTTTTTCAACACTTTATCAACATTTTTTTTATTGATAACATCCCGAGGTACAAAATATTGAATATCGGTAATGTATCCATTAGTTATTGGGAGTTAGCACTCGGCGTGCGGGTGAAATGTAATTGTCGATGACGTTGACATATGCCAGTACAAGGCAGAAACATTTTCTATAATTTTTGTTGCAAACGAAAAAATTATGAAAAATCATTAAAATGATCAAATACAATTATTATAAAAAGTATTGTATGAAGAGGATACTTTCCGTTACAGTACAGCAGTTTCGAAGGGACGAGACCATCTGAACCTGTTGTATGAAATAATTAACCAAAAAAGTTTTCAGCGAGATAATGTAATTAGTCTAATTACTAATTAGCGACAGTTTTACAATTATTCATTTGGTAGAGGATATCAGTAGACTAGAAATTCTTTCTAGCAAGTTACCAATTTTCCCCCCTTTTTTTTTTATTGTTCAATTTTTCAATTTACACGAGCACTAGTATACGCGGTATGTTGGTTCGCTTGGATAATGTATTGCCGAAAAAAGGTCAATTCTCACCTTTGACGTAAAGCATCGTTGAGTGGGAATATTCTGTGCCGATCGTGTTCTCGGCGACGCACTCGTACTTCCCCTGGTCCACTTCCTCGCTGCTCATGATCTGCAGCGCTCCTAGTGGACAATAACACAAACATTAGTCACGTTCACTATTGTCACCAATTCAACATAAGGTGTGATGAGGCAATTCCCTAATTTTAGAGAAAACTAGAAAGCGCAATTTCAGAAACTATAAATAATTCATTCGTTCTCACAGACTTGCCCTCTTTCCGGAGTTACGAGTCGGAGTATTCTCTATTGAAATATGAACAGAATCGGTTAATGAGAGGGGGGAGGGGTGGGGGGGGGGGGGGGGTTCCTGGAGGACAAATAGATACATTATAATTTCTGAAATTGAGATGATGATTTCTAGTTTTCTCTAAATTAGGGGAAAAAGCCATATCATTTATTCAAATCTAATCCCAGGTTTGTAATGTCATTCAAAAAATTCGTTGTGAATGAAATAAAAAATAGGCTTATAAATAAAAAAAAGTTTATTCAATGAAAATGAATCTATAAAAGATGTCAATAATATTGTTGAAAAAGTCATCAATTATGGTTACTTTGCTTTTAAATCTTTAGTACTATTATAGATTTGAACATTTCAAGGAAGGCAATCAAAGTTCATTAAAAAAAAGAGATGAGTATTGGTACTGAACGTACCACTGGCCTATTATTTTTAATTGCTGTATTCAATTCTTTCTAAAATAAAAAGTAATTAATCAAAGTCGAAATAATGATGTGAACTGCAGCCGAGATCAAAACTCAAAAGTATAAAGTTTCACCTCAATCGGTTTAGTCTGTTGGTACCTTTACGTGCATTACGAAGAGGAAATAATAACAAAAGTTTAAGAACTCTGAAAACTGTTGAATGGAAAGTTTTTGCTATGCTCATCTTAACAACTTGATTGGAATGATTGCCAGTATTTTAAGCTAGCTTTAAAAGACTCGTAGAGATCGGCAATGAAATTTGAATTCACAAATATTGAAACAGGAAATGGACGTATTAATATTAAATCTTTCGTCCTTAATAGAATGATTTCTGAGAACGTAAATGTCAGGAACATATTACGGAACGGTGGTATAAGAAATAGCCTCCAAGGACCGAATAACGGCAAAGACTACGTAGAATTGAAATATATACCCACAAAGTTAAAACTATAAACAAACAAATATATATTCATATATATTGAGAGTAATTTCTACGTAGAAGATATACACAGAAAGTTTATATCAGACAAACACGACAGTGAAGAGAAAAGTCGAGAAAGAAAGAGAGAGAGAGAGAGAGAGAGAGAGAGAAAGAGAGAGGGGGGTGTTATTTGCTAGAGTGAGACACACAAGTTCATGCTGCAGTCGATGGCCAAGAGGGTAAAGTTATACCTTTTCTCTTTCGGTTTTTCTATGACATAACCTCTAACTCTAGGAGGGTGGTTATGGGTAGGTGGGGGTGGGGGGTTGTTGTGACAAAACATTTGTAGCATCCCTTATTTCCCCTTCTGCCCACAACAGGTGCGCCAACTGAGTGCAGGTACCTTCTGATGGGATCTATAACTTCATCTCCCCTACCTTATCCCATCTCCCCCCTTCCCCCTCCGCCCACGAGAGCAGGGACCTGGCAGGGAGGAAGCTAATGGTCCCGAGGGATCACGCGCACACATGCACGTGTGTTTGTATAAGAATGACACGGATATTGGTATAGGGCAGTGTGGTATTGTTAAGGCGGACCCATTCATTTATAGGGAACATTTACCGCTAGGGGTATGTTACACATAGAAATGATGATAAAACGTGAACAGCGAAATCTACAGAATTAATTATAGATTACAATAAGATGTGGATAATAGTTTGACAAAATACTATTGGTCCGAAATTTATAGTAATTAGAGTTTGGATAATTATTTGCTTAAAAAAGTGAAAGCTTTCAGTAGGCCTATATGCTTGAAAATGTAAAAATAAAATATAACCCATTATATTTCCTTTAAACAAAAAAAATCAAGAGATTACAGGATAGATTAAAAAAACATGAATGTGTATATTTATTTTATACTGATCCCAAAATATTCAGAAACATGTGTTTAATAAATTAGATTAGAGTGATAAGAAACGCATGTTCTGCGAAAAAAAATCAACGGGCACAAAATTAAAATAGTTATGAAAAATATTCAATTAAATAATTGTCTAATTAGTTCTAATAATAACACAAGTGAAAAGATCAAAAGTCTAGTACAGTCAAACTATAGACACCTATTTTTACCTCATCCAAATCTCCAAATGAAATTCAACCTGATGCGATTGTTTATTATGAACTGACAGTATATTTAGTGGATATTTTTCTGAATGGTACAAAGCAATTTCACTACAATACATTCCAACGGAAATTCGATACGATGGTTTATATGTTAAGTTGAGGCTGAAAATGTTTCGCTGAATGTGTCTAGAATCCCCCTTAATGCTCTGTGGAGGGGTAGCTTCGGCTGATCGACCGAATATATAGCACTATGCCTATATCCACACCTACCTATCCAGCTATTCAAGGCGGATTACACAAACGTCTTTTTCAGTGAGTTATCAAAAGGAAATGGTCCAACGTTGGAAATAATGTAGTAATAGAAAATCATGGGCACAATATTTTAAAAGTTTGATATTATGTTGGGGTACAATTATGTTAGTTCATTTTTGATGTTTGTCATTCATGTCTTCGTTAGTTAATATGGTAATCAGTAGCTGAAAATCGATGGATATATATATATATATATATATATATATATATATATATATATATATATTCATATTTATTGGACGAGGAAGAGAAGATTGGACGAGGAAATAAAAATTATAAAATACAATAATTTCCAATGAATATCGTACACATGACATTGAGTGTACGTAGAAAGCTTTACCCGAAACATTTTCTTCAATATAAACGTACTATCAAACCATTTTCTGAATCTCTCATAAGTTATCTTTTTTCTTCAGACGAACTCTAAATCGTGATATCATTTTCACTAAGTCGAGTTTTGTAATTTAGGAGATAAATTAATCTGTTCTAATAGGCGATACGCAGGAAAAATGTTCATCATTCTATTTGATAATCATCAACTAAAAATCAATGGGTAATTAACACTCTCTTTTCATTTCAATTTCAATGAAAACTAATTGGTCTTTAAATTATCAATTATATATATATATACCCTTTTTCAAAATGGACATGGCTTGATTTTGCGTCAAACCGTATTCTATGCTATGATACGTTCAATGACCTAATTTTATGAGCTCCATGGATACGTTATAAGTTAGGAGCGTCTTCCTGCATAATCTTATGGGCAGCTATTAGTTATCAATAAAATTATAAACTCTGAAAATAAAGTACTGTAATTGAACCAACAGATTTCGAATGATTAACGAATGATTTTAATGGCATCAGATATGATTTAAGAATGACTTGAATGGCATTTTCAATGCCATTTAAAATCCATTGTTAATGTTTAAAACCTTTCTGGCTGCCATATTATTGATTCTGTGAAATCATCATTAGTTTTATTGCAAATCAAATCTAAAATCTAAAATACATACATTGCCTAATCAGTAATATATCTACTACTACAATATATTTAATTCCGTTTCCTACACTATACACCTGACCTGAATGGCCGTAACTCATAAACCGGGCTAAAAGCCTATTACCATACAGCCATAATAAAACACAACGAAAATACTAGACTAAAGGAACGTTCCTTTAGACATGCGATCTTAGGTGAGACGTACTCTACTCAGCCGTGCACGGTTCCCAACAGAGTATCTATATAAAGCATGGTTATCTACCACGACCCAGGGTATCAGCCATATGGGATAAATAAGCAGTATTTTCTCTACTCTATATAAACTTGATGTTTGGCGCATACATATAGACACAGGCAAAACGAAAACAAGGAAATATATTAGATCTATGATATTACAGTTGTTTTTCCTCCTTTCTTCGGCTTTTACAGCATAACATCAAATGCATTTTTGTTGTGAGGTCTTTGAGACGGGAACCGCACTGCCAGTAGGATAATATTATTCGATGACAAGTTGGAGTGAACGGTAAGTTTACAATAACTTACATACAAATACGAAGAACTATGAATCTATGAGACTATGTGATTATCAATTTTGACGAACCCGGCACCTCCACCCCTACATGATATAATACAATATATATATATATATATATATATATATATATATATATATATATATATATATATATATATATATATATATATATATATAGGCCTATATATCTCACACAAATCAATTGTGACACTAACCCGAGGTACAATACAGAGATCCGTTCACACCAACTGATGATTAGTGAATTGGGTGACATCCTTAACGAATTGGCTTATCATCACCCTTGGTTACGTATGTTTTTTTTGTACCTTGACTTGTAATTACTCGATTAATATTTCATGATCAATTGGTACAGCTGGCTCTAAACGGAAGTGAGAATATTTAAAATAAACGGCAGTCTTCATTTTAAGACATGATGCAATGAAATATTGGGATACTCAACTTCCACCATTACTAACATCAGAAATATTTTATTATCCCTGTATATTACGCTTCAAAATTTGAGATAGAAATTGATGATTATTTTCTTCTTTTAACAAACGTCGATTGTTCATTTCTACACCTATTTCTATTTTCCAGCCCAGGACAACCCGACAATGCAGCCATTGCACCTACCTGGCATAGAGTCGAGGATGCTGTATCGGGGATTGTTGGCCGTGTCCACAGGCAGCATGTCCCTGATCCAGGAGATCTGAGGATTAGGGACGCCGACCGCCGCGCACAGTAGCACCGCATTGTGACCGATCTCCACGACCTTCGTGCTCGGCGACTGCGTGATCTGAGGGAAACCGCCAGGCAGCTTCTCGGCTGAAACAAGTAGAAGCAACAGGTTAGTTCACCAGTTCATTGGTTTACTCTGGCGTGTGAGCCTGCATTGAGCTCGCGGACGGGTGAACTCGCCTTCTGGTTGGTTCGCGTGTTGTTGGTGCCTGGGATGGAGACTTGGAAACGGCGCGAACCTGGCTCGCGGTTTTCTCTGCGGTCCGCCGGTTGCTGGCCAATGGCGTGCGAGTTGCTGGCTGGGTGTTGGAGCTCGGCCTCGCTGTGGGCCTGCTGTTCGTGAGTGTGGCCTCCCTGGTAGTTTGGCTCCGTGTGATGGGTCTTGAGGTTGCCTCGACAGTGGGAGGTTGGACTGCCCTCCGTCTCTTGTCGGTCTTCACAGGTTGGTTTCGTGCCTGGGCTCTGGTCTCGTCTGTTGGCTCGGACGGCTTCACCATGATGGATGCCAGTATGGTTTTCCATGCTTTTGGAAGTCGCAGGCTGTCATCTCGCTTGTTCAAGTTGTGCGGACGTTTTTCAATCTCGATGCACTCGCGAACTTCTCGTGGTGCAAACTTCTCGACGTTTGCGATGGTGCGTGCTCCTTGGAAATGAATGTGGGTCGGTGCTGCTTGCGTGCGAGCGAGGGCGATGAAGTCGCGTTGTAGTTACGTTAGCATGTGTTCTGCACTCGAAACGCTATTTTCTCCGGTTCGGCCGATGTACGTCTGGTCACAGTCTCCACAGTGTACCTCGAAACACCCTTGCCCGAGTGGGATTTGTTCTTTGCTGCTTCTGAGGAGGTTGATAATTTTCCTGTCGGTATTGTAGATGGTTCTGATGTTTACCTCCGCTAAAAAGTTTACCAATCCGGCGGAAGTTCCCTTTTAGTAAGGGATGTAGGCTTGAGGTAGCGGAGGTCCTGCTTCTTTTTCCTCTCGGTCCAGTCGGTTCTCGGTGCGGTGCCAAGCTCGATAGAATTGGCTTGTGCTGTACCCGTTGAGATGTAACGCTTCCCGTAGCTTCCGTGTCTCGGCTTTGATGTGATCAGGTCGGTGATTCTCTGTGATCGGGTGGTCAGGTGTTGGTCACAGATCTTATCTGAGATGGAGATGATGCGAGGTGGCGTGCAGGTAGCGGTTGGTGTGATCGGCTTCCTGTAGACGCTGTGACCGAGACTGCGTCTGGGTTTTTCTCAACGAGAACGTCAAGGAAGGGTAGCTTCTCGTTCTCTTCAGTTTCCATAGTGAATTTGGGTGTTGGGGTGTATGTTGTTCAGATAAGCCAAGAACTCTTGTAACTTCTCTGCTCCATGCTGCCATACGACAAACGTGTCGTCCACATACCGCAGCCAGTATCGTGGTTTGAGGACCGCAGAATCAAGTGCCTTCTCTTCAAAGAGAAGAACCCCCACATCTCATCTCAAGAGGGCAAATTACCGCAAAAACATCGTTACCATCCACCAGCGGCCCTGAAAATCTTCGTTCACATATATATATATATATATATATCTCACACAAATCAATTGTGACACTAACCCGAGGTACAATACTGAGATCCGTTCACACCAACTGATAATTAGTGAATTGGGTGACATCCTTAAAAAATTGGCTTATCATCACCCTTGGTTACGTATGTTATTTTTGTACCTTGACTTATAATTATCTGATTAATATTTCATGATCAATTGGTACAGCCGGCTCTAAACGGAAGTGAGAATATTTAAAATAAACGGCAATCTTCATTTTAAGACATGATGCAATGAAATATTGGGATACTCAACTTCCACCATTACTAACATCAGAAATATTTTATTATCCCTGTATATTACATGTCAAAATTTGAGAACGAAATTGATGAATATTAATTCTTTTAACAAACGTCGATTGTTTATTCCTACACCTATTTCTATTTTCCAGCCCAGGACAACCCAACCAGCCATTGCACCTACCTGGCATAGAGTCGAGGATGCTGTATCGGGGATTGTTGGCCGTGTCCACAGGCAGCATGTCCCTGATCCAGGAGATCTGAGGATTAGGGACGCCGACCGCCGCGCACAGTAGCACCGCATTGTGACCGATCTCCACGACCTTCGTGCTCGGCGACTGCGTGATCTGAGGGAAACCGCCAGGCAGCTTCTCGGCTGAAACAAGTATAAGCAACAGGTTAGTTCACCAGTTCATTGGTTTACTCTGGGATTATGGATATGGATACGTAACTCGTGCTCATTAGTAATGCAGACTCTCGCCAGAGCTATGAAATGTCACGCTGGACTGTTGGATCTTACAGTTTTGCGTGGTGAATCAAGTTTAAATTATATTGTGAAATGGATTATTGGGATCTTTCACGTTTATTTGTTGGTCTAATGTACTACTATTTCCGATTTTTACGACATATTTTTTTTTACAAGGACGACTTATATTTACACACAATCAAGTAATACTGATATATATATATATATATATATATATATATATATATATATATATATATATATATATATATATATATATATATATACATATATATATAAATAGTTTTATAGACATCTTGCCACTATGCTATAAGTGAATTTCTTCTGAACAATGTCGAATTCATTCTTAGGAGACTCGAATAGTCTGGACAATATTCATCTAGTCAGAGAGCAGGTCGTCCTGACCTAGATCCTCCATCAAGTCGGGTCTCTAGGGAGCAACGTGCAGCACAAATCTTCATGCCCGTCCGCTTGACAATTCCAACAACTAACTCGCATACTTTGGAATTAAATAGAATTATACGAGTATACTTCAGAATTAGGGACTCGAACATGAATCGGAACAGAAAACAATCGTTAAGTGTTTTCTGGAACATGAACCTGAATTGGAACTTTAATTTTAATTCTATCAGATTGGAACCAGAACGTTTGATTTTGGTTTATCAAGGTACCAAAATATTGTTGAAAGTACTATCTCATGAACCATTCTTCAGATGCTCGCATCTAAAACAAAATTGAATGGTTGCTACTTTCAACTTACCGGTACTAATCATTTCATATTGGTTTTCCAAAAATCATTTTAATTTCAGTTATAAGGTCGTACGTTGTAAGTTAGGTTTCATGGTTTATATTTTCAATTCAAATGTCTTGATGTTTTGATGGTGAATAACAAAAATGTCGATATTCACATTTTCAATATAATAAAAATGTTCTGCTCTTCTACATAACCACATATTCAAATATAGACCATATTCAAATATATAAATAACCTTAATTGGGGAACAATGATTTTGTATCAATATATAACATACATCAATCCGAAACATCCAATATTATAAAGCAAATTTCAATTACAAAAAATGTTGCTCACATAGGTTTTGACCTGCTGACCTGCACAAATCACGTGCAATAACCACTGGACCTATACGTGCTGCGTTGATTAAAGCGTCAAGTTTACCACCAAGTAGGCCCTAAGCTGTTCCTATTCAAGTGTCTCCAATCTTTGCAGGAACGATTCTTGCTCCCCGTTACCACGTGGTCGCCCCCCCCTCCCTCCCCGTTAGAGCACACCAACACTGGTCGCCCCCCTCCTCCCTCCCCGTTAGAGCACTGGTCGCCCCCCCTCCCTTCCCGTTACAGCACACCAACACTGGTCGCCCCCCCTCCGTTCCCGTTACAGCACACAACACTGGTCGCGGGCCGTGTAAGAGCAAGGGAAATGTCGTTAGTGCTGACGGAGAGATACAAAGAGCATGGGATTACGTCAGTTGGCGTCGCGACGCTGCGTAGGTCAATAATAGTACAGAGCACCCAACCAGACAATGGGCATATACCAACGTGATGCACACGAAGGGCGGGGTGGGGTGGGGTGGAATTGTGTGTGTGTGTGTGTGTGTGTGTGTGGGGGGGGGGGGGGGGGGGTAAGATGGTTATGAGTAAGTTGAGTAAGTTTTGTAATTGAATAAAACGTAGCAATCAAGATGAATTGTATTTGCATTTTCTTGAAACAAATATTGAAATGAAACCACAATCACGGAGAATTGAAGCTAGGCCTATGTACGATCCAGTTAGATTGGTTGAATATGAAAATAGGTAATCATAGCATTTTAGTTGTAAGGTGTAAGGTTGTAATATATATATATATATATATATATATATACATTTATATTCAATGAAATACAAATATTCAAACATGGGTTTTAAAACAGCTCAAAGTATTTTCATGAAACTTGTCAAATATGTTTTTTATTTTTGTCCTTACTACGGACATAAGAATACTACGGTCTTACTACGAATATAAGGTTTTTGCTCAAAAAGAGGAAAACCTAATTCGGACTGAATGGAAGTCTTCCTTAACGTTCATACAATACAGTTGAATATATAACCACTACTTTGATTACAATATATTTACACATGAAACCGATGAATAGTTTTTGGTGGAGGTGCCGGGTACTCGACCAACAAACTTTCACTGCATGCTCGAGCCACCATTTCAATACCTAATTTACTTAATTAAAGCATTATCTCTTCTAAGCAATAGAACAATATTAATTATTTGTTTGTATCAAACACTATATTTTCATGTTTTTGCTCTCTTTATTCATTTGTTAGGCTATATCTTATTGTTATGTTATTCTGTGTTAAATAGGCAACCATTATGGAGGCGGAGACTTTATTTTTTGTGTAATAAAGAAAATAACAATGTTTATAATCGAACATGGTTACTTAAATGTTTACTAAAAACAAAACTCGCACCGCGGTCGAATGACCAACCACTTTACCAATGAGCCAACCTCTGTGTATCCACACAATTTGATTAGATCTGCCTTCCAAGGCCTATAACGTGCATGTATGTGGTTCTACCTGTGGAACCATCAATCAATGGCAGCTAGCTTTCATATCCGGGAGCTTTTTAGGAAATGAGGGACGGTACGAGGGTGAAATGAGGGGGTGGGAGGGCCACCCCCAAGGGGATTCCCCCCCCCCCAGCCACGTCACACACGTTATGGTTCCTACACGCTGATGGATGAGAGAACAGACCGTCAACGTGGAGCGAATAAGATTGTAAGGTAGGAAAGATGAAGGAAATGAAAGGAGGTTAATTAATTTAGTGGATATGGAGATGGCTGGCTAAGAAACAAGAACGAATTTCTCGGACCGGAAGTAGGTTTTAAATTGGTTCTAGTCAACGGTTTTGGTTTAGATTTTATTAGTTTGGGATGTTTGTTTGGTTACATTAGTGCATGGATTCAGATTTGTTCGGGTCAGGTTGATTAATCCGATTAGATTGGGTTGATTAGTTTAGGTTTAGGTTAGTTTAGGCTGCGTGCAAGAACAATAATGTCCGCATGTGGTGACTAGTGAGTAGTGGCTGCCAAAGAAGAATGTTTTCTACCAACATAACAAATATGTACATCATCGTTATATTTGTATAACTGATCATTATTTCGAGATTCAATGATATTTCAGAATTTTGGTATCGGACGAGAAACACACACACACATCTTTCAAAATCGTTAATTGTGAAAAAGGAAGCTAGATTATGTGTAAATGAAGATTTTACAATTATTTAGTTGGTAGATGACCGCCGATACGTGTTTCATTATTTTCAAAATTCAATCATCAATCTGTCAGAATCTACTTGAGTGATTGGTAACAAACACTAGATAAGTTCCGAGAATAGAAGATGAGTAATGCGTAGGAAACACAAGCAAAGAAACAGAAAAAATAGTAAAACCCGATTCGGAGCGAGTGGAAGTCTTCGCATACGCTCATCCAATCAATATGCAATAAGTTCCTAAAACGAAAACCTTGAAGAAAAAACTACGAATTTTCTCCCGTATCTTTCAACATCAATTCATGAGCGTCAAATCCAGGATCTAGTCACTGCTCACAAATCACCTGTTACTCAAAGCTGACGCCATTATTACTTCAATAACTGTATTGTCATCGACCAATTAGATTGAAGATGACGTCACATCTAACCAAATGACGTCGCATTGCATTTGACGGGTCTCTTCACCGCACGTAACACTAATGACAAACGTCATATCCGGTTTCTGACAAAAAATCTGACTCTTAAAATGTTTTCGCACACACGCTTTTCACGTTTCTACATTCTGGTTCAAGTTTGGTGAAACTTACAAGTCTGTAACTTGTGTTATACTTATATGAGTCTGGTAAACTTTGCCACCAAAAGTTGGGGGGCATTGCCCCCCAGCTTTTGGCCATGGCCAAGGGGGAGGGGGGGGGGGGGGGGGGGGGGGGGGCAAGAAAAAGGTCAAAAGAAAAAGACTCAATTTGTTTCGTTGTTCCCTGTTAAAAACCCACTTTGTTAAAATTAGCTGTCATTTTGGTCGCAATTGTTGAGCAATTGAGCTTGCACCCCCTTAACTTTCAAAGTGTTCTGACGCCCCTGTATATATATATATATATATATATATATATATATATATATATATATGTGATGTTTTAGCCATGTCATAAAAGATAAGTCTCGACCGGGACTCGACCGAGACGTATCTTTTATGACATGGCTAAAACATCCCATATATCTCAATATTTGATCGTGTACAAGAAGTTTAATGATCACATATATAACTTATATATATATACACATATATATGATGTATTCAATCATTTCTATATTCTATATAGATCTTTGAATAAATAATACGATTTTATTAAACTTTTAATTGAATACGTCAACTTTTCCTCTCATACCTCATATTTAATGATATTTCATTAGACTGCTACTTCTACTGGTTCTGCAAACACTCCGAACTGATAGAAAAGCACAGCAGCATGTTGTGATCCAATAAATATAAACCGAAACTGGATGCTGATTGGCTGATGAGCGAACTTCAAGTTTAACTTATTTCTTCTGTACTCTGTTTCTTTACATAACGATAGGAATACTAATTATATTTGCTTGATATTTGAAAATATTGACGTAGATAGAAGTACCTGTTTGAGTTTGCTTTTCTATTTCAATTGCGTCAGATGCAGCAGCGATGCAATTCAAGATTATTCAGTACTTTGTATCATAAGTGTAAATATAGGAAGTTATAATGTTTTAATAATAACCGAAAAAAGGAATAGTCGAAGTGAATATTTTTTGTTTGTTTTTATCTCATCAATATGATTAATTACAAAACATTCATTTTATTCAGTTCAAATATTTTAGTTTCTTATTTAAACATGATACCACACTATATTTACTCGTAATATTGAATTTACTAGACCAGAATATGAATAGAAAGCTGTTAATTAATTTATTGCTATTATTTGTTGAAATTGAACGAAACAGAATAATATCATGCGAATCAATAAACGTATAATTGACTTCATGGAATCACAATGGCAAGGATTATGAAATGAAATGGTAAAGATTAATGGCAAGATTATCAGTCATGTCAGGGTAGTAGCTCATGTGGGGATTGTTGTTGTTGATCCACATTGTAACCAACATTACAAAGTAACTTAACCAAACCAACCTACTTTAGAATAGTCTAACCTAGAACGAACCTAACCCAACATAATCTGAACTGATATTCTAATCCAAAACTAACTCAATTCAGCCCAATTTGATTTATTTAATCTAATCTATAACGTTAGGTAAAAGTGTTTAATCTCAGCTGTAACTGACTGTTTGACATATAATAATATTAAGGCCAGTCTACTTAGCCTTTATTTGAGAGTTAGTGAAAACAATAGCAGAGGTAACTATTGTGATAAGAACTTTAATCTTCTGTTTACTTGACTCCTACTTTCATTCAACATTGTTTATACATTGTTATGGCTGGATATTCTACCAAACTAACAGAACAAAATTTATCCAAAAACTCACTCTGAAACAAAAATGTATGAAAAAAAAGCTCAACAAAATTGTATTATAAAAACATTATTATTGTAGTCTAGAAAATAGTTGATGAAATTTCCCCAATATTTATCTTCGCCCGTTTTTTTTCACACAGCGCACAGCAAAACAACCTGATAGCCGCCAGCCATATCTCTGTATTTTCCACCATTATATTCAATCAGTAGCATTTTGATTGCCCCCGTTCATCTCATTCCACCGCCGGCGTCCCTTGACCAATGCTTCCTACCCCCAACCATTTCCCGCTCGCTTCGCTCTAATATAGTTACCGATCGCTCGCACAAGAGAGCTAGCGTAAAACATCCCCATTGGCGGTTCATCAAGAGACGAAACCACCCTCTCCTCTTCCATCCCTTGAAGGAAAACTACCCATTTAATATTAATAACACGGTTGTGTCGCGATATATGAGTAAAAACAACGGCTAATGGTTTCGGGGCTGTGTCGACCCGTATAATAGGATATTAGACTGTGTCGACCCGTACATGACATCATCTAATCATGATACACACCACGATGTCAGTGGAATGTGCGATGCGAGTATCCTATACCGTATGTACGGTCAGATGCAAAAGTTTCTCGTTAACTAACAGGTAATCGTATGCAATAGGATTGGACTGAACTTGTTTTTTAAGATGAACTTTTGAATTCGACTTGATATTATACATGTGCAATGTTTTCTTATAGTATGTGTATAAAAAATGAAAATTCTTATTGTATCATAGTTTGCCCGCTGTGTTAGTCTTTCGACCTAACGTTTTGAAAATATTGAGCAACAATATCTTATAGTTATGTGGTATATAACCTCCGATTATTTACTTGTTACTTTCAATTAACACGTTTTGTCCGTTAAAATCAATTTTAGTTATTTATTATCACACATTTGGATGATAAACCCAACAAGAATTTATTGTTGTTGACATCAAAAATGCCATATAATTTTCTTCTACAATAGTAATGGTACACACTGAATAATTCAGAAGAAATATAGTAATAGAAAATAATATATGTAGTCTACATAAATTATAAATGAAAAATGATTAGAAATCACAATCTTTTTCATCTTAGAAGGAGAATAGAATTCAAGATGAAATATGATCAAAAGTTATCGAAATATTTCACAAATTGATTGAGAAAATATTCAACATATACGGTTGAGTTGCCACATACATTTCTCAGTCATGTACTCACATACGTTCTGAAAGCCAGCATTATTGAATCTCTCGAACTTGACAAGGGGATTTACCCGAGTAGTAGTATTTTATTTAAAAAAACATCTCTTTTCTCTGACTTTATGAGCGGACAGGCGTTCGAGACAAACTCTGATCTTTATAAGTAGTCTATCACGCGCTGAGTTCAGTACGCCTATTCTATTAACATCCTGTATTGGCGAAACCCTGGAATATAGAGTTAGTAACTAAATGAAACTAAAATTAAATTATCATTTCGAAAAATACGATCGTGAGAGTTCACGGCGTGAAAGCTTACACGCCTACCAGACCATAAAATATAAAGGAAAATGTAAAAGATTCATCAGGTATAAAAAGTTCAAATTTTATAGATCTTCATGTAGAATGTCTACGAGCTACCACTCTGTCGTCTATACATTATTTTTACAAAAACGGATTTGTTTTTTATGTGACTAAAAACGTACTAAACTAATGGCATTTTCTTGTACTAAAATTTGTCCCTTATAGTTTTTCCAGCTCGACTGTGAACGCTTTGCACTTATATCGCGAGCAACCTCCTGAAATATTCATCACACACACATAGCAGGCCTATCTGGTTCACTTCCAAGTCGTGAAACGTTGCGTTACGTAGTACAGGTCGTTACGGACGACGCAAGTCGTTACGTAAGTGTGAGTGTTTCGAATAGCGCGAAGATATTAGTGTATAAACTTATGACTACTTAAAGAGGAATTCGGATGCTAACTTCACACAATATAGACACTTTCTGTAACATTATATCCCCGGAAGGTTTAAGTGAAAGAGAAATCGTTTTTTTATGTGGTCTACTTCACACAGTAGATACTGATTGGAAATCGTCAAATTATGCCAGGGCCGCTTCCTTCCCCTAGTCGGACCCTGACAAGATAAAACGATATCAAAAGATGGAAAGAATTTCAAGATTTTGAAAATGCAGATGATTCGACAATAGTCCTTAATAAGAATCCACTCATGTGACAGTTGCACATATAATTCAAGTACAATATCAAGACATATTGTTCAAACTTCTAATTAAAAATAGCTTAGTTTATCGTTCGTCCTTTCTTATTCTTAATGTAAAAATGAACTTCAAATCTACTGAGCAAGGAAAGAAAGGGAACATTGCCCAAGATACATAGATCGTATAGTTCAAAAGTAGAAGATAACAATATTCGTGTGATGAGTTTATTGATAATACCGACCGATGTTGGTACCGAGCAATGTCCGGATATACATCACAAATAACGGTTAGGCATTCCTATATTTTCAGTCTTTCTGTTAATTTATTTCAATTTGAAATATAGTCTATAGATAATTATTTATATTTAATCACAAGACCGCCTCGAAGTCTCAAAACAACCAATGGATGCCGCTTCAAAACGGTCTTATACCAATTTATCCTTAGCCTTAATTGGGAAACAATGATTGTAAACCAAGATTTCGATGTTAATGAAAAAAAAGGTTTTATCTTTCAACTATCCTATTCATAGGTCCTCTCGTCTATCAATTTGCATAGATTAACAGTAGATCGCAATACGCCTTGCACGCACGTATGTCATGTTCAACATTCAGACTCAATTGTCTGAATTGGATATCTTCACTATTCCCGTAATCAATGAAACCACAGCCTGAATGAATGGTGGGGGAAACACGACTCTACGCTGTTGTAGCACGAAAATACAATAATGTATATTATATTTTCTCGAGCAGTCAGAAAAAAAATTGTAATTCTCAGTCACTCAAAAATGTATATGTCCTTCTGTTAAGTTTTAACGGGTGTTAAAACGAATGTTAAAACGAGTGTTCTCAAGAGTTTTAACGAGTGTTTTAGTCGTGTCTTGGTATAAGTATTATGTATCAAGATAATACGCTTGACAATCAGGTGATTTGAGATAAATAGTTATTACTTACACCATCTTGAAGGTATTCACAATATCTGTGTTTCCTCGTTTTCAGAATTTCGATATCTCATACCGTTCAAAAGTGATCACCAAAAACCTGATATTCCACTAAACCGACTCCTATGGACTCTTAAGAAAGTCACCTCTAAGAAGTCATCCCACAAGAGACATTGTATGAATATAACGTCTATCATAAATATATCTCAAGTAATCCAATTACCATATTAATTATCTGTCATCTACATCTCACCTGACTGATTCAATCCGACACCAAAAGCCACAATCTCACTTAAAAACCACAACAATGAGTTTCACCTCACCCATTCTACTCTTTAAATCTACCGTACACAGTCGCAGTGTTGCATCCCCTCAAGCTACAATTAGCTGGCTGTACAACGATTCCCATGCAATAAAACCAACCCTTATTAACATATACCTTCCAAACCGGATCGAAACATCAAACCGTCAATACTACACCATACGAGAAACGGTCGGTCGAAGATAGCCTTTCGTATTAGTTAAGGTTGCAATCATCACATGACTCGCTCTTTGAATGTATTTCAAGCGTCATGACGTCATGGGGGGGAGGGGGTACATTAGTCTTTGTACTAATATGTAATATAGCAGCGACTGCATAATCACATAGATCGTTAACTCTCAAGGAAGCGCGGTATAGAGAGTTGTAAACGCATTCATACCAACTGAAGTCATCCCCATGCCGGTTAATGGCTATACAGATAGATATAGTGTTTAGGTTTTTATAAGGTTTTTGTGTTGGTGACACTGATGGCTAAAGGGCTTTTATCCCTGTTAACAGGATGTATGTGTGTTGTGCGCTAATGAAGAGGATGCGACAAAAGTGACAACGTAGCGTTAAAAAGAAAGAGACGTATGAGTTAATCTTGAGTGACTGATACGAGTATATATATGTAGAATGTAGAGATTTTCCGTTGGTTTTTCTATATTTTGTGACACAAAACAGTGTGCCTCATTAGTAAGTGAAAACTAGGGTTTCTTAATCACTTTACACGATGATGCGGATGCTTAATATTCATCTTGTAGAATAGGGAAGTTGTCATTCATCATTGAGTTTTTTCTAAATAAGAGTAATACCTTTTCATAGAGGTATACTAAAAAGCTTAGGCTTACTTTTCCCTTTTCCATGAGAGTATTTTTTCTTCCAATAATTTATAAGTATAGGAAAAGTTGACATCACAACCCTGAAACTAGATTTGACGAAAAATGAATATAATATTACCATAATTTTAGAGAAAACCAGGAATCATTATCTTGATTTCAGATATTTTAATTGCTTTATCTGTAATCTAGGACCTGACCTTTTTTCTAGATCGTGATGTAGACATAAAAGCTAGAGTCTCTGGATGACATAGAACAATGATTATAATTTCTGAAATAGAGATGATGATTTCTAGTTTTCTCTAAAACTAAGGAAATAAATATTGTCATTATTGATTGAAATCGAGTTCCAAGGTTATAATGTCCTTTAACCTTTGTTTGTTTTATTAATCTTGACATGTTCACAGAAGGTATGCAGTAACACATTGTTTTTCAGCTAGCTGTATGATAGCTGTCTGTGATAACAATACGATATTGTGACGTCCGCTGCTGTGTGCTAGGGGAGCGGGGTGGGATTTATTAAAACAATAATACTCCCGAAATGAAAGATAGGTTATGGGCGTCAATCAGTTCAAGAATAGGGGAACTAATAACCCTAAAACTCTAAATAGAAGAAAAATATACAGTAAACATTTTAGATTATCATAAAATTATAATTAGTGTGATAAGAGAAACTCTAGCTTCAGCGTTATATCTTTCTGTCTTCAATATTGTTACTAACTTTCTTCTCTATTAAATGACAATATTTCACCCAGTATACAAGTGTTTACAAAATGATTAATTATTATAACTGTACCTGATAATGTTGTGTAGGCCCACACTCGCACACGTTGTTATTTATCACTTCCAAACCAATGTACTTATAGAACAATCTTCTTTCTCACGCGCTGTTTATCCAAACCACCCCTGACCGCGTGGTCGCTACAACTGCCTCTGTCGTGACCTTCACTTAGCTACCCCCTCACTCACATTCCCTCGCTAGACGGCCGACTGATAAACTCGCTCAACTGGGTGTATATACAAAATAAAACCATTCTATCTTCCACCGACTTGAAATAAAATAAAATATACATAATCTGGGGCCTATCTCAACTGATGAATTGATGAGGAAATTGGACCATGACAATATAAGTTGAAAACAGTCATTAAAATTGTGAGGATATTGAGAATGATGTTCTGTGTTTCTATAATATTAGAATTTTGGTATGACATACCGTTCCAAAGTCATGAGATCACAAACTAATATTTCGCCAAATCGACACGCATATGTGCTCTTTGTATTCATAGTAACCAAAAGTGTGGAAAGTCTCCATCATCTACTCTTCTTTCTTCCATTTCTTTCCATACAAACAGCTTTCTCACCCGTGACGAGTTATGACTACGTCAGTCTGACGCGAGTCTACCAAACACAGGCCGCGTCGTTAACTCGTAGCATGTAACGTTACGTGTCATTAACGAGGCACGGAAAACGACGAGCAGAATGTATCTGCTCCAAGTCACAACGAAAATAACACAGAACGAGCGATCATAAAGTTTACGGTTACTAAAATGCTCACAAAGTTTAGAGAGATAATGTGAATATTGTAATATTTAAATAATGTATTCTATTATGCTGTTTTGAATATATTTCGTTCTATTTTTCTCCCTTGCGGTTATGTAAGCAGATGCAGATGCACAGAGTGTGAGAGGAACAAGCACTGGTACAAGTAGAAATGAGAAGATCGAATTAAGAGGAGAGAATGGATGAGTTTTAACTCTGTCAGACGTTCATTTCAACTACTCAAAAACTATTTAAACAATTACGAGAACTCATTCAAATAGGCTAGCTCTAGGTAAGCTGCTTTTAGAAATATAATAAAACCAATTAAACACTAAATATAACTTATTTCTTTGATGGAGTTCTGAAGTTTGAAAGCTTGTTGTTTTCTTAAATGTGATAAATTTTTTATTTATGGTATAAAGTAATTATTTCAAGTTTTCACATTCATTTAGTTGATATACAACACATTTTGTATCCACGAAAGAAAAGGGTCATCTACCAACATAAAACATACAAAAACAAACACTTTTTTTGTGTATCTGTGGTATTTTGATCACAATGATGTTTTAGGATGATAATTACTTTTAGAACACAACTACATTTTTAAAAAACTTCAATTGTTCTGGGTATCGATACAATTACCAAAGTATTCAGGTTTATCAAGTCGGTAGACGATCTTTTTCATTCATGAATACACGTAGGATATATAGCGTATATACCCCTACTTTCGTGGATATCCAGCATAAGCCCATATTCTACCCTATACTTAGTTTTAAAACCATAATTCATCAACATATGGAATGTAAATCGTTTAAATAATCTACTTTCATCGTTGTTTTTAAAATGATTAATACATTTATGTACCGTACTGAAAACAACGGAAAAAATATATAACCATTTTTGTAATATCTTCAAATTGTTATTTTGCACATACGGATGTTACTGTTCAGTACAGCAGTATTGTATATTTGATAAACAAAGTTCTATTCACAAGCTATAGCAGGCTGAAGTCTGAAGAATTGCGATACCGCCTTTCTACCAGAATAATACCATTACGCTAATGGATAATAAACATCAAACGCACCATTCAAAGCTGAATGAGTACAAATAAAGAACTTGTGCGGAGAACAAAGCTAATATTATTACGAATATAAAACAATTTCTTCAATGAAAATAAAACATTCGAATGTTAGCGATGCAAAATGGTACGTAACTACATCACGTTAAATCGAATCACACCAAAATCTATTACCCGGCCTTATGGCTCGATAATAGTATACAAGAAAATTTGGACGGATAACTTCATTGCAGAGAAACAACAGAAACATACATGGACAGTTTTTAGTTGATGATTCTATGTTACTGATGATTCTAAATTATTATTTCGAGGGTTAATCTGTGGAATATTATCGTGATATTATTACGACATTGGTTTTGATGACTTACCTGTATTACATACAGTGTACAATGGAATGAATGAAAAACCAATTAAAAAACTATTCTATTCTATTCTATTCTAATACCACCCACGAAATTTATCAAGCTGAGAATAAAACATGTGTTATAGTTTTTCTTTATCACAAGTGAAATTGGAAACTCAATTTCACATACATTACTTGATGAAAAGTAGTTTTCCAACTCCCGTTAATCCAATCAAAGCACAGCTATAAGCACAGCAAGTAGAACATGAAGTCAAGTCGGGCGTGGGTTCGAGTCCCGCATCAAGTATGGGTATTTGAAAATATCCTCTCACATTTCATCACTTGATCGCTTCATTTATCATCCGCTCATTCGTACCCCATATAACGTGGCTGTTGGTGGGGTCGTTAAGCAACATTATAATCCCATATAGTCCGGCTGTTGTTGTACTGTTTTAAATTCAAATTTAATCTAATATTTAGAAAAAGTATTTGATATATTTATGAGATGTGATGTCGCTCATAAATCTATATAAATCGTGGAAGCAGTAAAGCAAATATGGGACAATAGTAAACATATTTCAGTTATTACTAATTAAGCTGTAGAAAGAAGAAAAAGGAGCAAGAAAAATCTTGGACGAAAAGAAGATAAACTTTAGTCATTACTCACAGAGATTTAACGAGCAGTTTTGTAAAAAAAAAAAACGCTTGCAATTTCTTTTAGCACTTTTTTTTAAGCACTCAAGTTAAATCCATGAACTACACTTAATATTAACAATCTCTTGTGTATAGAGAGAGAGAACGAAATAGAGAGAGAGAGAGAGAGAGAGGGTGTGAGTGAGAGAGTGTGTGTGTGAGAGAGAGAGACCATAGTACAGTACACTTTAAACACACTACTTGCTATTTAGCGTATTTCACCAGAAAATATACGGAAACACAAAGTACCCGAGATTTATCATGTTTATGAACCATAACATTAATTATTCAAGAGCACAATAATACAAAAAAAAAACGCTAGAAAAAATTACCATATTTCCCATGTTACGATTTGACATTTTCTATTACTCAAAAAGCATCTCATATTCTGTGTAAGTACATGTTTTCTTCATCATGCATTTATGATGCGCAGCTCATAGCACGGAACGGGGTCAACGAAGCTTTACAGGCAAAGGGTTAGCACGGGGATAACCAAATTGAGCTCCTATAAACTAATGCACGGAATGAGGTCCGTTCCACCGTTCCACCGAGACAACTAACCACAACGTTTACCAAAAATATTCTACTTTCTCGTACGTTGATAGAACGCTAGCACATTGACAGTACGCTGATAGCACGTTGACAGAAAGCTATTACGTTGACAGAATGCTAGTACGCTGATAGAACGCTAGTATATTGACAGTACGCTGATAGCACGTTGACAGAATGCTAGTACGTTGACAGAATGCTAGTACGTTGACAGTACGCTGATAGCACGTTGACAGTACGCTGATAGCACGTTGACAGAATGCTAGTACGTTGACAGAATGCTAGTACGCTGATAGAACGCTAGTATATTGACAGTACGGTGATAGCACGTTGACAGAATGCTAGTACGTTGATAGCACGTTGATAGTATGCTGATAGAACGCTAGTACGTTGACAGTACGCTGATAGCACGTTGACAGAATGCTAGTACGTTGATAGCACGTTGATAGTATGCTGATAGAACGCTAGGTCATTGACAGTACGCTGATAGCACGTTGACAGAATGCTAGTACGTTGACAGAATGCTAGTACGCTGATAGAACACTAGTACGTTGATAGTACGCTGACAGCACGTTGACAGAATGCTATAGTACGTTGACATAATGCTAGTACGTTGACATAATGCTAGTACGTTGATAGCACGTTGATAGTACGCTGATAGAACGCTAGGTCATTGACAGTACGCTGATAGCACGTTGACAGAATGCTAGTACGTTGACAGAATGCTAGTACGTTGATAGTACGTTGATAGTACGCCAGTACGTTGATAATACGCTAGTACGCTGATAATAAGAAATAAGTATACCGTTGGTATATTTCGAATTTTAAATTTTGATTCAGCTTTATGAAAAAATTGTTTTTCTTATTGCAATATTGTCTGTGTTGACATTCTTTGTATTTTATATTTACCATGTCATGCACCGTTGTACAGAGAAAAACGAGATAATAGGTTAAGAGAAGAATTATTTTTGAGACTTTTATACGTACAAAGAAAGAAGCAATCACACAGAAAATATCGCACCCTGTGATTGCCGTGGAGAATGAATTATCAAAGCGGCGTGGGTTTGACCTCTATGATCTGTCCGACCTGTATGCCGTTCAAAAAAAAAAAAAAACGACAGAATTCCGGCTTTTTCCAGTATTTAATATAGAACCTTCGCCATGCTCATCTAATAAAGGAGCTCATTTTCAAGAGAATATAACGCAAGGTGTCTTACGCATGGGCGGTCCGTTATTACATAATATAGAAAGGTGTCAAACGGGGAGGAACCTTCCCAAAAGACAGCCCCGTAGAGCGAAAATGTTCGAGCCTGACAAATAGACGCAATTTCTTTGATAACAAAAATGAATGTGGGGTAAGATTCTGTAATAATCTTACTATAATTGTATCCACCAAAGAAGGAGTTGCGAACCACCCGATCGCTAGTGGTGTGGTACAGGCGGAACGGCCGATCGATTTTTCTTTCGTACGGACACAAGTAAACCATTGTATGCGATAGGCCCTACATGTTTTTAATCGGTTTCATTAACTTTTATGCGCCAAATAAACAAAAGACTAAAAACAACGAAACACTCAAATACATCGATCATTATGACTGTTGAAATCCCACCTTACCCTTAACTCAAGTGGTTTTAATAATTTTCACCTCCTGTGCAGCACCCCCCCCCCCCCCCCCTACTATACGCCGAGCAAACTCCTTAATTTCGAAACCATTTCGGTAGCAATTTACTGATCGCCTGCCGTATATATATATATATATACCCAACCTTCTCTTCCCTTCCATGCCACCAGAGACGCCACCATCGCATCCAGCGGCTTAGCTTTTAATAACTGCCATTTATCTTCATTTTATATCCCTAGCATCACCAAAAAGCTCGCACAAGTTTGTTTTTTTATCATAGCGTCTTTAGGGGATTTCTGGGTAACCTTTTAAAGCTTAGTACATTATATTCGCACAACCTCTTTTGTTGCAATGATATTGCGAGATATCTTCCAAGCATGCTTCATGCTCTTTTCTTTGATAACATGTTCATGTTTGATAGAACTTGCTGGTGATCAAGGATGAAAGGTCACTGAGGTTGAATGGTTGGTTTGATGAACAACTTCAAAAAGATTCAAGAGATATTAAAATAGTGAATAAAAATAATTTAGAGGCAAATAAAGGGGAACAGTATTACAAGAGGGATTTAATAAATGGACTCAATTTTTTTTGGATAAATAAGTATCAATAAAGTATCATCAATGAACCATAAACCATAACTGGCATTTTTTTCAGTGGCAACTGTCTGCGAACTTATAAAAACAAATTGCTATTATCTAATAATACCTATTAATACTGAACTGAAGCGTTTTTAGATTGTATTTATTATTCTTCGCCAAGTAAAATTATATAATATTCCATTTGTAATAATAGATTTCTATTTTCCTTCAATTATTGAGTTCATTCCGAATTGAGAGAAAAAAAAATCGATTTTGGAATTTGTAAAAATGTTTTACTAAGATTTTTTTACACCAAAAAATCCCACTACAACCCGGTCTTTGAAAAAATACCCAGGTGGGCAGGGCTTTTAAAAAAACATATTTTTGCCAACCATATATGACAATGATAAACTACATTATCACGAAGCAGTTCACTTTGACAGTAATATAATGCAGACAATACTAAATGACAGACTAAATCAATAGCAAGCAATGTTAACTAAATGCGATAACACTTATAAATCTGCACGATTTCAATTAGTAGAATAGAATGTGGTACACGCGTCCACGGAAAGATGAAGGTTCGAACCATCCGCGCGCTAGTGGTGTGGAATACGAGGACGGTGGCTCGGAACCTTCTTTCGTAGATACAAATTACACTCGAGAAATGAGGGTTTGAACCACCCCCGCGTTAGTGGTATGTAATAGGGGGAACGGTCGCTCGGAACCGTCTTCTTTCGTGGATACAAGTATATATATATATATATGTAATATGTACAGTTATGAAGGTTGTTCTATCTGATATTTGTAAAGAGTGCATGAATCAATGTCGGTCGAGTAGATATCTGCTACTGTGATCACCTGCATTACAATAACTATAGGGCCTACACACGTATATTCTATACTCATTTCATCATTTAGATATGTAAATTGCTTGAAATGTCACTTAGCAAAACTATGCATTAGATAACACGTGATAAATTATGCATATTTTAATTTATTTCGTGGCATGTGTAGTAAACACGCGTATACATGGTGAAAATTTATATTCATTTTTGTTGTTGTCATAAACCTTCTAGAGATGCTTATATAATTTATATTATTTAGGAATAATTTTATATGATGATGATACATTTCTTTCAGCAAGGTATAGTTGGCAAATTAAACAAACAATTACTGTTTTTTGATGAAAACTGTGACTTTGTCAACTGAAGGATGTTGCTTTAGTTACTGAAATCAGGTAGGAAGTTGTTTCAAATCTCCCACATAAGGCACTGGTTTTTGTTAACGTCCGGTAATATTTCATCACTTCCTGCTAATGCGTACTCCCAAATAACATAGCCGAGGGGTTAAGAACTCCTGAAATCAGGTGTACACTTGCCCTGAAATCCCTGAAATCCCTGAAATAACCTGAAATCACGTGAAATCTTGAAATCTGAAATCAGGTGTACACCAAATTTTCGAGTTGTAAACCCCTCGAACATAGCTGTTGGTGGGATCGTTAAGCACCATTAAACTATAAAAACGCAGAATATGCGTTGTAAGATGAGCGAGATATTTGTGTGAATATACTCGAACGGTTACACATTATTGGTAACCGCTCGCCCGAGATTTGTACAACTAGTCAGACATATGGTTGTCCTTACATTGTCGTCCTTACACCATCTCAAATTAAAATCTTTTTTGGGATAGACATATTTTTACCATTCTCCACCATGTTCATCTTATGGGTTTTTAGAAAATTACAATAATTCATTTCTCTATATCAACCTTCCTGATTGTGCCTGATCTATCTGATCTTGCGACCTATATAGCGCATGCAAAATGAGAAACAAACAAACCAATAAACATGGAAAACACCGATTCGGTTGAACTGAATAACGTTATAACGTTATAGTTTCATTATTTATCGCACAACAAATCATTTAGTACGAAACGGACAACATGAATCAAACAGTTTAGTGTCATTTAAGCCGGTTTTATGAACTATTTTACGAACTGTAATAATTAGCTAACTATTAGTTACGGTACGAAAATACCATACGTATAACCGAAGGTGATAACAATTATTCCGCCAATTATCGCTGAGCCCACGATAACTATCAGTTCGTAAAACCAGACCTAAGTAGTACAGCAATAAAATAAAATAAAAAAAAATTCAGATATCCTTATAAACCACGGCTTACAAAACGTATCATAAAAACGATTTATTATATTCGCTCAATTGGTTGCGAGTCGACTTTTCACTGCCTGAATACATATTCCATTCCGTTTACGTGGTCATGAATTCCAGATTTACTCTTGAGCAGAGCAATATAAGAGTGTACGGCATATCTCTGAGCAAGTTCTTTGGAACCGTGTTATGTGCTAGTTGTAAGAGGTGGGGGCACCAAGATCCGATCTTCCATTGCTGCACGATATAAATCAGGTATGTGTGTCCGGCAAGGGGAAGATACTACTTTACCCCATGTGTCACTTTACCCCCCTCGCCCACAATACCCTTTCGAGCTACCGAACCTAACGTAACAAACTTTGCGAGCGAAAAGAGCGAAAAGAGCGGAGAGGGCGAGAACTGATCGACCAATAAATAGAACCAATACGAAAGGAAATCCACTCGTAGGGGAAAAAGAACTAGATTCTTTTTGGCGGAACAACAAGTTTAAAGAAAGGAATCTGAAATGTGAAAAGTTTGCTTTTTCCTTCTCAGGTTTTATGTACGAGCTTGACTTTTTGTGTGTCTCTGATCGTCTTTTGAGCCGAGGGTTTCGAGTAATAACCGAAAAGAAGGAAACTTTTTAGCTAGTAATGAAGAGACAATCAATTATTGGCAATGAAACCCGGGTCACGTGACAGATGACACCGGCCGAGACGCGTGATCGTCAAGAGACCGGGACGTGTGATCGTCAGGAGACCGAAACGTGCGATCGACTGGAGAAGGACGGAGAACAAGAACAGTAGACGGTCAAGAGTAGAGTATGACATGAACAGATTACTAGTTTTAAAAAGTTGAAAATGAGAACGATAACTTAAAAGTAGAAGATAATAATTATTAAAAAAGTTGAGCACATTTATTTAGTTTTGCCCTATATAACTCTCTGTAACAGAGATCTAAATTCTTTTATTATTGTTTTCTATGGAACTATTATCTGTCTACCTAGATACTTCTGCTCTCTCTTTAGCTGCAGACATTCTGTCTCGTAAACTTCAGTTCGCTTTCAGATCGTGACTGTATGTCCGGTAGTTAAAGACGGAATAATTGATGGTGGAGCATCAAAAACTAACGTCGCTTTGAACAATTGATATCTACTGATTTACCCACCCACTTTTTCCCAAAAATATAACATATCTGATCGAAATGGGCTGTTTGTTCATCAAGTTGGATTAAAAAATATACATTGGGGTATTTATAAATGCCCCCATGATGTATATATTCAGTGGCCTACTAATAAGGCACCCATGAATTATTCGTGAATTATTAAATCAAGTCATATCACTTATACAAGTATAATTAAAATGCATTCAATATTCAAAATTGCTGTCTTTTTACTCCCTAAAAAAAGGACTAACTGAGTGTGATACTGCAACCCATGCAGTCTGGGGCGCTTCGAATGTAAGGACTTTCAATTTAACATATTTCAATGAAACAAAAAGTAAAAACGCGATCGTCAGTGTACAATAGATAATTATAACGATCGTTTACAGCGAGTGACAATTGTTCCAAACACAAAGCGTGTCTGAAAGCGACCTGGAACACTAAACAAATACTGACTTACGCCAAACAATAGTGCCAACATTTGTTTAATCGGAGAAAGAACATATATTATTAGTTTACTTTGCGCGGGAAACGGGTTTGAATAGAGTTGCCATCACAAAAGAGAACACTCGAACGTCAACCTAATAATTGATAACTTTAATTCAAATGTCTGAGTGAATATTCAGCCATTGTTATACGTTTTACGTATAACTACGAACGATGGATATATGCCTATACTACATCTATCGTTTATAGCACCACCAAGGACGATAAATGTAAATGTAACTTGGGTTTCAGTATTCCTTTTAATTAACTTTAAATTTGATAGGAACTCTATGAGTTATATTATGTAGGGCCAATATCTCATCATATAATCACTTACATTTACTTTGAGAAACGATAAGAAATGTATTACAAACAACAGCGCAGCGATTATGCGTACCATTTTGTCAATAGATTAATGGCTGCGCTCAATTTATAAACACATAAATTTAAATACATAAATAAAACTAGATGACTCGCAGTTTTCACTTTTCGCATTTGTTACTGTGAATTCCTGTACTCTGCCACTTAAAAACTCGCACATTTGAAACTACGATTCATACTCTTTATTATTTATGTATTCATAAATAGAGCGCAGCCTATGGAGCGCAGCCAATAATCTATTGACAATTAAGATACGCACAATCACTGCATTGATGTTAGAATCGAATATGGTAATTATACCTCATTACATTAAAAGTAACTAAATATATGAAAAGGATCCTATATAAAATAGGCCCTACATATAAATATATATATTTCCTATAAAATTTAGAGCTGATTAAAAAGAATACTGAACCCCAAGTTACATTGGGCCCCGTATATTGTAGCCAACAAGAAACCGGTGTGGCAGATTCTGCCTTGAAGCATGTTTATGGAAACATTTTTCACTGTACAGTACATGATACGTGGGAATAAGAATATATTTTTACAGGGGAATAATTCCCACCGACTTATTCATATTTTCGGTTAGAAAATTCAATTATTCATGAGATTAATAACATGCTAATGAGCGTAAAACGACACTCGATTATTTTTCGAATAATACATCCAGATTTTGTTCGTAAAATAAACTGAATAATAATAAACAAAAACAAGGGGAAAAGATTTCATCCGTATTTTTGTGTATTTACTGACTGAATTACCAACGTGGGAGTAAACCTTAATTCATCACCATGGGTACCATGTTATTTGTTTGCACTCACTCTCCAAGAGAACGGCAAACTGGACTTGGTTAAATATACCGGGCTTTGGTGAAACATTATACTACGATATTTTTAGCAATAAACAACAAGTTTAAGAAATATATGAATATTTTCATTTGGTATTCAGTAACTAAGATCAGTTTCTGGTTTAATTTCCAAAGACACCTTATTGCTCAATAAATTAATAAAGATACCCTACTTTAACGTGCATGAACATGTAACTCGGTATTGCATAAAATCGCATACTACGTCATGATACGTCAAAAGGCAGGGGAGTCTTTCATCTTAGGGGACGTGACAGTCGCTATCAATAAATATAGAGCATCTCAAAAGCAAGTGTTTCAATCGAATCAAAATATTCGAATGTTTACGTATTTTCTATGCTTTTATAATCCCACTACTATTTTTTTTTAAAATTTTGATAGTCATATTATTGAATCTGTAGAAAATATAATACATTTCATCTTTTTATGTAGATTGAAGCTCGGTCTAAAATTCATGCATGCTGCTTATCATCAAGTTTTCATCGCGTAACAATAACATGCCATTGTCTAAGGACCACGACTGTTCCCGACGTATTCCCTTTTCACGACACAAGAAGACAGTGTTGCCATTTCGTTACATCTCATTCATCTAAACGGTCACCTCCCGCATGTTTTGCCGTCAAGCTGGCACTATTGTCTTCTCGAATGTAAATCCAACATCACACGGGCTGAGAAATGTGACGCGCGAAACTCTCGATCGCTATTGTTTTAGCATACCAAGAGACGGACAATCGAGCCATCACTAGACAAGTGACAAGAACAGATGGCATTGCAACTATTCAAAAGAACCAATAAAGGACAATTGCAAAGCATTTTCCAAAGAAAGAGATCTCTCATTTGTTTTTCAGAGAACATAAGAAATGGGTGGGTTGGATGGAATGAGCTCGATTTTGGTGATTGAATTGCGTTTTCATTCGATTTCGGACGGACATGGTTTATTGTTTAGAAGATTTAAGAGTTGAATTAACGTATTTCTTCGGAGTTTTTCGGAGGAATTATAAACTGAATTTCTGAATTGTCACGTTAATTCAAGATCCAAGACTCAGGGCTTCGTTCGAATAATACCCAAGTATAGATACAACGAAAATAATTGAAAAGAAAATGATACAAAATTAGGCCTACGAGCTTATTTCACATACATTTATGGTATCATTTCTAAGTGTAGGTTTAACCAAGGTACTAATCTGAGGGTTAGTGTTGAACTTGGGATTAGTGAAATGAAACAATATTGGTATCCAAGCTGATCAACAACCTCCACAGCTTCAACACTTTTCCATGTTGTTGAAATTCCTTGGATTTTCGAAAGTTTTCATATCTGAAAAGTTTGTGAGATCCGAGAGAATTCATGAAACTAAAACATTAGAAATAACCTTTTTAAAAACGTTTTAATTGATTAATTAAAGCTATTTTTCGACCTCTCCATGCTTTAATTTATGCGGAAAACCTCATGAGTTTTGAAAACTCTTTTCCGTATTCACTGAATTTTCCAAGTCGGATTTTCCAGGTGGGTTGGAAATCTGCTCTAAACTCTAGCAAATCCAAGGCTGATAAAACTAACCGTAGGAGTTTTCTAGAGAACAATAACATTTTTAGAATGTGTTGAAAATAATGAAGACAATAATATGTGTACGTATAATTGGGAGCTCATGTTGTAAGTGTGGTAGAGTTGGCCACATTGCCTGCCTGTGGGCGAGCCGCCTCGTGTAATGCTCCTATAGGTTGTATGCGGTGTCCACCTTGGTTGAGACAGCGAGGGGCGGGGGAGACGACATAAATTCGGTAATTGAGGTAAACCACGGTCTGGTTGCTGTTGATATCCTCTCTCTCTCTCTCTCTCTCTTCCTCTCTCTCTCTCCCACTCTCTCTCTCTCACTCTTTACCTTATCCATGCAGGTGGTCAAACTTCGATTACACAAAACGAATCACAACTTGTAAATTAGTAAAAGTACTGTGAAAAAGATTTCTCAGCGCTATTTTCCAGTATCACTAATGATTTTTCTCTCACTATTCAGAATGTACAACTTGACACAGAGGTAAGAATGGTAATAACAAAACAATATTATTGTGAATATGAAACTAAATCATGGTGGTGGTGCCGGGTTTCATGACATTTCAAAAACAGTCATAGAGAATACAAATACTAAGAATAGGCTTCTATCAATTGATGTCTCTAAAAATGCGTCTAAATTCATTATTTAGTTATTTAGTTATGTAGTAGCTTTTATTTATTGCCATTGCTGCAAGCATGAAAATACACATCTCCCAAAACTAGACGAATTAAAATTATAAAATGATATCTTGATTGCACGAAACAAATGCCGATGATATAAAAGTTCCATTTCCCATTTGTATCGTTGTTAGCTCAGTTATTACAATATCCCGATTATCCCCGAATATACACTATGAATACATTCCAGAGTTCCGGTTGTATCTATCCCTAATTCCCGTCTCCGTTCCGATTAGCTACTGACTACAGCAGTCTACCAAGCCGGGATATTAAGGGAATAGAAGGAAGAAGTTAGGGGAGAAACAGTGCTATAAACTACTAGCGATAATAGTTCCCAGTCCACTCACTAGACACCGCAGCGCTACGTGTGGCTGTATACGAAATCATTGTAATTCGAATAATACAATTAGAACGTTGGTTCTATTTCTACATAACTACGTGTTCAACATTCAGTGCGGGTACCAACATAGAAGTACGGAAAACGTGAGAAAATCTACTGGCAACTTAACGGCAATAACAGTACCGCACAATGATCGTGTATGAATGGTATTTACGATCAGCAAACGGGTATGTGGGTTAATAAAACACGGTCTGTATAAATACAGGTAGCGACGCTATGCGGTCGGAAGGGGAACGTATATAGTACTGATAATGCAATTAAGAGATGAATGCAATTAATACTATAATTGCACAGCGCGAAGTTATGTAAGGATAGTTTTGAAAGTTGAATAAATCCCAAGCGACAATAAAAAAGAACCACTGAATATGTGATTAGTTTTAAATACTCTATAGGATTAAACAGTGGCTGCAATTATTATAACATGTTATTTGATGAATTATTACGAAATTATTGTTCCTCTTATATAAGATACAAGCATAATAATAACCACGATCCATGGTGAATCATTTTCATTTTCCATTCTTTCATACATAACAATCATAATGATAATAATAATATTAATGAAACAAATAGATAATAATAGTATGCTTTATTTTCAAGTATGGTTGATTTTACATAGTGAAATATTTGACATGTCCTTCATACTTTAGAATAACTACAATTCTATTGATAGGCCTGTTGCAATTTTCGAAATTATACAAATTTTAACATAAGATAAAAATATTAACATATAACATGAATATATAACAATGCGATGTAAGTGCGTATATTCGCAAAGAAATATTCATCGAAACTTCAATGATTTCAAGCTACCTCATAAGCCTTTTAATTTATAAATATATTTTTGGTAGTTTGATGAATTGCCTCACAAATTTTCATTCCTGAATGATAATCCTGTGTGGACCAATCAAATCAAATCTAATCTAATACCTCCAATTCAACACATGACGTCGAGTTCGGACCGAGATAAGCGTCTGTTTTTTCTTCATCTGATACCCGTTGCATCCTATGCTCGACTGAGTTGATTGGTTTAGTCAGGCAGAAAGAGGACTTTTATTTTTTATTCAAGCTGTACGTGAGACAGGCGCGCTGAGTTGTCATTCAGGAGAGAGGGGTTCGATTCCTGTCGTGGTCGATTATCCTGCCAGAGGTTTTTCGTGGTTTCCCTCTGGCGTTAAAGTGAATACTATACTTTATCCACGGAAGAGAAAGGTCGTCTACCAACTAAATGATCGAACAAACGTCGCTAATAACAAAATCTTGCTGCAACTTCAACGAGTTGAAGGTTTTGAAAGACGGAATTGCGTTTCTTATTGTAAACCTCGTCACGAAAACCATAATACCCTGAAAATATTACGATACAAATATACTTGTTATATCTGTGTTTTGAATGTTGGTAGACGAAATTTTTCTATCGTGGATACCAGTATAGAACAGTTTCTCACAAACTTCGATTAGCAGCTTCATTCGAAATTATTTAAATAATTTTTCATTTCCTTCATTTTCTATATCATTACCAATTCGAATTGGTCTGTAATCATCACAGGGCATCGTTGAATTCAATGGGGACGCTGAAGAGCGTATACCGGAATAAAGTCGACTCGGTCGTATAACCCTCGGTCGTGACGTGCGGACCGAGTCGACTTTATTCCGGTATACGCTCTTCAGCCGCGCCAATCCAATATAACTATTTAAAGATAGTTAATGCCATCTAGAATTGAGAAATACTTTTTCTGATCAATAACTATACTTTGAATCAACTAATTCAGTAATAGTATAGAGAACTGATATTTGTCTAAAAAAAAAAACAGGAAACAAACAAATGAGCTTGTCGTCTTTGACGTGTACAGTACAAAAATTTACACGCTTGAGACTTGGAGAAATTCCACAAAAAAAAATGTGTAAACACTCAAAACTTACCATAGTTGATTTTATACTCCTGGGTACTTCCTTTCAAGTCTTACCTTTATAATGCTACAGATTTGAATTAAAATTTCATGTAAGTGTATAACAATTTCTTGGCAACTAAAACATCAACATTGAACAAACGTGGCACGACTCATGGAGATTATAATCATCCGACGATGTGCCCAATACTATTACAACATCAAGTCTGGCAAGTTTCGAGTGTTAACAATTTTTTTGGGACTCATCCACGCGTTTGGAGCGTTTGTAATTAATTTTGTCGGTATACGGAAAGAACGGGACAAACTATTTTGGTTACATTTTCTTTTTGAGTTTGAAGTCAGTTCACTTTAATAGCGCTGCACTAGTTGACTCAAAATATAGTTATTTAGTATTCATTACTCAATTTTAGATGAATAAACAGAGTCAAAGTTCATTAACTTATATGCATATATATAAAGCCTATCTTACAATTATGACTATATGAAATAATCTTAGAGAGCGTCGCCTTAAAGATCCACATTATCACGGCGAAGCAAATAGCATAACTATATCTACACTTTCTAAAACTCTAAATGAGCTACATTAAAACTTCCCTGAGCTTAAAACGCGCGAGTTTCCAACAGGCAGGTATAGAGCATTCGAGACCGCTTCGTTTCCGCTAAATCTCACATAAGCTCATGATAAATTCAATATATTAACTGAGCTTAACCACATAATACCAGCACCAACAGCACGGCACGGGGATATTTCAGCTGTAATTTATTGTTGTTCGAGATCGAATGAGCGGCGAGTTATAAAGTTCATAAACTCGAATATTTCAATCATTCGAAAACTGTCATGTTCGAGTTGAGACAGGATAGGAAACAGAATGCTGAGTGAAATATTATTCTAGGCCGGTTAAGTCAAGCCTATATGCCAATCATAGGGTGGTAGAATGTAATGGGACATGGAATGTGCGACACGGTACGGCGGATGAGTGAGTACTCAGTTGCGTTTTGCTGGGCCGATGGGGTGTAATAAGCTAGGGTACATCTCCGGAGAACGAGTTATACATAATTTGTGAATAGATTTCTGTTGAGGCACTCTAGAATATTACAATTGGTTTTTTTTATAGATTGTACGTAATTGTGAACATAGTTGATTCTTTTGAAATCTATTTTAAACGAAATTTACGTTTTCAATTTAACCTAGTCTAAAATTCTAAATGTAAGTTACATATTTTAGTAGTGGTAATTCTCTTTCGAGAAAATCAGCACACAAATTACATATTTTACAATATAACTCATGAATAACATTAGATGATTTGAGTATCACTTGGCCATGTTAGATGATTTGATTAATATGGATGTGACTTTATATTACCTCATCATGGTACTTTACGTTTCGTTTGTACGTTTCGTTAGTACGTTTCGTTTGTTGGGAATACGAACTGACGAAAAACGGCCACTAAAACACTAATGACTTATCGGGGACACGAACCCACAACTGAATTCACTACATATATGAAAGCGGTTAGATGGTCAGAGAAATTAGAGAGACAAAAGGCAGATAATCCATAAATTAAAAAAATACTCTATTCACGATAGAGTAGACTGTCTACACTCCATACATTTTTAATGGATACAAAAATCAAAGTTCAATAATTATCAATAAATATATAATACTATTGAAAATATATAATATTATATTCTGAACGATGTATTTAATGGAAATGAACTCATATTTGAATGTCTAGACGGATTACATTAATTATACATAATACTTCCAACAGATTAGACGCAAAAAACTTTCAATGCAAACTGTAATGTATTCATTCCAGAGATGAATTATCATGGATGTATACGGATCTTTTAAATTAATAAGTACTTATTTATCTAAAAAGAAAATGTAAAAAAAACGCGTATTAAATATTTAGACATTGACTGAAAACTTCAGTACACAATGCGTAAAAACGATGTTCGATATACATATTTCTATCGCATTATTCTGACGACAACTTGAATAGTGAACAGGGGTTAAAATTGTACTCAATCGTTCGCGTATTTTACCAATATTCTGTATTGGCGTAGGCCTACACCGAACTGATTTCTTCAGTAACGAAATTAACTACAAATGAAATTCTCATTTTGAAAGCTACAGTTAGAGATTTCACGACGCTGACGGGACAGCTTACATTCCTGGCCTTCTAATCCAATAGCAAGCTGACAAAACAAAACGAAAAGTCATTCGAAAAGTCAATCAAAACGCGCTGATTTTAATATGTGTATTGCATCTCAGTAAACAAATTTAAAATAATCAATTCAATATTTGAAATAACTTCAGTTGTGAGGGATCATGGTGTGACAGTTCACACGCCTAGCAGAGCAGACCAATCCTCAAAAAGTTCTCTAATTCTCAAAAGCATAAATCATAAAATGTAGTTTTATCGTTTGACCCAAAGAGAAATATTAACCCCTTTCGAGGCTAGGTTAGCTGCTCGAGTTTATCAGGTTAATAAATATTGTTAATAGATAAACAGTGAAGGGAGATATCCTATGAGTTAACGCTAAGCCGTAAGCAAGCTGTTATCTTAGTATATCATTGGCCACATTGTTTTGACGCTTATTGTTAGGTTGCCCGCCTGCGAGGGAGATAGGAGAGCTTATAGTGCACACACATATATATATATATATATATATATATATATATATATATATATATATATATATATATATATATATATATATATATATATATATATATATATATACATATAGTGGTCATATATACTTGAATCCACGCAGTAGGAGCTTGTCTACCAACTAGACAGACACATATCACCATTATTATGTTTGTATATCTGTGGTAATTTGAGGACCAATCATTCATCGAGACGAGATTTACAATTATAAAAACAAACACATTTTGGTGATAATTTTCGAGCTGTATGAGGTTTCAAAATTCTAATACGGGGGGGGGGGGGGGGAGAGGAGAACACAGATTTTTCATTACCTTCAAGATGGTGTAATTTATAATTATTCATCTACTTGCCAACTGCCTGCATGATGGTCGAATGAAAACAGCTCAAAAAACACATTTTCTAATTGTATACTTCTGAAAATCATGCGATATAGGTTACAAAGTTATAAATTATACCATCTCGAAGCAATTTCAAAAATCTGTGTTTCCTTCACTATTCGAAAGTTACCACCAAAATAATGATATTTCGCTCAAATTTCTTGCACTCTTAACGAAATGGGACATGATAATTCTAGGTGACGTCATCAATGTATCATTTTGAGATGTGGCCACGCGGTCGGAAAGTTGTCATAACGTAGGCCTAGACCGAGTTTTTGTTTGAAACTGAATCAATTCAGCTAGCACAGGCCCCAAGCAGTTGTTTTTGTTGATGACCATAATGTAACAATGAATTACGTTTCAGTGGCCGATACGACTGTCTGTTTTTTTGGCACTTGTCGCAATATAGACCATAGACATTATATGGAGACTGAGTTTGTTATATCAAATGGATATGTACGGTTAGCGTCAGTAGTTTTTGCAAGAACCGACAAAACACTTCGGTGGGAATAGCGTGAACTTATGCTTTTCTGAATGGTGGGCATGGCTAGTGTGCAGGTTTGTAATTTTGTGTGTTGTTCATTAGCAGATCAAATATTCTTGCTGGCTACTATATTAAATTGAAATTGAGTGAATAATTATGACTATCAATCATAAAGATTATTCGAATAATCAGCAAGGTAGTTTTTTTTGCGAACCATAAACGCGAACTTGTTTACTTAAATAAATATAGGCCTACAATAAGGAAGAAAAAGAATGAGCTAATGAATATAAAATATATAAGTAATACGTACATATATATATATATATATATATATATATATATATATATATATATATATATATATATATAAATCACGTTGAAATTAAGAATTGGTGTTTGAACAAGAATATGATAAAGAATGAAACAGATTATTCTAAATCATAAGTCAAAATTGAAGTACTTGTTGCATCTTTTATTCATTTTGGTGGAGGTGCCATGTTTGATGTCACGAATCAAAATCAGTACGTTTATGGATATGTTATACCTCGACAACATCAACATCACTATTGAATTTATTTTTATGCATTCAGTCTTTGTTCATGTTCTTTATTACCATAATTGATCAATATTTAAAATATCCTTCACCCTTTTGAAAATATTCATCAGCACGACTGCATTAAAATAACACGCAGTATTGAAAATAGCAATACAGTTATTACTATGCAACATTCAAGTACTCAAAGAGGCCTCTGGCATCTCAGGACAGTAGTTTTCATAATATCAATCAATTTTATTTTCTATTTTGTTAAACTAAGAAAACAAGCTAGTTTCACAGAAGCACAGAATGTCGGTACCGAATTCGGCACACGATTAACTACAGGTACTTCTGACCACTCTTTACTGACCGTAATAACTAGAATTTCCACAACCTGAACTCGAATAACTTGAAAATTCAAAAATGAAACCCTAAAAAAACATAGATTCAAACATCACAATGCCTGCTTACGAACATTCATTCATCTAACAATGAGGTATATATATTCAAAGTTAAAATAGCGCGTATTCAGTCTAGCTCGTTAACTGGGCCGTTAAGTTTCACTGACTCCCTCTATCACCCGTCACCCCATCCGATTCTATTTACCACACGGGGGGTGTGGGGGAGGGGGTGGGAGACACAAATCACCCAGGTAACGCGCCATAGATAGAGACACCTACCAGCTCTATTGGCTCATTACCAATTTTCTATTCAATTCAATCGCGACGATGCCGGGGATCTGTTGGGGAACGTTACGTGAGAAATTAGAGCCTTGGGTGAGGGTGGGGGGGTGTTTTTGTGAGACCACAGATATGTGCGAGTATTTTTGATGACAAAAGATGAACGCGGTGTCAGTGGGTAATGACAGTTTACGTTTGTCATTTACTCAGAGGGCTAAATGGGCGAGAACGATCGAGCATCTGCGGGAGAATATTGTTGGCTCGATTGGAACAGTTCGTGTTATTTAATGAAGGTCGATTGAAATTTCAGATTTTATATGAGAGGATATTTGATTTCTATGGTCTATGAATTTGTACGAATTTAGCCCTCGTTAGTATATACAAATAAATATATAATTTTTTTTCGTACTTTTGTCAACATTATTATTATATTCATCCACCTACTTTATCTTGTGTAATCAGTATTTCGTATTACCCCATCTTGGCCAAATTCTCTCGGTTTATGACCTCAACGTATATTGTGATATATGAATTAAAATAAAAAATGAATACATAAATAAAATATTCAAATATATTTCTTTTCAATAACAGATTATCGAAATCACATTTCTCCAGAACTATGAATTGAAATATCTCCCATGATAACATCTTTGGCATTTGAAGGTTCATGAAGGGAATCAGAACCATTGCCAGCCATGCTTGCTCCTGCCAGCAACGCAGTCACTTCCATCAAGTCTAATGTGATTTATCTAGCTCTTAAACAACCCTCGAAGATCTTCTTGCCAAACAATAAATATCTCTTCGGAGAAAGCAAATACATGCAAACCATTCGTTGCCAGTAATGTGTATCGCCTAGATCATCTTAAGGCTGTTTATCTATTTCCTTCATCTGTTTTTGAATCGGTGAAATTCTGTTTAGATGTTGATATTCGAAATCTGAATCATAAGATAGAAATGAGTCATTGGTGTCCCTGATCTAGCGGATTTTAAATCTGCAAATTCCATTCTTAGTCTCAATTGGAAAAGAATGATTTCGTAACAAGGTTCGATGTTGAAGAAAAAATTCGATTTTACTCACACTAGATTTGTAATTTTTTGTATAAGTTTCAGAAAACTGATATTCAGTACGTCAGCATAACAGAATACAAACACAAGTTGACGATTTAACTACAACGAACGTCTGTAGAGGCTCTGAGTGAAAATATTGTAAAAAAAGTCCTTCTGAACTAAAGAGTGATTCAAATCAGCAACTTCCTATTATATTATCTGTAATTTTTAAAATTAACTTCCAAAATCGTTTACTTCAATAATGTGAGTTATTTACGTGTCACAAATTCTCAAATATTTTAAAACAAATCAATTCGCATCCAATTTATTTCTTCATACATTATTTGAGTCAAGCAGTATGATCAGACGAGCTTCTTCAACTCCATCTCAGACAGAAATCATAGAGATGAAACGCTGATGGACCACCTCAGGAAATCTCATACACCTCCCCCCTATAGGTAGATAGGTAGACGACTGTTGGCAGGAGAGGAAGAGAGAGGAAGGTAAAGGGGGAATAACACTGCCATTGGACACAGACCAACTCCAGAGATATATAATCGCTCAACAATGAGCAACGTAATTCATCACTAGTGACGTACTACACACCTCAGAGCAACCTGGTGTGCGGTTCATCAACTACTCGTCCGCCCGCCTTTTAACCGTCGTTTCATTCAATTACTCACAGCTTGGCTAGTCGCGCCCGTTTTTTAATAACCGACTCATTTCACTGACACACGACTGTTCCGTTGTTCAAAGGTCATTTGCGCCGACCGAGGGTTTTCTGTTTGAATCGCGGCATCCGATTTGACGAGGATGATCTATCAATTACAATTATGTATCTGATGGGTTAATATCGTTAAGAGTTAATGTACTGTTATTTAAATACACAATAAAACGATAGAACCAGATTTGGAAGTATATACAATTTTTTAGATTTATTTTTGGTTCAACAGAACGCGCTGTAACGATAACTAAGATATATTGGCGTTGATGTATGATGAATGTAGTAATGGGAAGATGAGATTTTTTTTTATTTGCATCGTCATATTATTCTTGCATATATCATACAGAGCATACAGATACATTTCATAAATACAAAACAAAAGAATAATAACACAAGAAGCCCATGTAGGGAAAAGAGTCCCTGTGTATGGGCTGAGTCTTATAGATTAGCAGGCTTTTCCAAGATGGCAGAACATAATTTGCATGATAATGAAAATTATATGGGTGTATATTTGGGAAACAAATAATTGGAGGAAATAGATGAAAGTTTATGTTACTAGGCGTTTTGAATAATGGGAAGCAGTAGGTCGTGGCCTGTTGTTAAGGACCCAGTATGAACCTAAACGACAGAAGAAAACTACGACATTCTTCAGTCAGAATAATCAGCCACGGAGGAATTATATCTCGGTATCCTGAATGACGGTTCAGTGTGCTAGCGACTCCAAGTCCAGGATGGTCGAACATGACGGGAATCGAATCTTGGTCTCCTGAATGAGAATTCAGCGCATACGAGACTGATCCACCCGCCTCAGTACAGAGTAATGAATGGAGATTGCGTGACAAGCGTATGATAAAACACGATGGTTCTTCTTAGAAATACAATAATTATGTAGTTTGTAATTTTACAAATGTCATTTTGCATGCACTCAATTAGATGCATTATAGCTTCGTGGAACACAGGAAGCTCACGTGGTATTTTGCGCACGAAGCCCTTTCCAACAGAAATACACAATAACAATACATCACCAAAATAACTGAAATCGCATCGCAATTATAACGGTGGCAGTTTTGACAAAAAAATAAAATTACTTTATCTATCTGTCTAAATCAGTTAACTTTGTGATATTGCATAGGATTAACCAGGCGAGCAGAATACTTCATACGGGTGACGGGTGGATCAGTAGCTAGCACAACGGACTGTCATTGAGAAGACCTGGGTTCGATTCCCGTTTTGGTCGACCATCCTGACTGAGGTGGATCGTGTTTTCTCTCTGTCGTTCAGGTGAATACTGGTATCATGATCCACCATTCTCTGTCTATGACGGGAATCGAACCCTGATCTCCTGAATGACGGATCCACCAGTATCAGTTAATCACATGCCACATGCCATAATGAGTGATATAATGTTTTAAATAAGTCTGACGTCAGTCATGATTACAATTCTAGGGAACACATCTAACTTCCTAACCAATTCCAGTCACAATCAGAAGAGTTCTCTTCTAAACTAGCCTCTATAGTTGGTAGTGAAGCTACAAATAGACTTCTACACAGGCCGAAAGCTGAAGTAATATTTCGATAAAAACAGTTTTTCCTGAGGTTTCTTACTAATAGATGGTTTCGGTCGTCCAATCGTCTCTAGTAAATACATCAATACACAAGTATCTCGAACCTTTAAATCATAAATATACCTCAAATCACTCGTATTGATTGTTGCGATTGACCGTCTTCTCTATCATTCGACACTAAAATACGGATGTTTCGATTTGTCAACATTCAAACATCGATGTGTGTATATATATATATATATATATATATATATATATATATATATATTTGTATCAAGGCCTATGAGTTTTTGATCTCTGTAAGCCCCTAGCGGTCAAACGTGTATCACGTATATCTGTATCTCCAATAACCTAATCACAAATGAAATACGATTTCTTCTTTCTATTTACTACCAGTATTAAGTTAACCCGAGACATTCTATATAATTCTATTGCAGGAGCCAAGACTCTGAGTTTATATAGAGAAGACGAGAAGAGGGTATCAGAATATTTCCAGATCATCTTTCCGCTGTTCGTAAAAAGAAAGAGAGAGAGAGAGAGAGAGAGAGAGAGAGAGAGAGAGAGAGAGAGAGAGAGAGAGAGAGCGATAGAGATAGAGAGAGAGAGAAAGAGAGAGATAACCAGACTCGGTTTTTTGGTCTTTTCGTGTCGAGTTGAAGTTTCTATCTACACCGGTTGCTTTGAAAATAAGGTTGTTGGAAACTGAGATCAAGAAAAGACAGATTTCATTCGTCCCAAGTGGTTCAAACAAAAAACTATATATATATATATATATATATATATATATATTTGAATTTGAGTATGATTGTTTATTTGTTTCTATAGAGTTGCGTAATGTGAGAGTGTTGTGACTATGCTCCTTTCATTCCCATTTTCACACCCCTTCTTGAAGAGTCGTTTCGATTTTCAAACATTCTATTCGGATATCTACGAACATAAGAGTTTGTGATATGCGATGAGAAATACGATGCGTTTTACTCTCTTTTGTTTCTTTTCAAAGACAATCGTTGATTGGAAAACACACAATTCTCCAAAAATGAATGAGTTAGCAGTAAAGACTCGCAACGATTTGAGGAGAAAAATTCACAATGTAATCTAGTCAATTTTAGAAAAGGAATATTAATTGCGTGCATTTGGTGTTCATTCCATTGATACGAAGGACTATAGGTATAACAAAACTATTTGAACAAAAAACATATTTTGGATTTGTTCTATTTGTGTAAATGTGTATTTGATGTTTTCGATAAAAACCAAGATGTGACGCTTTTTAACGATCTTATTGATTCCTCCTGGCAATATTTCGAAAACAATTACATCTACAATTCAATATTATAAAAAAATGATAATGGACATTCATACAACGGTTCACACATGAAAATATAAATCTATCAGTTATTCTACAATTAGTCAATATTCTCAGTGAATACCTCAGTCCAGCCTGAATCGAAAACCATATAATCTTAGTGTAAACGCATTCATACATCCTGGAAAATCCAGAGAAAACATGCAACATGTATTGAAACTGACAAGTGTTTTCAGCATGTTCAGCCCGGAAACATGTTCCATTTCTCTAGCTAACATGGTACTGGTTAACAAAATCATCACAGAATCAACACACACTTTTAATCACATACTTCCCTTGATTTCAATGGTGTCCCGAATCAAACATGACTGTATTTCTATACGATCTTCTCATCAGACTGTCTATTATAACAGGTAACACGGATACAGGGTCATATATTTCACCCTAATTTGTTAAAATAGTTGTAGAATGAAGTGAGCAGGAGTTTTGTATAAGTCCGAACATGTTCTATAGGTTTGGACCACGGTCAAAGGGTTAAAGGTCAGCGATCCGTGTACGTACGTCTTGCCCTCAAAGATCAGTGCGCGTAATGTCCGCCCCCTCCCACTCTTCCACCCCCTCCCGCAATCCCCAGCATGACGAGTCCATTAGAGTAATTGCTTCCTAGTTTCACACATAGGCCGGTTGAACCGCCGGAGCCAACCAATTGTCCCATATGACGAGACGTACGGTTCGAGCCAGCCTCGTCGTGTAGGTTCAACGCAGTCTTGTGGGCTTACTGAGAAAGAGAGAGAGAGAGAGAGGGAGAGGGGAGAGATATACGCTGTTCTAATTGTTATGTATAGTAAAAAAGACGGAAGCTTTTATGGTGTTAATGAAAAAAAACTTGGCAAACTCGTATACCTGATATAGTTATAGTCTCGGAAAAATGATTGGGAACTATTTCAATGATTCAATAATATGCTCAACATCTTCGAAAAAGAATTTTCATAATGATAGTATAAATATAATATTGTTGCTGCATCAGTTGAAGGATGGAAGCTAGAATGCAACAGCGCTGAAAAAAGCTCGCCTGTTCGTCGAACCATTGACAGTTGATACGGTCTTTAAAAGTGAAAGGGTTGCGCGCAAGGGAGTGAAGAGTGTGGGGCGAGGGAGGCACTTACGTAATGTGAATAAATTAGGCCTAATACGAATAATGGAGACAGGAATTAAGTGGCTCTAGGGAATTTGATTAAAAAACAATTACAAAAGCAATCTTACTTTATAAAGGAATTGGGTTCAAGAATTAATGTATTCAATTAGAAAAAAATATAAAAAAATGACAAAAGAATAAACGCAACGTAAACGCAAACGCAAGTAGAAAAAACAAACTGAATTGGTAGCTGCAATTCGAAAAATTCTAATTTTGAGAAAATTAAACTGGCTGTCCATTCTTTTAGTCAGTGTTCACAATGCGTTGCCGGAGAATAATAAGATTAAATTAATTAGTTTTCACCAGCATGAGGTAAAGTCTGCTCATCATTGGAATGAAAACCTTTGTGATCTCATTTTATACTTCATTATATGCAGGTAATGGTTGACAGAGTGAATGCTCGACGCACACAACCGTCTACGCTTACGGTATAGCACCAGACGGGCTTTCGAACGTCATATTCAGTGTATGCGAAGCTTCACTTTCGCTCGGAATATAGAGTAGCGAACGAATGTGACACCTGGCAGTCTAAAGCTCAAATTTCTTTGCATTTTAAATTAAAGAATAATATCTTCTTCTGAAAACTACCTCAACCACGTAACGCAACGAAACGAACTAATCTGTATAGAAACCTAGAGACGCAGAGATTCTTAGCCAATAAGACGTCTTCAAATAACAACGCAAGGTTCGTAAGCCAATCAGATGTTTTCAAATAATATCACGCACAGATAACGGATTTCTATTAGGCCTATGGCCTCAATTTATCCTGGAGTACGTTCAACGGAAAGATTAGGAACGATACCTGAAATGTTGATATACAAAATGTATCGAATTTTTGGAATGGTGAGTGAGAGTGAGAGACAGAGAGGGCGAAAGCGTGAGAGAAAGAGAGAGAAGAAAGAGAAAGAGATTTTAATTAAATGCACTAATTGACCCGTGACTAAAACACAGTCACCGACTGCCAAGGGGGCCTCAGTTGAACACACAATTTACACAAACTTTCCATCACGCAAATAATATGATAGAAAAAAAAACTATTTGCGTCAACTTCTATGATTATTAATTACATAGTACCAACTGAATAAAACAATATAACCATTCGAATTATTCATCTCCCCAGGAATTCGACACGCTGACTCTATACTAGTACCAGAAATTAATTAGGTACATATTACACATATGCCTATAAATATATATAAATATATATATATATATATATATATATATATATATAGGCCTATATATATATATACATATACATATTATATGATATATAGGCGTGTACAATATTAGTTCAATATTCCTTGATGTTTCTGTGTACAAACGAGTTGTGTCGAAAGGTTTGTGATTTCATGTAATGAGTAGGGCTACCTTTGACCAGGAATTCTCTGTCGTCACTACAATGCAATGTCTGTAAATCGTGGCACGAGTTGGGTGGTAGCGATCGACCGTTTCACATATAAGTTAGCACTAACGGCCGTCTGTTCAGATCAATCAAATATACCTTACATCAGAGTATAGGCGCTAGGAGAATGATGTGCCACTAATGGTCATTACGGCCAAGTCAATAAACATGAACTTGGCACTTCCACCAAAACAAAAACTTGGCACTTCCACCGAATAAACTTGACACTTTCACTGAAGAATGAAATGAGATATATTAAAGATAAACGGACACTGTTTCAGCAGCCCGGAATATAAAATAATTTGAGATAATTCATATACACAATCCGTCAGGCGTGAATTACCGAAACTTGATGACTATTCTAATTTAAAATCCAGTATAGGCGTACCAGTATGCTGATATGATTCTATAAATAAACTATATATATATATCGATTTTCGATCTCCCCATCCAACGATGTCGGGTTTGGGGGGTGAAGGTGACTCCACCGTCGTTTCTAGGGCTGCCTGGGATGTCGAAGACGGTGAGCCATTCCGTCTTCTTGCCTGTACTCTGCTTCTCCAGCTTCTTCGCAGTCTTCTTCCTCCTGTTGCCGCTCCACCAATTCCTTCCTCTTTCTCTGTTTTCCCACCATTTCTCTCTTTTACTCTCTCCCCATCTCTTCATTTCTCTCTGAACATCTCCTCTCAACGCTATCAATCCACCTAGCTCTTGGAACGACCCACTTTTCTTTCCCCTCATATCCCTACCCTTTTCAAATTCTCTTCTCGGATTCTATTTCTCCCATTCTTTTCATATGTCCAAACCACCTTAATCTTTCTCGACCAACTTCCAACTCAACTTCTCCACTCCCAGGTCCTCCCTAATCTTCTCACTCTGATCTTGTCTAGCTCGTCACTCCCACACCCCTCTCAAGACTTCATCTGGGATGCTTGGATGTCTGCTCCCTCTTTCCCCCCCATGGCCATGTTACTGCACCGATGTAGGATGGGTAGATAGTAACACTTGTAAATCATTAGTTTACTCTCTTGGAATACCCTCTTCATATTAATTTGTACACATGATAGAAACTCCTCAGCCGCTGCCCTTCTATTCTTGATCTCACTCCCCACCTTGCCATCCTTCGTTATCACACTCCTAGATATTTAAACTCTTCTTTCTCTCTTAGTACCACTCTTGAACCTTGATATTGCACGTTGCCTTCTTTCCTCTGTCCATCGTCAGTGGTTTCACTCTTCTCGCAGCTAATACGTAGTCCAAACTTCTCTGTCACCCTCTCCCACTTATCCACTCTCGATTGTACCTCTTCGTTTGACTCCCCCCAAATCATAATATCGTCCGCATAAATGAACGTCTTTGAGTCCGCTTCTTCCTCTTCACCTTCCTCCACTTCACGTAACATCTCGTCCATTACCACACCAAACAAAGTTGGTGATAGCACACTTCCTTGTTTCAATCCCTCGTTTACCTTGAACCATTTCTGTCCTCCCTACGTTGCACTGCACACAACTCCAGTTTTTCTTTGTAGGTACTCCTTATTTTTCTTATCAACTCCTCGCTTACGCCCTTCTTTTCCAAACATCTCCACACGACTGCTCGTGGAAGTTGATCATAAGCTTTCACCAGGTCCAAGAATACCATTCTCATCACTGCACCATCTTCCCACCTATTTTCCATTATTTGTTCTCAATGCAAATATCACATCTATTGTGGATCGTCCTCTTCGGACACCATACTGTTCCTCTCTCATCTTTACCTCTACATATTGTGTGAGTCTTTTTTCCAATACTTTCTCGTATATTTTGGCTGCTCGGCTCATGACTGTTATGCCTCTGTAGTTTTGGCACCTTAATCTGTCTCCCTTTTTGAATATAGGTGTCATGACACCTTTGCCCCAGTCTTGAGGCACTCTGCCTTGTGTCCATGCCGCTTAAAACGACTCTGTAGAGCCATTCTGCTCCTTCAAACCAGCTGCCTTGATCATTTCCACATTTATCTCGTCCATCCAGTAGCTTTTTCCATTTTCATTCTCTTTATAACGTCGATTACCTCTCTTCTGCTTGGTCTCTTGTTTTCATCGTTGTCCTTCCCCCTTGTTTCTTCCGTACCTCTTTCCCTCGTTACCGCTTCTATTTCTTCGCTTCCCTCTTCTCCCTGCAACAGGTTCTCGAAGTATTCTTTCCAAATTTCTTTAGCTCCTCGGGTTTGTTTGTCACCGTGCCGTCGTTCCTCCTCATGGACCGTCTGTGTATCATTTGTTTCGTCTCTTCAACTTGACCATATTATACAGCATTTTTTTATTGCCGTCAAAGTCTGTTTCTAACCGGTCTGCAAAATCTCCATCGTTCTTTTCTTTTCTTCTTCAACCACTGACTTCACCAAGTTCTTACATGCTCTATACTCTCTTACATTCTCTTCGGAGTTGTTCTGTTCTTTCCTGTCCCACGCATCCTTCTTCTTTTTCACGACTTCTTAACTCTCTCGTTCCACCACGGTGTTTCCTTCTCTTTCTTTTTTCCAGATGTCCTTCCACAAACTTCCTCTGCCACTGTCACCATTGTCAATTTGAAACTCCTCCATTCCACCTCTACATCTTGGATCTCCCCTCTTGGTGCTTCCTCCGATATTCTTCTGCGGAACTCAACCTTTTCCGTGTCTTGCTGTAGCTTCCACGTTTTAATGTGTTTCACACGCACGTTCCGATTTCCTTTCTCCCTCTTTTCTATCCTCAGCTTTGCTACCATCAGTCTATGGTCACTAACTACTGTTCCCGATGGTACTGCCTCCACGTCCAGCAGATATCTAAATACACTATTGGTTACACAAACATAGTCGATCACTGTTTCCAAGATTCGTCCGTCTTGTCCTCGACCAACCCGTGTGATCGTGTGGTTTTTATTTTTCGCAAACCAAGAATTTGCTACTTTTACTCTCATCGTGTCACACCACTCCAACATCTTATTCCCTTCTGCGTTCCTCTTGCCCCAACCATTTGGACCCAACACACGCTCGTGTCCTTCCCTGTCCATCCCTCCCATGGCATTAAAATCACCGATGATTAGCACTTCATCCTCCAGTCACCAATTCTTCCAGATCCTCCCAAACTTATCCTTTTCTTCCTTCGCTCTCATCGTTTGAGGTGCATATACTGTGCTATCTCTATGATTTTATTCTCCACTGCTATTTCATTTTTATGAGTCGATCATTTCTCCTCACTATTTCCAACACCCTTTCTTGTAGGTGGCACTCACTACAAAACCTACTCCACTCTTCCCTGTTCTCACCTCCTGACCAAACCAATTTATAACCACCTCGCAATGTTTTCTCCCCTTCCCCTCTCCATTTTGTTTCGCTTAAACCTAAAATATCCAGCTTCCTTTTCCAACAATGAGGTCACAATTTGTTCTATGTTCTTTGTTAATGTCACAATATTGATCGATCCAATCTCAGTACACATTGTCGTCTCCTTCTCCTCGTTTTTCCTCTTCTTTCCCTTCTCTTTCTTCTTTTCCTCGAGTTCCCTTGTTTCCTGCTCCTGTGTTATATGTTGGAGTTCCTCACTGTTTCTTGACCAAAAACCTTCGATCTCCCCTCGTTGTCTCTCATTATTTTCATTTCTCTTGTTATTACTTGCTCTACCACCCGCCTCATCTCACCTCCCAACTTCTCCTCCTTCTCCCACCGACTCATTCTCTGCTGCGTGTGCACCATCGGTTCAATATACACTCCTCCTAGTGCATTTACTCTCTTCCTCATCTCGTAGTTCACAGCGCTACCCTTCCTTCCATGCAACCCACACACAACCATTTTAACATCCCGTCCAAGCACTTTTCGAGCTGTGGCCATCACTTCCTCTACGTCTTTCCCTATATCTTATTTTCGCACCCCAGCCCTTGCCTCCCACGTCCCCGCACTTATCACAACTGTTCCTACTCTTCCTGCCCATTTTCTTTCCATTTCCATTTTCTTGTTCAGGGCTCCGAGTGTTATTCCTGGGAATAGTCTTGCTCGGTATCGTTCGGTCGTGCAGAATCCTTGTCCCATCCCCCCTCCACCATCTCCAATTAGAAGCACTTGTTTTCCATGCTTCTCTGACATTCCCCTCTCCCATTTACTCTTCCCACCTTCTTGCCATGTCTGTGCGTCTTTTAATGTTACTGTTACTATTTCTCCATCCTTCAGATCTCCTTTCTCACTGTCTGTCCCTCCTTCATAATCTTCCTTCTGGCTACTCCCTTTCCTTCGTTGGACCTCCCCACCCGTTGGGGTGCCATTTACCCTTTTCTTTCCACTGTCATTCCACCTTTTCTCTTTCTCTACTTTCCCTGTAGCCCTTCTCTCTTCGCATATCCTTCGCCTTCTTTTTTTGTCACTTCTGCCTCGTCTTCATTTGGTTCTTGATCTTCCTTATCATAAGATATCTGCTTGTTCTCCCTGGTGCTACTTGTGTGTAATATCTGGGAGGCTGCGCACACGGTGGTACAGTTTAATAGGTCGACACCTGATAACATCTTCTGTTTCTCCACCGTAGTAGCCTCTCCTTCCCCTCTTCTTCCATTTTCCTTCCTTGACACTTCCTCTTCTCTTCCCGCCACTGTTGCATTTATACCTTTTTCTATCCATGGCATTCTTCTCCTACCCAAAATCTTCTCAGCCCTCATCATCATTTTTTCACCTTCTGTATCTTTTACTTGACTCGTCCTTTGTTTCAAAACCTCACTCCCAATATTTCTTTCATCTGACAAATCTCTATTCCCTTTCGAAACTCTCTTAACTGAATCTGAATTCATCACATACCCACCTTTCTTTTCCATATTCTCCTCTAAGGTCACCATTCTTCTATTCATTGATATTGTTTGTATGTCCATTCCCATTTCCCACATAAACCTGTCTCCTAATGCGTCATACAAGTCTTTCTGTTGATCGCTCACTCTTTTCTTTAATATTCTCACTTCATTCATCAGCTCCGTCACTAGTTCCACCATCTTTACAGACCAATTTTCCCCATTTCTTTCACTTTCTCTTTCCCTCCATATCTCCATATTACCCTTACTTTCACATCCTTTACATACCCATATATTCCTCATCATCTTCGTAAATCCTTTTCTCTGCACTCCCGCACATTTAAAATGTCTCCATGTCTCACAAACCACACATAAACTATATTGAATAAAAATATCCACTATATATTTATTTGAGAGATAGATTTAATATATAATTCGACATCAGGATTTAGAATGGTGTTCTGCAAAACTTCTCTCTTTTTTCCGTTCTTTCGTTATTTTGTATCAATGTTCTTACAAATCCGTTTCCGGTCGAGTTAATGAACAATCAAGATTTATTTATAGTTCCTACTGTATTAGCAGAAGTAGAAATAGAAACATATAAAAGATATGGTAGGCCTATATCTTTATTTCAATTCGAAGAAATAATCAAGATGAAAATAACTGTATATTTATATCATATATCGATAACGCCAGATGAGTATTATTACTAGGAAAACGAAGAATATGCCTTCTGACTTCCAAGATGAGCTTAGAAGTATGAAAATCTAGAAAATAATATTATATTCTGTCAGCTCACTCCACATCTACAGTCCCTGGAGTACTTACTTGAAAACAAATTTCTACCTGTTACTAGTTACCAAGTGTATGTTGGTACTGTTCGTCTTTTGAACCTAATATTCGAACAAATCGATGCTATTAATGCATTTTTTTGTTATTTCTCATCCGATTATTGTAATAATTAGTGATAATGTGTGTGCTCGTCACTTCTATATTCAGATTTCTTTTTAAAGATTTTGAAGATTTTTCATTATTCGAATGAATTCCCTCCAGGTTATTATCCTGCTTTACGTTCTGAATTTTTCCGAAAAGATCGTCAAACCAATTTTTCTGGAAAATAATCCCTAGTTTTTCCCGTATAACACCAATGTGCAGGGAAAATTTCAAGTCGATTTACTACTTTTTCTGGCAGCGTACATAATTCCACCCCCCCCCCCCAAAAAAGAAAAAAATTAAAAACGTAGCCCGATTTTTCCGGTAAGCGAAATGAAAGTCTTCGCTACGCTCATTTAAAAACGGCAACAGTGCGAATGACAGACGTCTTTTCCTGCCAAACATAATCTCCCCCCCTTTTCCCCAACCCTCTCCCCCTCAATCGAGTGCCAGCTATAAATAAACAGGTGTCACGTCTGAATTCGCACGAACGGTTCGAATGAAAGGGGTGACTTTGTTACCATAGAAAAGAAATTTAAAACGTTTTTAAAACGTAACACTTTGAGCGCTCAAAAAGCGATGATATTTAAAGGGGTTGCGAAACGCATATTGGAATTCCATGACTGATTTTCTCGTTTAAATATGCGTGCAAAAGGAACGCTTTAGGGAAGGAGATAGAAGTATAGACGGTGTCGAAAGGTGAGGCACATTTTCAACAATCGAAGTTCATATTTATTATGCCAGTTATGAAATGCTTTGCAAGCAGCGTGTTGTGTTGACTGAGAATTCGTAAAAATTTGCTTGCTTTCAACAATGCGATATACAATTACTTATCTGACCTTTGGATGAGCGTAGTGGAGATTTCCAATCGGCCTAAATCGGGTCTTCCTTTGTTTGTTTGTTTGTTTGTTTGTGTGCACGGCACAAGTCGCACGGCAGAACGAATCAAAACAACTCTTTCTAAGCATAACTACTCATTTTCTAACGCAGAACTGAATAATATTGGGTAGGCCAAGGACATTTTCAGAAATTGATGATTGAAATCGTGAAAATACCTATACGAATTACATTGGCAACAATGTTATTTTAGTGCAAGTGATAATGGATTTCTGAATCATTCAATTTTGAACTAAGAATGAGCTGAATAAACAATAAGAATGAGCACACGTAATAATTGGGAAAAAGGAATGGCTTCATTTGCAGAAACTTGGAGCCTCCATGACCTCTCTACATCATCCACAAAAACTTGGCACTTCCATCAAATTAAAAAACTTGGCCCTTCCACCAAATAAACTTTACACTTCCACCGAAGAATGAAATGAAATTCATATAAGATATACGAGGTCATTGTTTTAGCAGCCCGGAATTCAAAATAATTTGAGATAATCCATACACAATCCTTCAGACGTGAATTAACGAAACTTGATGGCTATGCTAATTTAAAACCAGTAAACTGATATGTTTCCATGAACAAACTATATTGAATGGAAATAATTATTAAAATACCTTTCAATAGCAATGCTCTCAGGGAAACGTACCGTGATATTTCTTCACAAAGTTTCTCCTCCCAGTACAAAGTTAATAACTACAAAAGTTTGAAATAAACTATTATACAAATTGTTGTCATAAAGTTATTGAAAGTCAATGTTGAACGTTTGATAACAAAACTATTCTGAATGATGAGCCGTTAAAAATCAACTAAGTCAGGTTAATTATTTGCCAAGATTCCTGCAACAGTACGAACACATAAAGCATACCTCGCCCAAACTCCATTAACTAAAGCCTGTTAAATTTATAGGAAAATTTCATTTTCTGCTTCGTTGCCTTCCCCTCCTACCCCTTCCCCCGCTATCGAGATCACGTGATATAAATGCTCGAGCATCCGTCTCTGTACTACCCGTACAAGCTACGACCGGCGGTTTCGACCCCGCGTCCAATGTGACGTCACGAGGCATATAAGCCACAACGATAACAAAAGAAAATAACATTCGAACATCGGGACGTACCAACATAACAACTGTAATTGCAAAGTTTGAATTGGGTGTGAAACGGAGACTACACGAAATAATGCAAACATTCCCTTGAAAACAATAACAATAGAACTGATTTAATATATTATTGTCGCTGTGGAATTGTTGTTATCTTTGAGCCATTATTGTCCATTGGGGGAGCAACCGATTGAAAGTCGACGTAATACCATTTAAACACAAGTTTTAATGGAAACAAAACACAAAGGGAAACAACTCCTGCGTACAAAAGTGATATTTGAATTTGACAAACATGTGGAATTCTTGTTTAAAATGGTTGTTGACTAAAACTGTAGGACCTGAATATTAAAAGAACATTGTTATATAGCTAAAGAAATGAAGACAGTCCCTTCCAAAGAACATGAAAAACCACATCTTAATTATTTTTTATAGAAATAAAACTCTCGGCGCGACTCTCTGAGATGGCTTATATAATTTACTTCGCAAACTTTGATTACATTTCAAAACCGTATAACTTTGTTGATATTGTATTTATGGTAAATCCCATTTTATTTATCTTACGCTTGGTAAGCTATCTAATTCATAATATATAATAATATTTCGCTAAGAAAAAATTGACAATTTTATTCGACATTAAAAACTCTCCGAAGTTAACATCTAGGAAACTTATCGCGTAAAAAAGAAAATCTATTATTAATGTACGTTTTTAATGAAATTTTCCGACCACCATTTTCATCTGGATAACAAGTTCAACGTATGGTATTATTATTACACCCAAGATCCAAGATGTCAACGACATAACTCTATGCTACGTTAAAGTTGCTCCGTTCCCTTCTCCCCCCCCCCCACCACCTCCAGCATCAGCGTATAAACCAATCTTATTATTGGTAAATGTCTTTTCCAATAGTTTATATAGCTATAACAGGTGGTAGGTGATTTACTAGCAAACTCGATCCAATACTGTTGTATAAATAGGAACAGTTTTGTTTTATAGTAATTTAAATAATGTTAAAATAACGAGACAATACATTAGCCTTGTGCTTACATCCCACTACATACCGTTAGATCTTCATTTATTTTCGTTCAAGACTTATCATCTACCGATGACATTTCATTTATAATATAATATAAAATCACATTTGGGATTTTCCCTTGAATTCCCAGATTGTCAATGAATCTGGAAATTGGTATTTCATAAAATCATATACTATGAAAAATAAAGTTTATGGTGATTGACATTTGCTTTAGGCCCAGATAAAAATCCATTATGAATCAAGTTTCTGATTACACATCGATTTATCGAAAAGATTTTAACCATAAAGTTAGTTGATTGTTTCAATAGATATAAATAATAAAATACCCTTGCCACAAATCTGAGAATACATACAGTGTAACTAAATACTGATTTTAATCAATGTCAAAACACATACATGCAATAATTAAACTGACTCATTATGGTAACAAGTATAAAACGAAGAAAACTGTACACAATTGTTCGCACAAATGCAACTAAATGACAGTACATAAAGTCATACACAAGGTCAATCACAATTTATAATTGTCCCGAGACAGATATGTCGTACATTTTAATCAACTCGACATGTTCAGCTAGAATCCCCATTTTGCTGTGTACAATCGGGCATTATTTACTCCCTGAATCGGGCATCATTTACCCTCTGGACATAAACCAGGAATCCACTGGGACGTTTAAATGTCACCGGCTGAGAGCCATCACTTCCAATTAAACTATTATAATTATTAATTATACATTATTTATACGGCATATAAATCTAGTTTAGTCTGTTAGTTATTTCATTTCGAAGCACAATACTGGAATATAAGCACGGTGTAAGCGATACAGAGCACGATGGTGTGCTTTAAAATGGCTCTCATGATAACTTTAATTAAAACTACGTAATTGTGGTTATTGTTGTGGAATACGAAATGAAATCCTACTCACATTATATTTGTTGTGTTCTTGAGGGATAATTTGCATGCTGAATATATATAATTGGTATTGGCCAGTATATTGACAAAGTCGGAAATATATGTAATGGAATTTCTGATGTTAAATAATACCTAGTATAGAAAATGATTGGAACACAATGATGGTACAATTGTTTTTAATTCAATTGAGTCTCGAATGTTTCCCACAAATGTGTTATACCCGTAATGATGAAATGATTCATCAAATTCATGAACTGAGCTTAGTATTCATTATTGTGATGTACATTCACAATTTTTCTTCGTAATTTGACATCAATTTTATTTGTAATGCTTCAATGTAAATGCATAGTGGTATATAATGTAATAATATACAGTAAGTGTTACTGATGGAAGTTGAAATTTATTCGATTAACAAAACTTCCCATCTTGATTCATAGAAATGTCGATTCCGATTTCGCTCTTTCAGCAAATTCAGATATCGAATCTGACTCGAGTTTCATACTATTTATTGTGATACATAATTCTCAATGTTTCTGTATAATTTGAAATCACTGTTTTTTTGTACGGTTACAAACTTACAATGGACAATGACCTATGTAGAAGCAGTCTGTAATGTTCAGTGTTCACATATTCACTTCACGTTTTTCATCCTACAGCACTCAAAATAATTGAGCGATATTTAATAATATATAATAAAATATATAATTTGATTCTCACAGAATATATATACGAAAAATTAATTATGTATATACACCTCGATCTGAATGTCGTGGGTCGAGCATCTACTCTGTGAATTCAGTCTTTCGCCTCAAGCGGAAATAAAACCACATGACAGATGATCCGAACAAATGTCACAGAGACAATTACACAGCCATACATTAACTTAAACATCAAGCAAGCCAGTACAATACCAAACAAATGTATTGAGCCCGCAAGGCAGAGGATTGAAAACCAAAACAAACATCAACTTTTTATCTACGAAATATATCTCTCTCTTTCCGGTTCGAATATATGATGATTATTATTTAAACTTTCAGACGATGCTTCATCATAAAACACGAATAATAATACCAACAATTGATAGACACACATATATATATATATATATATATATATATATATATATATATATATATATATATATATATATATATATATATATATATATATATATATCAGGTTCTTTAAACTTTCGCGTTCAGTATTATAATTTCACATTGCTTTGGGGTTTTGACGCGTATAATAAGAAACAAAGACAAATCCATATATAAAATTGATTTAATATCAAGTTTTGAATGTGGCGTGATCGACCACTTTATGTGACTTCGAGTGTGCATACATTGACATACTTTACCAACAAGTATGTAGATAAAATAGATGTACACTTGTGATCGGAGTATATATACGATGCAATGAAACACGATCAAACTGAAATGAATAAATATCTCTACCACTCGGGATTTGAACCCGAGACTATAATAGCGTGCACGATATCTGAGCCGATCATGTAACCACACAGATCGATTTCACTGTTCAGAAGTGTGTTTCCTTTTTTTTGTCACGATTCTTCTCTTCTCTCTCTCTCTCTCTCTCTCTCTCTCTCTCTCTCTCTCTCTCTCTCTCTCACATACACACAAATTCTATCTCGATTCCTCTCCCTCTTTCTTTCCTCCCCCCTCTCTATTTCCTATCTTACCCCATCTCAACTGATAATAATCAAACAATGTTGTGAAATTAGTACATAATTAAATTGTAAAATATTTGTTTTGAATTTTAGTTCGTTGTTTCAGAAAATACAAATACGTAACTCTCTCTTTCTTTCTCTCTCTCTCTCTACCCCCTCTCTCTTTCTCTTCCTGTATAATACATGGGCAACCCTCGGTGGAATTCAGGGAAGAACATTTCCCCATCGTGTGTTTGAAATAATACACATAGACCACATATCAGAGGGAATATGTTCGACCCTTACTTGCGCACAGATCTTCATTTCCTTTTGCTGCGAATTATTAGATGATTATTTATTTGATTATTTAGATGAGATTAGATTATTTGTTTGATATGGTCTTGTGGTCAAGATATTGATGTGTTCGGCTAATTGATATGGTTATTTGCTATCAATTGTTATTGTTGTTGTTGTTATTATCATCAATGTTATGCTGACAGATTCAGTTTTCACATGACATCTTTTGTTTCAGGTCTGATTCACGGACAACACGGTTGCAAGGTTTTTACCGTCCTAGATAGTCACAAGAACCTACGTCATGAATCATGCAGTCTCTGGAGGATGAAAAATTAATTATAACTTCTGAATTGAGGTGATGATTTCTAGATTTCTCTAGAATTAAGGGAATAAATATCGTCACTAGACATTAAAAATCTACTTCGAGGTTTGTGATGTCTTAATGGGCACCAACAGCTAGGTTATACGGGGGTACGAATGTGCGGGTGATATTGAAACGATGATGTGATGAAAGAAAAGAGAACGTTTACAAAAACCCATGTCGTATGTGGGAGACTCGAACTCACGCCCGACTTGAAGTCTCTATTTCCTGAAGCTGTCTTAGGTGAATGTGCCATGGGGAGCGACTAACGTAAATTACTTTAGTTTACACAAAATTAACAAAAATTATGTCGAAAGAAATAACGCCATGTGGTCGAGTGGTCATCCCTACACTGAACTGTCATTCAGGAGACCAGGATTCGATTCCCGCCATGGTCGATCATCCTGACAAGGGTTTTTCGAGGTTTTCCTCTGTCGTTCAGGTTAATACTGGGATGGTTCCTTAACAGCAGACCACGAGCAACTCCTTTCCACTATCCAAAAACACATAATAAAATAACCTTTCATCCCATCATCTCATGTATCATTCACCGACGCCAATAGATCGTAGTCATCAGTAGAGTGCGTCGATGAATCCGATATAAAATGAAAAATAAAAAAAAATAACGCAAACCGAATAAAATCAAACCATTTTTATACATACATTTTATTGAAAAAAAAAGTCAAGAGAAGTTTCTCCAGTAAAGGTGTGTTCCTGTTATCCCGCCTGGACTTGGGAATAATCGAGCATAAAACGCGCAACGAACAGAACGGAATATATTCACACACGTACACATAAAAATGGCAAGTCTAATTTTTTATTGCATTTTTCCACCACGTTTCTATTATTCAAATGGAAACACTCTTTTACATTTTATCCCGCGTAATTTGTAAACCGTAAAACTTTTCTTGCAGCCCCGAAACACAATCGGAGGTATTGTGTCTTCCACCCCCTCCCACCTCCACCCCCCACCCAGCACGGTGCCTGAAATAATATGACGGCTCTCGTTGTGTTTGTGTGTGGGGACAAAAACGATATCAAAGACTTTTCACAAAAAAAGCACAGATAAGCCATTTGTATTTTCCTTGCAAATAAACAAACAGAAAAAGCATATCGCTTTATGTTGTAAATAGTTGTATATAACCACGCCATGGAAAGCCCGTATCGAAGTTGATAAAAAAAGGTTCGTTTAAAAATAGAGTCTGAAAGACAAACTTTTGTAAAACAATAACATTGTTGGTGGATGTACGGTAATTAAATAATATAGCAATAGCGGAACACGAAGATAAAATGTGAAGATTATTTGAAAGTAATTGGTTAAAAAGAGGTAAAAATATGTTTATAATGTACATCATTCATCTAGTTTGTGATTCACATCCAGAAAGGCAAATAGACTATTACACGGTTTTCTATAGTAATTGCTGTGAAGGAGAAGAGTTGCGGCAGGAGACCAATCCCCCATAATTTGTTTTTCAATCATATGGAAAAATATGGAAAATTACATTTCCCAACAGAATAAATTCGAAATAAAATATCCGAATGAATTCACATTTCTACGTGATCCAAGTACATGAGATACACAAATATTTCCAAAGTTTGAAAGAATTCGGATGAGGCGTATCGAAGATCTCGATAAATTAATAAAAGCGATTATAAAAACTCAACAAGTAAAACTAATGAGATCAAAAGAGATTGCAATAATCAATATATAAATCAGGAAGGCAGTGCGTTGAATGGATTCAAAGTCAAGTTAAGGCCTATATAACATCCATTACATTTTATACAAAATCTTACTCATCTTACATCGCATATGCTGCGTTTTTATAGTACATGGACATTTCATTCCAATGCTCCAATTAAATTTACAATTTGCATCATAATTGAAAACCGAAACCACCAAGAAAAACAAATTATCCTATATTAGAGTACAGAAATACACTACAACTGTACGTAATCTACAATCTAATCCATTGCATTACCAACGAGAAAATACTCAAATTTCAATCAATTTCAGTCAGTACATAATTCGTTTTAGTTTTTATCAATCACGAATATGACAAAGGAATCCTTTAGAAAACATTACTTCTTACGATAATACAATACACATTCGAATAGAAAAAATCATGTTTTAATTTAAACAAATGCAATTATAAAACTCTGTGAATCTGTAATCGAATGTCAACAAAGCCCACGAGAGCTGCATGTATTCAAGAACAATAGCAAGTCTGATAGATCAAGTAACCGACTGTTGGAAGCCGATTGCATTGAATAGTTTAATCAAATAGTGACTGAATTATATTTACGAATCGTACAAAAACTCGCATTCTCCGATTTCAACAGGTATATCTACAAGTTTGTCTGTGACGTAGTGGTGTTGTAAACCGAATGATGTATATAAGAGTAATTTATTATTCAATTAATTCAATAATACATTTTTTTAACAATGTATTTTATAGATGTTAACTAAGAATTATCTGTAATTCTAATGATGGTAAACAATATACAAAAGAATTTGCAATAGTCATGAGTATAATCCATGATTTACACAGGTATATACAGCTGAAAAAAACTTTTCTACTCATTATATCTGTGAAAATGTTGAAATCCAAGTTCTATTTAAGAATTGACGGTATTGAAGGAATTTGTGTTTCTCTCGTATAAGAATTTTGATATCTCACAAAAGTAACAAACGATTCTTTATCACGTTTTCAATGTTTGTGTCAAGAAAGCAACGGCCAAACCTCGAGCATCACAATCAATATATTCATCAATATATAATAATAATAATAAGAAAATAATAATATTAATAGTAATTATAATAATTATCATTATTATTACTATAGAATAGATATAAACTAGAAACTCGACTGTGACGTACCACCCTCGGAGCACGAAACAATTCAAGCCACTGAAGTTTGTCAGAGAACCCAAGTCTTGCCAACTCAACAAAACAACATCTCACAAAGTATCGTTATCAAAGTTCAACTACTACTACATCCTTTATTATATAAGATCAAGTTATAAAGGCATCATACACAAATACAATTTACATAATCTGCTAGCAGGATGGAAAGGGATGGCTAACCTGCTCCATTACCATAGTAACTGATCCAGTAAAATCTGTAACGCGGACTGGAACCGCATTAAAACTTGGTAGATTTGAGCTAATTGCCAGAATGAGTGTTGAACGGTGAATCTTATGGCCGGTAATAGTTTGGCACGGTCCATGATTAGAAGAGTTGATGGGAGGGAATAATGTCTATTTGTATCGAAGGATACCACAACCCTGTAACTAGTTTTTAAGGAATAATGATGATATTTATTCCCATAATCTTAAAGAAAGCTGGAAATCATTCATCTCAATTTCAGAGATTATGATTTATTAATTTGTCCTCCAAGATCCGGTCTTTTCTATGAGTAGTGACGTAGACATTACTCGATTCTGTTTTTTGTTTCTACAAAATCGGTTATGCCTACGTCATGATTCATGGTCTCTGGAGAACAAAACATTATTTTAATTTCTGAAATTGAGATGATGAGTTTTAGTTCTCTTTGAAATGAGGGAAATTGTCATTAAATTCATTAAAATGTAGTTTCAGGGTTGTGTTGTCCTTTCAGGAAGTATTCATGCAAGACTTATTCCAAGTTGTATTAAGTTCATAGATATGAGGTGTTAGATTCACGTTATAGTCTCATTTCATTTCACAATCTGATGACTAAAACACTGGAATGTGTTAATGCAGGATGCATTTAATAAATTGATGTATTCAAAATATACGAGGAGTACTCGACCTAAATTCTCACAAGATTATTTCATCACACCATGGATTGTACATATATAATCCTAGGTACACCAGAACATGTCAAAAATAAATATCCTCAAAAATCATGTAGGCTCTATACAGTAAAAAAAAAATCATTCTACTCTCCCTATATTCAACTTCAAGATGTAGCGTAATTTATCGAGTCTTCTATTCAAGTCCAAACCTTCTGTAGTTCTGTTAATTATTATGTTCGTCACACAATCTTATAGATTACTTGGGACCATTTTTAAACTGGTAGTTAGAAAATAGAGCGATAATTTTGACAATTTTAGGTGAACCAACAATCGGGTAAAGATTCTGAAAATTATGAAATCTATGATCAGATTATGAAGATGATGATATTTTTTATACGCTGACTTTAGTAGGCCTGCATATATAGGGTGCTATAATATATGAGACGACTCTTTCTATATGTTGAACAACCATCAAATTAGAGTGTTTTAGCACTATAGTTCCTAATGGCTTTCTGTCACGTACAACAGGAAGAGGTGTTTGATGCAGGTTTTTAAAATGTGTTTTTTCCCGACTGTCAATTTCGAAATTTGGTGGTTGTATAGCGAAAAATGGCCAAACCCTACGCATTAACCCACTTCAAATACGTCACAGTGAAATTAAAAAGTTGAGTTAATTTTCAAAATAAAGAATCATCTGGCTATCTATCTGGGAGATGGAATAATAATATGAGATGACGGGATGAGAGATACACGGGTAATTCATTACGTTTTTGGTTAGATGGGAAAGAATGGCAGCATTCTGTCAAATACAAACTCTAAGAACGTTGCAACTGTAATAATTGTAATTGAAGTGCGTCGTTTAACAACAACATTGATGAAATAACTGAATATAATACTGAAAGTGACTTCAACGCTCTCACTGCAGAGTGAGAAAATATAATCAATAAGGATTTGAATGAAATTATTCACAGTTTGCGTGAAATAATGTCTGGAGATGATAAGGGTTGTTTTTCAACCAAGTACGAGTTCCTAGAGAGGGATTTCCTTTTGATTGTATTCGAATTTAATTTGTTTATAATGCGTAACGATTCATCGCTGCAAAACTCTTTATCACACGCAATAACTAACTGTTCGTATCAGATTTGAAAAATAAATAAATTTAAAATAAAACCCTAGAACCACTTGAAGGGGGTTCTCTGATCAATCTAGACTACTTCATTTGAATAATTAAAGAAAATCATTTTCGAAACGAATTGAATTTAGAAAAATTGTACAGGAAACTTTCTGAAATATCTAAATATTTTTTTTTACTATTTTCCTAATATTTTGGGGCAACAGGTGGAACTAGGAAGTTATTGCAAGTGGTTGTGCGGGAAAGGTCAAAAGCTTTTAGCTGGACATTTATAACTATTTCAATAACGGCGTATAAATCCGGACTGGGAAGAGGAAAAAGATAAATCACTCAATACGTAACGAAATCGGATGTTGTAATGATCGAAACTCGGACGCCAATAAGTCCCCAGTCTCATCCGACCAAGTCACTTATACAACCAGGGTAATTATTTCCAGGTCACCACCTGTGATTTATCGGAAATATTGTTGAACGTATCAACGTTTACTACGAACGCCAAACGTTTTCCCAACCCGTTTGTAAACGTGTCGACGGCTCAATCATCATTAAAATATCTTCAATATGAAGTCACATTACTTCCCTGAAGCTTATACCGAATGACAAAGGTACATAAAAGTGTTTTTAATGATGTTTAAAGTGTTATGAGAAATGTCGTTGATGAAGTCAAGGGAATGGCTAGAGAAGTGAATTGTGCGGATATTCGAGACGCGACGATTTTTAACGGCGGTTGCAATTTGGGGTGAAGTTTTTGCTGCTTATTCAGCATTTTCGAAACAGAGACCCTTGAAAATCTCACCCTTGTTCTTTTAAGCTATATAAATACGCACGAATCAGCGTTTCTTATTTGCAAGGTTTTGTGCGAAAGAAAATAATGATTTAATTTACCGCACGCTGAATGCGAATGGGAGAGGAAAAGAAAGAAAGAAAACTAAGATGTGAATATTTTCTACTATAATGAAAGTGTGGCATCAATTAGCTTTAATGCCATTGTAAGGCATAGCAACCAGTGGCGTAACAAGGCACGATTATACAGGAGGGCAAAATATATAACTTGGCCATTCCCTTTTTTCTCCGTGTTTGCCTCAAATCACGAAACGCAGTCATGTGCCTTTAATTTACTTTAATATGAATATGATTCAAATTTTCTTTGAATTTTTGTCATTTTTATACATTCTATAAAGTAACGTAGAATACTATTTATTGCAAATAAGTCAATAGAATTACTTATTGATTGTTATTAAAATTCCTTACAAACATGTCTACAGCATCACTAAAATGAATCCGTCTTGCTCTCTCTGGTTCAATTGAAAAGACTAAAATCGCACTAAGTCTGTCTTTTAGGCGTATGTACAGAATATATATATACATATGAATTGAATATAACAAGTTATAATTACAGCAAATTATGCCAGTCTCAGTGGGCCCCACCAAAGTAGATTGAGCAGTGGGCCCCTGTGCCACTGCACCGCCGATATTTACGCCACTGATAGCAACATATACCATCTTCTTGTAGATGCTACAGCATCTTCGTATAGCATCTTCGTGTAGCATCATCTCCAATTTTACGAACAAATTGAGAAGTTAGATCCTACATCGAAACTATCAAATTTATTTCCCCCTCCCCCCCCCAATCCTCCCTCATGCTTCACCACACGGGCCAATTAATACCATGTAATTAATATACCCCGCTATATACATAAACCGAGGTTTTTGGTGGCAAACCTCGGTTTCGAGTATCAACAACATATTCTCTAAAAGCTTCTCTGCAAGATCTTCCTCGCAGAACTACCACCACAACGCCAATAAATAAAAAAACTCTCCGTGCGAGAAGTTGGTCCTGGAAACTTTGCAATAATAATAATTGTAATCATCTCGCATAGTTAGACGATTATCCACTAATACTGCTGGCTTTGTGCACAACGCGCGGCGAAATACTTGTGTTTTACTTGTAGAAGTTTGTCACAAGGAAAACTCGCGGACCGAACTTGCTATATACTATATAGGAAAACTATGGGAGAATTATCTATATATGTAACTAGGAAAACGCAGAATATGCATTGTACGACGAGCGAGATGTGGACATAGAATCGACAGTTGTATGTACACCTCGATTTTGAAACTATTGAGCCTAGTCACTGTATTCATTGTTGTTCATTCCTAACAAGCTTGAAACTTTCATTTCTCATTTTTACAAAATAATATATTTTCATTTTCTTGAATGTGACGCACCGAATATCAAGGAAACATACCAACATTCATTTTAACCGTTGACAAAACTCAATGCACCTCAGTTAGGATGGCTGATCATGACGGGAATCGAACCTTGATCTCCTGAATGACGGTCTATCGAATGGTTCAGCGAGCTAGCAACTGATCCATCTCCATATTCGTCCGAGTTGTAACATATCAAATCAGATATCAATAAAATATATCGTATATCAAATTCAGTTCGAGAAATAAACGAACAATTTTAATTTGTACATTCTCCCACGATTTATTCGCATAGCGCTTGTCTTGGGTTTGTATACGGCAACACAATTATTTTAAAATTATTCAGTTAATACTTCTTAGTTTCGACTTCGCCGTCGACTCTCATTCCAAATCGTAATAATAACGCCTAGTAACTTATTACTAACTACGACTATTTCCTCTTTAAATACAAAAACTCTACGAAGAGTAATTTCACCCTCGATTGAACAACCCTAACATTATCGCCGACATTTAAACTTATCGCCGCCGATCGTGCACCGCCCACTAGACGGGGGCGCGATCTCGCGGCCCAAAACTAAACTTACTTGAAACGCAAGTCGAAGAAAACTTGCAGGCAGAACAAATTATTCAAAACGATTAAAAGATAGAAATGTATGATTATAGGAGTGTGTAATTTTCGAAGATGAAATTAACCATGTTCGCTTTTAAGGGAGAAGGAGAGAGAGGGAGAGAGAAAGAGAGAGAGAGAGAGAGAGAGACAGATAGAGAGAGAAAGATAGAGGAAGAGAGAGAGAGAGAGAGAGAGAGAGAGAGAGAGAGAGGAGAGAGAGAGAGAGAGAGAGAGAGAGAGAGAGAATAACGATGGCAAGACTATGATAAAGAAACACGTACGCCTATTAAAAACGGTTGTAATAAAAAGATAAGGCATTACGTTTTCGGTGGATATAGACAGAGTTTTAGGTAGATAGATAAACGGTATTTTGCTAACGGAATTATTAAATAGGCTTCGAGATAAAAATTAGAAGAAAAGTTCGGCTTCATTTATGTCTTAAAGTGGATCTAGTACAAAGTTTGTATGAAATCATCAGAGTTTTCACTTTGATTTTGTCATTACGTTGATACTTCATTAAAAGTTTCTTCAAATATCGTATCCACACTTGATTTTCTGACTTTTAATGTTTACATGATATCAGGTTAGTTGGAAAGTGTGAGCGTACACATGAACTTGAACTTGTACCGAAGGCGAACGATAAGCCATTCTTGCATGAAAATCATGAAGGATTGATTGAATTCACATAAATAAAATGTCATATTAATTAAAGAGCATAAAACCATCTTGGTGATGTGAACTTTTCATTCAATTACAATGGTTTTCGGCAATGAAAAAAAATAGTAAAAATAAATTTCTCGATTTGTGTAAGCACCGTGCACGCACCCCCTTAATTCGTGGATACAAGTATATCCATCTCCTATGGCTATATGCACTTGATCTTGATGGGGTTTGATAAGTGTGCGGGCGTGCCAATTAAGATTGCGTTCACTCAAGACACACAAGAAACAATTAAGTTTATTACTGTTAATGGTACATCACGTGATATGCTGGACAGGGGGAGGGGGGGGGGCGCAGGGGGATGGCGTGCAGAGACTTGGACTCGGAGTACGTTTGCGTGCGAACAGTTGTCTTGTCTATTGCTGCATGAAGACGTGAACACTCATAGATCACAGGCACTCATTCGGTACGCTTTACACACAATAGGCCTACCATCTTTAGTACCTCATTAGTATACTTCTATCCACGATAGAAAGTTGTCAAACAAAATAAGAAACGTTAATATTATCGTTTTTTTCATGTAGCTGTGGTATTATCATAGTGATATGGTTTTGAAGCAGGAGGAATACAATAAGAAACACATATACATTTTTCAAAACCAATAAATCCTTAAAAATGCAGCAAAATTAAGAAATTACACTCAAGTTTTCACGATTATTTAGTTGGTACACGATCTTCTTCTTCTTGGGTACGAGTAGTGAAGGGTAACGAGATACATATGAGCGTAAACTGGGATAGTGAATTCTCAAACCTTCAACGACCAATGTTCGAGTTAGGGTGGGAGGAGGAGGGAGGGATTCCATTCTGTCATTTTTCAAAGAGAAATTATTTACATGGCTACACCATAACCCCTCCCCACAAAAATCTGGTTACTCATCTCCCCCAATGAGAAATGTTTATTTTTGATGAAATATACAATATACGAGTTGTCATACAGAACACTGCCTACGCAATTAGTTTTTCCTCTTATATGGGCCTATATTATCTTGATTGTTATTTATAAACGTATTTTAACAACGAAACCATTGAAACAATGTTAAAATGTCACGTTACTCTTGTTATGTGTATTATTTATAATATACCATACATGTATAATATCATAGAAAGTCCAGAAGAGTGTACTTTCACTAGTAATCACGGAATTACCTAACGAAAGCGAACTGACAAAACACAGAAATACAATTAGTAACAACACGATGAAATTTCCTAGGCTAGGGTCAAACTAGGGTTTCTCATATCATGTTGATGTATTACAAAAAGTATTAGACTACCTGTGATACTTGTATTCACGAATGAAGAAGGTCACAAAAAAACGTAACAAACACAAATTTCACTGTTATATTCATATAAATATATGGTCTTTTCAACGTATTATTACGTGTTATATTTTTCTGAGCGATATTTTTATGATAAGAAACGAAGATGCATTTTCAAAACGAGTAAATCCCTAAATTACGGCATGACAGGAGATTTTGATTAATTTGTTATGTTGGTAGACGACCTTCTTCTATTCTGAATGGAAGTATGGTGTTTATTCGTATAATTGTGTGTATGTATGTGAGTGACATGTTACGCTCATTACTATGTAATATACACAAAAAGGCTTTCAAGATAATAGATAAATCAATGATTATAATAATCTTGATCATAATAATAATAATAATAATAATACTGATGATAATGATTATTATAATTAAAATAATTGAAATTATATTGATGAAAATGAACCCCGTGGCTCAGTCAACTCAAGCAATGGGTTTGAAACTGAAGTCAGGCTGGGCGTAGGTTCGAGTTCCGCATAAGACATGGATATTTGTGAACGTCCTTTCACCCATTGGATTCATCGTTTCATTATCACTCATTCAATCGTACCCCCATATTACCTAGCTGTTGGTGGGGTCGTCGAGCAACATTAAAAAAGAAAGTACAGAATGTACACACGGATTGATCTTAGAATAATTGTCATTTAATGTCGGCTTATGTGGACTCATTACCGGGTCTGCCTTTTGTTTGTTTTCTAATAACTTACTCGAAGTGAACAAACAATTCCCTCGTCGTTTGTTTGTTTGTTTGCACGCCTAAATGACCACATTTCAGCCGGGTAACAAGGTAAACATCCCGCGCTCCGCTGAGCATTTCCACGCATGGCTAGATAACCTCATGACAGCAATTATCAAATATGGAGACATAAGAAGACTGGGCTGTTAGCTTACTGATGGATAACTTTAGCTTAAAATAAGAGGTATCCTTAAACCATGATGTAGTGATACCAATCGACTTTATATTAAGGCACGCATTTGTGTTTTCTCGCGGTCAAATCAGAGCCAGCGATCACATTTTCCGTTGCGTTTTGTACTTGTGAAAATATTAAAGAGATCTGTGTTTTTTTTGCACTATTCACACTGTTTAAAAGCTATCACACAAATTTATATTTCGCTGAATCGACTTTCATGCGCTCTTAACTGGTTTTAATAATTATTACGGTAATCCTGTTTATTACTCGACGTCTTCAAGATATGATTAAAAGTACACTTATTCTAACTCATTCCTACCTCGACTTGTAACACACGTCGGCGTCCTATACATATATATATATATATATGTATATATATATATATATATATATATATATATATATATATATATATATATATATATATATATATATATATATATATATGTGTAGCTATTGCACTGCCATTCTTCACAACGACGGTAAGTCATGGCACTAATATAACGAACATACGACTGAAGTAAACAATTAGCACAATACTTAATTGACAACTCAAAGCGAACAGTCGAAATTACTTTAAAACTAAACAAATCTAGAGTAAGTAATTGCTATTTATCGCATACATATTTGACATTTAGTTTCACTACGATAGATGTGAAGAGAGTGAGAAAGAGAGAGAGAAGGAGAGAGAGATTGAGAGAGTGAGAGAGAGACTCAGTCCCTAGCGTAGAGATTACACAAGACGTTGCCGTGTCGTATGATTTAGAGTATGTGACGTCATACACAGCCTTTTGTTCATAGCCTTCTGTATTATCCGACTCACAACACAACGCAAACACGGTGTATATTATATATTTGAATCCCGCGACCGAAGAAGGTAACTTACCAACGTGACAGACTCAAATTTTACCGTTATATTTGTATATAATAAGCGAATACAAATCATCAAAATGATTAACCTATTATTATAACAAGTGCAATTTTTTCATTGTAGGCCTATATACATTAATTCAATGTAGTTTCAAGTTGACGGCTTTCTAGGAACGTATGGTAAGTTGCATAGCCGCCACCATGGCTCAGCCAACTATCGCTTACGATAGATTACCGGTAGAAACTGAAGTCAGGTCGGGGTGGGGTGGGTTCGAGTCCCGCATAAGGTATGGGTTTTTGTAAACGTCGTTTCACCTACCATCAGTTCATCGTTTCCTCATCACTAGCTCATTCGTACCCGCATTGAAATGGAACAAATGAGAAAGAAAGATATGACATGAATATAATATGAAACATACAATTTTTTTCAATGTAGAATTTCACGGGTGTTGTATTTGTAATATCTCAGAAATAAGTTTGTAGACACTAAAATTAGTATTACCATCTCTTCCTAAAAACACACACAGCATTAAAATATCGAATGAAATATCTGTACTTCAAAACCGAGATATCTTCGCAAGAAACTTGTTACGTTGTCTCTAATACCAAGAAACACCGATATCGAACTGAACAACCACTAGGGTGGTATTCTAAGGCAGCTTAAAACATGTGCACAGAACTCTCTATGAAGGAATATTTCTCCTATGACAGCAAAAATCCTATAAAGATCAATTTTTGTCATCATATAAAGCCGGCTGATGTTTTATGGGCCAATAAAATCCCCCTCTCCCTCCCTCCCCCCGGTTCTCACCCCTCCTTGAGCTCGTTACGTCGGTATTAATTAACTTTCGAAGGTGAATGTGCATGTATATGTGTATGTTGGCATTTATACCTATCTATATATAAAGGTATATAGGCCTATGTACACACACACACACACATATATATATATATATATATATATATATATATATATATATATATATATATATATATAATATACTCATACCATACAGGCTCATGTATGAGAAAGGAGGAGGGTTAGGCGGTGAGGTAGGGGGTATGGGGAGTGTAGGCAAGGGCGTAACATGCCTCTCGTTTAAATGTCAGTCTTAATTAACTTATCTTTATTAACTTTCATCAACTTTCCTGCTAGTTAATCGCTCCATATACCTGTCATTCTCCTAAATCTCTGCCCCCCTTCCATACCACCCTTGACGTCACCATCCCTCCCGCCACCCCCTAACATACGGTCGACGCGTGACAATGCTAGGCGAGCAATTAGACGGACTAGATTCATTTCTTTTGTTAGGAAACTGAGTGTGATTGATGTTTAAGCAAGTTGTCAAACTTTTAGTCAAACTAGAGCTGATGTTAAATTACAACCCTGAAACTAGATTTTGATAAAATAATGACGATATTTATTTCATTAAATTCAGATGAAACTAGAAATCATCATCTCAATTTTAGAATTTATATTTATTTTTTTCCCTCCCGAGACCATAAGTCATGATCGATTGATTGATTTATTGGTTATTATTACATGTGTGCAGAAATACGGTACATAGTTTATAACAAGTCAAATAGGTATTGAATATCACAGTTTGTATGACGTAGGTATCACCGATTATGTAAAGAAACGTGAACACAATAGAGTAATGTCTACGTCACGACTCAGAAAAAGGGCATACACTGTCCTAGAGGACAGTATAATTAATTTTAATTTATGTAATAAGATGATTTCTAGTCTTTTTAAAATAATTCAGAGAATAAATATCGTCATTATTCGTTGAAATCTAGTTTCAGGGTGTGATCTCCTTTAAAAGTATTTCTGTTATTCGATATTATTAATACTCATATAAATTTATAATTGAAATCATCAAATTTAGAAGCGTATTAAAATGGAGTAACTAAATTGAGCGATGTGATCTCAGAGAACAATTACAATAAATAACAATGAAACCATACATTTGAAACCTGGCACCTCCACCCATATATTCCCATCAGACATTCAGATGCGATTATATTATCTTCGAACAAACAACAAGAATCCGGTAACGTTGTCATCGAGCAATAATCCACCAGGTATTGTTCTGTAAATTTACACTAGAACAATACAAGCATCCTGAACTCGACCAAGTCCAACAAAACTTGAATCAAGAAGTCGAAATATGACGCCAAGAGCGGACAGACGTTTGAAACGAACTTAATAGTTCACCTAGTCAATCACTCGCCGAGTTCAGTATACGTGTATTCTACTATACATTTATTTATAAATTCAAATTTATATTGCGTTGGTCATCTTACTTTCTAGTAACCCAATAGAATGGAAATACAATCTATATTTCAGAAACAACGGTTCGGAGCGTTTAGCGATGCTTAGCCTACTACTCATTATATTCAATTTTTTCTATCAACATCGAAACCTGGACAACTTTAAAGTGGACATACATACAAGTCGATTAAGCGGAAAATCAATTATTCGGTATGACCACTTTCGAACAGTATGATATATCAAAATTCTAATACGGATGAATACGCCTATTTCAAATACCTTCGAGAAAAAACATTTAATGTATATTGCATAATTTTCACATACATAACTGGAACATTTTCAACAGCTTTTCATGCTTACGAGAATGTTAGAACCACTGTTATAATTTCAATTCATATCACTCTGAAAGTACTAGAGAGATGGGCATTTGTGTTACAATTTCGTGTTTTAATTTTTATATCTTATACGGCATCTTAGAAAAGTTAACCCTAAAACAACTGTTATTTCGCTGAATTGACTCCCTTGAGCTCTTTTAAGGTTAAGGCATCATCTATTATTCATTATAAATAATGATGGAACTTTAAAAAATATGTATCTTCATTCCACATATAGAATAAGCATGTTGATAAAGCTGAACTATTTCCCATCGACATGAACACTGTTGGCAGTGCTAGCACACCGATATACGAAAGACCTGCAAGAACAAGGTGAATCTTTAATGCTGTTTCAATAATAACAGTAAATACGAACAGATAGTCGGTGTAAAGTTGGAAGCAGTATCAGATAAGAGGTGGTCACCGGTGTAAGTTGAGCCCAATATATCGATATTTTGCCCTCCTCCTTTCCCCCAAACAACAAGATGGGGTAATGAACAAGTTTACTCTCATCGGGTACTGTGCATTTCCTTATCGAGCCTGTTTCTCATACATTACATATAAACGACTCCGCCTCCATGTTGACGTGATCTCGCCAGCCTTTTATACATAGTCATTCCTCTACATATTCCTACATTTTTGAAAGTTCTCACAGAATTTTATGCAAGCGAATCTATTTACAATTACTTACTGTAACATTATTTCAATCGGTATCAATTTGTACCTGTATTTAAAAAAATGACATATATTCATTTTGGGGTACACGATGAGTGGGTGATGATGCGAACGATATTAGGACGATGGGAGTGGCCGTTCCCGTGGCTAAGTTAACCATATCTAGCGGTAGAAACTGAAGTCATGTCAGGCGTGGGTTCGAGTCACGCATAAGGCTTGTTTTTTTGTAAACATCCTTTCACCGATCAATCACTTCATCCTTCATCACTCGCTCATTCGTACCCCCGTATAACCTAAACGTTGGTGTGGTTGTTAACAGCATTAAAATTAAAATAAATAAGATGACGGGTGTGACGTTTACAAACAGCCACGCCTTATGCGGTACTCGAACTCACGACCGGCCCGATTGACTCGAACTATAGAAGATCAACTTTCTTGTACGGTATCGAGTGACTGAACATAATGTAATATTAAAAGCAAATTTGTGCAGAAAAGGTCGACTTATTTATAGAAATGATTGCGTATATTTCTACAGGAGACGCATGGGACCCTATTACGCATTGTTCGTTGCTCTCTTCTCAAGTCACCACCAGCTTATATACTCGTTTTACTCTTATTATGACATGGCTGTTACCCATAAACTTCCTTAAAACACTAAGTGGGTCGTCCCTCTCTCTCTCTCTCTCTTTCTCTCTCTCTCTCTCTCTCTCTCTCTCTCTTTCTCTCTCTCGTGGCTAATGGCAAGCTAATGACATCCTTGTGTTACGAGCATGCCAAATGGCAGATCAAATATTAACAATGTGTCTTACAGGATATGACAAAACCATACCTAACAAGCTATACTGTAGAAAGAACAGAGAATAGCAAAATGTCCTTGTTCATTACATGTTCGAGCATGTCAAATTATATTGCATATAATCTTATTTCCAAGAGAATTTATATACATTTCAATTCGTTAGTTTTGTGATTTCAATAAATCAAAGATGATGCAATTTAGTGACGCCACGAAAATTAAATTTGCGAGTTCTTTCCGAGGGTCAAATTGGTTCAGGATAAAAAAATAACTAGAATTATAGCTATCGATTTACTCACAAACTTCTGTTCAAGCTGACTTGAATGACTGTTCAAGATATTTAGTTATTTACATTATTATATATAGGCCCTAATCATATAGAGTAAGAAAATTAAAATCATTCACATCATCTTATACAATCATTTCGAAAGGAAAGCACGGAGCGAGTGTTCCAATGTTTCACAGGAGAACGAGTATATGCGTATTGCGGCTAGCTAGTAGGATATACGTTATTGGTCCAGAGGTTTCAGAGGGGTGGTAAGAAGAGGCTGGAGGCGGTAAGGGTGGAGGGGGGCGGGAGGGGAGGGAGAGGCTCTTAAAGTCAATGGGAAAACTTTGTCTCTAGGCGTAAAACCAGCACCGTCTTCCTCCGACTTATACTTACAAAACATACGGAAACTTAGAATAATGCCGGCTACAATAACAAGGTAGGGAATATATACATCAAGTTATACTCGCTTCATAAACAGAGATAGGCTCGTTCGACCAACCGGATATATATATATATATATACTTCCAACCCCTACCTTATACCGTATATAGATGCATTTATATAGAATCTATCCCAGGGTAAACCGTATATACGTTAGAATGAACAGACTGAACATACGTACAGGTTAAACAAACATACATCCATACACATAAGTATATAAATATATATATATATATATATATATATATATATATATATATATATATATATACAGGGGCGTCGGAACGTTTTCAAAGTAGGGGGGGGGGCAAGCTCAAAAATTACGACCCGCGGAGGAAGGAAGTATGGGGTGCCACACATTCAATAACATTTGGGTATTTTTCAGGATATAAGGACAAAATACTGAGAATACCAAGATGGGGAGGGGGGATCTCAGTTTGGAAAAGAAAATGCCATATAAGAACAGTTGTACAAAGGCCAGTTAACGCGAAGCATGCGACCCGCGGGGGGCAATGGGGAAGGACCCCCTCTGGCCCCGCAGGGAATTTTTTTAAATTACCTTTTTTTTAACACGATTTAACGTGTTTCAGATAAGATTTAGATGACAAAATTAATTGTTTTGAAGAACTAGATGTGCCCAACTGATATTTGCCAAACATAGTTATTGTAACTGCAGGGTCAGTCTGGCTCATTTTAGCGCCACGGGCAAGGACTAAATTATGAGCCCCAAAAACTTTATGCGCATAGTGAAAGTGAATGCGAGTGAGGGAGGAACCAAGCCCCGCAGGGAATTTTTTGTGAATTTATCTTTTTAAATGCGATTCTACGGGTTTGGGAATTGGACGAAATTTCTGGAATTCATGAATTCTTTAGTGTGGTAAGAGCTAGTTTTGCTGAATGGCTGATCCAAGAAAAATCTATGTCTTTCGATAACAATGCTGTTCGAATGATAACATTTTCTCCACCCAATAATGCACAAGTAAAATAGAATACGATTTATGGCATATATTATTATTAATAGAATGTTACAAATGTGCGCCGATAGCGCCCCTTAAATTTGACGCCCCTGGCAGTCACCGAACGACCCTTATTGGAAGTTCCCTTTCTCCATTTCATTGTATTGTCATTGTTACGACTGTTGGAATTTTGGAAATTTACAAAATTTACAAAAATTGTAATGAATAATTTATATCTGAAAGAAGCACTGCCGGTAGGGTTGTTTGTTGATTTCTGATAACTAATAACTACTTACCAGAGCTATCATTCCAAAACAGTCCACCAAATTCCTTTAAATCACAGCTTTTTTAATATGGTTCAACGTGTTCCAGATGAGATGTAGATGCAAAAATCAATTTTCTCCTAAAACTGAAGAAGCCCATCTGATATTTGATTTTCTATGCAATGTGAAATATGAATCTATGTACGATTTTATCTATCTAAGACCCGGTTTTACGAATCTTAGTTAAGTACTAATCCACTAACTATTTGTTAAAGGTACGAAAATATCATATGTAACCAATGGTGATAACAAGTTAATCCGCTAACTATTGCTTAATCCACTAACTATCGATTCGTAATACCGGCTCTAAATAGGTCTACATCTTTCCTTCTTACTCTTTCTTTCTTTTTTTTCTTTCTTTCCTTCTCTCTTCCTTCTTTTTTTCGTCTTTTCTATTTCTCGTCTTTTCAATTTTTTTTTGCAAGACATTTTTCTTGCCCCCCCTTGCCCCCCCCTGGCCGAAAGTTGGGGGGGCATTGCCCCCCCTGCCCCGCCCCCCCCGGTTCCGACGCCAGTGTATATATATATATGTGTATCTTCCTCTATTTTCCTCTCTCGCTTTCCGAGTGCATGAGAATCAAACATGAGTTTATCCATGTTTCACATGCTCTGATACAAGCACGAGGAAAAACAAAGCACGTGCTTTGAAACTTTTCCATATTGACGATAAAACGGGGAATTTAATTTGATTAATTTGACCACTTATGCACATCGCGTTTCATGGCTTTTATAGACGAACAATTCGGAGAACTTTTTCAACTATATATTTTGGTATTTACAAGAGGAGAATTTAGTTATGTTAACCAATTTCAACAAATTATCAAATTGGACAAGTTTCCAGTTTATTTTCTTTGCTGCACCATTTCGTTCATTAGTTCAATTTGAATATACTCTTATTTTCATAAATGTCAGTGACATTTAATATGTATGATGTAAGTACAGATGATTTAGTTGGGATGGTCAAATACAATAAAAAGTCGGAGGAACTACTGACGACGGATTTGCAATTGTCAGTGGTTGTTTTTACCGCAACCAATAACTTCACACTCAGTTTCACATTCAGAAAGTGTTCCCAGAGTATTCTGAAAATGTGTCGAAAAAATTCTAGTCTAATACAAAGGCTTGGCTGATAATATTATTGTGACTAGGAGATGAGGTCAGATTGAAACTGGGTTCGATTTTATCTACACAGGTTTTCCAAGATTTTCCTCTAGGGTGAATGCAGGGATGGTTCCCAGAATAGATACCTCGACTGCTTCCTTCCACCACCTAAAAACCCCTCATATCATGATACTCATTATTAATCCATTCGAAGCCAATATATCTTAGTTATCACAGTGCGTCGTTGAACCCGATATTAAAAAAAAAACTAAACAAATCTTATTGAATGAAAGGTAATTCTTTTGCAGAAATCATACTCCATCTATACGTACAAACACTAAGCAAATAATCACTATGACGTATCTACACGAACTAATTATAACGCATACATTACGCGTTTAATTAACAATTCAATACTCTCCATAAAGACGCGTCAACGACGACGCTAATACGCACTGATTAAAAACGATCACGTCATTATACCACGACGATATTAGTCATTATTTTATCCGCGCCATTACACTTTACTATAAAACGTATGATTTGCTACAATAACTTAATACGGGGAAGTTTGTTGCCACGAAGTGAAATGGGAGTGTGAAAACTTTCGCACGGATAACGACTCGAAACTGAAGTCAAGCTAGATCTATAATCAAATCAGTTTCAAGTAAAAGCTGGTCCCCGCAAGCCGCGTATAATCGCTCGGTTTAATGCCGGAGAATAAGTTTTGATTACAAATCATTAAGCCGTTGCATATTGATTACGCGCGGTGGTCGCCGCGACGATTTAGCCTGGTGGGGGGATGGGGTGGGGGAATGGGGGGGTTAAGGCTTGTTGAACGGCAAACACCATAAGGGTGGGATATGGTCTTTAAAATAGTTATATATAGGAAATTGAGTTAATTTGTCAACTTTGAATATATACTCGAATTGATGGAAGAGTGATGGTGGCCCTATGGTCTACCGACTCAACTTCGCAAACGAGACCGTTATCATGATCATTACAACTCGAAGTGGATTTCAAAATAGTGGCGAAAGTGATCAAATTGTAAGGAAAATTGACCAAAATATAGTCAAGTACGTGTAAGGTAGCAATGCCACATATACGGTGCGTCCAGAGAGTGGCAGTGGTAGGAATTCCTTGGGTGAAAGGACGTTTACAAATACCCATCTCTTATGCGGGACTCGAACCCACGCCCAACATGACATTAGTTTCAAACCCATAGCTTGAGTTGACTGAGCCAAGGGGTTCATTTTCATCAATACAATTTCACTTGAAAATTGACTCCAATTCGTCTAAATACCTTTTTCGGCGAATCAGTCATAGTTTGGGTTATTTTTACGTTGGATTGCACTAGTTTTGATTGAGTTGATAGTGTTGATTTTTTTGTCGATTATATCGCATACTAGCATGTGCTATGTGACCTACTGGTAGCACTAGTTCGTTGAAAATTGTGCCGCGGCTTCAAAGGTCCTGTTTTCCAATTTTCCAATCAATCTGTCTCTAAATCATGTCCAATTTTCCGATGCTCCGGGTAGGAAAATAAAACCGGCTAAAATATCCTGTACTACTACTACCCTTTCACGGCACGCTATAAACCCCTCTCACAACTGTAACCTTCCACCCGTTCCTTCAAGACTTGATAGGTTCTAAAGAAGTAACTCTTGGTTCGGCCCTTAAGACCGAAATGCGTCTATTTTGCTGTAGTAACATAATACTGTGTTTACTTTGTTAGGTTGGTAGGAAACTCTCATCCATACTACTGTGTTTTGAAGTATAGAGTAAGAGAACGCTAAACTTGGTTGAGTGAATTTGGGTGTCTATACATACCTTGATTGCTAGTCGCAGCGATCAAACACGCATTCTGGTAGCTAATTGAAAAGTTTAGTTTGGGTGATACTGGAAATTGGCTATTGATTGTTTTCTGCTGGGAACCATGACCATCACTCAAATGATATGATTCACTATCATCTGATTGTCTTTTTTCTACGGTATTGAATACGGTATCGAATATGGTATTGAATATGGTACTGAATATGGTAGGTACTACATACTGCACTGAATACGGTGCTGAGCACGGTATGTATATGGTATTGAATATGGTACTGAATATGTTACTGCATACGGTATTGAATATGGTACTGAATATAATACTGAATATGGTACTGAATACGGTACTGAATACGGTACTGAATACGATATTGATGGTACTGAATATGGTACTGATTACGGTAATGCTTACGGTCCTGAATAGGTACCCTATTGAACTTGGTATGAATACGATATTGAATATGGCACTGAATATGTCACTGAATACGGTATTGAATATGGCACTGAATACGGTATTGAATATGGTACTGAATATAATACTGAGTATGGTATTGAATACGGTACTGAATACGGTACTAGATATGGTACCTAATACGATATTGATGGTACTGAATATGGTACTGATTACGGTAATGCATACGGGTCTGAAGAGGTAGGGCCTACTGAACATGGTATGAATAGGGTATTGAATATGGCACTGAATATGTCACTGAATACGGTACTAAATATGGCACTGAATACGCCACTGAATACGGTACTGAATATGGCACTGAATATGTCACTGAATACGGTACTGATTATGGTACTCACTCTCGTAGACTTGCAGGGACGCAACCGCACTGACCGCGTCACCGACACCATTCTCCGCAACGCACTCGTACTGCGCATCGTCCCTGCTGCTCCGCACCGGCTCGATCCGCAGCAGCGCGCCGCCACCGGGGAACTCCTGAACCAGGTACCGGGACTGAGTGCCCGACACCCGTTTGCCGTTCTTGCGCCACTGTATCGCTGGCGAGGGGTCGCCCTTGGCAGCACAGTAGAACGCTGCAATACCGCCGGCCTTGACCTGTTGGTCGCGGGGTCGCAACGTAATCTCGGGAGGATCTGCGCAAATAGAAACAAAATCATGCCGTTAGTATGCGGTGTGAGATCAGTGCGTGGTTCATCGGTTTAGCTTGCTTGGCTACAGTGGGGTGGATCAACGGCGTAGGAGAGAGATTCTTGAATCGATGTTATTAAAACATATAAACTAGAAAAAATACACGATTGTATTCAACTAGCTACCCTTTGCATTGGAAGAACGTATATGTTATTGCAACTATACCATTGCAGGCTACAATGATGACGAACGGTATAAACCGAAATATAAATTGATATCTAAAGATTTATTACAATTTCCCTTCCATAATTCCACTGGAAATATCGAAATACATGGTCAAAACATCAATTACAACTAGTGATTAACCCAACCACCTTTTCAGAAAACACAAAACCCAATGACAGTGGGCTGTTTGCTGTGTGGGGTTTGATAAAACTGGATGGTCTATATGAAAGCGAGAGGTTTTGCGGGCTGCGGCGGCCATGTTTTTGCCAATCAAGCCTCCCTATTCTCAAGTTAATGGGCTACTCAATTTAGAGGCTCATTCTTAGTTTGGAATTGGACAAATTGATATACCATTTTCATGTGCATGTAAACAATACAATAACCTGCCTACGCGAGAGTATGAAAAAGAGAGATTTGAGAGAGATTGAAACAGCGGCGACTATGTTTTTTTGAAAAAAGTCACTGTATGGCCATTCTCTCTCACAATATATAGGCTCTCTGCTTGAAACCAATCATGGTATCTCGAAATACCCACATGACATATAGATCTAGGTGGCCGATTAATAAGTCACGCCTATCACTAGTGTTCAATTGAGATTTATATGATGATATAGAGATAAAAAAATCCAATTTAAAATAACTGTTCGAACCCCACTGTAAGCCAGAGCTTATATAAACATATATTAAGTTTAATTAAATTATTTTCCTATATCCTATAACTCATAATCCTTGGCACAAGCACCTAGCTAACTGAAGATTAAATATGTATACAACATCTATAAGAAAATATAATAAGTATAAAAGTGTAAAATAAAAATGATAAATCTAGCACTCGAATATCAGCGAAGTGTGATCCAGGTCGAGCGAGTTGATTTATACGCGCCGTCAGAAGAGGTCGGTGGTTTTCATATCAATATTGTGAATATTTCACGCCAACGGTTGATTATCGTCGACCGCATAACGGCGCCATTACTTGCTCTAACGACGCGTCATATTTACACGTCACATTTGCCAGCAGTCAACGATTCGCCCTCGCACAGCGACGCGATTTTTCCGTTTTAATTTTCTCACATTTATGCACATACAATGTTGCCAGTAATGTTTACCCGTCAATGTTAATGCGTTGACATTGCTCATCTATATATAGATATATACTCGGTCCTGTAAGTTGGCATCAATGTATAGAGTATCATCACAGATGTAGTATAATTTTAGAAATGCCATATTATTGAAACTATGGATGTATTAATATGTGGATGAGGATTTATTTCTGCAAATAGGCCTACTATTCCTGTATTGGTTATAGTGAAACCAGAAACCACAAAATAGAAAATGTAGAAGAAAAATGAATCAGTATTCGGGTCATGAACTAAAGCTTCAAACACTTCATGCTTTAGAAAGATTGGTTGTATTTTTAATTCTAAATCTCATCCAGAAAAAAGATTGACACTGAAAGTATCACATCTCTACGAATATGAGCTATTTGTTTGTTCATCATCTTTCGTGAATACAAATATATAAAAAAAGGTATATACATATGAAGATTTTTATATATACTATACCAACAACTTCCTCTCGTAACTCTCTATGTATATTATTTATAATTATATATCATTATCTCGAGTTTTTCACTTTGATCGAGGCACGATGAGAGGATCATAAAACAAGCACTCAGGAGTTAGGACAAAGTGCATTGCACATGAAAAGTGCACTTTGCGAGTGCGCGCAATACACGCGTGTACATGAGAACAGCAGTCAACGAGAAACGACCGTGGCAACAACACTGACTAGGTAATGACACACGTCCTCGAAGTGGCTATCCACCGAACCGGAAGTAGGGTTTAGATCAGTTTTAATTTAGATTACATCATTTTAGGTTTATTGTTTTGTTTGTTGGGTGGTAGTTTAGATATAGTTGTATCATTAACTTGGTTATAGATTGGGTTGATAACGATTAATTTAGGTTGCGCGCAACAACAACAACAACAACAACAACAACAACAACGTTCGTACGTTGTGACGTACACAGATGGTTCGGTGAATAGAGGCTTCCCACATGTCTTATGCAAACAACGCGACACACACGCTTATTATTTTTATATATCATATTATGGGGAATTTATACTAGAAATGATTACTCCAAAATATCGAAATAACGGTACTGGAAATACTACTCGAAATATCTCGAAATATCTCGAAAAAATCCTAAATCATGAACCTGGTAATTTAGCTGAATCAACCTTCACGAGATTTCAGGGTTTTTATGAGTTTTTCCCGATCTTTAGCCGAAATGCGAGATGACAGGGCATCAAGACAAAAACACGCTGACGGAATAAAAAATCATTATTAAAAAAGTTAATTAATTACTTAATAATCGAGAGATACTCGATACCCACCATCACCCGATAGACACGACGCTAATTCCATTCTCATCTGGCAACATTGGAAAAACGTTCATAGCTCGTAACAATAACAACAACAACAACGAAAAATAACGAAAATCGATTTAAATTTATTAACGTGAACTATAAATAACAAAAACCAATTAGCGTTATCTATGAGCATTAAAAGTACGGTCTTCATTTAAGTTGACGAATGATTTACGCGGCGCATTTCAATATCCCGCTTCATATATATATAGACCACGGGTTTAGCGGTCGGGTCCGAACACATTGCGTTACCGCGAGTGTGTTTCATATTGGAATCTTGATAAAGACACGGTATGTAACCACACGACCAAAACATAATTCGGTTTCACGTTAATTTTATTCAGTCAAGTTCGAAACATAAACCTGACTTGGAAGCAGAATTGCGAAAGATAAAAACAAATACTATAATTGACGACGTATACGTCGAATGCCCTAAACATCAAATAGCGAAATTAAATTCCAGTATTATAGTATGTGCAAATAAATATAAAATTGAAAAGAACTGAATGAAAATAATTTTAAAATTCTAAAAGTATACATGCAAGAATTCTCACTATCATCACAATGATAACAAAAATATATCATTTAAACCAGTGAACCTGTGTACCATCCTGATCATTTGTGGCCCAATCATGATTAATTCTTAATCATGATCTCATATGAAGGACATGCCCTCAGTGTCTTAGGTCTTAGAACACATGACATGGTTACATGTATTACGTCATGAATCACATGACCGGAGCCTCACATGTCCTTGATTAAGTCACATGGTGATCATGACCTCAGCCTCATAGGTCCTTGATTACGTCACAAAACATCCTTCAAGTGACATGACCTGAGCCTCATAGGTCCTTGATTACGTCACAAGGTGACCATAGGTCCTGGATTACGTCACATAACATCCTTCAAGTGACATGACCTGAGCCTCATATGTCCTTGATTACGTCACAAGGTGACCATAGGTCCTGGCTTACGTCACATAACATCCTTCAAGTGACATGACCTGAGCCTCATAGGTCCTTGATTACGTCACAAGGTGGCCATAGGTCCTGGATTACGTCACATAACATCCTTCAAGTGACATGACCTGAGCCTCATAGGTCCTTGATTACGTCACATATATCACACAATCCACTCCTGCTGACGTAACCTGACCCGGCGTGACGTCAGATTGACTTACGTGAGAGGAACTCTATAAACGGGAAGACGCCGCTGAAGTTGCCACCTGGAAAGGTTGGGTAACAAGACAAAAGACGAAACATGAGTGGTAATTACTCGCCTGTAATTCAAACCATGCAACAACTAGATAATTGTTTAATAGAAGCAAAGTTTCGGTGAGTGAAAATTACGTCGCTTGGATCGGCAGGCAGTCGGCTTTCTCTCTATCTCTATATATATATTATCTTACCTTATAATTAGCTAGCGAGCGTTTTCTGTGAGCGAACCGAGCGGGTATGCCAATAACATGGCGACAGCTAGCGAGCGCTTTTCTCTGAGCGAACTGAGCGGGTATGCCAATAACATGGGTTGTAATTTTTAAAATAATGATAATGTGGCAGTTCTTTTTCGAAGAAACGAAAGGTTGGACGTCTTAATATAAAGTCGAAAGATTGTTTCTGCTATAGGCGTATACGCTGTATAATTATTCGTTATTTAGCGAGTGAATTGAGTGTACTTTGAAAAAGAATCAAGAATAAGGTATCAAGAGGATAAACATACTTTTAATTTCAGTTATCATTTTTTCATACAATTTTCGTATCATAAAGTATCACAGTTGAAAAAGAAATGAAAATCACTGAAATACTATTTCACTGAACCGACAACGATAACGATTCCCCGTCAACAGCGTTTAATTTATGGTTTCATTACATCTTCATGTTCATGATGTGTCAAGAATATAAATATTTTTCTGTATAGGTAAATTCTTCATTCGCTATATTAAACTATTCTATTACTATTTTACTCTAGTTTTATATGTAATTATATAATTATTCATTCGAAGAAAGTGCTCACTCAATCAATGATAGACGGAGAGAATAAGAAGAATAGAGAAAGTGAGGAGAGAGAGAGAGAGTGAGACAGACAGAGAATGACATTATAGTCATTTAATATAGTTATTTTAAAGTCGGAAAACTGTTTAAAAACAACTTCCATTTCACTTTGAGAAACGATTTCACTTGATTAAACTCTTCAGAGTATAAACTGTGCTGCGAATTAGATCAATTATTTCCAGTAAACTTGTAACCGAAGTGAAATTAGAAAATAATTATCTACTACTTGGCCGGCTGGATCAGTGAGTTATTTCAAATAAAAGGGAAATATATCAAAGGAAATTCACAAAGGACAAGGAAATAGTTGCAAAGAGCTGTTTGAGTAGGCTATGAGAAAAGCCAGAGGTGATTGTAAAACATTTCGAATTAACTCTCAGCGAATAAATAGAAAGACAAAATCGTCATCATCTATAGTATATTTAGATAAAATGTAGAAGCAAACTTTAGAAGCATATGCTATAACAAAATTACATTTAATTGAACTGAAGAGTTTGAGGCGTTCAAGACTTTCGCGACCCGAATTTGAGCTATTCGTTATTGGTTGTATGTGTAGCGTCGCTATAGAGATAAATAGAAAAACTTTCAAATGTAATAAACTAGTTTCTATTTTTATATTCTGTAGAAAGTAATTGCACGAGCGTTCTTATATATACTTTCTATATATAAGCATGTATATTTATAATATACTTTCCAGTATACTTATAATATTTCCATCTCAAAGAACAAGATGAACTCACCCAAATACCTTTCATCTTATAATTAATATAGTATTTTCTTTCAGATTCAAAATAATCATTATATTTCAGAATAATCATACCACTCTAATATACAATCAAGAAAAAGTAAAATGTGAAAAGCGAGAAAACAAATAACCTTTTTCCAAATTCCACGCGACGACTCAATAAATAAAATAAGTTCTACATCGTATTATTTGTTCAAATGATTTCCCCAAAAGACCAATTTGTAAATATTCTCGACCGTGTGAGATAATCAAAGTTGGAAGTGTCTAAAAGTGACTACGTCAGCAGAATACCTCTCTGACATCGAGTCGATTTGTCAGTTCAGATCCGTGTGGTAAATGCATGCAAGAGGGGGTTATTGGCTGACTTGAAGCCTTAGAAATGGAGGAAAGATGATAGATGGAAGATATCGTTATTGAGATGATGTTATATATCTGTTATCCGATAGGTTATATGGGAAAGTAAGAACAATGCGAATAACTTTTCTCAAGCGGGTTTCTACATTACATTATTTGTTCTTCAATGAGTAGGCCTATACTATTTTTTTTTCATCAAACCAATCTTCAAGCTAGTAGTTTTTTGTTTTTTATGTAGGTTTTCTAACTGCACTTTTGATTACAAAAGATTTGCGAGTTTTTGAAGAAATATGTATTTTATGTTATCATCATTTCTTATGATGTATGTTACATTGTTTATATATGGTAATGTGGAAAAAAAAGAAATAAAATTGAAATGAAATGAACTTGGCCTAGGAGGAAATCAGTTGTTTTTATAGGACATCACAAACTTGAAAGTAGATGTTAATGAATGATGAGGATATTCATTTCTCTAATTTTATAGAAAACTAGAAATCATCATCTCAATTTCATAAATTATATAAAAAAAATTGTCCTCAGAGACCATGAGTCATGACGTAGGCATGCCGATCCTGTACAGAAATATCAACAGAACCGAAAAAGGGCCGGGTCATGGAGGAAACTTGATTAATTATAATCAATGTAACCAAGATGACGATTTCTAGTTTTCTCTAAAATTGAGGCAATACATATTGTCACTATTCTTTGAAATCTAGTTTTAGGGTTTAACAACAATGCTTTTGTGTGCTCAACTTATGGGATTTATTAGAATGATGTCATATGTGTAGTAAGTAATAAGTGGTCAACAATATCTCCAAAATTATGTTCTCCAATCAAAAACTTCCGTACTAATTTGTTAGCCACGAGTAACACTTAGTTGCTAAGTGTTATGCTAGGTTAACCTATGTAAGTTGCTATGGTAACCTGATACACGCCATCTCGCTATATATACACATTAATTAACCTTTCTGAATTATAATTTCTCATACACTGATAAACACATTTTGATATTTCTACACCTAAAAGGACATTTAGAGTCAATTGTCTAATGATGAAAAAATGAATCGATTTTTTCAAGTTATCAACATTTTATCATTTGAAATTATGAACAGCTTTTTGTTTTTCGTTTCAACATCTCCATCGTAACACTTGATATCACCAACACTTCGGTGATGGGCGTTCCTTTCTCTGCAGACATCCTGTAATAATACGCATATATACGTCCCTCGTCCTCTAAGGTTATAAACTTTAATAAAGCAATATATTTTAAAGGCTTAAAGGTTTTCACGGAGAGCTATAAAACGCTGTTCTACATATATATATATCTACACACATCCCTTCTATCGAAATATACGAGTATTCGATGTATATCGATATATATCTATATTATGGAATAACGATACGATGCTCGACCTTTATTATATTCCATACCAAAGAGCCAGCTCAATTTATCGGAACGCCATTTGAAAGATTGGTATTGGACTTACGAATGATCTATTTTTCATCTTATATTCTTTTTTTCGGACACCCATGGGTATTCAGGTGTTCTATGGTGTGTGGTTCGATAGTGCGTTTTGTCGTAGCGTTCAGTGCTAGCGCTCAGTTGTTCCGAGCGGTTAGAGCGGCTCTATGCAACTGGGCGGCCGCTCCGAAGAGCGATAAAGCTGACTTTAGGAATACACCCTTAAAGTGAGAACGCCGTATATAGGAACGATAACCAAGGATAAAGCGTTGTACAGGGATGTGAATATTTTGTAGATATAAATCGATTTACAAATATAATAGATATATGAGATATTTGATATTGAAAGGTTGATATTGATGATATTAAAAATTCAACAATATGTTTACTCGAAGAAGAGTAAATGGGAAACAGTTTTGGGATTTGAGTCTATTCGAGTATGGGATATAAATAGTTTGTATTGCTGTTAAGAGCGACGCAGTCAATACACCTTGCTTGCCATTTTCAGCATCAGAATCAACATGAATATAAACTATTGTCGTGACTTTTTGTTTGAACATAAGCAGGAATTTTTTCCTCTCCGAGAAATAGTTTTGTCGAAAGTTAAATATATTACTGAGCACAAATGTTTACACATAGTGAATCAAAACCAATTGCATTTGACGGTAAAATAGTTTTGAAGTTCGACGTTGAAGTGAGAACCATTACTATACGATGCATTTCATACGACCAATTCAAAGATCTCAAAGTTGTGTTTAGGTATTAAAGGATTGAACTTTAAATTAGATCTTAGTAATCACAAAGAGAGGAAAAGAGAGAGAGAGAGAGAGAGAGAGAGAGAGAGAGAGAGATAGAGAGAGAGAGAGAGAGAGAGAGAGCGAGAGAGATAGAGAGAGAGCGAGTATATATATGGATGGAGATAGATAGAGGAAGAGATCCAGAGACAGTGTGAGAGAGAAAGAGTGAGAGAGAAAAGAGAGAGAGAGAGAATTGGAGAGATATAGAGAGAGGAAAAGAGCGGGGGACAGTGTGTGTGTGAGAGAGAGATACGAAAATCTGAATCGGTCGGAGGAACGCGTCTCACGAATAGGATTAAGGGATTAAAACGCAAGTCAAAACTGAGACGCGATCGACGCCGTATAATTTAGCCGAATCTTCTCAGACGGCTGAAGAAGATATTATCAAACAACGACCTACAACGTGAACATTATTACATGCGACGGTACGTTATCCGAGACAACAACGTGTCGGCAACAATGACAACAATGGACCACTTGCCATTCAAACGCAATCAGAAAAAGTATGAAAATCACAATGTGATTCAAAGTTGAATTGAACTGAATTTAGCTGAAATAAAAATCATCAATGAAAACACTCACGTTATACTTATTTTAACGGAAAAAAACGTTTTCCGTATAGCTCACTCAGGTAAGACACTGCTTTTGAGAAACATACATAACGCGAGTTCACCAATACCAAACAGGCTTGATGTAGATCAATAATTTTAGTGACGATAAAATCCAGAATAAATTGACATATTTATGAACAGTTAAAAATGAAGAATTATGATTTTCTATCTATAGTTATGGTTGAACATAAAACTGCCATAAATTACTGCTGTCACTGGTCGTTGTAATCAAACACGGCACCTCCACCAAAAAGTACAACCAAAACAAGCACACATAATATTGACAATATTATATAAGTTACACGTTGGAATACTGGATACAACATGATGTAATAAAAGCAAATTAAAAACAACATTTTCTCTGGTCTCGGTTGCTTGGAGAAAATGGTCTCGATTTTGTCGCCCACTTTATTTCAGTCCGCTATAAGGCACCGCTGTAGAAACTGAATTGTCACTTCGGGCTGCGGTTTCGAGTCCCGCATAAGGCACCGGTTTTTGTAAACGTGCTCTCACTCATCATCACGTCATCGTTCCATCATCGTCCGCTCTCCCACATAACCTATCTGCTGATGGGGTCGTTACGTATCATTAAAAATATTTACCCGGATAAAAACTGCATTGCAATCCTTAATAGTTTTTCGGTCTCCTGCATGTAGAAGGTACAAACAGTACTAAAAATCAACTGGCCTGAACTGTACTAAAAATTAACTGACCTAAACTTTTACTTCTTGAGTAACCTGTACCGAAATAGAAGTGAGAAGTTTGACTACTCTCCTTCATAGATTTCATCCGGTACAAACCTTACCCACTCAACCTCAACCATCATTAGAATCTATATAACATTTGATGGGTGGTAACAATTGGTAAAGGGGAGGAGCCAAATCTGTACAGGTTGCTCAAAAAATGGAAATTCAGGTCAGTAGGATTTTAGTACAGTTGGTCGTTTTTCCAGTCAGTCGGGTTTTTAGTACAGTCGATTTCTAGTACAGTTGACCCAATCGCCCACAACCACTGCTCCCGTAATCACGAGTCTGTCTTTTTACGACTGATTTATTAATCGAAGTGTGTGTATACCGCGGCATAAAAGCCACATGTGTGTGACGTAACACAAGAGAAGATAATATTCTATCTGTATGAAAACAGCGCCGTCACAGATGCGAGTCAACAAAAGGCCGCGTGCAAACGATGCTATGAAAAACACACGGTTTAAACCGCGACCGTGTGCTCTCAACTCGGTAACGAATAGCCATTTAATGTTGTTTTGCGGTGGGAAATTAAATCTACGGCTAAACAAATAATAACGAGGATAATGTTCTTCGAGCTATGATGAATCGAAACGGAGGTAACAATGAATAAAAATAACAAGTGAAAGCAATGTTGCTATGGAAACTGTATAGGTAAACGTTCAGCATAATGTGTTGTATAAGATGAGCGGTATAGTTATATGGAATTACTCGAAATCTAGACACCGTGCTTTTGAAACAGCTCATTTTCATTTAATTGAAGGCCCGGTTTTACCAATTGATTGTTAGTGGATCAAGTGATAGTTATCGGATTAATGTGCTATTTTCGTACCTTAACTAAAAGTTATAGGATTAACACTTGATTGAGATTTGTAAAACTGTCTCTAAAACATTTGGAATATTTCTTCATTGTAGTATTTTTGATCGCTAATCCAATATAAAGAAAACGAAAATAGTCTGCTCATCTGTTCAGCCGTCAGCTAACGCACTGCGTTAGAAACGAAAGTCAAATTGGGCGTGCGTTCGAATCCCGCATAATGCATGTGTTTTTGTGAACACAATTCATGTATTATATAATCCTTAATTCGTACCCTCAAAATTGTCTAGTTGTCAGTATAGGGTCAGTTAGGCAAACAATAATCACCATCAATTACCTAAAACCCAAGTAATTTAAAAAATATTGTTCTGTTTACTTCTTTATACCTCTGATAAGCTGTGTTAGTACGGTCAATTGGGCTTATAATAATCAACAAACCCAAAATACAAGATATTAAAATATTGTTCCGTTCACTTCTTTATCTCTGTGATAAGCCCGCTTACCCTTTTCGAGTCCCCCGCTCCTCGCTGCCCCTTCCATGTTCCTCGTTGCTATCCTTAAGGACGTCACTCATTACACTGCAAGGGGATGCGAGAAGGGCGGACCAATGAAAGCCAGTCTATTGTAACTAAGTAAGAGGCAGAATGCCAACGAGCAATCCCCCAATTAGCCAGATTGTCAGACGGCATTGAGATATCGAAACACGCGACCGCCAATACTGATGTATAGAAAAAGACAGCCAGTTGAATATTCAGCGAACAAATTAAATTAATTCAAGCAATACTTGATTATAATGTGATCAGAAATCAGGGGTTAGATCTCCAGAGTATTCTCATTGTTAAAGCTGAGATATTCTCTTATACTTGGATTAAAAGTACAAATTCCATATCAGAGCTTCTTTTTTTATACTTACAAAATTAATGCACACTGTTTCGATAACAATGGCTGGCTTATACATCTACCTGTTACCAGTTATTCCAATGGACTGTTTCCTAATGAGTCTTCAGTCTTTGAACAGGTATTAGAATAAATTAAAGGAAATCACAGCCTTGAAATCTGATTTTAACGAATCATGACGGTACTTATTTACCCACTTTTAGAGAAAACGAGAGTTCATCTCAATTTCAGAAATTATAATTCATTTATTTATCCTCCAGGACCCGGACTTTTTCTGAGTAGTGACGTAGACATTACTCGATTCTATACAGAATCGGTAATGCCTACGTCATGACTCACGGTCTCTGGAGGACAATACAATTGATATAATTTCTGATATCAAGATGATGATTTCTAGTATCTCTATTAATATAATAACATCAGCTAATAAAATAATAAATCACTTACAATTTAAAGGCATCTTCATTCATTTGAACTAATCAAAATGGTAAGAAAATTGATCGTTTCAGACTGTTCGATTTAGTTACGCGAAGAATGGTATACACATAATTTGAATAATTCAAACTATCCAGATAGATTAGTTCCTCAAGTCAAGTTTCCAAGTGCGGTAAAACGTGTAAGCTGAACTTGTAACCGAACCTGTCGTTTTCTGTCATGTTAGATCCGAGATGAAGTCGAGAACACAAACACACACTAATCTCCCAAATATGTGAAACAATGAACACATATACAAACGTACACACACTATTCTACTCATCTGGTGAGAAAACATTGCCACACACACACACACAGAGACAGAGAGATAGACAGAGAGAGAAAATGAATAATTACTTTGCATTTCAATTAAAGCCTTGTGTGTGTGTGATTATTGCACAGCGTCCGACCGAGGGATTAGAAGGATCGGACGTTGTCCAGCTGCGATGCGGAGACAAACGGCCGGCACGTGACACTTGGCACCCCACGTGGGGCGCGAGGGGGGAGGCGTCACTACAAGACAAATGAGTCGGGATTATCGGAATCACGTTTAGATTTACCGCAGTTCACCTGTAGCCTCTGTACACCCTCAACCCTTCCATCCCGTCCCTCTCGGACGCCCTGCCTATTCATATAAATAACCCCTCAGTTTAAGGACTATGTACACTCCGGTCAACTTGTATAATCATTCATACAGATTTAGAGCTGTATAAGCTTGGGTTTTATACAGTGCGATACAAAAACACTAGAATTCTGGAATGAAAAATATATAGTTGATTAATTATATTTTTGATTGATGGGATAATCAATCATCGATGAGAGTAGTAGATGCGCAATAGTATAATTGAACAATACAGAAAATAATGTTCAGTGCGATTCAGGTCGAGCATGAATGAACTTGAAACTATTTTCTTTGTACTCCAACTAAAATGATATCTTTCGATATCATCAATACAAATCAATCAAATATCATTCAATACATACAGTAGTACCCAACAGCATAATAATTTCCCCAAATACTGTCATAGCGGTGCTGAACGTCGTCCACGTAGAGTGCATTAGTATGTTTGTGTATTCTTTATCCAAGTCGAAGATTGAAAAGTTGCCTCAGGAGTTAAGACAAAGCCGATTTGTCTCAAGAAAACAACACGCATCTGCACTCAGCGGGTAACGAGATTTTTACTACTGTGTTCATAATATCGTCACGGACGTGACGTCACACACAGATACGATAGTCAGTCTCGACGCGTACGTGAACAGGAACGAGCTGGAGTGTCGAGACGGCGTGACGTCATAGTGATGGGAGACACGGAAGAGTACTGGTAGAGCACAAAAGAGCCATGAAGGGCGGGAGGGTATAGCAATGAAAGGATAATCGAGAAGCAGGGAAAAAGATTCACACTGGATTTATTTTGTAGCAAAACATTGAAAACTAGAAATCGATTCAGGTATTTTTTTTACTGAATGTAGACCACAAAGTAACTCAATGTTGTTAAATTACAGAATTGTATTCGTCTTTTTTCAGTTGAAATAGAATTTAAATTTAGACAACTACTACTATATAGATGCATATGTCATGAAATGCAAAATACTAAATTATAAACGGCTTTATCCCAACTAATCGGCAAAGTGTAATACTTTATTGAAGGCGTAACTATGGTGTTACCAAAGTATCGATAAAACTCGCCATGTTACAGTGTAATGCGATACTCACTGCAGTCACCGAATATTTAGTAGAAAGGAACCTGGCACCTCCACTCATTTTTTTCACGAGACGCGTGAGGGAGAGGAGGGGGAATAAATGACGTTGCACAAAACGTGAGTGGCTCTGAAGTCTGTCGTCAAACATCTGACGGTGTGGGGTGGCGGTAAAAGAGGGTAGGCGAAGGAAAAAGGAGTTAACTAGAGACTCTTCAATTAATCTTGAGAAATGTAATCTGCATAATCGAACACCTCACGTCGAGTGTGTAATGACGACGGCTATCAATAGAAGACGAAAGAGAGAAAGAAGGGAAGATGAGAAATGGACGCGTAAATAGATGTATACCTGTTAATTTATATGAGAAACAACGAGGACATCCAGTTATTCACATAATATATCGTCAATTTTACTCGATGAAAAGAGTGAATTCTAAACTATGAAATTCTCAGCTCAAAACTGAGCAAAATCTGAAAAAAAAATCACGTTGATCACTTTTTTATTACGACCTGTAGAGCGCACTCAAAAACCGAACAAACAAAGAGAAAAGTCAGATATGTACTGAATGGATGACCTGCGTTCTCTCTCACCCAATAATTTCATCTGTCTCTTCTATGCGAGACGTTGTACAGACTGTGTGAGGAGAGAGAGAGACAAGCTGACTAATGAAATATGTATGTATAGGGTTTGCTGTCAGCGCTTTCGACGTGTTAAATGGACCGTGACAGTAATCCGGCCAATCAGCGTCCACAAGAAAGCAGGCGAACAGGCAAACAGAATTATAACAGAGTAAATACCACATCGAGCATATTATGACAATCATTCAGACGAGATATATTGTACAGTCGAATGGAAAATAGAAATACGATTTAGTATTTTCCATATTTGTTTACTGATTTCATACCGATGAGATAAAGTACTGAATATATTAGAATATTATTCATTGTGAGACACAATTCGAGATGATAAAAAAAGTTCGATCATATTTATGAAGTATGATGAAGTATATCGTATTATGAAGTAATTGTACTTGAAATTGTTTTGAATCACAACTGTCTTAATTCGTAATGCATCATATTCAATTCAATGTATGTATATATATCCATACATAATATAAGAAAACAAGAAAATAAAAATATTGACGTTCAATACAATCATAGTCTTAAGAAAGTTACAGATTATTTTGCTTTCTAAACGCAGTTAATTAATTTGATAATTAGTTTATATTGATAACTTCTACGTCAAACGGCCGGAAACGTCTGATATGGTGTGAACATTCTCTCACCGTGAATTCTCTTGAAAATATAGTTTCCAAAATATACACTTTCAAATGTTTAATTATTCAAGAAATGGGTTTAGTTTTACGTCAACTTGACGAAATACACGTACTGAACTCAGTGAGCGATTAAATTCGTTTCGAACGCCTGCTCGCTCTTGTATTTCACAAAATTCTCTGAAAGATTTGTCACGCATAATATACGATTCTGTCGTTCATTACGCACATTCACTCTCAGACGTATGCAATAACACAACCCAATTCAAACATAACCAAAATCCATCACGCATTCTGCTTGTATAAATGTTGAACAGAATGATTTAAAACCGCCGAACCAAACTAAACAACATTACAGCTTCGAGTTGGAAATTAAGCCGGCTACAAACTGACTAAACCGCGGACCGCACGTCATAAACATGATCACCCCTTAATGAGTACTAATTGGTCGACTGCACCGGTACCAGTCCGGCACGGGACTGCGGCACCGACCTCGCTACACACGGTTCCCGAGAGGCTCATACGGGACATGTGGTAACCATGACTGAGTCAACGTGGCCGGTAGGTAATTGATATATTGGCCACCAGGGAGGTTTTGGCGACCCTGTGTATAAAGCGTCATACATCCATATCAATTCAACCATTGCGAGTGAGATTCAAGCCATAACTTAGCTTTAGGTTTTGGTGTGTAAGAGGAAAGATTGATTTATACAATGTCATGGCAGCTATTAAACGTTGGAAGGGAAATTAGTTCCCCTTACCCCTACCACTCCCCCTACCTCACACGCCCTAAACGTATCTAAAATTGAGTTTTTCGATTATCAATCGTGAATTAATTCTGTATAAGATTTGAAACTTATGATCGATCGAACTACCGAGTTTTTGCCTCGACTCGATTAATCACAATATTTTTACGCTGTGATCATATTTCTAATCTAAATTGTTTGCTTACAAATAATTTCTATTTTGAGAAATATTACGATAATAAACTGATTTGAAACTCGATTAATTATTATTCTAATTTTATTCATTATAATCTTCGAATTTTGACACAAAACCATTCATTCCCGAATCAAAGCAGAATATAACAGGTAGAAAGGAATTCGGAAGATCAAGAACAGAAAACCCCCACCAGAACACCCCACAAATATATTTTAATCATGAAACTAGTTGTTGAACTATGGTATTCTTGTGATGACCGATAACTTTTCTTCTCCAACTCAACAACTGCATACTGCACAAGTACATTGCCTTCAGGAAAGAAGGGTTGTGCCAGTAATAATTGTTTGCTGTCAGTGCAGTTTGCTGTGTGATGTCTCCACGCAATATAGTCACAACATTGAAATGAATATTGGTATTTTACATTATAATAATTATACCTAATATCCGTACATTTCCAATTCCTATGAATAACTACACAACAGGTAAAGAGAAAGAGAGAGAGAGAGAGAGGGGGGAGAGGTAGAGATAGAGAGAGAGAGAGAAAGAGAAAGAGAGGGAGAGAGAGAAATACCATTATCATTTGCGTCTAAATGTGTTTGTATTATAATCATCTTACTCGTTAATTTAAACTAGTTATTCCCCCATGTAGGTCAATATAATGCATATGAAGTACATTTTGCATGGTCGAGTCTAATGCAGTTTGTGCATTAAACATCGTTACGCGCGGGCGTTTCTGATGCAAGTCAGTGCAGTGCAATCATCAAGCTAATGCAATCACTGGACGGCACGCAGCCCGATTAGCCACTGTAGTTCAGTTGGATCTGTGACGATGAGGAGAGAGATGCAATGATCAGCTGGACGATATGCGGGAGAGAGAAATGCATGTATCAGCATGTGTGATGATCATTGGGTGGAACAAATAGATTGTAGGTCAGTTAGAACAATGATGATGTTACGACTACACTACACCAGATACGTTGCGGAGTGAATAAATAGGATGAGTCAATTAATTGACACGATTCGAATGGAGAGTTGTAAATAGAATGGTTGGCAAAATACCGTGACTAATGGTATGTTTTTATAGACTAGTATATAGACTGGTTAGGGCTGATATTACCAACGAGGAAGTAGCCAAACTTGAGTTGTTAATCACTATGGTTACCCACATTATTTGTTTTTACCAACTGTCAGATAAAGGCTGTAACTAGACTTGGTAATACCGGGCCTGAGTGAAATATTAAGTGTAAATTAGTATTTCACCTTCGATAAGAGTAAATTCATCTATTTTATAAGTCTACAGCTGACAAGATTTTCTTGAGTATTATGACAGATGTTTTTTTTAAAAGATGATACTTATTCATTCTTAGCTTTTATTATCAGTAATTGGGAAACAATGATTGCATATCACGATTCTGATCTGATCAAACATGAAATGGTAATATAAGTTATATTATACTAACTTGATAGTTGAAGTGGTTTTTAGTTATTTTTGAAACTTATCATTCTTAGCCTCATTAGGGAACACTTATTTTGTATCAAGTTTCGATGTTTGATAATTTTCTTTTCAAAGAATCACTCTGTCCGTAACCGGCGTAACCAAAATAGTAAATAAGGTTCACTGTAAGCATAGCGTGGTCGGAATAGTAATCAAGTCCTCACAGAAACATCGTCATTCCTTTGATATCGACGACGGCTCTAAATAATTCACAACTTGTGCCGACATTGGAAATTAAAAACCTTGATGTTTGCAACAGCCATGGGGAATAATTAACTTGTCAACCGGATGGATTAAAACGATATTACCAACATTTCAACTGCGTGTTGCCGGCATGTTGGTAGCGGCGGCATTTCACAACAGCATGCATCATGTCCGTAGCAACGACATTTAGAACAATCATCATTCATTCGCGTTCCGTTCCGATGTCACTTCGTTTATTAGTGAACATTATCTAATTTAGAAATATATACACATCGGCTAAATGACTTGTATGTGTAATATGTTGGTTAATATAAAGGGAGTGTGACATATCGGTCACAAATCTATCCAGAAAGCTATCAACTTCAATCTATAGCCATCAGTATATATCAATAATATTCAATAATAAAAATGAAAGGCTTGTTTATTACTCAAAATTGGAAGACATATACGAATTTAAGTGATGTTCATCAGTAGTAAATTGATTTAGTGCCAATATTCAATAATAAAAATGAAAGGCTTGTTTATTACTCAAAATTGGAAGACATATACGAATTTAAGTGATGTTCATCAGTAGTAAATTGATTTAGTGTCCCAGTGAAAATGTGAAAAAACTAAAAGGGTGAAAATGGGATTTATTCATGATATGAAATCTGAATATATGACATGCCATGATGTGATTTTCAACTATTAACTTTGCGCATCATCAAACCACGTTATTTGATGAAATATAAAATAATCACATCATAAATATACCGGGAAAAATTGTTCGATAATTCATTCAACTCTTTGGTATGCGAGTTCAAACACACATCCACAGATGTTTACTTATAGATGGAGTGACATTTAGAAGCAGCTATATATCAACTCTTTATTGAATCAGTTCATTGAAAACCTGGCCCAACCTTTTCTACTATATGATATAGTACATGACTGTTAGGTTTAGGCTACATCAACTCATTTCTGATTGAGTTGCTTAGGTTAGTATACCAAGTTGTTTTAGGCTGCGCGCAGAAATAACAATGTAGTTACATACATTCACATAAAACAATAAGAACGAAAGCACTTATACAGACGAATATACTTTGTCCCTGTACAAAACACAATCGATAGGTCACGGTTCATCAACTATCGAAAGGACAACTAAAATGTGAATAGTTCGTTTGTTTATAGAGAATACTGTTGTGAATTGTTCGAATTTTGAAATCGTTGTGGAAACACAGACGGGCTATTTTAAAAACGTTCAATCTATGAGCTTGACATTAATCAACTGATATATCAATAGAGTATTATTTCAACGGGAATTAAACCAGTCAACATAATGACTGAATCAAAACGATTATTATAATACAATTATATTGAATTACATTATCGTGCCCATTGCGTACTGAGTATAGCGTTTCCTCTACCTTCCAGGGGTTAACGTGTGATACTGGTAAGAACAAGGGTACTAATGTCAGTGTAAATAACGTGTGCAAACCACCCTTAAAACTAGCGCCTTGTATGCACCGTGGGTGCCTCTGAAAGAGTCGAGTACAAGGTGAGGGCAGGGGTGAGTAAGGGTAGGAGGAGAAGAGTTTGCGTGCACCTTGGAGACTTCAGTCCGGCATCCATTAAAATACACGACACCAAAGCCTGATTCCTTGTGTGATCACGCAATGACCCGCCATCTTGTGTGGGGAAGAGAGAGAGAGAGAGAGAGAGAGAGAGAGAGAGAGAGAGAGAGAGACTATGATGTATTCTCGTAAAATGTATTTCGATACTTCACTACAAAACATAATACTTGTAGTATTGCTTACATATTAACATTGAAAAATGAAAAATGGAAGTTTAAAATAATGTGGAAGATTGCACGGGGGCGCTGGAGTGCGTACACCGGGATAAAGTCGACCCGGTCGTGTGGTCGTGTGACATGGGCTTCGGGGTACTTTTCAATGGATGATTGTAAAATGTGGTTTCGGTTCAGGTAAGATTGGAACCCAAACCCATGTCACACAACCGAGTCGACTTTATTCCGGTATATGCTCTTGAGGCGTACCGATTGTACTGTTACCTACACTCAGATGTCTAAAATAGGCCTATAAGAATTGAAACTTATAATGCGGGCTAAAGTTCTATTCTCCATAAAATTTCTCTAAATATTGAATGATACGTTGAATCGAATACTTGGGATTTTTTTGCAATCGAAACACAAAGAACAACGCAAAATACTGCATGTTTTTCCTACTCTTTGTTTTTTCAAGTGGTTCTCTACCAGCTAGATTTCCGCATTCGCAACGAACATTTTCAAGTGCTTGCGTAAAAACAACAAAAATCTCATCAACAATTAATTAACTGTCATGAAATAAAACTCCCAGAAACTTGAAAAATCTCGACATTTCCTCATCCAACGTTGACTCCTGCTCTCTTTTAACAACTAGTCAATGTTAACGAACCGGTATGTTGGCGTGGTCGAGCAGATAAGCCACGTAGCTCGACCGTCTCGGTCCCGCGAAACGAGCGGGGGTCTCACACCAACACAAGTTCAGTGGTTTCGAGGAAAAAGCAAATCAAATATAACTCCAGTGTTTTTATCATCTCGCACTTGCAATTGTTTCCAAGTAAATAAACGGTTATTTATGGCGAATACGTGTTCCAGTGGGCAGTGACTTGGACACTTGGACGTTAAGTCGACAAACACAATTTATGATCATCGGGAGTGTGATTTTCTTTTAGAAATAAAAAAGAAATGATTGACAGAAGATTAGCCTAGATGACAAATAATCAACAGTAAACTTCAATTATGTATACACATTGTTACTACGGGCATTGGTGGCTCAGTGGTAACGCGCTTGCCCCATGTGATCCAGAGATGAAGGTATACAATAAGGGGTAAGAAGGCTTGCTAGATCAGGTGCTAGCGCGCTGAACAGTCATTCAGGAGATCAGGACTCGATTCTCGTCATGGTCGACCTTAAGGACGGTGATTCTCATCTTTTCCCTCACTTGTGAAAAATGACCCATAGTACTTACACATGGGTGGAGGAGCCGAGTTTTCCATATTGAGGCTCATAATAACTTATTGGGCAGGTTGGGCCTTCGATAAAATGGCACGACCACTTGCTTCCTAGTGTAAGAAAGATTCCGTAAATAACAATATCTCATTCATCAATCGTCGACGCCAATAGATCATATTTAACATTATTCGTGCGTTAAAAATGAATAGATACAAAATTATATCCAATTTATAGCTTATCGCGAAACACGGCCACTTACACATAGGTGGAGGAGCCGAGTTTTCATACAAAGGTAGATAATAAATGGGAGTATATGATCAACCTAATTTATCACAACACGTCTAACCAACTTCAACCTTTACAACTATTTTCTGTTCTCGTTAAATCTCGCGCTAAATCACGTGGTACAGTTTCTCGTTTCCGCTTCCGGGAAAACTAAAATCAGCTAGCCACGCGATTACACATGGCATATCGTAATTCATAATAATACATAAAATATAAAATAAGATTAATATTATGAAAATAAGATGGAACGATAAAGAAAAATGAGATAAAACGTCGGACGCGACGCTATATACTTGTATCAACGAAAGAAAAAGGTCATCTACCAACATAATTCAATCACAAATGGCACTACTATATGTACACACAGCACAGTTGTATTTTCTGAGAATTACGATTATTCAGCAGGTCGAGTTTTACAATAAGAAATGCACTTACATATTTGAAAAGAATTATTCTTGCACGATTCTTTGAGATACATTTCCGAAGCCTAAAAAAAATCAGTAGGTAGATGATCTTCTTTCGTGGATTTAAGTATATATACTAATAAAGTCTAGTAGTGACGTAGTGTAGAATGGAAAAGGGGTGTGGCCTATATTGACACTGAGCAATATTGATCGGTTATGAACTTTATATTATGATTATATGACAACGTAACTCAAGTCTTTTTGGTGCCTCCCTGAAATGTCATTAATTAGTTACTATGTGCATTGATAGACTGAGCATTAGCTTGCTCAAGTAGGCCTATACAGGATAGAAAACATAACAATGGAAATGAAGCCATTGCATTACGAAGTAATTCTTATATTGTGGCATGTGATGAAATATTGAAGTTTTTATCAGGGTGGTAGCACTTGAATTGTGTACTAGGAAATCGTGGCATGTGTTGTAAGATGAGCAAGATAATCGTATGATCTGTACTGGAAATCTATACACCTTGTTTTTGAAACTATTGCATCTATATAGTATACATAGTCTTTTCTAAGTTGGAATGCTGAGAATAAATTTCATGATGATTGTTTTTCTAAAACAAGTACCTAGTTTTGAAAAAAAATGCTCTAAAACACACATATATATATATATATATATATATATATATATATATATATATATATAGGCAGCAGTTATATACTTCCCTGAACGGATGGAGTAAAATTGAAATATATTCAAACGGAAACTAATTATGATTCGTCATATGTGATGTTGACGCTCAACTGAAATCCTGTTGGAAGAATCCTTTGAAGTTTCAAATTAAACATAAAGAGTCCAAGTTTATGAAACATACAAAGACAAACGATAGTTTTCGACGTATTTAATTTTTAAAATGAGAACTTCAAAAAGGCTTGTAATTGCACTATTTTTTGTGTATTTCATTTGACGTAGGAACAACATTATCAATATGTCATTAACCGAAATGAAATTTGATTACAGTGATGATGTTTCGTATGTTGAAATAATAATACAATTAAAAAAAACTTTTGAGAAAGTAATATAATGGTATGTGGCATGAATGTTCTTTATGTACTACCACTTGCATACACGCACAGTTTCTGGAGTTCTTACATAGCCAGTGCCAATGTAAAGTGCCGGTTTAAAATCGCTTCTGTGAAGCCCCATCCAAACGATTTGAATTTTTGTCATCGTTATAGATTCAATTGAGCAACAAAGATTTTGTGTAAGAGGCAAGGAGGTAAATGAAACACAGTTTTTCATCAGATTTCTCTTCGAATATCGTTTGACTATTCCAACAATTATTTCACTGCACTTTATTTCAACAAACACAATATTTTAAAACAAGCATAACTAATAGCTGAATACAAATTGAATTTATAGTTTATACGGTTGAATTTGCTGCTCATACGCTTATGAGGTTCGAAAATATAAAAGTATGTATAAGTATAATATCTAATTGACATCATTTCAGATGAAAGTAGGTCCTACAATTCCTACAATTGCCATACAAATTACAATAGGCTACAACTCGATATAGTTATACTCTACAGAAGAATTAGAAAGGTGATTCAAATTTTAAGACAGCTGCTAAAAAGGTTCTATAGAATAATAATTATATTATTGAGGACTACCAATTACCGTAGTATTTGGAAAACATTTTCTAAATGAAATAATTTAAATATGAATTTCATATTCTTCGATGATTTTCATTCAGTCTCTCGATCATCAATTCTGGTGTAAAAGTGGCTCAGTGCCAATGTACCAACGTTTGAATGGCTATAACTGGCAGTTTGAAGTTGTTATCACCACGGTTACCCACGCTATTTGTTTTCACTAACTCTCAGACTAAGGCTATAAGTAGACTCGGTAATACGGGGGCTAATACCATCAATTTAACACACAACAGTCAAAATAAAAAAAATGAATAATGTACAAAGACTTTGTTTTTTCTCCAATGCTAACGGCCTATGTCATTACACCTCCCCCCACCCTATAGTCTACTTGTATCGACTTCTGATGCCAACACGAGTGACTAAAGGTAACTAAATCTGGGGACCAGCTTGTACAACATTAATTAGAGGGTAAAGAATGTGACCCGTGGATCAGCTGAGAGGTCACACAAGGTCGTTAGATTCAAGTGGCGTGATAACACGGCATGTAACAATTACTCGGCGCGAAAGTCGATATTTAATGGCTAGAAAACACACACACATTCGTAAGATTTTCTTTTCTTTTCTAAAGGTTCTTTCACTTATGGCCCGTATTGTTATACAGCCACTTGTTTTATTTGCTCGCTTAAGATATAGGATGATATCTCTAGGGTAACTAGGGTTATATAATCGTAGAATCGTATCGTTTATTAAAAAAAAAAATAAGAAAAAAACACACACAGGTACAGTGGTGGGATGGGGACGTCAGAAGTACGAGCTGGAATGAGTTAATCAGGTGATCGAACTAACACATGATAGCCTATCCACGAAAGAAGAACGGTTCACATACATTTTCGGTTTTGCATAATCGCGTCGCAACTTTATCGATTTAACGCGTGTAAAAGATGTAGTTATATTAAATACCGTGAACTCGTCATGAAAAAATTGAAATTCCCTGGTAATATAACAGGTATACAGATATAACGGGGATATTTGTATTTTTTATGTTGGTAGAAGACATTCTTCTATAGTGCATACAAGTGACAAAAAACAAACAGGCGAACGGAGAGAATCGGAATCGGAAAATAGATCAATTGATATTTTTGTGGAAGCGAAATTGAAATCGAAAATTGTATTACCATTCATATAAGAGCTGGAGTCGAAATCGAAATTTGTATTATTCATTATTTACATTTTTTGTAGGTGAAGCGTACAGTAAAACTTGATCTAGATCGATCATCGAGAATGATTGAAACTGCCGAACGGTTGTGACATGTGATTTTATTTTGGGGTGCGTTTTACGAAAAACAATGACAGCACTGACCTGTCAGTAATCTGATCATTTGATGATGCAAATTATTTACTGCACAACCCCACCAACAGCTAAGTCGATTGGGGATACTAATTAGCTGGAATAATGTTTACAACTACCATTGCGTTAAGGGGATTGGAAGCCCTATACAGACAATGGTAAATGTGCACTTTTTCGTTCGGTACCTATTAAAAGTGAACTATAAAAGTTACATGGACAAAAATTTCACAGTAGTTACCTTTGCGCACAAGCAATGAGGAATAAAATTGGAAAAAAAGATCGACTGTATCTTTTTTCAACAATGTCTGAGAGATACTACATTTTAAACCACACAGCAATTTTTATTACCAATGTTATTTTACATAAATACAAAAGTGATTATTTTGGATAGTTTCAGAGATTCAGGTACCAAATTTTTATTATTTTTTTTGAAATAACTCGTTAGAAATTGATAGCACAAAAGTGAATTCAATTGAAATTTTCAGCGACAAAGTGCTGAATGAAAAACAAAATAATTTGATTCTTTTGGAATAATTTGATGATTCTCGCAACATCCAACTATTCAAACATTACACTTTGAATCTAAAAAAAAATCGAAATCATGAAACAGAGCTTTTAAGTACGAGATTATTACCCACATACATCTATCGACATCTGACTGACTAAAACCCGCTCACAAGGATTTCCATCAGTCGAATGTAATAATCCCCCAATAACGGGGTACGTTACCCCACGGAATCATGCTATAGACTATTCAAAGAAAGACATAAGCTATTATTAAATAGGTCGAGCTAAGCTGCACCTCGCGGCACCGAGGAAAATAGCACCAGGTAGCATGCAGTTCATAGAAATGTTGTCAACGTAGCTTAAAGCGAGCGTAGGATGTATTATGCAAGTCCCATTGAAATGCACGTTCACTTGGCTTGCGTATTGCCTTCCGATAGCTCATCAAATGGTGACGCTACATACGTGGCGTGTACGTGTCCGTTTTGACACGAGTGTGAGAGAGAGGGAGGGAGGGAGAGAGAGGGTTGGCAGGAAGAGATGGAGGGAGGAAGAGATGAGGGAGAAATAGAGAGAGGGAGATAGAGAGATAGGTGGAAGAAGAAAGAGAGAGAGAGAGCGGAAGAGGAGAGAGGGAGAGAGAGAGAGAAAGAGAGAGAAAGATAGATGGAGAGAGAGAGAGCGAGAGAGAGAGAGAGAAGGAGAGAGAGAGAGAGAGAAGACACGGGACAGCTCGACAGCCCCGTGTGTCGAAATCACTTTTACACGTTTAATAATACACGCTGATCTAACTCTAAGTAGTAGTACTGGTGTAGGAGTGGTGAGGGGGGTGGTGAGAGGGTGGTGAGGGGTAAGAGCGGGTTGCGGCGGATTGACAGCTCTACAAGTGATAAGAAGTCGATGAAGGGAAGCAAAAAGGACGTCGCTCAAAAGCCAGGGCTGACCAATACTGAATCACAGGTAGATAGGAAAGGTTTATTCATGTAAGGATATAACAAGGTGATTAGAAGTTCTGTTTCACAGTCTTACATTGAGTATTTTTTTCTCATGCAAGGACTCATGCAAATACTTATTCCAAATGAACTAATATGAGTTTTTCCAATTTCTCTCCAAATAGCTTCAAATAACTTACTTTCAAACAATATTGATTCATTACAAAAGGTAGCAAGCATTTATCTTGAATTTCGATGACATAGGATTATTAACTCATATCAATATTGATTCTAGACATAGAATAAATCGTCACCCATGCGCTCATAGATTGACTATGAAATAACGAATACAATATCCAAATATATAACAAAAAAAACATGCAACACGGTGCTATATGCTGTAGAAGCCCACGTCTTTTCTACGAAAACCGTTTTTTTCCCCGATTCACTTAGTAAATGACAGAAGCTCGAAGAGGAGCCAGCACACAGTGCCATGTAAATACTGAATCACAGGTTTGTACACAGAGACAGTTGCCGAGCTGAAACAACATCAGCCCGCACGCAAATGGCAGAACGAATCGATATTTCATTAGACTTTAACTCAAACGCGGAGCATGTTAGTTATCTACACGTAAAAAGGTAGAATTCGTTGCTGCCATTATCTAAATCACGTTGATATTAGTGTGAAAGAGTTCTGGACAATCTGGTACGATCAAAACAAATATAATATATAATATAATATAATATAATATATATATAACATTTAAAAGAAATTAACATCGGAACTTGATATGAAATATTTGTTCACTAATCAATACACAGGAGGAACGGTAAAATCGTTCGAAAGGGGCACCACAAGGGCAATCTTTACAACCCTAAAAGGATAATAATTCACAATACTCAACTTAATCAAGAAACTGTAACAAAACGGAGCGTGAATAAAATATTATTATATACACATAGCATACAATTACATACTATGCAATTGATGTGTAAATAGATGTGAAATGACATAATATTTATATTTTCATTTTACACTGACGACGTGAATAATTCGAATTGTGATATGGTAGTTTATTCATTAATGTAGTACAGTCAAAATTCTTAACCGTTCAGTTAATATATAGAAATGATATGGAAATGAGTCTGCCAAAAAATTGACAGAGAAAAAAGGAAATTCTGAGAACGCTGAACGATACAGAATTTTGCTAGTGAAAAATAACGTTAATTTGATCTATCTTCACTTGTTGAGCAGACACGAAATTTCAGATCAATTCAGTTGAAAATTTCGGTAAATATCTGATGATGATTGATATTGCTCAAACAACCCTTCATCACGCCGAGTTATTCAACTCTACAACTGATTGGGTGTGACACGAATCGCATTCGCCTTCAAAAACCATCAACTTTGAAAATGGAACTCGGAACGATACAACTAAGAGAGTGTAAAAGTTCACTACCACATCTGGCTAGACTTTGAATCGTTATTTGAGAATAAAATCATGATAAAAAGCTAGCCACTGTGACGTCACAACTCTTTTTGTGGTGATAATGACAGATATCTGTCAAGTACTCGAGCATTTCATATGCAGACAAGAAAGAAAGATCTGGACACATGCCAAGAGACATGACGCCTTTTAATGGGTACCTAGAGTCAGCTGTTGTTCAAGTAGTTGCTTGGCGACCGGGGCAAGTATCCATCATTACTTGGAAACATCGAGTGCGCGATTTAATGTGACGCTTACGGATAGGGGAGCGAAACGTGAGTTATTTCAACCTCGTAAAAATCATTTTCAGCATTCATCATTTTATCATATATATTATATATATTGTATACAAACTGATTTATTTGCATTATTCGATCGCATCGATTTATAGGCTGCATTTCACTCAGATAAGTGGTATTTCAAATGTATTAGGCACATACCGTGCCAAGTCCAGTCGGTATTATTATGGAAGTTTATTGAAAAATGGGTAGAAAGCATAGGTAACCATGGGAATGACAGTTGGTTCGAGTTTCCGGAGTTTGATGAGTGATACTAGTTTAATATTTGTGGCTTCTTTAGGAAATGTTCACAATATGGTACAAAATTGTTTCAAACATATGTTGAGAACAAAATTATCTCTAACGTATATAGTGGCAATTATTTGGTTACTCATCACTGTCATCAGGGATAAATCAGTAGTATATTCCTATAGAACCATGCATATCCAGGAAAAAACTGAACTCGATCCCACCACTGTCACCATTGTAATGCGACTAACCCTAAATTTACATGAGGGTCTCCTCTTTTTAAGCGACGCACTCGAGAGAGCTCACTTCTGACAGTATGTGAGAGACCAAGGGGAGATACTACGTGGATAGAGCAACAGGCACACTGGCGATAACTGATCGAAACGACCTACCGTCAGTACTCAAGCATAGCCGCAAACACTTGATCGTATCTCAATAGAGCACGCAACGCTGGCTCGGTTCAAGTGTTTGTGGACGCAGTGAACGGGCAAAGAAAAACAAAACAGGGTAGGAAGCTGCGGGCGAAACGAGGGGTGAATGTTGTAACAATTGATGCACTGCGATATTTTTAAGGGTGACATTTCGAGATAAAGTTAAACATGGTTAGTGAGGTGAAGCTATGCAGCCCTTTACAATATAACTTATTCAAACATTTTTGAAACACAATGAAGGTAATGATATTTTTCAAACTTGTATCCATGAGAGAAGTAGGAAGTCCACCAATATAATTTTTTTTTTTTTTTTTTTTAAATCTTTATTCTTTATTCAGAAGAAAGTACATAGGTAATATGATTCACAATGTCCACAAAGCCTGAAATAGGCTTACCTGTGGTTTGATTATGATGCAAAAAAACTGTAAATAAGTACAAGTATAGTTATAAGGATTAAATATGGTATAGACTACAAATAGTGTGTACAGGTGTGTTAACAGATGATCACAGAAAATAATCAGGAGAAATAATGAAATTATAAACAAATTAATGAGAATAACGTTTACATAATAACATGGAGAAAATGATACAACAACAATAAACACCAATATCATCGTTATAACTACATAGCTGTGGTATTTGATGTAGAGCATTACGATTTTGTCACAACGAGATTTACGATGAGATACTCAACAGAATCTATAAAAAGCGTCTAATCGTTCAAGTTGCATTGAGATTATGTAATTTATACAATTTTTACAAAAAGTTTGTATACGATATTCACATTTCGTGTGAACAATATGTAGTTATAAGTTATATGAATGCATTTTCCATTATTGTCAATAGTCATCAATATTGCCAATAAATGACGAATAGTCAAGAGATCTTTTATATGTATGACTTTATGAGATCACACAAATTACCACGCAAATATAGAATAGAGGAATATATATTCAACTTGAATTAAAAAAAAAAATGTTGCGAACCGGTAGTCTCTCCCTGCGATTAGGAAATCAAATATCATTTTCAATTTAAAAATATAGAAACACATGTTAAATTCTCACAGGAAATATGTTCCACCAGACTAGGTTTGTAACATAAATATTCCATCCAAGTGATATTCTTATTAGAAATAAGTTTTATAAATGTCAAAGGTTAACATGTTAAAATCGAACTCGAGCAGGTTTCCAACGTAGGTATTATTATTGAAACGTTTCAGCAAGCTATATTTACACAGCGCATTTTCCCCCGTATTAATTCGCAAGAATGGAGTCAAACGTGCGGAAGACATGTGCACAAGGCACGGAGGACGCTATCTCGCTTGCGTAATACGTATACCAGGAGGAAGAAGCATATGCGCGGTGATATTAGCGTTTTAGATTTATTTTGAAATTGTAATAGAAATCTACACACTTTGCATAATTGAAAACTGCAATCCGATGTTTATTCATCAGTAGAAAAATGCGCTCCTAAATTCAATTTCGAAATGTCGTAAACAAATACTGCTAACAATGGGACATTTTTGAATATCATAGAGTGTCATTGTTACTATTTGCATACACATTCCTTTCGTACTGTTTTTCATGAGTTCTTTAGGTTACCTGCAACTTTTACTGCCATATATAAAAATTAGTCAATCATGTCTGAAATTGTTGTCCCCACAATTCTCAAATTTCAATTGTTTTCTGATGAAATTATTTGCAAAAAAATTTAATTTTCTTTATTCTTATGGGCTTTTACAGAATCTCAATCTTCTATTTCATATTTTCTACTCGACCGATTGTTACCAAAACTATATACATTTATTAGGTAGCATATGAGTAATGCATAAACAAAGTTCAATGCGAATCGGTTCTGGTCTTACAAACTGCGGAGCGCATACAAAAACACACGAATAAGTATATGGAAAGACCCGATTTTCACCGAATGGATGCGCCTTCTCTATCGTTCATCTAATGAGTACATCAATGGCCAGTACGGTTTACGAGCAAATGCTCAGCCTACAATTAATTCCTGATAAATGTTCATTCAAGTCAGCGTGGAAACGTCACGTAGTACATATCTACTAGGTATTAATTCAATGATTTATAATAATATATACAATAAAATATGTCAAGTATATAGTAAGCATGTAAATAATTGTGTCAACATGGTTAACTCAGCAATAGAGTAGGCCATGACAATAACACACACGCGAAGCAGGTTGCATACATTCGTGACGTGAAATACTTAAAAGGTCACTGAAAAACATGGCTCGGTATAAGTTTAAAAATAGTTCATAAATATTATGCAATATTTATCCGTTTAAACTGGCGACAGATTTGATTAACGCAGCGTTTATTTGATATTATAACGAACATTTCATTTCGAATATTCAAATGTGTTGTTACCACTGTTTTTGACACTCTCAAGTTGGATACGATTTCAGTGCAATTATTAGTACATTAGGGTACATAAGGTACAGAAAAAGGGTAGAAAAAGCACAACGTGTCATTTTCTGTAATCGCATAATTATTCAAATAAATAGATTATGAGTTCTAGATACGATTTAATTTGTTATTGTGGCACAGATGACAGATTAGAATGAATAATATGTATTCTGTTTTTCGTCAACTAATGTCTAGGTATAACAACACGGCATGGAAGGTAACATTAGGTTCACGATACGAACGAATGTTGAACCGACGAATATTCCAGGAAAAATGAGGAAAATGAAAAAGATCCAGCCTGCTCGATGATTCGAAGGATAAAATCACAACATTAAATACGAAATAACTCGGGAAAATACCGATGTCGAGTCGTATAATCCGAACACTATTGTACTTGAAACCAAATTGAAACTCATAAAAATTAAGTACACGCAAAGCCTTATAGGAATTGAATTATATATTCCTTGCAAGCACAAACTTTGAAGCATTTAATTTGAAAGAAAATTGAACAAATTAAAAGGCACATTCATTAGATAGGCACGCATTGAAATAGGAAAACCACGCAATAGAGTTCATGTTAAATGTACCAATTAGGAACGAACGCATTTTGTGTTTTTCTCTCCCCAAAAAATTATCTCACGAATTCTTATCATCAATACCCTCCTAATGATCCACTTATTCAACTTGAATTCAAGATAAAACTTGTCTAATCTCATTTTCATCTTAACTAACTTGTTTTCGGATTTAAAACAAAGTATAACTTAATTTTGTCTATATTTTAAGTTTGGTGCGGCAATTTAAATCATTCTTGGAATATAAACTTGGTCCTCGTCTTATATACAAGTTTAGCACAATTTTCACTTTATATATCTATATAAATATACACGCGGGTTGCGCTAACATGAAGTGAAGAAGAGTTAATTAACAAGTAGAGATGAATCAGAGAAAAGAGAGAAAGAGGAAGAGAATGAGTGAGAGGGAAAAGGTTTATACAATTAGAATTAAATTAAAAGAAAATTAGTTTTGTATTCTTCATCCCTCTCTCTATATCTCTCTCTCTCTCTCTCTCTCTCTCTCTCTCTCTTGCGCGCTTGCCTTATCTGTGTCTCCATCTCTGAACGGTTCTCAAATGGAATTATGTAAACGCAAAGCGAAGTTTGCATGACTGGGTTTTTGAGAGTTGTCGGCGAACAAACATTATACGCCGTGGTTGCGGTCTTTGTTATACAGCGTCGATAAAACTGACACGATTTTGTTCACCAATACTTGAACATAGAGTCACGTGACAGAAACTTGGGACAAACAAAACACTGAGCCACCTTGCAGCGTCGATTCAGATAACTGACAACCACGATTGTTGACAATACTAGTTGAATTTAAATGAGGTGAATATATGTATAATGTTGAAAATGTGAAAATTGAAAACTTCACAGAATAGAAGCTTCCTAAATATAATCGCTTTTTGAATAATAGTTGGTAATTTTGGCTATTTGAATTTTATATCATTCAGTTGTCAGTTATGTCATTATTTTCAGATATATTTCTTTTTATTGGTAAGAAATAAATAAGTAAGTAAAAATAAGTAAAAATAGGTATGAGTAAAAACATAACAATGCGTATACACATTGTTTAGACAAAAGCAATGGTATCTGCGTGAAAATGTTAACGCTGATGAAACAGCCCGCAGCATTTTAGCAGTAACTCGTCGTTCTCTCGTCACAGACAAGACATGACAGGTCGTTGGTAAGGATCCTTTGAGGATCACTGGTGACGTCATACAGAGGAGACTAGCGCTTTCATCTCAAGGCATGTGCGGGTCGTGACGCAAGGACTACGATGCAGTTTCATATTACAGTCACACAGGATCTGGGAGGCAGGTAAATACTAGGGGTGGATTGCAAGAACGAAGTTTAAACCCCGGCCTACTTTAGACACCGTCTAAGTACAAAATAGCATTGCCTCTCCAATGCTATTTTGTACTTAGACGGCGTCTAAAGTAGACCGGGGTTAAACTTCGTTCTTGCAATCCACCCTAGATTTCTTGATCAGGTGAGAGGCGTTTATTTTATGGATGAGGCGCGTTACGCCAGATAGTGACCGTAAACGAGTCGACTCCTGCATATATATATATATATATATATATATATATATATATATATATATATACATATACACACGGTATATATATATATATATATATATATATAGAGAGATATATAGATATAGAAATATATATATATATATATATATGTATATATATATATATATATATATATATATATATATATATAGATATATATATAGATATATATATAGATATATAGATATAGATATACATTAATCTTCTCTAAATAAAACTGATTAACGAATGTACGTTTGAAAACACTTGAGGTGATGTCAACCAAAAGATTTATTTACATTAATTTTATCCAACAGATGACGTGAAATCGTACGGTTAATGTTTTACGAAAAACTAACATGACTTACGTAAACATTGAAGCTGTCAAGTATTTCTGGGTAAATCAACATCTTTAGAGAGATAAAGAGACAGGGAGAAAAAGAGAGAGATACAAAGATAAATATATATATATATATATATATATATATACAGAGAGAGAGAGAGAGAGAGAGAGAGAGAGAGAGAGAGAGAGAGAGAGAGAGAGAGTTAGAGAGAGAAAGAGAGATGGAGACAGAAAGAGAGATAGCTCAGATCAGTTTCACTAGAAACGATTTCAGCAGGTAAAATAAGTCTAAATATGAAGCAGTTGAAGCAGACAAACAGAATATGCGCCGCACAAAATGATTTTCGAATGGCAAACGTTGCGAGTAAAGGTTCGTATCGTTACGGAGATCACCGAACCACCAACCACATCGTCTCTGGACGAGAAATATACTCGACTGGGTCGTGGCGCGAATTGCTAAAGGTAGAAGAGAATCACTGAATAATGTTTAATAGAAATAGAGGGTAATTTTCGTACGGCAATACTATGCTACACCCTTGCAGAAGATGACGTCAAAGTAATTAAGTCGGGTATTCGCACGAAACTCTGTCGGAACAAAAAATAAAAAGTTGGCTCATGATATTTTTTTTAATCAACATCGTGATCATGACACAAAGTCATTGTTCCCTATAAAGGCAAAGTATGAATTCATGATCGTTCATGTACGTTTAGGAACATAGATATGAAAATGTGTATAAAAGATATGTTATAATGTATATACTGGACGCAAAATCGTTGGAATATGTATTCGGTATAGAACTAGAAAGCTTAGTTTAGGTGATACTGAGAGATGTGTATTGATTGTTTTATGTTGGTCACCATGGTCGCCGAGCATTCTACTTGGTACTTGTTGCGGTTTTAATTTTGTGAGTGTGTGGAGGTTGAAAGTACACACAGGATATTTAATAAAATAATGCAAAAATATTTGCGGAAAATCATTGGGCACAAATTTTATGGATTTGTGAATCGTGATTGTATATATAGGTCCACTTACGAAGAAAGTTTACTTCAATACACGAAGTATTTGTTTATGAAAATATAATTATATTTCCACTTGTTCAAGAAACTATGTATGCTTTTTATAAAAATATTTTATTTCCAACAATTTTTATCAATTGCGTTCCAACACAATTATAATTACTCCACATCCTCCCGGAACGATGTAAATGTTCCACATCCTCTTCCCTTACCGAACTACCCCCTCTAAATAACCCCAATCACCCCAAACATTCCCCCGCGTAATATCCAAGCGTACAAAACGTAACAATAATGATATGTGTCACTTTCTATACGCACCGTTGTACTCGAGTTTATATTGTCCATAAAACCCTCCCACACAAAAGACCGACGTGAATACCAAATTGAATCAGTCTCCGCTCAACAAAACGACATATAATACATATCCGGAACCCCTATAAACACTCGCGTCGACCGGACGTTCTCACCGCAAACGTCGGTGTTGTCGCATTTCACGTAGTTAGGCAATTACAGTCGGAACGGCAACCGACCAATGAGAAGCGACGTTAAATAACCGCAAGGACAACAACGAGACATTGTTGAACATGATGTTATTAAGAGATGGTGAAACGGACAACTCAATTGTGAACTTATATAGAGAGACGAAATATTACCCGAGGAAATGTGATGGTCATTTATTCACTAGGAAAACACAGTGACTACGTTGTCAGATATAAGATATGATTGAGTTTTTTTTAATCAACATCCACTACTTGACATGAAGTGATTGTTTAGCAGTTGAGGTTAAGGATGACATTTTTGGATCGTTTGAAAGAGGCACCAAAAGGGTGACTTACCACCAAGCATAAAATAATATGGGTAATTCATTCAACAGATTGTGAAAGGTAAAGTAATTAGTAAGGGGTGGAGACGATTCAAAAAGTATGTTGGGGCAAAAATCTTCCATCTTCTTTTTGAATATATTTTTTCTTCGACTTCTGTCTTTATTTCTACTATATCTTTCTGCTTTCTCCTACTTATTATCAATTTGTGTAGGCGAGAAAAGAATTTCGTTCTGCATTTTTACCTTCACATTCTTCTTCTATGATTCTTCTTAGTCTTTTTCACAAAAATTACATGTGATATACATCTACACGAGCTGATTGTGAAACTGTTCACCCGATTTCTACGAAACTTGTTGTCAAACATATCCATCGTTTGACATCGAATCAAAACTAAAACGTTACATTTCGAAGTCGTATATCCTACTGTAGGGCTATTTCGTGTATTCATCATTTCGAAAAATGGAAGTTTTATCCTTAAATAGATAATCTATTCGATTGTATACTGAACTGAATGATTTAAGCTCAAATATTGAGAAGAAGATTCTTCGGCAATTATCACATACCGGTACTCATATTTCACATCACGAACAAACCTACACATATTGGTGGAGGCGCCGGGTCCAATATACACGCATGTAATTCATTAATAATATCAATTAGTGGGGTACATGAGAAATAATAAAACCACAACGAGGAAGATAGCAATAGGGAATAAAGTAGAAGGGGAAGTCAACCAAGAGAACACATGTGGTGACGTGGAAGGGAAGAACAGAGTGTAGGCGGAGACAGATTGAGGCCGAGAAATCGCAGAAAGAGAAGTAGTAGGAGTGGAAGAAAGTAGAAGACGATGAAGAGGATTTCCTCTTACTCATCGCAGGAAAAGTGAAGAAAAGAGATGGTGGGAGGCTAAAGAGCGATGGAGGGTACTATAATATGTGAGAGAAGGTGAGCAAGAGGATGGTGAAATAGAAGCATGACTCGGAGCTTGAAGTTGAAATGAGGCTGCCCTGATGAAGACGGTGGAACACACCCCCTGTGGGCCTCTGACCCAATTACTCTAGTTACATTTCAAAACGAGAGATATTAAATAATCTCAAAACGTGACGATGTGATACCGTCGATAACTACCTCGATCGTGATCGTGTATTCAATATGTATTCGATATCAATGGTAATCGAAAGACGTGCGAGATATCGATACAGCTCCTAACTAATGTATATCTGCGAGAGTCGATTATAGACAGGTCGATTATGCAGACTCAGCTTAGAATCGTTCGAGCGTGAATAACACCGCGGAAAGTCTGTTCTTGAACGTATATCGACATCTTTTAAATAAGACCACGTTTTATAAGACAAATCTGGAACACAACGCTATCGTCTGCACTTTTGATATTACATAATACTCGTATATAGGCACCACACACACACACACACACACACCCTCACACACCCCCATATATATACATATATGCCATGTCCCACCTTAGAGGGGAAGCTGAATAGCGTATACCAGAATAACGTATACTCGACTGGTGACGAGCGTACTCTTGAGTGTACTTTTGAATGAGGATTTGTAAATGTGGTAAGTGGTTAGGAAAGCTTTGCCATCCAAGCCTATGCCACGAAGTCGAATATACTTCATTCCATTACACGCTCTTCAAGTATACGAATACATTGGAGAAATGACGATTAGTGACTCGCGGTGTAGAGTATACGTCTACATCAATTGAATGAATGGAAAAATTAGAATTAGATATTTTGGAAGTAATCATATTTTATATTTTTGTTTAGGAACGGCGCCTAGCCAAGACTGAACGCGAAAGCCTGTACTATACACTGATTTCAATATATTTAATACAAATCGAAGTCCGTTAGGCTTATTAAAAAATATCGAGAAGAGAAAGGTACCGAAAGTCACAGTATTTTTGTTTTTAACTAATGATAGCACGCGTTAGTAGATCAGTAAACTATATATAAATCATAAAAGAAAACATAATGTGTGCATCATTGTATGTATATATTAGAGTGTTTCTGGCTCACGCAATTTAGAGTAGGCATATCAAGAATAAACTATCGTCTTTCACCCCTTTTTTAAGTTAATGGAAAACCAATAAGGTGGTACAATTTCATTGGAAGATTGTGAGGGTAGAAACCAAAAGAGTATCACGTACAGTGGCAGACTCCCAAAGTACTGAATATTTAACCAGAAATAGCGTTCAAAGACGGCCTGTGAGATCTCGCCCCATTAACAAGTGCTGAATGCGATGAGGGTACACTGGTACCAACTGTATAATGTAATATGCATCAAGTTTCGAGAGCTGTTAAATCATTGAAGGAATCAGTAATGCCAATTGGACAGACGACTAACTGGTCGAAATAGACGAACCGGATTGATTTGCACCAACTTGGTTACATGCTATATGTTTAATGCGTACATTTTCACGATGTAATAAATAATTTGACATAGAGCGCATCGTGAATAACCAAAAACACAGTGAATTTTGACGCATTTGTCCTAAGAGTGCTTCAGATATACAGAGCAATGGAATTCAATGGACTTATTTGAAAGTTTGACCGCTCAAATCGAAAAATTGTAACAAACAATCACATCAATAAGACGAATCAAAATTTTTTCAACATTGAAAACGAAGAAATTATTGAATATTCCGATATTTTTTGGTGAAGAAATATCATTGGAATGAAGGTACAGATGAAATTAATCAAATAATACATTTTGAACTTGGCTAATAAGGGCCTATTTATTTATTATTTATTTATTTATTTATTAGTGTTTCTATACAGTGTAATACATTATATTACACTGTATACAGGTAGTGAGAATAGAGCAGGAGCCCCGTAACAACATGTGCCTCACTACCTGCACATGTGCCTCACTACCTGCAACATGTGCCTCACTACCTGCAACATGTGCCTCACTACCTGCAACATGTGCCTCACTACCTGCAACATGTGCCTCACTACCTGCAACATGTGCCTCACTACCTGCAACATGTGCCTCACTACCTGCAACATGTGCCTCACTACCTGCAGCATGTGCCTCACTACCTGCACATGTGCCTCACTACCTGCAACATGTGCCTCACTACCTGCAACATGTGCCTCACTACCTGCAACATGTGCCTCACTACCTGCAGCATGTGCCTCACTACCTGCAAACACTGGTATAAGCATATACAACTATAACTAAAGCATAACTATAAGCACTGTTATAGTTTGAAAACCTGAGTACAACTCGACCTTATCTTCAAGTAGCCTACTAATAACTGGAAAGAGTTGAAAATAATGCTACTAACAACAAAATGGTAATTTCAAGTATATTAAAATATAACATTCACTGAATATCCTCATGTTCAAGTAGATACTTCTCTGAATTAAATCATTCAATTCTCTACAAAATATTGAAACGAAAAGCCGCCAGAATAGATAATGTATGTTACGAATTGCCTCTGAAAGTGTTACACTGTGAGTAAGCCCCTCTTAAAATCGCAATGCTGTTAGAACAGGAAATAAGGGTTCAACACATTCCGTGCTGGTAGTCAATGTTATATAGTAAAGGTTGATTGGAATCCCACAGGAGGATTTATTACGTTTACATTACAACTAATGTATATATACATGCACACACGTGAACAAGGCAATGTTGATTTATTATGCAACGTCAAAGGTACTATGGCACTGACAATTAAATCACGGGCGAAAATGGGAAAATAAAACTATTGTTGATTGTTGAATACATCATGGCTTTAGTTGGAGATAATGAGTTTATCCACATATTGTTGTAATGTAATGAGTAATACCGAAGGCTAACAATATGTTTACATCAGCAAATGTCAGTAACAAATTCCTACTCTATGGGTAAGCTCAAAACGTATAAATGATAGATCAATTCAGCTCAAAACGAGCTCAAAATCTAAATATTTTATACTTCGAGCCAAGTTGAATGGGTGGGGCTTCCTTGATGGAGCCAGTTTGGGATCGTTTGGCTCTATCAAGTTATCCATTATTTGCCTTTATAGGAAAGCAATGTCTCAGCATGGAGTTGTACTCCATGGTCTCAGTGTCAAGTTTTCGCCGTCAATACAATATATATATATATGTATATATCCTCAAAGACGTGGCGAGATGATATACATATTTACCGGAATGAATGTTCATCTTCTCTCGTGGATACAAGTATATCACGGTTATACCTTTATTGGTGGATGCAAGTATACATACGTATATATGTTGATTTTATTAAAACCATGTTCGACTCTGAATCTTTGCCATGCCACCAGAGCCGTGGGCAACATATGTCAGAACAAGATGGAGAAATTGTGAGATATTTTTCAATAGAATGTTAATATCACACACTGCAGAGATAGATGTATAAGATTGAATAATTTCGAGTGTCGCACGCGCTTGTGACTTTTCAGAATTGCTAATATTTTATCTGCGAACGTAACAAGATGTGATGGAGATATGGATCAATGCTCTGAGAAAGCTTAGACGAGATGTTTATACAGTGGTGCAGATCGACTGCGACGATTTTTGAGTACATGACGCTGACATCTGAGTAAATCTAGAATATAAACCAGCTCAACGAACACACTCAGCAAACCTAATCAAACCTCATTCAAATACTTCAAAAATAATTGCACATTTCCACGTCATTTTCATGGATGCATCATCATAGTCTTGTGAGGAATATCTCGGCCAAAAAATTAGATCAAATACCACATTTCACTATTTCACAGAAAAATAAAACGGAGTCCCCTGTCAGAAGTGAAGAAATGAAAAAATGTCGATGAGCAGTTACAATTATTACGATCGTAATTCACCTACAACATAAACATATTTCAAATGGATATATTGCTTGCAAATGATGTTTGTTACTTTTGCAACTTCGAATAATCATTTTTTTCAAAACGTAGAAATCAGTTTAATATATACAAATCAATGGCCAAAATGCTTACAAATTATTGTATTTATATTTAAATTTAAGTTATTACATATCTTAATACTATTTCACTAAGCAAAAACAAAATAATCAACTCGAATATAAAATACATAGGTCTATTATTACCAATATTAGCGAGAAAGTACGATATGATGGATAACAAGAATCCCACGGAACAAATAATTCTTGTCAGGGCAAAATAACTTGAAGTTTATCTGTGAACGTTGTCAACGTAGCAAGTGAAGTTGAATAAAATAAATCCAAAGAACTTGTACCTGTAAACAACTTCTAGGGATATAATGTATATACCTATATGTAGAAAGATAATTTAAAAGCATACACTAATTGTATGGCAAACTGTACACGAACATCATACAATATTCGTATGAACGCACGTATATAAGATCATATAACGAGAAAGTACATCAAACTCCATATTCCGTTCATCGTGGATTAGCTAATCACGGTAGAACGCAACCACATTCGTATAATACCTTTATCTCCAATGATCCACATTGCTGGCAGGGATATTTAAATCACGCCATATCATCGCGATCACATTTATATCAACGCGTAAAAACAGCTGATTGCAGTTTCACTTTACGTCTCTCACTACTTCAAATGAAAGAACACGAGCCAGCTGCGCGCGGCGATAAAAATAGCTTTGCGTTATTTAATACTCGATTGCATGAACAATGGAATGACGTTTGTGAAAAACCTTTCAACACAACGAAATGCATAATATAGACTAGGACTAATGAAACTGCATCACAATGTCAGATGGCAAGATAATAAACAAGAGAGAGAGATAAAGAGAGATAGAGAGAGGAAGAGATAGATAGATAGAGAGATATATAGTGAGAGATAAAGAGGAGAGAAGGAGAGGACAAGAGATAGAGAGGAGTACTACTGATGTCGATTAAAAGGCATATAAAACAAGTTTGAACAATGAGGAAATCAGACAGCAACATGTGACGTAATAATATGTAGCCTACATATTTTATTGATCAATAAAAACAAGTTGTTGTATAGGTCAGTATATGAGATGAAATGTATAGAAAATGAGATTATAAAATAACGATCTTTATCTGTTGGTGCATTAATGTACTTTTTTCCGAGGGACGGAACAAATACAAATGGAAGGGAAATATCACATATAGTAGATGTGGAGTAATTTCACAGATGACTAGTGACGGATTACAAATGTAAATAGAAAATAATTACAGAATGTTTCAATTTCGCAGAGTACTTACAAATGAAAAAGGTCAACTAATGCTTGGATAACTACGAAGATTAATTTACTCTCACACTTTACCAACGAGTAACAAAATGCCTTCTTGCCAACGGGGAATATAGAAATGACGATCGATGCTATTTTAAAAGTTATTAAACAAGAACCAACCACTCACGAAAGAGTTCATTCATTTCTAAAGTAATGTAAATTTACTATATCATTATTCCTCATTGAAATAAAGATATATAGATTACTAATATGACACAAGTAGATCACAGTTACTAGCATTCGGAACTTTCGAGCGATTCGAATATTCATGCATTACAATGGTGACAGTGCTGGGATAATTCCCGACTACGACTGATTCTGGCCAAATTCTTGAACAACGATTAGTTCAACGATCAAGTTAAACACTGTGTTGAAGAAGCTTCGAGAAAACAATGATACGTCAGGTTCATATTCTCATGTAACTAGATCGCATTGTACAAGATGGGCAAGGTATATGAATATTATGCCATGAAAATCTATCCCTTCGATTCTGAAAATTAACCCGATTTTCATGAAACTTGTTACATAAATGAAAAAAAAAATACACCTTCTACTTCTGAACTAGACACTTGTCACAAACGCAATGCTCTACGCAGTCTTTATCAGAGTGCCTAAAGCGAATGCCTCGATGAAGTAATGTGCGCCCGCATAGGAACACGCCGCGGCGTCGTACATCACAGAGTCCTGTATATCCCCGCAGCGGGCTGAGCTCTGTACTTCCCCGCAGCGGTATATATACACACACATGTTCTACAAGAGATGGAGGAAAATTCCTTTACGCTATCATTGTCACGTCATCATAGGGGAGCGCTTCAAACATGTTCAGCAAAGATTCGCGAGAAAAAGTACATCAGGGCATATATAATGAAAAGTAAATATAGATTACTGAATATGGCTAGCAGTCCTTCTTACTCAGTTCGACTATACGTTCTGTGTTGGACACTCAAGTCAAATGAGGCATATGTTCGAATCTCTCAAGCAGAGGCATGGATAGGGCATGAGCTTTTGTAAACGACATTCTTGTATCTAATTTGTAGCTAATTCAAACCCTCGAGTGTTCTTCAAGTTGTGTAAAGCACACAATAATCATCATCTACACATCCTTGTTGAAACGGAGAATATGTTTCCGCATAAGTGATTCAGAACGGTAGTTTTCAGAAATTTGGTTTCGAGATTTACTGTAATAACAGGCGTTCACATGACGCTACGCGTCATACATAAACAATCATCGTATATAACTAAACTTTGAATATTCGTTCCGCTTACACATCGCTTCAACTCGTCACTGATCAGTACAACATTGAACCAAGTTCGTGGAGTGTGTGCGAGGGCAGATCGGCGTCAGAGTCGCAAAGAAAGAGGTCGGCACAAGACAGCAGCCGCGTCATCTGTCTCTCTTCCTCCCCCACCCCTCCTACCCCACAAGACCGTCAAGCTGCCACTAACACGGCTGAAAGGGATTAAAGACTCGGGTGCGGGACTCGACGCCGACGCCTGAACACGGCCAATGACGTAATACACACTTCTAAATGACGTTACATCAAGTGACGTCACAAGTGTTGTTGAGAACTTGAAGCGTCGATTCTTGTCTATAAGAGGTTTTCACAGACGTTTAATTTATACAGCATTCAATAACTAGATGCGAACTCGATATCGATCATTCATTTCAAATAGTTTATAGAACAGTGTGATTGGCTGGATCTGTTTTGTGAATAGCCTCTTTCTGTCAGTTGGAACGACAAGAAGTGGACGGTCGGTGTGGTCACATATTAAGAAACAACTAACAACTATTGGCAGAGAAAGAACCACGGTCTCCTTCATTGACGATTCAATGTTTTAGCGATACATCGCTCAATTATACAGTAGAAACTCAGTGTATAAGTCTCAAACAGTGTGACTGACGATCACAATTAATAATAATTTGAAGTACGTTCTACATTATCACAATTAGCGTTGAGTACTAATTTCTTCATACATAAAGTCATGTATAGGAAGATCGATGATATATTTTGCGTTACGATGGTTAGGCCTTTTTTCAATCTGTGTGATGCAAAGTAACGAGGTACAAAACCCACAAAAACACACACACACACATATATATATATATATATATATATATATATATATATATATATATATATATATATATTTGAAACAATCTGTGTGAAACACAATTGAAATAATATATTGCGGTTGTTTGAATGCTTGTGTGGACATGAATCACACAATAATTTCAACATATGTTTTCAGTTCCACTTCAGGCTGATTATACTTTGGAGAAACTAAGAGTCTGGAACAACCGATGGAGATAATTTTATTCGAATTGTTATTCGAGAGAATAACTAGATTATTATTGTAGTTGACGGTGAAAAATGCTCAAAACCAACATCTCCTGGAGCCTCTTGTTTTCCAATTACACAATTCAATCTTGCCAGTATAATATTTCTCAGTTTACTTGCAGTGTTGTCTAGGTTTCGAGAGAGCGGGTAAGTTCTCGTCTCGAGTGTTGGTGAAACTGACAGATAATGAGTAATTAATATGAAATTGGTTCGGAAGCAAGTCGAAGGGTGCAAGCACAAGGTCTAGAACAGCAGTGGTGAAAAAGGAAATAAATTTCCCCCTAAATGTGTTTCTAACGTATTTTTAGTGAGCAACTTTTCCGCGAGCTAACGGAAAAACATGTCTTCGAACCAATGATGTTACAATTTTTTTAAGATTAAACGAAGACGTTTTCATTTTCCATATTTCTTCCTCTCTCGTTTTTTCTTTCTTTTACTTTTTACTCTCTTTCGTTTTTACACCCTGCTTTATATAAACTCCATTATACATATCCGTTCCTTCCATTTATTTTACTCTCTATAATCTTTTCCTCGATAAAAAGAGAGGCAGCAAACTTCTATGCGAAATATTCACTTGAAGTAAAGTCTTAGTAGCTTTCTTTGGTTCCAATGGTGTTACCCCCTCGTAATGAAGTTACAACATATATATGACTTATAAATACACACACACACACACTCACACATATATATATATATATATATATATATATATATATATATATATATATATATATATATATATATATATATATATATATATATATATATGTATATTACACACACTCAAATATATATAGATATATGGAGTGAGAGTGAGAAAGCTTATAAAGTATCAGAAAAAAAACATAAGAGGAAACGAGAAGTAGAAAAAAATTCAAGGAATATTTCAAGTCGTTTCAGAAAGTATGGAGAAAAAAATGTTGATGTCTCAAACGACCAATCAAAGACGACAAATTTCCTTGACACTTTTCATCAATTTCCTTTTAGACAAATGAATAACAGCAGATTAACACCTTTTCCATGTTCCACGTCTAAAAGCATCCAGACGTGTCTCTAGTCTCACTGCATTGTATTATGTGTGTATCAGATACGTAGGTATATATCATTGTCTCCAAAGGGACTTTTTAACATATTCATCTCGTTTTTTACACACTGCTGAAAGACAAGCATAATACCATAGTCGGGAAATGCACCAACTTGACACTCCCCGCATATTGAGAAGCGTATCATCTATTTTTAGATGGCAGTGAATCATGAAGTTTATTTTATAATAACCTTTACGAATATGATGACCAACAGATAAACATCAATAGATAATCTAAGTATCAATTAAACTGAGGTTGCAAATTAAATACCAAAAAGAAGATCCCCTACCCACCTCCATTCCCCCCGGGTACATCTGCAATTAGTTTATCATTCTATCAGTAGAAAGTACGACACTTAACAGTCGGAAAGTATTTCACGTAGTCAGGGGTTAGAAGGGAATGGACATAAAGTAGAGAGGAATCAGTTTGATTTCAACATGTGTTGATAATTCTTGAATAAAAACTCCAAAACGACTGCATCTCATTCGCAGTTGTTAATATCTTCAACATTGCCAGTTGAGTTTCGCGGTGGACTTTATAAGATTCGAGATGCATGTGTTCATTCTGTCACTGGAATATTACGCCGATGGATGTACGATAGACTCGTAACGATAGTAATTGAACAATGTTATTACAACGTCAATGTGTAAACTAGAAAGGACGTACGTAAAGTAAGGAAATTAACGAGTCACAAATTTAATTAAAAATTTTACAATTTTAGGAAAAAACTTTATATGAAGTTTATAATTAAATATTTTCGTAACGTGCATAACTGCTTAGCAAAGTGTGAATTAATTCATGGCTTAACAAAGTTAGATCTTGACTATGCATTTCAAAGAAAAATATTTCTTTTAGGACTTAAATTCCTCGTCAAAGTATGCATGCATCTTATCTCTCCATACAAAAATGAGAGAGAAATATCTTATTCATTATGCAAAAACAGGTGATAGATCTACTGAATAATATTTTTGAGTGGAATTTGCAAGTCTTGATGCGGAGATTATCTTATTAATAAATAAAATGAGTGACACAAATGTAGTCCTGATTTATGTACTGTAATTTATATGTTTTGATATCTTTCACTTTAATGGTTTCTAGTACTAGAAGTGGGCCTACTACCGACATACATCTCATATTATGATCTATTCTAGTTTTGTTCCTCATTATTGAATGACAAGCGCCAAGCTGATAATGTATACAGATGTTACTAGGATGTAGACCTCAATAGTTTGTGAGAAAGACCAAGGAGATCATCAAATATTCGACGGAATGTTATACCCGAAACTAATGTAACTACACAGTTCTAAGTTGGAAGACGAAAAACGAATAGAATATTTTTCGTTCGGATTGGGTTTGCCTCAAGACCTGTGGAGCGAGAACATAAAATGAAAATACAAAAAACAAAACAGACTCGATTTTGACCTAACGGAAGAAGTCTTCACATACGCTATAATTCAACTAAAAACTGGGAAAATGAATCTACTTTTCAGAATTCTTGCTTTCATTGTTCCTGATAAGCATATAACTGTTGCATGTATCGCACCACACTGTGCATGCAGTCCTACACGCTGACGCCTCTTAATACACTAATTATCCATCACGTCACTTAATGAACCAACTAAAAGCAAGCGTCGCGACGCCAGCCTGTCATCGCAAGCGACGCTAAATGACGTCACAATTAATTACATCGCTGCGGTTGTCACTCTTTCATTAACCGCTCACAAAAGAGCGGCGCGACCTTCTCACGAGCAACAATCAAGCCGGCCGTGGTGGAAGCCGTGCAAGATTTAAATGGCCCAGTGAAACATCTTGTCTGAAGAAGTTTTATTAATGACCGGGACAAGGTTTCGAGGCTACTTGAGATGTCACAGCGTATAAATCACACAAAATGAAAATGCAGTGAGTGGGAAATGAAATTAACGGCTTAATAATTTTAATTCGGCATTCATCATTTCTGATTTTTATGTATCATCAGTTAGTTAGTGTTAGGGTTTAAAGGCGCGTCGACAGCGAGTTCATTTTGCGCATCATTAGGTGTACTAATTATTTATGTATTCCGGTAGATTATACATTGTCAAATATTTAAATTGATGAATTCCATGCCCTCTCTCTTTATTTCTCTCAGTTATGGTTATAAAAACATAATTTTATGAGAAAAAAATATATGAAGGTAAATCACATTATTGGTGGAGGTGCCGTTTTTTTTTCGAATCAATTACAACGGAGCGCCTGAAGAGCGTATACCGGAATAACGTCGACTTGTTTGTATGACATTTTACAACTATCCATTGCAAAGTACCCCGAAGTCAATGTCACACTACTGGATCGACTTTATTCCGGTATACGCTCTTCAGCGCCTCCATTACACGCTAATAATTCTGCCTCAACATCAGAAGAAAATGTAGGTTTAACCTAATATATGCGAGTACATATTACTATTTGGATCTGGGTAATTGTTTTTCAAATTGTATCTAGAACTAAATCTAGATCTTATCCACTTAAAAAATCATTTATTACGATAAAAAAACGAATTCTTTAGACAAAACATTGGGAGGCATACGCGGCTTCCCAGTAAAACGCTGGAGGTATGTATTGGCTTCTCCTCATCAACCCTCCTTGCTCGATTAACACCACACATTACAAAAGTAAATATATTAATAATATATTAACAAAATATGCTAGTCATATCTCTATTTCATATACCACAGACGTTTTTAATTATTTACAGCATGTCACGATCAATAGAGCATCACCGGCGATGTATGAAATGATCGACAGTTCACATACTTGAACTGAATTCTGTCAATCACGTGAATTAAAGTGAATATTCCTTATTTGTGATGGTAAATGTCAATTAGAGAACACTAATATTTCCTAGAAATGACGGACATTCAATTCAGAGACAAATATCAAAATGTGATTGCATGTACAGGAATAACACCAAGTTTTAATGTTGTGGCACCACTTCATTACTTAACGGGGATCTAGATACAGGGTTAACATTTTTCATCTCGTTGACCATTGTTAACATGCCATCAACTATCGAAGCGACGATCCGTTCAGATCGATGTAATATAGTTGATTGAATGTAACATAACAATCTGAGCAGTAACTTATGAGATACTGATGATCCATAACGAACACTGGGTTACTTGTTATATGTATATTATTATTTGTTAAGGTTGTAAAAATATCTGGTTTACTAATAATACACATTCAATCTTTCTCCACCTGATTTGAGGATATGCTCACTAGCACTTTCGTTAATGTGTGTCTGAATATAATGACCTCTTTATGATCTTGATTTCTTGCACTCTCAAGGTTGAATGATCATCTATATATGTATCACATCACCCTGGTGGGAACATTTTCCCTGCGCGAAATAAGTTCGTCTTAAATATACCCGCATGTGTACAAATCGAAACCTTATATAGATATATATATATATATATATATATATATATATATATATATATATATATATATATATATATATATATATATGCATGGCCGAACCAGTCCACATTGTAATATTCAATATCATTTGACAGGTAACAAGCAAACAGAAAAAGACGTTAATACAACTTTTGGTCCACGCTCTACATTCACGCTGTTGATTCCGAACGAGCATGATTGAAATGATGACGTGTGAGGGCGGGATCGATACTGTGATTTGTATTAATCAACAATTCACGTGGGTGTACACGGACACTGGAAGCAATCTATCAAAGTGCGGACAAAGTTATTGGAAAGAAGTGCAATGCTGTTGCACGCGCTTGCAGCGCTGCAGGTCCGCCGAGCGGCAGGCAATCGAACTAAAAGCGAGCTTCGCACTCAGTGCTGTGCACGCACGCAATCGTGAGTACGGGGCACTAGTATGGTTTTTTGAAGTGGCTATTCGTTGTACCGGAAGTTGGTTTAAGGCTGGTTTTAGTTTAGATAGAATTAGTTTGGGATGTTTTTTTGGTTAGGTTAGATTCATTAAATTAGTTGGATTGGGTTGTTTAGGTTAGTTTGGGCTGCACACAATAACAACGAGTACGCCTGTTGAAAATGCTGGAAATTATGTTGAAAATTAAAATATGGATGAATTAACTATTAACTATGGTATTTAAATGATGGTGATGATTTGAAAGAAAGGGATGATTTTTCAAATAATAGACCTACACAACAGAGACCAAATGAGGGAATAAAGCAAATGTACCTGCAACTCTTTCGTTTGTTCATTTTATACGGAAAGATCAATTTATGTAGCTTTATATTATGGGATATTATAGGATATGATTAATTATAAGTACTAAAGGATCAAAATAATAGAAAACGATCATATGCTATAGGCCTACAGAATTCTTCAAGTATTTTTTCATTATTTATTGTTCATTTACTGATATTTGAAAGCAGTTATACTCCTCCACATTTTTTTGTTCAATTGTCCTAAATAAATTACGAACAACTTTTAAACTATTTCCGACGGAAAAATACAAGAAAAACATAACATACATACGGAAGTAATAATCTCATACAATACACTTCCAACTTGTGCATGTTCCCAACTAAACTGGCTTCCAGAAATACCGAAAACTTTCAACTTTACACCCAAGTGTTATAAAAAAACTTCATTAAATCACCTCTATTCATGCATGGTTTGAACTAGCAAAAACAAACCAAAACAATACCTCTTCTTCACTAATACATGCACGGCACATCACGGCTGACTATAAATAATTCACGTAACAAACATAAAAAACATCGATTATTCCAACACTCGAATATGCTATATTACTTAATTAGAGTTTATCTGTATCATGACATCAGAGAAGGAGAGCAATGTATGAATATTTCCAGGTTACATCCTGTGTTATTGCGCCTGTCAGGGGAATAAAGGAGAGGAGGGAATCAGGATTTACTCGATTATTTGAGAAATTACATTATAAAGTATAGAGCTATGGAGGAAGTGATTAAGGTCGATCCTAGACTACATTAACGTGTAATAAGTACAGTAACCTGACAAAGTTGATCTGCATCGAGGGATTCAACTATTGAACAATTATTAACATGCAGACGGATAGAATGCAGTTGGCGTTGTTTCGTAATCAACTGACTGTCATAATAATTGAGAAATGAGAAATAAATGAGATATATACATCATTCACTAAACTAATTCTTTCGACCTATTAATATTGCTCGTAATAATGTTGCTTCGATCATGATTATGCGGGCCAATGCTGATAAAAATAAGAACATAACTTTCACTGAGGGTTAACAAATTGCCAATGTAGAATATACTGAACTGTCGATTAAAACAGGTATTTGTTTTAATCAGATTGAATCTCAAATTTCGTAAATTATTATATGATTTCCCATTTTGGTCGAATCAAAGAAATACAAATATGGGAAATGTTATCTTTAATTTTATTCTAACGTGAATTTATAGTTTGAATCTATTCGGTTCATATGTTTTTTCCCGGAAAACTTTCTGTGAAATGATTGTGAACTAAATTTTGTTCATATTTATACCTACCTATCGGTATGATTATTTTAGTACAAGCGATCCATCAGAATGTATAACTTGCACTTAAAATCGCTGCATGTTGCTATCTACAGGGTAGTTCACTGTTATACGGCGAAGAAGTGCCGTGGAAGATGCACTTCCGATGCATTTCCGATGTACTTTTAATGCACTCTCGCTAAAGTTGTTCCGGTAAAAGCCGTGTGCAATAGCAATCAATAGCTAGCAAACAAAGCGATGATAAAAAGTGATGTGATAAAAGTTAATAGAGTTGAAGGGAACAACATGTTTTCTGTGATAATCCAATAGTGTACGCTGTCTTTCCTGATCACACAAGAATAGCATGACCGAGTTACTCTATTAGATAAAGACACTCCCTGCGATCATAAGGCTAATGCAACATAACTCTCAATAATGATTGAAAAAAAAGTGAGATAACAACGATATATTTTCACTGATTTATATGGCAATCGGTCAACAAATAATGGTCAAATAATATATATTTTTCAATAGTCCATGAAGCGGCATATTAGGTTTTTGATGATAACATTTGAACGGTATGAGATATTGAAATTCTAATAACGAGGAAACACAGATATTTTCAATACCTTCAAGACGGTGTAATAACTATTTATCTAAAATCGCATAATTGCCAGGCGCATAGTTTAAAAAACGTGTTTTTTCAGCCGTATACGCCTGACAATCAGACGATATGAGTTATGAAGTTAAATTTCATACCGTCTATAAAAAGGTACTAAAAGTATCTATGTTTCCTTATTATTAGAATTTTGATACCTCATACCGTTTCTTAAGTTATCAGTAAAAAACTAATACTCCGTTAATTCGACTCCCATGTACTCCTAAGATCCTATGTCAACCTGAACATGGGTCGGTTTTGAATAAAATCGCATGTCTCGTCATAATATGTCCTGAGGCAGGATCGTCTCCTGTCTGATCTTATGAGACGTCACAGTCGTTAGCAATGAAGATAGAGCCTCTCAAAAGTATGCACAATTTAGTTGACTCAATGTTTACATATTTTTAATATAATTTCAATTTTAAGGTTGAAGTGTTAAAACCTTTTTGGCTGCCATGTTATTATTGAATTAGTTAAAATTTTAATTCGTTTCATGTTGATTGAAAATAAATCTAAAATGAATGATTGTTGCATATTGTTAGATTTTTAACTGGGTTTATTTGACAATTCGGAATCTTTTATTTCTTTATTGATTTATCAATAACGTGCGAATAGGCCTACATTGTATTAATACAGGTGTGACAGAAATACAGCCCCGTAACTTTTTAGGCACTTTCAATACCTCTAATATATAATTATATTATATATCCGAACACGACTAATAAAATGGAAGCAAACAACATTTAAAATACAAGTAACATTCTAACAATAATACAGTTTTCAGTATAAGCATCAGACCTACAAGTCATTTATAATAATTTTAAAATAATTTTTTCATAATAGACCCAAGTTGCATGTGAAAAAGTTGCTGATGAAATTCATGACACGATTGAAATGAGTAAATAATAACAAATTATAGAACGAATTACGTTCAGAGTGAATTCTGAAATTAAATATATGTTCAATATATATTTTTTCAATTGAAACATAATTTATAATTCAACTTATTTATTTTCAGTTATGTCCAGCACCTTATAGTGTAGACCAAAGTATAGATCTAATTAATAAAATATAAAAATAAACTCCTCTTTAAACCCAAAAAAACTTGAACACACCAAGTGTATAGGTCACTTCATAAGCACACATTATCTAAATTAATATAAAATAATTACTACCGCATTAAAAACACAACTTTATACCAATTAAACCACGAGAAAGACGGACGCTCTTTTACTACTTGCCATAAACACGGTGCATTACGTGCGAGGTTTACCACAGTGTCATACAATTTCGGCAATGTTAGCGGTGTGAAATTACCGAGCTTGGTTTTTGGAAGGGTGGAGGGGGAAAGGGGGGCTAAGTGAAATAAATGCTCTCGGAAACAAGGGGGTGTATATATATATATATATATATATATAAACAGGGGGGTTAGCGAGACATTAAGGGCACACCAAGTATAAACTAAAGTTAATGTTTTGAGGGTGAGTCAAGGGGGTTAGGGGAGGTAGGGGGCAACAAACACTGTTTTACCCTGATCATGCCCTCGCACACCCACAGGACTACTTGTCATAATATATTGTGGTTATGGTCTTAATATGTATATTTAGTCGCCCTATGTCCTGACTGCTTGGTATTATGGGACTGGACACGGGAACAGAACTTTGGTATATATTATATAGTGATGCGCGCGCACGTGTGCTGTGTACCAACTTAACAACCAACTTGAAGCTGTAGAAAGTTTCCACATACCTACCGATTTTTGTTCATGATTATTTGGTTGGTACACGTTATTCTCATTTCGTGGTTACAAGAAGCCTATGTAAAGCTTGATAGGAAAGTAAAATGTATTTTCCTATCTGACTGAATCAGTCTATCTTGTGATTGATATTGCAATTTAAAATCTACAAATTCACAAATGTGAATTTCCAAATTCACAAATGCATGAATGCAAATTTGTAATTCACAAGGTATCAGACGAACAGAGAACGGACTTCTACATATGTTTAGTTCCACCATCAGGTCTTCGCCAGTGGATTGACCATTGATTTCACAGATAATGGATCAACTTAGCAAGGAAACACGGCCATCAAAACCAGCGCAAACCATATGACAACAGATGCACGATATCGACGCAATGCGAAGCCGGCCTGTTGTTCTAGCAGCGGCAACATCGGTGGCTAGGTCGAGATAAGAAGCTGTAATACCGGCCGAGCACAGCGTCTTAAGGGACGCGGCGGCGGGGATTACCAGTGCGAGATCAACATGCCACCATGATTAATGACGTCACAAAGCAGGTCAGCCGGTAAGACAGCCCCGGCAATGTGTAACACGTCACGAAGTCGAGGCGGGTCAATTCAACAGGAGAAAGAGAGTGAGAGAGAGAGAGAGAAAGAAAGAGAGAGAGAGAGATGATATGGGCTTGTCTCGAACGTTAACATGCGCGAAGTGATGCACGATTGGAAGGATGTTCAAATTGAAAACCTCAGCTGATAGGAATCTTATATACACAGATAAGAATACGTCACGTTTGAAGACACGTGAACTATCTTACGTTTTGTGACACCTCTCTATGAAAACGAATACATTCAGTAGTAAGCCGTCAGACGAAATCAATAAATTCGTTAAAATTCAATTGAATATGGGAAATAGTATTATTATAACCAAGTGAATATGTATGCGTAAGTTACATAGCTTGTATCCATGAAAGAAGGCGCGAACCATCCGTGCGCTAGTGGTGCCGGATAGGGTGGACGGTCACTCTGGTCCCTCTTATTTCATGGATACAGGTACACACAAAAACATGACGTTGCTCAGTACAAACATGCAAAAAGATTCTGCCAAATTATAATTCGTATATTTCTTACCGTTCTAACGGTATCACCAAACAAATCTTGCGTCTCTAGAATCGACTGTACCGTTATTATTCACACATCTCCTTGCCTACTCAAAATTTGAAGCAATATGTAGTGATAACATTAATATAATTCATAGCACTCAATCGTGATACCAACGGAGAAGGCCTAACGAAATACGTCAAGAGAGTACGGATTAGTGAAAGACAGAGACAGACTGATTCACGTGAACCTTAAATACAACATGTCCGAACTACTTCAAGTGTTTCGCTCATTTTTATTATTGGAACACCAATTCGATGATGAAATACACTTTGTAAAGAAATCGGCGCGTGATTGACCATGCGAACGATTGCGTACGTCTTGGATGCCCGTCCGTAACGCGTCGTTTCATCCTCCGGGGTAAGATCTTCCATCGCATTAAAAATACAAAACGAAAAAACTTTCAGTCCTTTTAATTGATAAGAGAAAACTTCTAACGCCGAGTCCCGTGTCTCGCCATTGTTTCGAACAAACTGCCATATCTTCTATCTTTCTTGAACATGCACAGAGGAAAAAGAAGGAGTTTAATTGAGATTGCACGCCTGAATTAGACTATTTTAATAAGAATGTTAAATAAGTGGAATAAAAAACGTCCCCGACATCAAATTACTGCAGCTGCTATCTCGTACATGTTGTATAAGAACTAATGATGATACAAAAAATAATGTCATTGAAAGACCGCGGGTAATTATAATATAAAATTGAGAAATAATTATAGAACAGATCTAAGATCGTAACTACGAGTTTCTCTCTAGTCAAGCGGCAGCTTGATGGGAGCCATGTCCCAAAGTGCACAACTAAACACTGATTAGATATAAATATAAACAGTAATTCCACTAAGTTCCTTTAAAACATATCAGGATGTTCGATTCGCGATTCCGACCATCTTGACAGACGGGTAGATCAGTTGCTAGCACGCCGGACTATCATTCCCTCCATGGTCAATTAGGATTTTTCGCTCTAAATTTAATTGGATTCCTTGAAAAGATTCAAGTGTACGCTCAAATCAAATACTCTTACAACAAGAGTGCAACACTCACAAGTTATCAATTCCAATTTATTATCAATTCCATTTTCAAATTTCACTTACAAATTTCTATGTATTTCAACTGTGCATATACGCAGATAAACGCCAGTGGACCCTTTGGTCACTTTTAATAGTCTCCCCCCCCAAAACCCCTCCCCCTCAGACAACAGCACGATGATAGGGTTCAACCAGAGTATTCGCTCGTCCGAACGGTCAAGCCGAAGCAATTCACTTTTACTACCAAACAAAGTTTTATCCCCCCCCCCCCCCCCCCCACCGCACGCAACGCACTTTTATGACTTGAGATTCGATTTCATGTGGAGATCGACGAGCGTCCAATATGTATGAATTCAGATCGTCTCGTGCGCCTTTCAACGTAACATCGGTTTGATATCATGACACTCGAATACACGACGGATACGTGAATGCGGAAGGGTTCACAACAACAATGGACGCACTTGACGACGTATGCATGATGCGGAAGGACACAAAACACGACTAGATAAAAGAGATTGTAAAAAAACGTCGTAAATAAAATACTTAATGAAGGAAAATTGAAAAAAAGGTTGATAGATACGATCGGGTTTATTAGGAAATCTAGGGGATTTAACACCTGCCGTTGACAAGAGTTTGTTGCGTGTTAGTATCAGTAAGTCAAGACACTGGTTTATAGTCGAGCTACGTCGGGAGTATGGGTTCGAGTCTTGCATGGGTTTTACATCGCGACTCATTCGTGTCCGCCCCAATACCAAATATATATTGGTGGGGTTCTTTGAAACAATACAGAAATCACGTCAGTACCATTACAAATATTCTTGGACTGTTGCAAATTATAGCTCCAATAATGAATAGTATACGAATAATCGAATTCAAATTTTGCTCGACTTTTGGATCAATAATTGTTCAATTGTAGAAATAATATGGAATCAAACTAGTAAAACGCTGCACACATTTCGATGATGAGGGAGACTTTCATCTAGTAATATAACTTGAACTTGATGAAATATTGTGAAAAAAAGTCATACACGTCCACTTCAGTTGTCCTTAAATCTCGAATTTGAATCTTTTAATTCGAAAATCTTTTCACTCTTCAACGAGTAATGTTGGTGTTCTGATGATGATTTTTTAAACCTTGATCATCGATTCTGAAAAAATACTTGACCGATTGTTACCTAAAACTAGGATGGTCCAAGCTAGGAGCTAGCTAATGTGCCATACAAAATGCACTTTGATTGGCCATGCCTTGCTTTCTATGAACGCATATACACAACAAACATGCAATAAAAACAATTTTAACTGAAAAGAAGTCAATTCACTTACACGCTCATCCAATCAGATTTACAGGGCATCTAGTCAACTGAAATGATCTATACTCTGTTCACCATCTATCAAATATTCCGTGTATAACGTCAATATCTTTTAGTTGTCACTTCAATGCGTCGTTATACCCAAGTACTTGTTCTTACCCAACATAAATACCTGGCACCTCCACCAGTGTGTATGCAGAAAATTCTCCACTTTTAAAAACTCGTAAAATAAAAACATTCACACATTTTCGTCTCCACTTCTGACTTTCAACATTTAAATTTAGACCCATGAGCATTTCCAGTACACACAGAAGTGAAGAGAAAACCATAAACAGTAATTATTCTATATAGTACAATGCGCAAAACGTTCGGCTAGCAACTACATACGCCATTATCTATTTTTACTCTTCATATGAAAAAAAACGTTTTTCATTTTACACGGATCGACGGATCGGTTTCAGGATGTTCACCCTTCAAAGCAACGCCTATGAATTCGGAGCAAAAAAAAGAAGAAAATTCTTGCTGTGAAATTCTGCTTGACGGCCAAGTATATTACGCTGCCAAACCCACGCGTTCCCTATCACGCTAACATAGGTCCACACAGGTATCATCACGCTTACATAGGCCCACGCAGGTATCATCACGCTAATACAAGTCCACGCGTTCTCCATCACGCTAACATAAGTCCACGTATATATTTCGCTAATATAAATCCACGCGTGTCACATAAGTCCACGCATCCCATATCACGCCACTAAAATAAGACCACGCTAACATAAGTCCATGTTTTCCGAAAAAGCATTTCCACAAAATGTAGTTCTATGCAATTTATATGATTTGCGCACGCATTGAAAACGTTTGTGAGAATGCACACTTTTTAATAGTAAAGACCTCTACACCCCCGCGCAAACAAATACGGTTGAAAACGATAGCGCGTCAATGCAACTCTATATCAAGCAGACGACAGGTTAACCGTTACCTAGGGGTGATATGGTGAACGCGAAGGGCACTGTGAAATAGCCAATGAGTATATATTCCCGCGGGAACGCGGGTCTCAGGGCCGTCGGGATGAATGAAGGATGCCCGGATGTGGGGAAGTGACAATTTCCCGCCACATTCCCTGCTCCTTGCTGGATAGACCTCCCTTCACCCATTTTTATCAGAACGGAACGTGATGATAAATACTAGGAAACACGTAACTAGCACGGAACTCGGCAAGGAATGGAAAATATCAAATATGAATTAATGTCGGGGAAATGAAATATACAAAGCAACAATAATGCTGTTTGTGATAATGATATGTATAATGCATATGTATTGTGTTGCATGGCCACATCCGTACAACTATAAATGACATGTGAAACAAGTGAAAAATGGGAAATATTTGAGACTTTTCCAACATTACACTTTGAATGAATGAATATTGCCGTTTAGCGGCACGTCAACGACGAGGTTATTTTGCGCCTAGGACGTTATAAATTGTATCCAAGACCAGCATTGTACATTTGTAAGTTTTGATGAACTTTACGAGAATATGAATGAATTAGAAACATGAACTTAAGAAAACATATGTACCGGTGTAAAAGGCTGGAGGTTACATTACGCCTAATTCGAGAGGTATATTCTACCGAAATGTTGTACTCTCGTAAATCTAGATAATTTCTTTGGAGGAAAATGAAATAATTGATATCTTATTTACTATACGGTCGTGAGAGTTGACTGCATGAAATCTTGAACGCTAACATACGTATATGGTAAGTCATGTTACAATGTGCGTGCAAATCCACGCATGAGAAAACCACACAATTTAAGAAATAATATTTGAATAAAGGTCAATGAAAAATATATTTTGCATCTCGAGGCAATTACGCTATACGTACACGTATTATACATTTGTATATATACACTCATGGTTAACGTACTTCATGAGGAGATAATTTACCCTCAAAGGCAGCTTATACTCGTACATAATTTTGATCGGCTCACTAAATATATAAGCGCTAGCTTCTTTTGAATGAAATGAAATTAGTGGAGTCGGGATTGAACTGATTTAATAGAAAATGTTCGAACCCCAAGTGAAATGTATTAATTTTCGTGGTATGAAAAATATGAAGTAGTTAAATTTAACATAACACAAATAATGGTGGAGGTGCCGGGTTTCTAGCCATTACAATAAATGAAGTGAAAAACATTCGAAACGAATGAGAATGTTCAACCATTTGAACCAACACTTAGCGAATGTAGACTACACACAAATAATGTCAGTTAATATGAAAACGCAGTACATGAGTCGTAAGATGATTGAGATACCTGCATAAAACGAAGTTGAAAGGTACGTGCAGATCTGTATTTTGAAACTCATCTATACAATTGTAACCACAAAAGAAAGTTTCCCAACTACATTATTGTAAGAACTTTTGTAAGTATATCAGAACTCCGAATATTTGACTCTTTTGAAAGACACAGTTGCGTTTTGTATCGTAAATCTAGTCATAAAAAAATTATAGTGTCTAAACATATAGCACAGTCATTCAATATAACGATAATATTTGTGTTTGTTACATTGAAAGACGACCACAGGTATGATTGGTTTCACCTGTTGGTCCTTTCAATGGCTCAAATCTGGGCTTATAACTATCGTACAACCAATGTAATCCACAAGTTTAATTGATCTGCAAAAGCACATAACACTATCCTATAGCACGGCTAATACGATTTTTTTTGAACAACTTTAGAATTCTGAGTATCATCTGATGTTCGAAAACCGCGAAAATTTCAATTTATTCCGAGAAAACATATTTTCAAATTTTCCTCTCTGGGTTATTCTTATAGGATCGGAATTTCCAAACGCTTTTCTCCAAAAGTGTTCAATCAAAAGCGTCTCGATCAAAACTGCAGTCTCAAGTTGGATATTGACCCGTGCATGCCAATTCACATCACAATTTGTATTTCCGTTTGAAATGTAGAGAGCGAAAAAAAAGGGTTTTGTCAAGTACGGTAAAATCGAGTCTTTCCTTATATACTCCTCCAATTATTCTGAATAAACAAATTATTCAGAAGATGAAACGTTCAATAGGCCCACATGTACAGTATAAGCAGATATCGCTTCTGTTATAAAAAAAACAGCCTCAAACATATTACGTGCTTTTCTTTTATGTTTCACAGTAATCTGACAATACAATCTGCTTATACAATCGAAAACACTTCTTGATAAAAACATATATATTACCGTCCGTTTCTCTTGGAAGCCAGTATAATATTTCGAGTCAAACTCTCTATAAATATATCAACTAAGCGCACGACACACGCCTATACGCAATCCATCCATCCACCTTACTCCTTCCGACCATTCCATTTGATTCCAGGTATCCGTTAAATCCAGTCGATATTTCCAGGTATATCCAGGTCACCAAGATCTTAGTACGAAGATATAAATCACACTATAATATTGACGTATAAAATAGAAATACAAAGTCTAAACATCCAATACATAACATATCCTTTAGGGTTTAGTCTCGAAGCCAACTCATTGATTTCAAAAATCCAGACACAAATCGCAGATGAAAAGAGAATATAATATAAGAATAAAAAGAATGATGTTCTCCTCCATATGAAATACAGCCTATCTACTTTCATATATAAGTCAAAAGAGCACGGTTCCTATATATATATATATATATACCTCGTATAGGCGTCTTTGTCTATCGCATCGCGTTCAGTCGCATGTTCTATCTTCGTCGTGCCTATTTTAATATCCTGGTGGCGTGAGGCCGCGGGTGTTGGGAACAGCCCTCGCTGGCTCTGCTGTCATTGAAGGGTGATGATATTTCACCTCCCCTTTCCCTCCCCCCTCCACCCCCCTAGTGGCAAGCTAAAGGTGCAGGCTACGAAAACAAGCGACCGGAAATTATATAGCCTATAATCGTGGAGCTGTTGGTGGATAGTGATTTCATTTGTTAGATCCCCACGCAGCTGTCAGTTGAATGGGAAACTATTAACTGATTTTATGAATATTGCTGGATGACAGTTAAAAGACAGAGCGTGATTTTATTTCACTGGAAGTCGAGAAGACAAACATTTAGCTACATGCGAAATGAATCGATGGATCGAAGAAAGAACATGCGAACGATAAGTTTTTTCTCATATCCAAATGTCCAAGAGTAACAACGTATATAGCATTACATTTGATCTAAAATGGTTGTGCGTACGTTGTGCGTGGTTGTACGTATATGTCAGTTGTGGTTGTACGTTGTTGTGGTTGGCCTATAATTCAAGAACTCGAGAAAATGAAACAATAAAGAAATTTGATCAAGTCGTTATGAGTATTGATGTACGAACATACATGCTATATTTCCACTTTATAATGCGAAGTATAGGTAATCTCTTCTGTGAGTAAAAAATATTTAACAATATAAACCTATCTCATTATACCGTTTGATAAGTACATGGATACCTGGTCTTGAGCACATTCAAACACATACAAATAAATTAAACGACTTGAAAATGAACATTCAAAAGATTCTCTATGTAATACTCTTCTACGACTTACTGTGTATTGAAGCTCTGTAAAAATAGAATAAAAATTGAATACATACAATCTTTTCGTCTGGCTCTTTTGTTTTACGCGATGTTTATATCTTATGACGTCACGATCAATGGACGATCGTCTGATTCGAGCCATTATGATGTCACGTATATCGAGAGTCCCGGATGGTTAAGTCTCAAAGCGTATACGATGTCAACGCCGTCCCCAGAAGAGACCAGACCTTTTGTAACAACCTCACGGCATCAAATGAGATATTAAGACTTATTCATTCCATTTTATAATACCACTACCTACAGTGAAGTTTGTGCTGCATCGGTCGTTATGAAGTCGAAAAATGGAGAAAATAGTCGTTTACAAGAAGAGTAAAAAATATTATTGATGTTATATTTCATTTTTGATATTTATTACTATACTTCGTTTAGTAAGTCAAGGAAGTCACGAAGGATTTTCTTGGCTTTCTTGTTTCCATTAAGTAGCATTATGATGTACACTAGCGATCACGAAAAATTGACTTTGTCGAAATTTAAATATAAATCAAATTTGCTTCTATACGTATATTTTAACACAGATTTTTTCACACACAATACGTCGAATGTGTATGTACGGTGTACTAGTTTCAGTGCGTATATTTGTAAATAATTGTTCTTCAACAGCTAGCATTGTTACGTAGCTTGATCGATTACTCTATGCCACCGCAAGGGTTCATTATGGACTATTATCATAGTCAAAAGATATACTTTCATCTTTTGCCTATGCTATTATGTATAAACTGATAATGAAACATAAACAATCGAGTAAACGCATGTTATATATTTGTATAGTGTATCGATTCACAACATAAATGTCCCACATTATCACTGTCTATTCATTATACAGTTTACCAACATTGTCAACAATTCGTGACATGGCATTTTGACTCGAACATAGCATGCAAATAAACTTATAAGAACTCATTAACACTGGACATATAAGATAAATTATATTGAATGTTCCACTCGATGAAGATAATATAACATCAATTGGATGAACGTAAGCGAACACTGCCACGCAGTTTAAATCGGGTCTCATTTTAGTGTACCCTCAATTACGATCGGTCACTTGAATGTAATTTTGAAAACTGTATGAAATTTTGAAGGTTGAAGTTTTAAAATATTTCCACCCATCAGGGAAGAAAAGCTGAAATTATTTTCACCCGGACAAATTTAAAATGTGCATGTTGTGAGTATGTAGAAAAGTGACAAAACGTTTGTGAGCATCGGGCAAACGGATTGAAAATCAAGGTGTGTATTACACTTCGTACACATTTCTCGATCATCTTACAACGCATTTTCTAGGTACTTTACATTATACATCGCAGTGGATTCACGAACTCTACATCGGTATATAATGTAATAATTCCAAGTACAATAATTTTAAAATGTTTAAATGTACCACAAATAATTTCGTTTCAAAGTTTCATATCTTTCTTGCTCACTATTCAACACGCATTGTATAACGTTTTCATTTCAATTCGAATTGAGTCATTCATGCAATTTTCATGTATGTGTAAGTGTACAATTTACCCGAACTGCTCACAGGTATGCTATAGCAAACTCCTGAGATGCCAAGTTGCTAGTTCCTAGTTGTAGGCCTGCCTTCCTCAATGGACCATATATCTCTCCAGGACTGTGTTACTTCATCCACCTTCCTCACATTCCATAAATAATCCATCAATTAATGTCGCTTCCTTGTCTCTGCTTGTTCTTCGCTAAATACTCCGCGGTAGAAATCTCAGTGCTAATTTGCATTTCAAACTCGTGATTAATTCAACAACAAAACTATAGCATCTCTCTCTCTCTCTCTCTCTCTCTCTCTCACTCCTGTCTGAATCAACTACAACTTCGAGAACACCATTAGGGCTGATCTGACCTATACGTACGGGGTTCACTAATGTCGGCGCAGAATTACGTCTTGAGAGGTAGCGAGGACATCTTCAGCTATATGCACTTTGTATAAGTAAGTTTATGCTATATATATCAAGTGGAGGCAATGTTGCGAGTTGAATAACAGAAGTCTATCGGATATGACCAATCAAATGTACTCATGTGAAGGATGTAAAGCTTGAGACAGAAGTAAAAATCCCATTTTCTGTTCATCTGATATACCTGTTATATCACATGGTTGACAAGTTGAGCAACGTCGAAAAGGAACGTTTACTTTTGGTTCAAGCTGAAGCCAACTTACAAGTATCAAGTAAGCCTATAAGTACACACATGAAGTATACATACATAGATATATATGTACACATATAATTACACTTTTGGTTCAGGATCTCATATCGAGATATTCAGAATATAATGGTCAAATCATAGAAGTTCCATCTCTACCGGGATCCGAACAGCACGGCACCTTTGAATTTCCAGCTCAATGCTTCTCCAACTGAGCTGCCGAGACATAAATGGCCCGGGTTCGCATCCCGGTCGAGACGAAACTCTCAAGATTCGACTGTTCAATCCTAAAGATGAATATATATATATATATATATATATATATATATATATATATATATATATATATATATATTGTAACTAGCCATGTTTTTTGAATTTTGAATTTTTCCGAAATATGAATTACACATACAATACGACTCCCTACCCGACTGATAATTAATCACACCAATGAGATATCGCCTTGGCCATTGTCTCCCCTCACTCTGCCCTTACAGTAGGCCTATGAACATGCATGTTCCACGCTTCTTGCCCGATATGCGAGACACTGGAGACCATTGTGTTCGGTGTGTTGATCAGCATGCAGCTACATTGTGTCAGCGATGACACATTGGCTACAACCTAACGGCTGAAACTTGTCTGGTCTGGAAGCCTAACAACTATAGGAACCTCTCACCCAGTAGCCGTATGGTAAGTAGCCCAATAACATGACAAAAACAAACAAACAGAGACGTATCTTATAAGTGAGGAAGAAGACGCAACGACGCAGAGGAATTCTGTTGTGAAATAATCGCTTCTCATTCTTTTTTCTACCATATTGTCCTATTTGTTGTATTCACTGGCGTCGGGGTGGGAGGCAGGGGGTCATTTCCCCCCTGCACCTAACTTTTGGCCAAGGGGTGGCAAGGGGAGGCAAGAAAAAGGTCCTGCAAGACTCAATTTGTCTCGTTGTTTCCTGTTGAAAGCCACTTTGTTAAAATTTAATGTCATTTTTTAAAATTTTATTTGTTCATTAGCTTCATTAACTTATTTGTTCCCCCGCGGGTCTCAATCGTTGGGCTTGCTCCCCCCCAACCTTTCGAAGTGTTCCGACGCCCCTGGTTGCATTTCCTATTGATTGTAGTGAGAGCGTGAACTTGACAGTTTCAAAACAGTCAAGGCGTAAACAAGAGCATGTGTAACATAAAACCGAACCACGATTTATTCCAGTATAGAATTAAAATGGGAGATTTCGCCATCCTTATTTAATGACGAATGCATATTTGGGTTTAACGGTACGTCAGCGACATGGTTATATCGACGTCGTATATGTTTCTACCGGAGGAATTGCATTGCACTTATCAAAAGCTTACATTCTACAGTTGACGAAAGAAAAACCTATAAACAAAGAACACGATCGACTTTTCTCCAAATCCAGATGTCAAAAGATGAGATAAATATGAATAAGAGATGCACAAGATACGTCACATACATAAAGAATAGGAGTAGCCCCTCATCTTCCCAGACGTATTATAACGGAACATAAGACGGGACAATTTTACGAATAAAAACACGGAAAAGAAAAACGTAAAACAAAGAATGGACTGAAAACAGTCATGTCTATACTTGTCTGCACTAGAGATGACGGTTCCGATCGATCTCCCTCATCTTTTTCAGCAAACAGCGAAAGCGCTATTTTGATAATGAAAACTTAAATGAAGTACTATTTTTGGAATGTACATGGGGTCATGGATAAGATTGATTTTTTCAGATTTGACTACAGAAACTTAATGAGATGTATAAAATATAGTCGACATCTACATGAAATTTACTTTCTGAAATGATGAAATAACGCGTCTATCCCTATACTGTTCATTTTGCACATATCGATTGGTTTCCATAGTCTTAAACGAATCCTTTTCCATAACTCAAATTTGAGACAACATTTCGATACTGAATAATTAATTCACTTGTGTAGGCCTATATCATTCCATCAGTGCTTTAGCTGGTGTGCTGAAGAATACTTGCAGCCGCACGCGAGCCTTTTCCCATCAACTATGCCATGTTGGAGTATTGTGACAATTTCAAGATACGACAATAAAAATCAATTGCAAAAAGAAAACCATAGTTCTAAGAAATAACCTACCACAACTTGATTGATTATTGAACCGGTATATCAGTGGCTAGCATTCAAACAGGAGACCGAGGTTCAATTCCCGCCAAATTTTCTCTGTCCGTTATGTTATTACTGGGATGGTTCCTTAACAACAGGCGACAACCGACTGTTTCCCACTATCCGGAAACACAAAATTAAATAACCTTCCATCTCTCCTACCGATCACCACATTCATCATTCACCGACGCCAATACATATTGGTCGTTACTAGAGTACGTCTCCAGGGCCAATATGAATATATACAAAAAATATTAGTTTTCACAATAATTGTATCACACCATATCGTCTAGCATGAATAAACAACAGTCCCGTAAGATATATATATATATATCCTGAAAAAATCTCGCCTTCCCTACTATCGTGCCCGCGGGTGATTCGCGCCCTTATCTCTCGTGGACACAAGTTTAGTATCAGACACGAACGGGTAGCGCGAGCTGAAGTGCACCTCAAGTCGGTGGGGTCCACGTTGGTACACGGGTACGTGATGGAAGTCACTAAGTGACTCATAGGTGGCTCTCGATGAGTTGAGACACGGAGTCACTACGTACGAAAACCACGTCATTCGGGCCACGAATGGCTCGGCAAATGCGTTTAGGGCTTTAGCTGCTGAGAGAATGTGCAGAAAGGTATATTCTCAGCGGGGGTTGAAATGGAGCGTGCGTGCCATCTGAGTAGATGTTGCATACGAATAAAACAATACGTGAGGTAAAGGAAGTAGAATACAAGTACTAGGATACAGAAGATGAAAATATGGCACCTCCACCGATATTGAATATTTGAATTCTGCATTCTCGAAAAGACAAATTTCATGTAACGCAAGAGAAAGAACATCAAACAGCAGACAATAACTGAAGAAATCGATTCTCTATTCTTGTCCATTATTGACTATTGATGTTATATAGGCCTATTATCGATGAAGAATTACAAATAAAAATGTCGACCCTAGCCACCCTGATAGCAGTGAAGTCGGTGAGTGACGTCAAGGGTAGACGAGAAAGAGAGAGAGAGAGAGAGAGAGAGAGAGAGAGAGAGAGAGAGAGAGAGAGAGAGAGAGAGAGAGAGAGAGAGAGAGCGAAAGAGAGAAATGGAAAAAAATGTCTTATACATCTGTTGCTGAGCAACTAAATACACAACCGTGCCACAAGATATTTTACCAATGATAGATTTGATTTCAATAAACAGTAAACATACACTCATTACACCGATCAATCTACACGCCCTTGATGTTTGATTTCCTATGATGTCTGACAATTGCTTATAAGCATACACCACCGGCATACACTGTCCAGAGATGACTGCATTGTACCGATTTAGTTAGCTCTTCAAAAGACACGTAGTTCTCTTAATGTGACTTAACGACCTCACTTACAGTTGGATTAAATGGGGGTAGGCACGTGAATGAACGGTGGATAATAGAATAAAATAGTGAGGAACGGAACGGTGAAAGAACGTTTAGTAAAACACATGCCTAGTACGGGACTCGAACCAGTGAGCGTCTGGCTCAGAAAGCGTCAATTTAGGCCAACCAAAAAGATTTAGGCTTCTTGTCGGTTTGGACATTTTCATTAATTTTCCACAAAATCTTACTCACATCAAGTTTCAATTGAATCACAATCGATAAAGATCTCTACAAACTCAGTTTCAAACATTCGTGCATACGCTATATGGGTTAGTCTAGTGGTCATGGTCACCCCTGGCTGCGTGGCCTCGACTAGGTCACGTGTGTGCAACGCGGGCCTCGGGTCAAGTCATTACAATGCGCTGCACTGGGGTTCCCACACAGCACAGCAGCCACGCCGGCAGGTCAAAGGTCGCTCGAGATGGATCGCGAGCGTGATTAGATACGGGAAATAGAACGTCTTTCGCTATCCAACGACAAAAAGATACAGCCCCTGCAAGCATATTCGATACAAGCAGCGAGAACTGGACGAAGGGATTTAGGACAATTTTCAATTTGGTACAAGAGGATTTCTTCCCTCTTATATATCCCCTAGACAGCGATGATCGAGTAGATGTGTGTAGTTATATAATGAAATATAACTACATTCCTGTAAACAAGCTAGGTTTCTTACATAAGTACACTCGCAGTCACATAAAATGTTTGTTTTCCAAAATTTGAATTTAATAAAATCTACACCTATTTTATCTGGGATTATCTCATACACCGTATAAGTGGATTACACATGTACGTTATCTGCTAGTTTTAGTGCGTATATAATGTGAGGATTTTTTCTCTGGATGTATTTTAATGTGGCCAGATCGACCACTTTATGTGACTGGAAGTGTACATGACCGCTTTACGAGCACACGTACACTTGTGGTCTCATAAAGTGGTCGATCGAGCCAGATTGTAATACACCCGGATAAATATTTACTTGTTGAAACAACATCGAAATTTTGATATAGGCTACAATAATTGTTTTCTAAGTATTGCTAAGGATGAATTAGTAAGACCGTTTAAAAGCGGATACTTTTGGTTGTTGAACAATTTCGAAGCAGTCTCGTCTCAAGATATGAATAATTATGTACTAACAATTTCCATTTGTTATCAATGAACTTTTTTCAACAGGACTGCGTTGTCTGTGATCATTCTTCTTCGCCGTAGTATCAAGTATTATAACTCCCAAATTGTCCGGATCAGAAATGTTCAAGTATACGAATAGATTTGTTCGCAAAATATTGTTATAGAATATGTACTGACATTATACACATCAAACTAGCAGCCAAGCAGAAAATCTATCGTTTTTCCATCAGATCCTGAGATCGTAGATACGGGCCTGCGCACCACGCACTGCTACAGAAATTCAATGTTACAATTTTTTTCTTGTTGAAGAAACCGAGTAATTCAATAAAAAGTCTATCAACTCTAGGATAATTTTATGGTCTTCAATTAATATGAGATTCTATCTTTATGAATTCAATTAGTTTTAAGATAATACGTCAATGAATTCCAAAGAATGTAATGAAATTCATTGAGGTAAACTGAATTCACAAAAATAGAATGTCATATTAATTGAAGAGCACAAAATTATATTGGAGCTGACATACTTTTAACTTCTTATTCAATTACACTAGTTCGTGTACATAGAAGAAAAAACAGTATAAAGATGATTTCTCTAGCACCGCGCATGCTCCCTCTTAATGCACATTATCAGTTCCTCGCCCGTTGCAGATCATTATGTGAACCTCCATTACGCTACAACATGTATTATTCAAACATTGTACAAATATATATGTTCATATGTTTATAAAAGAACACTATTCATTGGCGATATTTCTCCGCACATAAGAAAAGTTTCGCCAGCAAAAGTTTCGTCCTACTACAATAAAAACCCACGAGAAGCTATTCTCCACTCAAGCAAACACGACGGAGAAAAGTGAAAAAAAAAGAAACGCAAGTTTTGCAAATATTATTTCCTTGTCAAATCACAAGCACGAGTGCCATTTCATTGTGCCGCCGAGTTTTCCAGATTGTTATGCTCTCATCGGGTACCGGTATGTGGGTGCACAGTCGGTGAGATAGACGACTACATTGCCACGGACGCATCTAAGATTTACATATCTTTATCCACGCGCGAGGCTTGGCTCCTTTGATATCTTCCACACAGAGCTGGGAAGGATCTCTGGATCGGTATGAATATTGATCTGAGTACAAGAGAGTCTGTTAGCATAACGATGTATGACTAAGTTAGATAGCGAGCAATATCATCGCAAGTTCCGAATAATTATTGTCAACACATAGCAATACGATGTAAGGTGTAGAGAGATGACTTGTTTGTCAGGTTAACCTAGGTTGGAATAGGTACATCAGGGTATCAGTTATTGTTAACAATCAATACGGTTACTATAGCAACTAGAATAATTGATGGTAGACTAACTAATACTGAAGTTGTGATTGGAGAACACAATTTAGGATAGATTGTTGTCTATTCGTCATACAAATACATCACTAAAACAGTTTATAGGCATACTTATAATGTGTTCCGGACTTTTGGAAACTGAAAAGCTTTCATATGCGGCGGAAAATTATGGTCACAGACAGCGCAGTCCTGGTGTTGAAGTTCATTGTTTTCAAACAATTAAAATGGGGTGGTAAGATCACCCTTGTGGTGCCCCGTCTACCGATCCTACTTTCATCCATGACCTTAATTAGGGAGCAATTATTCTATATACATTTTTGATATCGGTAAAAAACTACTTACTATAAACAATGTGTGACATCACACTTGGAGGAAGTGTAGCCTATCAGCGTATCTAAAGCAGAATCTTGATGTAATTAAATTCAATTTTTTCACTTAAATTAGCATTCAGTATATAAACATATACACTATTGAATGATTTGTATTCCTAGACTTTCTATTAAAGACAAGGAAAGTTTTATGATGAGAGTGTGAAAATCGAATACAATGACGCATTGCATAGAAAGAGAACAGTTGTACTCGGATACTGCAGCTGATATAACATCCTACATAGAGACTTGCAACATTAAATTGTTGTCGTTCCTACTTACACGGATAACTAAAACAACATTATCAACTGTTTTAATGATCGTCTTACTGCGCGTACTTACACAGCTACAAGAGAAAACACACGTTCGGAAGTGGAAATCTAATGTTTACAACTTGTACCGAATAAAAATGAGCATTAAAGATTTTTCAATGAACTCTTCTTCTATACGATAGCTGTACTGAATTTCGATATCAAAAACCTTTCACACTATATGAAAGTGTGAAAGAGAAAAAACATACACATATTGGCAATACATGAAAGAAATGAATGAGCTTGCAGGATGAGAAAGAAAGAGTGAGATATATATATATATATATATAGAAGAGAAAGACGATGTATAATAATCGAGAAAGTCTCATTTCATGCCACGTCAACCTCCAATAGAGAAAGCCTACAACGAGGAGGAAGTGACGTCATCTGTGACTATGGTACAGTGAACATCCAAAGAGAAAAATACATTAATCCTCCCCGAAGATATGTCACTCACATCCGTGTGTCTTCAACACCTTTGAAGCTGTTCCCTGCTTGTGTTCGCGTTTGGCAGTGGCGGCTCGAGGGGCGAATTCACGCTATCATTCATCAAGAATTATCTAAACGTATATGTGATGTGAGGATCTGTTTCTAATTTATATTATAAAAATTTCGATATTTGAAAAAAAAAATTATATATACATGTTACTTCAACGAATATCTACATATTTTTAGCCAGCTTTATGACCATATAAACACTTAAATACGTCCTACAATGGTATCTTAGCATGAAAGTCAATTGTTGTAGAGTTATTTGTCGGTAATTGAAGATTAATTCTATAGAATACATTGATGGAATAGATTCGAATCTGGGCATAGATAATTTCACCAACTTATAAAATCCAATATGAACACATAGAGGGATTTCATCATGGATTTGATCAGCTGAAGATGAAATTAACATTGTAATTTCGTTTCACTAATTTCTGGGTCAAGAACATCATCATCATTTAACAACACAATGGTAATTCACGGATACTTATTGATTTATTAATACAAGACATCAAATGAGATACACCAAAGCAGTTTTACATCGATAATAGGAAAATTGAGACATGGAAAAACGCTTTTAAAAAAAGGTTTCAATCCATTTTCCTTGAAAATACTGAATTCTTTGTTTCCCGTCATTCACGGCCTGATGGATATCTAGCTCAGGATAATGACTGAAAGCTGGTAATTCCAGAGAGATCTACAGGCGTCAAGCGATAGAAAAACAACCCATAGCAACTATCGAACTTAATAGAACGTTAAACGTTCAAATGTTTCAACATAATGGTGTTCGGGAAACATGTTGACATACATATTTAATATGTATGAGAATGTTTATTCTCGGGGGAATTCGAGCTCAAGCGATGTGACGACATTGCCGATATACTCTCACAAATAATGTCTCAACGATCAATAGATTATAATATTATATATTCATGTAAATAATAGACGTGGTAGATAATCATTATCTGGAGAAAGAATACATAATCTATAATATATTTCGTCGAGGGATAGTTTGAAAGTGGCCATATTCAACCCAGGAAAATTGACCGACAATAATAATAAGTGCTATATAGATCGACCAAAATGAATAACTATCGGAATAACCACGATAAGGGCGACCAATTGCTACTCGGTGGTTTATCATAAGGTTTAGGTAAACACATAGGCACAGATACATGTCACAATTATCGGGTAACAACTTAAAACTAAAAGCCAAATTTTATCTTTAACTAAACTATAAGTACGTTTCAATTGAGTATCTGCACGATACGTATACGAAGGCTTTCGCTCACAATGTTCAACAGTAACTTACGTTCATTTAGAACTGATTAGAATTATATACAAAACAATATTAAAAGTAGGACGGGTGGCCTTTCACGCTGAACTTGACATTCAGTAGACCGGGCTTCGATTTCCGCCCCGGTCAACCATTTTGACCGAGATTTTCGTGGTTTCCCTGTGAAAATGCGACTTTAAAACACCGAGATGGTTCCTTAACATTATGCCAAAACATCTAATGACATTACCTTTCATTTTATATTTTATATCACCTCATTCATCATTCAGCGACGCCAATAAATCTTGGTAATCATTTTTGCGTCGTAACAAATCATATTTTCAACGTTGAACAATATAAAAGAAATTCAACCGGGTTAACTATTTACTATTAAATAGAGTACATTAAACACTCTTATTTTCTTATTTGTACGAAGTTGATGAAAGTATAAGAAAATCTTTATATCGTTTTACAAGACTAGACGTTGTACTATCATTTATAATCATGTTAACTGCCGGCTGATGGTAACCCCATCTCCTAGCGAGCACCATGTGCCTTACTGGAAGCGAGGGAGTCCCTTTACAGATATAGGGATCTGTTTAAGGGGAGTCTAGACGCAGCGTAATATGTTCTGTGTCAACATAATATATAAACTGTCGTAGTGACTTTCCGTTTGAGCGTACTACATCGCAATAGCTTAATACCGTTCAGGGAACTATCTAATAAAATAATGTCATTTAACAATGAACATTCGGATTATGTTATATGTTCTGATTATGTGTATTAATATCCATGGTGAGGTAAACATAGTTGGCGCAAGGATTTAGAGTGGATTGTATCAATTACCAATTGGTGAATTAAGTAATAATTAGTGAATTAAAATGTTATCAACCTTGGTTACCAATGGCATTTTCGTACCTTTTAACTAATAATCAATTAATTGAAATATTTGATCACCAGTTGGTACAACGGGCGATCTATATATTAATTATAATAATATACACTTGATCTTTCCACGTGTTGTTGCATAATTTGCCTATACGTATTTTCGTCAATTATCATTGACTACATCCAATGACGATTTCATACTTCTGCACCTTGCAATAATTACTTTTTATGATCAGTGACCCAGGTTCATTTTCTTCTCAGGTAAAACGTTCAAAATACCCACAAGTGTGTATTTTAACTTTTAAACTCACTCTCGAAAGTTTATCAGAATAATTTTATAGTTAAGAAACGCATTTGCACAACAAGATAATTTGAATGATTAATATATAGACATACATGTACATATCTAACGTTCTTCGATAACTATTTCATGTGCAACCTTTATTTAACCAAACTGCTAATGGGTCATTGGGCATATTTCAAAAGAGTTATTATACGCAAGCATTACACAAAAATTCCATACCATATTACAATGTTGATATCTCATATTATATCGTTCAGCAAGAATCGCCTCCAGTATGCTCTTAATGCTAGAAACTAGGGCATAATGCTAGTCGATGTATTATGTAGAAGTACGTATAGAATCAGCAGAGGAACTGTCAAAGGTAATAAAATGTAGAAGGCAAACTAACAATGTATGATAGTTGTTATAGATTGTTCATTCCATCTAAAATAACAACATGTACTTCCTTTATTGTATTTATCATTCAGATCTTCGTCGGACAAAACAGCAAAAAAGGAAGAATAAGAAACAAAGCGTATTTTTATTTTTATCAGTCAGGATAACTTTACAATCGCAGATATGATATATATATATATACATATATGTGTACTTATATATAGACTCAATCTGAATACTACCAAAACGTGAAAGAATGCTTCTTTCCTATTATACTTATTTTGAAATTATACGTGAACAATTTGAAGAGAACCAGCTAAAAACTATTGAGCGTTAATGGTGAATGATGAGAGAACGGTCGTTCGGAACCACCCACATTTGCTTGAGTAATAAAATGACTTAATAGACTGAGACATGATTGAATAAAGTCAAGTATTTTCCGTATAAAAGTTTGCAATCATACTCCAATTATTATTTTCCGATTGAAAACTGGTATTGAAAAGTAAGATTAAGTACTGAATTCACGGATAACTCATTTTAACAGGATTAAATTGGCAGTGACAATTGTGGTTTTTGCCATTTTACTCCAACTAATATCAAACTTTCACATGGTGACAATTCATAAAACCGGCTCAAGGTAAGCGATTTAGTCTGTACAATAAATGGAATAATACTGAGGCAGTATAACACCGATTAATGAACGCAGCAGGGTACGAACCCGATACTCGTGCTCGATTAATTTCCTCCCATCCTCTCTGGTCCACGAGAAGAAACAACCCACAATCAATTAGATTCCATCTCATAAATGCAATGTCCACAAAACCATAAACCTATACCAATCCAAGTCTTCACTATTACAGATACAACGACGTCAATAATGCGACAAAACCAACCAATCGGCGATGAGGAGAGTTTAACGAGTCGGTCACGTGGCCGGAAGTGAGGTTTACGGTGGCTCCGTCGTTTAATAGAACGGTTACGAACGAGGGTCCTGTACGAGGGCTCGTATTGACGAGAAACTGTCTCGAACATTAGAAATGCTAACAACTCAGGTTGTACTATCGTTGCTAAGGAGAATTGTTATTTTATAATTAGCAGGATTTTACTCCGAGGCTTTCAGGATATCTTCTGAACTCACGGCCTTCACGATTACAAAAACAAGCTATGTTTCCACGATATTAATTCAAGTACGACGACCTTTATTAAATTAGTTTTCTTTTTTGTATATATATATATATGTATATATAGACCAGTGTGTAACTAGTACATAATCCTATATCTAGTCCGTTAGAATGATGGTAAGGTAGCTGTCTTGGCCTATTACCACACCATTCTAATATTCGTATAAACCACTGAGGGAAACTACGAAAAACCTATGTCAGAATGGTCGACCAACACGAGAATCTAGGCCTGGTCTCCTGAATGCTTGCATCGTGCTTCAGCCACTGGTCCACCTGCCTCAGTTTCATTTAATGAGGACATACCTTTCAATATAAGCTGGTATTTATGGATTTGTTTCACGATGTCGATGAAATGAAGTCATACATTATAGTACATGCACTATGTTTATAAAATACTGTGAAATGGAATGGAATATCTGTATTCATATAAAGTAAAATATATAGTGTTGAGGTAATAACAGAGCATTATTTGAAATTGCGATGTTGAGCCAGTAATTCCGTCAATAACACATAATGCACATCATATTGTACACTATAGAATCTTTTTGAAAAGACCATATAGCGAAACACTCAATCGTCAATATTAGAGGATATGTATAAGAGTGGAAGATATAGCAGTCGTTTCGAATCCATACTTCGCCACTATACTGCATATGCAATGCAAATTGCAATTGTCTTCATTTTTTCATTTTTTGTTGGTGAATAGAAAAAAAATGCGGTATTCAAATTTTTAGTATAGGTGCACTAAAAATGCTCTTCCATATAACCACTCCTATTTCAACTTGTGAGTTAACGGAATATTATATGATATAATGGGGTACAAACAATATAGCATGAATGCATATTATGAAAAGATAGTATGAAATAAGAGGTACTAGAGCTGATCACTCATGCTGTACTGTCAGTCTTTCTTTTCTTCGCTATTCTTCTGTCATATGTATACATATGTACAAAGTTTAATTGCCAAAAGCCATCCAGTGATCATTTCGGACAGTGTTAACGATGTCCATAAATATCAATAATCAGGAAGCTGATTCTGTGCAACCATATATATTTTTGATACCAATAATAGAATAAGTGTTAGAATAATTGTACTGCGTTTCGAATACAATTAAAAACATGATGGGAAGATCCGAACTTTTGACAGATCAGTTGAGATACGTGGATTTCATACGGATATTTCGATATCGACTCTACAGTCACTTCATACATGTGAAATTATGTGTGAATATGTGTAATTATTTCGAAAATTTCATACACAAATATGACATCATTTCACAACGACAAAACCATATTAATTAAACTGGTAATTTTACTATAGGCCTAGTAATAATTGTCTTCTTCAACAGTAATTTATTATCTCATTTGTTTTATGAAGTTGTTTTCTACAATCTTGAATAGGTACTTGCATAAGGGGTTTTGTTGTATTGAATGTTCAATTTCGGAAATGAAAAAAGTTATTAAAATAAGAAGCAACACAACACACACAAACATTTCCTCAGATTACGTACACAAATCGAAACGGAAGACAAAACAAACACAAATCTTTTCAAATAATAAATAATTCCAGCAGTTGTTTATGATTCAATTAACTTGATGATACTAACTAAGTCGACACGATTCTTCTTCCTCCATCTCCACGATGTTCTATGACATCCGTCTCGACACCCCCTCATCGTCATTGCTCGACTGATTGCCGGAACAACCGTTCGAACCGGCATCCAGTCACGCCAGACAATTCTCTGAATATTCAACATGGGGTCCACAGGGAAGAGGCCTAAGCTCGTTAATATTGCTAAGCATAGCTATCATTCTCACCTTCAATAAGGTGTAGATTCCTATACATATAACATAACTAGATGAGCTTTACTGGCATACTGAAAAGGGATTGTTGGAAAATGTAAATTAATACTATGCACATTTATTCAAGAATATATAAAAAGTAAACGCGAAAGTCTTTGGTTGTTTTTTTGAATGGTTTAAAGGCTCGAATGCGTGTCTGTGAAACGTCCAACACGGGGGAAAAATGGCGTTTATTGTAGGTTATAATATCTGCGAGAATAATACTTTTGGCCACTCGGGAGAAATGAGCGAGAGAGACGTGATGAGAATATATAACGGACGAGTAGCGAGTTGGAGAGAGAAATGAGATAGATATAATGATGAGAAAGAGTGAGAGAGATAGAGGTGTGTTGTTGTAAAATCAAGTCGGAGCTTATTCTTGGCAAAAAGAGATGTTTTTAGACGGATACATTTTTGTGGACTTGAAGATGTTCTTGCTTTGTATTCCAATTGAAGTTTATATTTTATTGAGTACAACTTCTATATAGTGAGATAACACTTGAACGTATTTTGAGTATTCGAGTTGAATTCATATCATATCATACTCTCGATAAGCCTCATACTCAAGTTAAGCATCTAACTAAAAAGTTGAATTCAGCTTATGTAGAGTCTATTATTGGTGTTTTGTTTCTACTGAAATGTTAGGTTCTACATGAACTCAAGTTCATATAATATGTAGTTGAGCATGGTTGAGCTTCGAAAAAAAAAAATGAAAAGCGTCGAACTGGAAGTTAGGATTCAACTGTAGTTCAACTTGTTTCTGTGGGGAGACATGCTTTTAGTTGAATTAAAGTTTCATATGAACCTAATTTCAAACTGAAAATAATCGACAAATTGAAAGTGACCGTGATGAAAATAATGCAACGTTACGATGAGAGGTTACATTGCATAAGCACGATGCGTTCGCACGGTTATCACACGATTCGGTTGAAAAATATGCTATTATGCAAGCTCGCACACCATGAACTCTCACGACCAGTTTTATTTTTGGATTTCATTTCGTTTCTGAAGAAATAAACTTGGTTACAAGCTGAATAACAAGCTTGTTATACAGAATGTTGAATGAATAACGTTACATCCCATCCATCATTCACCGACACCAATATATCCAAAATCATCATCATCAGTGCGCCTTAAAAGCAACATGAATAAACACGAGCAAATCATACATGAATTTCCTTGTTATAACACACAAGTACAATAATTCAGAAAATGCCATTTTTCAGCGGAAATACAACATTATCTTTGAAAATATAGTATAAAATCACGTTTTTCCGTTCGACATATAGGCTGCCTGTTCCTTCATAGACAATTAACCAACCTGATAATATTCACGCGTTTAGCGCTAAGAATAACGCGAGTCGATCTAGGCCACATCAGGCTGTGGGCTCTAGCAGGAAATTGATTCTCGGGAAACGAAGCTCACCGATTGGCTGGTGGCGATAAACCGAGGGGCGATCGTGTTTATAGACAGGTTGTTTTAAAACAGCACTTCAGGAAGTTTCATTAAAAGTAGGTTAATCAACGATTTGTTGAATAGAAGAGATTTCAAATATCGCTTTAATTTAGAAACTTCCTTTCGATAAGCCTACTCTTTTAAGATAGATAGATAGATGATCGAGCTACTAGGGGGAATACATCAGAGTGGACGCCACTACAGAGAAGGCTGTTTAGCCGTTGCGACACCTTCATGACATAATCGCGCTTTACGTATCTCAACACCCAATTTCCTGTTGGCGTTTCCGGTTCCGTTTTCAGGCGCATTGCAAGAAGCGCGGGAAACTGAATTTCAGATAAACTTTCGACTAAAAACACCTTATATTTTTGTTTTTCTGGTGACAAGACTGCCACAAAGTATCAAAACAACCAAGAGGTGTATCAATTCATCTTTTGCCCTAATTGGAAAACAATGATTTTTGCCATAAGCTGTCAATTTAAAATGGTCATTTTCAGAAATTGATATAGGTATACGCTATTGAAATTTGTGGAGAATTGATTCAGTCTCGTCTTGCCAATTATATGGCTCGGTCGATTAGCTGCATCGATAGCCAGTGCATACACTTCTACATGCAGAATACTCGGCACCTCCACCAAAAACCTCTACGGCTTGACATTCACTAGATACACTGAACACACTATTCGAATTATACAGTATGTGATTCTATACGCTTCTAAAAGTGAATCACAGCAATACATCAAACGAAGTGGAATATAAAAAAAACATAATCACCTACACAGCAATCAAACTAGCAAATAATTTCCATTACTCCCATATAACCTAGACGTTGGTGGGGTCGTTAAGCAGCATTAGAATAATTTCCATTTATAGCATTTACAAGCTTAGGCATTATCCTTACAAACGAATTACAGCAATAACCATATAAGCCTGTGAATACAATGAGAAGGAAGGGGTTGGAGGGTTGAAGTATATATATGCAAATAAAGCGGTTCAAAAGTACATGGACGGAGGGCATACAAGGGATTGGGGATGGGGGTGGAGGGGCAATAATGCTATAACCTCGTATAAACAAATTTAATCACAACGAAACAAAGGTCCTGGCCGTATCGTCTATATATAAACACACATATACCCCCTTCCCCTCATCATACACGGATATGAAGGGTCGAAACGTCCGTCGGTAAATAACTAGATATACAGAGAGACAGACAATCGTCGTCGTGTCTGATGTAAGTAACCGCAAACTCCTGCCAAACCAATGGTTTGCGAACCGACCTTTCAACTGTTACTTGTAGAGAATTACGTCCTTAACGGTTACGAAATTATGACCACCGTCCCGAATACCCACCCCTGTGAACTGCCCTTAAAACAATGTATATGCATGTACTTAGCAATGACTGAACATTGATAAGGGTGAATCAATCGCTGGTACCTGAGCCATATCATCCAGATGAGGGTTCGATTCCCGTCTTGGTCGACCATCCTGACTGAGACGGGTTTCTAAACACAGGCCACGACCGTCTTCTTTTCAATATCCCAACATACTGAAGAGGTATATTCATCAAACACTGGATTGACCATGCACTAAGCACTCGGGGTCGTTATTCTATAATTCTAAAAGGAAATGAAAGCTGCCCACTTTTGGTTCCGTTTAATTCTTACACTTTTAACATAGTGTATCGGCTCAGACTGGTACTTTATCACTGTATCATATTGGCACTTTCGTCATGGTTTCAATTGGTTCGCAGTTATAGAATGAGGGCGACCGTTTTTAACAACAACAATAAAATTTAAAAAAGAAAGTAGGCCCTACAACTAAATTCAAACTTCACTCGAACAGTTTTCAATTCGACTGGATGACGGCTCCCCGGATCCTCTCGTTCTCGCATCAACGTTAATCTTTAATTCTCTTCAGTTATATACGAGTTCATCTGATTCGGTCGGTGAAGACGATTTAAGTAAGATTAACGATCACATGTCGAGGTAAAAAGTTCAAATTTGTTTTACAGCTATATCGAAAAAGTCTCGACTATAAAATAAGTTAAGCGAATACAGGTCAAAGTATATCTTACACCGAGTCATTACATGTGAATTACATGTTATTGAGCACCATGTTCTATACACTTACCTTGACAAACCGCAAAATACTCAAGCGGAAACTTTCAAAATAACACAGTTGATTCTGTTTTACGAGAGTATGTGGGAATTTTACACTATTATTTATATGAGATCATTTAGTTCCACCATTTTTAACATAATTATCCAACCATCTTATCATATCATATCAATTTATAAATGATATTATCGTTCTAATATGATGTATTTTTATTGAGATGAATAACGTGTATACCTGTTTTTTAATCATGAACGCATCACAACCATGAATTACAAACCTAAACCAGTGAAGCTCAACTCGGTCCTATCTCGGAACTCGATTACATTAAACGATTCATTCATTGTACGAACTACCCGAATTCACAACCTTATTCCCGTGTATGAAACAGTTTACGCTCATGATTAACTTATACGTTATCTATTAAAACCCGTTTTTTAAATAGTTCGTTAGAAGTTGATCGACTGTTAACTTGGTACATCTCCCTACGTGTATACGTAACAACGTGACGATTAGCCCAACAACGGACAACTGAAAAACCAACCTGGCCTTCGATCTTGGTGTCAGCAATCCTTCAAGACTTCTTTTGTATCATCAACTGATTGCATCCAATAAGATTATATACAGTTAACCACGATTAGATGCAGATTACCAGTGGATTAACTTTCAATTCAATACTGAAAATCGGGGTTTAGATGCAACAGCGTTCTCTATAACTATCTAAACAGGTTCACGCATTTGCATGGACCAACAGGTAAATGTGGGCGATGAGGATTAGGTGGAAGTATTAGTGTAATCGAAGTAAACTAGACTAAACGGGACTAAACAGGCCTAAACGAGTCTAAATGGGTCTAGACGTATCAAATACCAGTATCCAGTAGACCGTGAGAATAACGTCCGAGACGAACTATACTTGTATCCATGAAAGAAGGTCGCTTACCAACATAACTAACACAAATATAACCGTTCTCGTTGTATATATATATGTCATGCATTTTCCAGGGTATCTTGTGATATACCAACTATGAAAAGCAACTTCATCTTCCAAAAGCAGCCTTAAAAGCTTGAAGTTGCAGCGACGTTGTGTAAAAACCCAAGTATTTGGAATTATCTACCTGGTAGACGACTTGATTCTTTTGTGGATACAAGTATATATTTCTAGTTGCCCAACCAGCAATAATCACTAGAAACGAGTACTCTGCAGGGAGCTCATAAACCAACATAACAAAACTAAATACACAGTTTCTATATACGAACACGTCGTGTAACCTAACAAAACCAAAAACACATATAGCCGAGTTGGAGGTATTGTGCGCCGCGATTGTGGAAGGGTGGGGAGAGAGGGGGAGTGTATCCAAAATACCCAACATCCCCAAATGGCGGTGAAGGGAATTAGCGAAATGTAACACAATCCATTGCAGCCGATATTTCACTAGCCGTCGTATTCAGTCAGGGGTAGAAAACCTTAACAAGTTAATAGGGTCAAAGAGTCAGCGATATATTATATACGTTGATATGTAGTGTAATATTAATCACGGTATTCATATCATTTACGGAAAATGAAAGAAATTTAATAATTGAGTATGTTTGTTTGTTTTGGTCACGCCTCAAAAACATATTCAATTATTAAAATATCTTCTATTTTCGTACACGATATGAACAACCAAATGCCATTATACTATTGCAATATATATACACATGTATATACATACATATATACACACACACACATATATATATATATATATATATATATATATATATATATATATATATATATATATATATATATATATATATATATATATATATATATATATATATATATATATATATATATATATATATATATAGATGTGTGTATGCATGTGTGTTTATGGAGTGTTCGGATATACTATTTAGGATACATGAATAATTGATGTTACATTTGGCGCCCATGGCGTAAACACACAGTTTTCACTTTCGATCCAACTATTTATAAAAATGTCATGCAAATAGATAGAAATTGTTGAAGTGAACACAATCAATTAAGATCAGGATCAATGGCCCAAGAACCACGAAGTTCTACATATATTCGACCAATTCAACTAAGACTAAAAACTAATTCATCTCATACCAACTTCACAATAAATACATCAGTTAAAAACTGAACTTCTGAGAGGAATTTTCAGTAGAAGATAATACAACTTTCGCATGGTGAAGGGTGGACAACACGTGCTATTAGAATGGTTCATATTCACTGAAACAAATACTTCATAAAGTGATATTTGCCCACCCTTGAGTTCGGTCATTCGTATAAATATAGCTTCATGCACCGCACACATTGTTATCGCCGCCTCCATATATAGTTTGGTAAATAGGATGACCACCACACCGGTAGAAAAAAAACTGTTTTCATTTTCCACGCTATTGTGTAGTCGATACGTTTGCCATACTGTTATTACATCGCGGTTATTCTATTATGACGCTTGCATGGGTTCCTTCGAGAGAATGGAATTATTGGATATTATTGAGTGTTCAAAAGATTAACAAGAAGATAAATAAATACACAAGTCAGTGATTTTGGTGACTCGTTGGGTAGATATCCATTATTGTCTGAATTCGACAATAATTGAGCGATTCTGCCTATTAATGTAACTAATAAGGCTTTTTTTGGAAACAAACCATAATTGATTACTATAGTGAGAGACTGAAAACACACGAACCATAACATCAAATCAAGTGGGCTGTTTATTAGGTTATTCTCGAAATCACCAATCAGGGTATTTCACATTACATAGATCTTGGTGGGCGAATAATAGGCCACACCTATAATTATAGTGTCCATGGTGAATTTTGCTATCACCAATCAGGGTATTTCACATTACATATAGATCTTGGTGGGCGAATGATAGGCCACACATATCATCATAGTGCCCATGAATAATTTTGCTATTTTTCCGAGCTACCATAGCTATTTAGACATCATAATAATGTCTTTAAGGTGGTTTTACGGATAATAAATTTGAAGATTAAGCGATGATCACCGGACAATTGACATCACCCTTGGTTGCCAATGATATTGTGTATCTCAATTAATTAACCAGATCAATACACATTTTTATTAAGCGTAAAATGCAGTCTCAATCGAATATTCTATCGCGATGGTCAAACCAATGCTCGACTAGATCTCGATACCATGTATTAGAATGAGGGACCTCAAGCAGTACAAGAACATAGCGTCGGTAGGTCTTCACTAATAGTTCCTTATATAGCTCCAAGCGCTAGCTTTATCATCACCATCAGAGAAAGTTTGGTAAGGGATTGAACCACCGATACATCCGTGTTGATCCCTTATTGCGTCAGCATGGTGTTCGTATATCAAGTGTCGTTTATATGGTATAAGCTGAGGCCCAGCATCCTGTAGATCTAGTCCTGAAGGCATTGGTCATAAATACGACACGCATCGAACAATATTTCCTGAGACGGCCTGAATACATTCTCTATTGAAAATACATTACTTTCGAATACATGTTTAGCACCGTTTTGACAACTCGAATATACTTTTTTAAACCATTTTCACCTCTCGAGAAATTATTTTACATCGTTACGATCTGTCAAAAAATGTACACCTGAAAATGTATCACTTTCGAATATATGTTTAAAACCTTTTTGACCTCTCGAATATATTTTTCATACCGTTTTCACCTCTCTGGAATATACATTAGACCGATTTCACCATTGAGAAACTATTTCACATAGGTATGATCTCTCAAAAAGTATATTTTAAACTGTTTTCCTTCCAGGAAATCTACATTACACCGTTTCATCTCGCCGAGTGATTAATGCACGACATGATACGTGTACGCGTTTATACATTACAATTAGCATAACAGTACACATACCACCCTTGACTTACTATCCTCACTACACCCTGCCTCCTATTGACTAACTATCCCCTCCCTTCCCCACCCTTGACTCACACTATCCCCACAACACCCCTTGCAATTAATGTGTTTGCATATTCCTTATCAACCGCATGCAAATATACAAGTATATACACTCATTGTACCAACATAAATAATTCACCTTTATGTATACCGCTCAGTTATAACACAACAAGAGTATATGACCGTAACAATTATGGGACAATAAATTATCAAAGGAGAAATATTCATAATAGTCGAATATATTGTTGATAATAATGATTAATGCACCATTAAAGATTGCCAGAGAATAATGTTGTACTGCATAAGGTAGATATACCTAAAACAAGTAAAGGTAATTATACTTTTTGAATATATAGCTTTTTGGATTAGCGATAACAACGAAGATGGTATCTCGATTCAAATCGGGCCTTTCAGTTTTTTTTGTTTGTATGTATTGAAATTTATATTTTTTCACTATATTTTGTAGTCGCAAGAAAACCCCGATCCAGATGATATTTTTTCCAGCCATTATACACATCTACCAATGTAGAACTGTGTAGTTTTGGTAACTGGTGAAGTACATTTTGAAAATACACATAAGAATAACACATCTGAAAAAAACAGTGGTGAATTTCGTAATGAGACAAATGTGAAATTTGAGATTACTGTAAGAACAAGAAGGACGATTCGAAACCAAGGTGTGTATATTTTCATTACATTTCACATAATATCACGCATATCTTAGAGCATGCATTGCGTTTTCCGTGTGATTCTAATAACAATCTAAGCTACAAAAGATGATAAATCTGAACGACGGAATGCCCGCGCTTGTTTTAGCCAAGAGCAGGAATCAGCAAAGAACAAAAAAAACTCTCCGAATAGAAACTGTGTATCTCTCGAAACGAATCGATTACTTTCTCGCGGAGCACGAGTACAATCGACTCCTCGAAATGACCAGATGCAGCGACAAGCAATATGCAGTAACGAGAGAATCGTCCCATTCCCATTCTCACCCCCCCCCCTCTCTCTCTCTCTCCAACTCTTAACAAGTTACTCTCGATTTCCGATTCAATTCCGTACTCCCTTTGCCTTATTTCCGTTTTTATAAGGATTTGTTTTCTTGATCAAATTATAGGAAGAAGCGCACTAAGCGAGATAGGTCATATACCTTCTCTCCAGATCACACATCGCTAGCCTGGATCTTCATGTTGTTTGTGGAGGTGAACATTGAAATAATCGGGACGTTGTTGAGCGAATATGTTCCTCTACAAGTTTAAATCGATATGCATACAAGTTATTCTAGTTTAGTTCCTTGATATTCAAAAATCTTCGTTCTATAGATATATATGAATATATGAAACAATACATTGAGATCGAATCAAACGAGAACTGAGTCACATGATCATTTTGAACGTGAGCCCGTTGAAACGTTCGAGGTTCAAACATAATCAGGTTTTAGCTGATTGGAAAAAAGAAAATAATAATACTGGAACATACATTGGATTCATTCAGCTGGTGAATAAATACAGATCTTCATTTCCAAAATTAATCGTATTATTCTATATTAAAATGAAATGACTGAAGAGCGTATATGGGAATATAAAGTCTAATAAGTCGCGTAACACGGTACTTATGAATGGATGATTGTGAATGTGATTGGGGTTCAGGTACGGTTGAACACCGTCACCCATGTCACAAAACCAAGTCGAGTTTATACCGGTAAATACTCTTCAGGATGCCAGTTTCACACATGTATCTCGATGGTGGAATAGCACAGATAGGGAACTTGCCACCGCGCATGTGCAATTGTAACCGTTTAAATAATAATAATAATAATAATCTTGCATAACGCATATGCTCCGTTTTCCTAGCCATACCCGAGACACAGCAAAACAACGAAGTTACTTCATCAGTAGTTTCTCACGATCACGAACTACATCGTCTGTATACTACGTCTCATTAATATATATATATATATATATATATATATATATATATATATATATATATATATATATATATATATATATATATATATATATATATATATATATACATACATATATACACATATCATATCATAAAGAACTGTATGGTAATATTAATGAGGAACTCGAATGTGCTGTTAGCATATATGAAAAGGTTCGGAATACTTGTGGGAGATACAAAAGCGCAGTGCAAGTCTCGCCGCTGCAATGCCATTCAGGATACGGAACAACGAACCACCTGGCATAGCAAACGGTGTACATACCGCATCTCAATCGCATATCTACTCCCGACAAAAATTATTCATCTGCGATTAAGCACCTCTCTCTCACTCTCTATCTCTCACACACATATACATATACCAACCGTAATTATACAAACACTCATTGCCAACTTTCCGGCACATCTCAATTGTTGGAAATTGCCCACTTGCCGTACAGTTGGCACACCGTGCACAGTGTTATCACGGTCGCCGGTTCCTTCTGGCGCACTGCCTAGTTGTGCCGATTCAATCGCGTACCCCCGGGAAGTAACGAGGGGTGTGGGGGGGGGGACGGTGTGTACCCCATTGTTTTACATGCCTATCGCGACGACTGCCAGCAGTGTTGTTTGTAGACGGAGCCAAAAGCATGGCATTCTTGATGAGTGGAGAGATAGGGCGTACGCCTTCCAGAACAAGACTAGCAAGTGGAGGGGGTGAGGGGGGAGGCGACAATCTAAGGAGTGAAATATGTAAAGAATGTAGGGAATTAGATGCACGGGTTGATATGATGCTTTAGGCGACGAATAACGTTTACAGGTAGGTATATAGAGACAGTAGCAGCCTTCGTGCGAATTAACCAGATTTGGCGTGGGCATTGTTGTTCGGGAAGAGAATGAAGAGAATGAGAGAGACGGTGAGGTGGGAGGGAAGGGGGGAGGATGATAATATTATAATTCCAACTGAAAGTATAACAACTGAATTGCATACCCGAGGCCAAAATGAAAATATATTTTCAAAAATTTAAAATTGTTTAATGGCAGCAATGTTTCAAGCGTTTAAATGTTTGTGATGATGTATATTTTTAGAGCAATGTACACGCATTAATACCAGGTCCACGGATATAATGTATATAGGCTTAAATAGCAAAAGTAACTACCAGATTAACCCATTAGGTACCACAGTCATTTAGAATCGAGCACATATTTGTTTAGGTAATGCATAATTATAATTACCTATATGTCCGTGTACCACACTTCAACGAGATTAAACAAATTATCGAAATTAATATCATTCTCTCGCTGTAATTACTCGCTCAAATACCAGCACGCGCATCAGTCACTACAGTGCAGTAGTTTATATAGCTTCAATAAATTGAATGACATCATCAAACGATATAGCACAAAATCACAAACACGGCACCTCCACTAATGTCTCAACTATATAGTTGATTTACACGAGGTTGGGCAAAATCACAATCCCGGCACCTCCACTGACGTATTAACTATGATTGATTTAAACGCAGCACAGCAAACTCATAAACCCGGCACCTCCACTGATGTATTAACTATAGGCCTGATTGATTTACACGCAGTACAGCAAAATCACAAATCCGGCACCTCCACTAAAGTATCAACTGTAGATGATTTACACGCAGTACAGCAAAATAAAAAACCCGGTACTTCCACTAATGTATCAACTGTAGTTGATTCACACGTAGTACAGCAAACTCATGAACCCGGCACCTCCACCAATGTATCAACTATAGTTGATTTTATTTACACGCGGTAGAGCAAAATCACAAATCCGGCACCTCCACTGATGTATCAACTATAGTGCTCAAACTTGAAAGGTGGTCAAACGAGTCAAATTCCATTATAAAACGTGGGGAACGATCATTTGTAGGCCTATATTATGGAAGCCACTTTATTTTTCATACTCTATTTTAACTCACCATGGATCGCAGTATAGGCAGTATGAGTCGCCAATATTTTAGAAGATCTTACTTCTCTTTTTCAGAATAGTACGAAGCAATTTCATTTCACTACTCTAGGTTCGAACGGAAAGTCACTACACTAAAGTTCATAACATGGTAATTTGAAACTGATAATGTTACAATGTGTTTCGAATGCGCCCTTGACACGTAGGCCATCAAATCATGTTTACACACAATACTATTCCAATACAACTTAATTATACGCTCATTTGCTTTTGTTAATAATTCAACTCTTTAATTAATCATCATTTTTTATATCATAATTACACATGAGGGATGGAAAATAGGCGTCTATAATTTAGTTTTGTATTTATGATATGCGTATTCCTACTTTCTACAAATTTCTGTTCATAAAATATATTTCCCACAGGTCGTTAATGATATAATTCATAAATATACGCCATGGTATGCAAATATCACTATTGTATAAATAGGCATAAATAATGAATTAAAATAATCTACACAGAAACATTTATGTTTATAAAAACGATAGAACAGAGTTTGAACCAAATTCGTATATTTCGTACTAATCTGAAGTAATTAATAACAGTAAGTAGTGGAAATATTTGACATTCATTTAATTTTCAACGACCCTTTTTGAAACCACGAAATAATAACAACCGTTGTGCGTACATGACGTGTATTTATTTGTAAACGAAACGAAAATGAAAACGAAAAGTCAAATTTCCACCAAACACGAAACAGAGATAATTGACATATTCGAAAACTGGTTCCCTAAAAGCTTTTTCATTGCGACTTTTCCCGTCCATTAGTTCTCGAAACGTCCGCATCACTTGAACGACGATCGGATAAGCAGTGCGTTATATGGGGACAGTTTGTGACGTCGCGATAATGGAGACAGCTACATGGTAAAGTCAACAAAACAAACATTAAAGGTCATAATCATCATTATCCATTGACTGACGATGACAATTAACATATTATAGGCCCATATATATAAATATATATAAATATATATATATATATATATATATATATATATATATATATATATATATATATATATATATATATATACTTGTATCCACGAAAGAAGGACGAGGTTAGTAGGTAGAGTAGAACGAGACAGAGAATGTAAAGTAGACGCCGTAGTAGAATCGTTTCATAATAAACTGACTTCAAAATAAGAAAAATGCGTATCTTTGTAATATAGGTTTGTAATATAGGTTAATATAGGTTTTGAGCAGGCATGCGTATAAATAGTATTCATGAAGTGTAGTATTTAGTGACAATCTAGTTGCATGTCTGTGCTCACAATGAATAATAAAACTACTGTCAATGGAGTTTTGATATATAACTACACAGATTGAAGCAACTGACACATACTCGGTTTTCATGGCAATTATAAGTTTCCTATGACATGCTCTATATACTGATAATCAACGATATATACAGGCAAATGTTAGTTCAGTCAATGCATATTAAACTATTGCCGGTAGTTCTGTGGTGGGCAATACATGACCGGGGAGTGAGGACGGAGGGAAAGAGATAGATAGAGAAAGAGAGAGAGGGGGAGAGAGAGAGAGAGAGAAAGAGAGAGAGAGAGAGAGAAAGAGAGAGAGAGAGAGAGAAAGGTGGAGAGATAGAGAGTTAAAGGGAGAGAATGCAAGAGAAAGGTGGAGAGATAGAGAGTTAAAGGGAGAGAATGCAAGAGAAATAGAGAGCGAGAAAGAGAGAAATAGAGAGATAGAAATAGAGAAATAGAGAGATAGAAATAGAGAGAGAGAGAGAGAGAGAGAGAGAGATGACGAGAGAGAAAAGGAGATAGATAAAGAGATACAAAGGAAGAGAAAGAGAGAAATAGAGGTAAATGGAGAAAAGCAGTCATAGGGGTGAGAGTAAGGGTGAGAGAGAAATATAGATACATAGAGAGAGAGAGAGAGAGAGAGAGAGAGAGAAAGAGAACCTAACTGCAACGCCGAAAATATTTTCATTAGTTGGAATGGAATGAAGGATATTAACGGCAGAGATGTAAATTATCGAATATTTAGTTATTTCCTAGCGCCCCATGCAGCGAGTTTTGAATACACGACAATAGCACATATTGTGCCATTTGACTACACATGAAGTGCATGCTTTGTTTGCCGAATACACATATGTATAGTGTATAACATTTACCAACAATCCACTTCAATTTTATAAACACGCAAATGATATCAACACATTCGACCCCCCATCTGTGAAACATATTTGTGTATTGAATGAATTGGTTTCGTTTTCACATTCAAATCAAACTAAGCTGAGTGTGCTGTTTGAGCCAGGACTATGGTGACACGTGGTTCGGTCAGTATTCTCCTTAAGGATAGTAATAAAGCTAGAATCAAGGTATGTGTATTGTAGAATATGACGTCATAGCCGACCGAGCCAGCCTGTAGTTATAACGCTGTATTGACAGAACGATCTAGTTGTAGTTATCTAGAGCTATTTGATAATCAAAGGGAAATATTAGCCTTCCATCAAAACCATTTACTATTTACCTTACAATGAATGTGATATTATATTTAAAATATTCATACAATTAATAATAGTGATAAAATGAACAGTTATGATTTCATGTTGATTTGAATCACAACTAACTGATTTTGAAATACTTTCATACTTTATAACAAAAGCTTCTTCATACCCTACTAATTTTTTACTATAATTGTAACACTTTACTACACCTAATCGTACCAATTTTCTACTTATCTACTGTCATAGTAACTTTTGTTATAATAAATGTTCAGAGTGCACTGTCAAAGTGTGCATCCATTATTTACATGAGTGTAAAAAAGTAGTAATTATTTTGAAAATAGTATAGATGCAAATGCATTCGAATTATTCAACTAACCTAGGCATTAGGGCCTATATACATTCAAACCATAGCTAATGCCTGTGTATATAGGCCTACAATTAAGAAACCGCAGCATATGCCTACAAGATGAGCGATACATTTATATGGATTGTATAGGTATAATTTACAGCTACATACCTAGATTTCGAAACTGTTACGTGTATTTCGTTAGAAGCTCTAATTATTTATAGTTGGTTATCAACTTAACAGCAATACAGGAATGGTGACATATTCCATACTATTTCATGTCCAATGAAAAGCAAATTATGAAATACTCCAAGTGATTTATCATCCCATGTATTTATATAGAGAAAAATACATCCCTGAATACTACATGATAGATTGGATATAACTCAGATAGCCACTGAGAAAACCCTACACCAGATGCATAGCAAAATAGACTGTCATCTCATATTTCAACAAGATATACTATAGTTATATTCCTATAGTTACCACTAGATCACTAGTTGGAGAAATTAGTTGATCGTGTACTTCGAACAAAATACCACCCGGAACCTATGCAAACTCTTGAATAAATGTACATAATCCAACAATATCAAGTATTACAGCTACGATGGTGTCCTTTTAGATTTGGAAGGAGACATTTCGTTATGACGTCACTACAGATATAAACAAAGTGACATTGAGTAAATATTGCCATAGCAACCCAAGCCAATTGTAGATGAATAGCTATATGTATATATATATATATATATATATATATATATATATATATATATATATATATATATATATATATATATATATATATATATACATAAACAACCAAGAAACTAGAGCCGAGAAGACACATTTCTTCTTGAAATTGCTCAATGAAAATCAAAAGTGAGTATACATACATATTGACTCAAATAACACCAATTCTGCGTGTGATTTTCTGTCTACATAGTAAAAGTACACAATAGAGCTATTTTCTATTGTCGTATTAACAATCAACATCATGCTGCTATATTGAACAAGTTCTCGTGATTTTCCTGGCCAGCTATCAGCAGCACAGTTAATCCATGTCCCGAGATCGACACTCGCGTTAGCTGACTAATCGATTCTTGCCGAGACACGCGAACCTGTTCGAGATAAATCGATACGGGCAACTCGAAGAGCACGCCATCCCTATAGCTAGTGGCATTCCACGCTTCAACATCACTATAATCTACACCCGGTTTAACACAAGCATAACATATATTACAGGTCTATAACAATGGTACAACTAGAACTACAAATATATATACAAACAAACTTTGAACTACATATTCACTTTCAACCCTTGACTAATAATAGTTCAATTCAATTCAATTTGTAGCCTATGATCGCAAATCACAGAAAATACCGATATAAATCGTGAAAAGGTCGTTTAGTACCACCTTTTGGTGGTATCAATCCTATAACCGTGTATCAGATGTACATTAAAACCACTATAATCTATTGATATAATATTGCATTATTGAGCACAACAACAAGTGTGGTATTGACCAGGGCAAACATCATATAATACGTTGAATTGTCACATCACATATTTACAAACTGTTTATGTATACACTATACACGATTATGATCATACATGTTCCATTCACTATCAATAGTTATGCAAATAAACACCAATATGCTACAATAGAATATCGTATGCGTGCATCCATAAATAACTTGTGGGTTCATTATTTAGGTACAAAATTTGACTTGTAACACTGTATTTTGTAACAGCTCAGTTGATGTAACTTGGTCAGTGTGTGATATTATAGACCAGGTTGAGGGACAAACATTGTGGGCCTTCAACAGTTTAGAGTAACTCTGTCGTAGCTTGATAAGATTAAGGAAAATTGTGAATCTTTGTCGGTTAATTCGTTTTGATGTGCTGGAAAATCGGATGAGTGTGAGCGAAGACTGAATATTAAATGTACTTAAAAAATGAGTGTTTTTCGTTTTTTGTTCGCGCTTCAAAGGTCAAACGAAAGCAATCATCTTGATGAAACTTAGCATGCATATCCCACCATCTGAACCGACATTGAACACAGTTCTGAGATGCCCAGGAGAGAAAATTTGGAAAATATACTTCTTGAATAATGTCAAATTTTCATGGAATTTAATCACAAAAATAATACACATCATTCCAATATCTAACAACATTATTTGTTTCTCACCAAACCGCAAGTGTAATGTACAAATATGAATAATATTCTTGTCTATGTTATATAATGACCATGAATAGAATAGCTCGTTCCTCGCAATGAACGTTGGTTGTAAGATGAATGTATCAAAGCGGTCCATTAGCAAAGACTCGCCACTCCGGTCTCCGCGGGCGGGCACAGCATGCTTGTGAATACGCACGCATTCCAAAGACCTTAACCTTTTCGGTAGAAATCACAATCTGAGTGATATCTTCGCACAGCACGCAAAGCAAGTGCCGTGATTATTTACGAGCCGCCAACATAATAGCGATCAACGCACACTCAGCTAACGATAAGCACACACACACACACACACGATTAATTCACCGTGCATTCGCAGTACTGCCAATGTGTGAGAAAAAATGCATTATGTATGGACGCGTATTACATATTCAATTACACGCGTTTTATATTTGATTGTTTTTTTATTAGCTTGATACAATTTTCATTTGTTGACTAAACTTTGATAACTTAATTAAGACAGACGATACACGTGCGAACATGCACTTGATAATATATAAAGCGTAATGATTGCGTAAAAACGCGACATGTGAATTGCTTATATGTGTACTATTTACAAGACAATAATATAGTCATGCGTCCATGGATCCAGGCCAAGTGTTAAAATAGAAATTACTAGAATCATTACAGTTGGAACAGATGAATTATTAGGATGAAAAATATAATCATCTTCGCTGGGACTAAAACAAGAGTGTATATAACGAAGAAGTACGGGAGATGACGAGGGAAGGAAATATGTTACTTTCCAGACAGATCGACCCACAACAGTGTATACTATTATCAACATAGAAACTATACAGAATGGTATCTTCCTGTGTGAACTTATTGTAGTGAAATAGTTCATATAACATCAAGGTATGTATAAGTATCTTCTGAAATACAGTCGATCCATACTGAACATTCCTACTGGTTTATATGTTGTATTTAGGCCTACATTACGATCTGTGGTAGGATAGAAATAGTTGCTGAAAATATCTGTTTTTACCATAATGTACGCATTTGATATACTTCCACATTACTTTATTGATTTGACTCATCAGTATTGTACAAACATAATTCGTAATTTGCGTTGCTAACGTTTACATATATTGAAACCACCTGGCGGGAACTTTTTTCCCTTTCGTTGAATTGGTTCACCTTAAGGGAGTGTGTTACACGGCGCTTACACAAATCGAGAAATTTATCCTTATTTTTTCTTTTCATTTTTCGAAAACCAGAGTGTAATTAATTGAATGAAAAGTTCATCACTCCGAGATAATTCAATGCTTTTTAATTAATATGACATTCTATTTTTGTGAATTTAATCACGTCAATGAATTTAATTACATTATTTCTATTCATTGACGTATTATCTGGAAACTGATTGAATTCACAAAAATAAAATGGCATATCAATCGAAGAGCATAAAATTATCTCGGATATGTCAACTTTTCATCAAACTACACTGGTTTTTGAACATGGGAAAAAAATTATTGAAGGTGAATTTCCCCATTTTTAAGAGCAACGTGCATGCACCCTCTTAAGCTACAGATACTTCTAATAACCAAGTCGTGTTGAAACGCTGGTAAGTCGAAACATGTTCGTGGTCCGCAGACAAGCCAACTTCTCAACCAATCGCGTGTCGAGTGGTCGTTAGTTAGGCGCCACACCACCGCGGCGCTGCGATCACCAGAGCAAGCAACAACAGTTGGCCGAGAAGCGGGCCAACAACAACAGCTGACGAGAGAGGGGTGGGGGAGGGGGGAGGGGGGGGGGGGGAGGAGGGGACAGAAAAGAGGATGAAATATGAGTCTACGAGAGGGGAGAGATAATAGGAGAAAACGAACAAGAAAATAAGTTTATGGAAGAAAACCATATTAGAAAAAGTGAAACGTAAGGTAGGTTCTGGTGCAAAAGTTATACCCGAGAACAACGGGCGCATAATAAGCGGATAATTCTGAACAATATCAAACACGACATAATTCTACGTGGATCATGTATATAATAGTCTATAGTATCGACAAACGAAAAAGTTATAATTATTTTCTCGACAACTTTGAATGTAACATAAAATTACCATGAATATAGACTCTAATCTTCCGTACAAGCATTATATGGAATCAAACTTTTTTAAAGTAATAATATAATTTTATTAAAATATAAATCTCATACAACTATTATTGAGTGAATACAGGCCTACAGTTTAAAATATGAATTATCTAGAAGAATCAGAATGATCGATGAGAATAAAACATGGCCCTTCCACCAAAATATTATAGCATATTTGATTTTATACATACAAAGCTGTCGACTCGATTCAAATCACAATAAAGACATGCAGGAATGTATTATTGTATAATAAGTTCTATTTTATTGGATATAAGATTATACAAAAGAAAACGTAGGGTCCACGTTTGAGGTCTCACGCCGTGAAATGTCCGGCTGTATAATTGTGAATATCAATTCAAATTCAGTTCATTCACTTCGTTATAGAAGAAATGTCCTAGCTTTTCCTAATGCACAATGTTTATAAAATACACATATTGAGCTCGACCTGTCATTGAAAAACTCGGAAGATTTTGTTAATTTTGTTAGTATTGAGCGCCTGCCCATTCTTAATACATAAATAAAACAAACATCAACGCTAGAATAGGCAAGTAGGAAATAAAATAACTAAACAAAGATCTAGATTCAGGCGTCTAATGCAATCAGGAGTTCGCTCGACGCTTAAATCTAAGACCGGGTCACATGACGCGTACGTAAACAGAAGTCAACGCAGTCGACCATCACCGGCGGCTCAGTGCACACATCTCCAATCCTAGTGCAAACAACCAATAACAGGACCACTGCCGAACGGGAATGTCTATCTGCACACTGTCTCGGATCAGTGCACCATTCTGACTCTACATATATCATGTTCCGATCGAGGGTTCCTCATGTCTGATAGGTACACAGGTCGGCAGTGTCGAACCTCTATAAACACGACTATGAAAATAAGCTACTCCGGAGCTACTCGTTGAAACATCCAGGAGTATTTACCGAAGAGCATTATTAGTCTAATAAAGAAACTCTTTTATCTTATTAGTGTACAGGAAGAAGACTCTGTAGCTCGCGCGTATGATTCCATCAAGGGTTGATTTGATTAAAATGAAACCCCATCTCCATGACTGATTCTATACATTCACTATTCGCAACTGAATAGGATTGAAAAAAATATTGTAAGAACAAATCTGACCTAATTCTGTAAGAACAGTGAGTAGGTTTCAACATGATTTCAAAGGTACACAAATAAAAACACACACACACACACATATATATATATATATATATATATATATATATATATATATATATATATATATATATATATATATTATACAGTGAAATATATTTCCGGTAACTGAAAATTAATTGGTTTGAATGAAATATATATCTTCATTAACGGCCTGACCCCATCACTATCTAGGTTATAACAAAGGTTACGAGAAACCGACCCCATGCAATTACGTCTCAAAACAATTGTTGAAAAATCCACGTTTCCTCACAATATAAAATCAGTGTATTGAGGTTAATTACATAACATGGATATAAAGTTGCATACAAACATAACGAAGAAAGCGACTTCTAATCCGTCACCTTGTCATCGTGAGTCCGTTGTAAGAGCGCATGCCCGGTAGTGTGCATGAATAGTGCTGGGTTTCACACAAGAGGGTGGGCTCCGTATTGTGCATGAATTAGGTCATCAATGCAATCAACTAGAAAAACAGCCTTTTCAAATGAATCGCGATAATCCAGTTCGACCTATCGATCTCTCACGCAATCGCGTTCGAGCTATCGATCTTTCACGCAACAACGGTTCGCTTGTCTCGAAGCGATTATGCATCGATTTAAACGTCACAGGCGTTTCACTTTTACACCTAGATATAGGCGGAGATGCAAATAACCTAAAAATCTCAGGGATAAACAAAAAAATAAAGAAGTCTCTTGGAGAAAACAATGAAAAACATACGTTAATGTACAATATAAGTTGAGTGAATTAAGAAATAACAAGAAGGAAAACCATCTCAGGGCCCACTCAGGCGAACTTCAATGACGTCTAGATGGATTCGACTCACGTTTGATCACAAATATCTAAAATTCACGGATAAAGAAGACATACACGATGAATATAAACGTGATTAGGTACATCGGAAGTATGTACTTGTGTTATATGCATGAAACTATAAAAAGTTAGATAAAGTTAGAAGTAAGTACATATGATTGGTTCGTTATAAGTTAGGTAGGATATGTCAGCTAGCTAGATCAGATTGATTTATGTGAATATTCACAACAATAACAACACAAGAAAAACAACAACGTCTGTTAGATGACACGATTCGACGAGTAGATGCTGACACGATGATAGCTCGATGGCATTACGAGATATATAAAACAATCTTTTATATCTCCAACTCTTAAATAATAAATGAACCGACTTACAAACAATGACAGTAGAATCTCTGGAATGTGCACTCACTTCTTGGATTATAGACCTACACCTTCCTTCTTCACAACAATTATTGTTACCTGACAAGTTGCCATGTATGTTGACGATGTCATCATTCCAATTTTATATTCTCAAAAAATCCCTCAATTTTCCAATTTCCAACTATTCCTTCTCATTTCAAATCTTTTCCATACCCCTGCATTCGATAGTAAAAGCCAAGCACAATATGACAAACAAAACCATTAATGAATTTGATGGAGAGGCCTAATAATTTATTAACGACTGACGTGTAAATCCAGACTTGGAAACTACTACAACGCGAACCCACCGCTCGTCGTCGACTAAACGACGTCACAACACCACACAAACACTCACATATATACATAAATATATATATATATATATATATATATATATATATATATATATATATATATATATATATATATATATATATATATATATATATATATATATATATATATATATATATACGTGTTACCGTGACTGGCCGCCATTTTGTTCTGCTTCATCAATCAGTGGCGTATCCTGTCGGAAGACAAATGAACTGCTACTCCCCCAGAGACCCTACTTGCCCCTATATATACTGATCACGATATGCACCTCGCGTGTAATACAACACGACGAGGCGATCGAACGGTGGTTTATCCCATCAGTGAACATTACCGATCTGTCGTTTCGAACCGTGAAACATGAGTACATCACGCCTACTCAGCATGTGAATTATTACGGATACGAATTAGACAAGTATCTTAAGTAACTCCTATGTTGGAATATATTAGCCGGGATATAACGAGGATATAGGCGTTGTGCGATGTGTGTGTGTATGTGTATATGTGAACAAGTGACGAATTGCAAACATGAAGATGGTGTAGCGTGAACAAATAGCTCCATTCGCGTATATAAGATGGTATACGTGACCTTTACAACCATGTGGACGGTAGAAATAGACACGAAACTATATACACAGTGAACGTAGAACTATATAAAGAGAGATAATATTGACGTGAGAGTGTAGAGAGGAACTTCAAAGGGCTTCAAAATTACCTCTGATGAATAATGATCAAATATTGATCAAAATTGAACATTCCATGTTTTAAAAGAATCATAAAAAAATATATATGATGTCATTTCTAGGCAATTGATGAATGTGTCCAGCACTGAAGAAGTAAAGTCATTAGTGTCTCTTGGAAGATGTATATAGTATACTCTAGATCATTATACAACACCAAAACTTCACACGCAACTTTCCAATTCCTCTAAAATATCTATAAATACTCTCACCTCACCTCCCCTTTCAGTTCCTGTTTCTTGCCCGTCTACTTTTGAAACAGCGCCTCTACACAACAAACGCACTCGAATCATCTATGCTAATATTTGTCTGCTGTGTGAAAATAGTATAGGTCCTAGTGGAACTCCCTGCGGACACCCGACTGCGTCACGCCGCCTAGCCACGGAGAGAAGAGGAGAAACGTGTCGTCGGTCCCCTGGAGGGTGGTGCCAACTAGCGGGACACGTTTTAAACTACACAAGACGGCACATGTGTCTTAGAAGGCAGGAGGTGGAACGGACATAATGTAAACTGGACGGAGGAAGTAGTTTCATATTGGGCCGCAAGGGAGATTGTTCGAGGAGAACAAACTTCAGAAGATGACAGAGACTACAGTCGAGTGGGTATAAAACACGTTAGAGGAATACACGTTCATTATATATGGTATACGGGAACATATCAGACGGTGAAGTTATAGTTACATTAAAATGTAATACACTTTTTATCAACTGAATGCCGTTTACATATGTACGTAATTTGATCGTATACAGACATAAAGGGTTCGCCTATATTTTGATTAACATAAACATTAATTTCAACATTAATGCAAATAATACAAAGAAAATAACAAATTTATTAGATATCAATTACTGAAATTAATTTGCGTACATTTGTATCCAGTACTTTCATTTCCTGCAGAGTGAATGGAATTATGAAATATACAGAGATATGTCAATGATATATCAATATTTTGTAATCCCAACGTTTTATATATGGGTGTCCAACTCTATTTGTTGCATGTAATAAACGACTACTACCAAAAGTGTATCTATTTAACACGGGTGGAGGAGCCGGATCTTTAATTCATACATCATTTCGAATTAACCAATCAGAACTATTGTCAATTTTATATTCAGGTTCAACGAATATAATCTGTGAAAGTATGAACATACATCATACTAGTTAAGAAGGCGAATGAATCAATCACCATGATTCCATGTTCTCTCTAAAATTAGACAAATAAATAAATATCGTCATAATCTAGTTACAGGGCTGTGATGGCATTTAAAATGTGCCTATAGGATACTCCGAATCGCTAACCTGTAAAGACGTCACCCACAATAACAATAGTGTTCACCCTGTCAACCTTTCATAACACAATAATGCACAGATTACCACTAATATACATTATTCAACACAACTAGATTATGTATGACTCTTGCCCATAGCTGCTATACTGCAATGACGCACCGCCGTGGCAACGGGATGCAATCACCAACCAGTAACAGTGTCGTTTATAGGAAATACTAGAACGTTGATTGTAATCTCAATTCTCATATAAATTCATTGAACAGACATTTTTGATAAGACGGTTAAGATACGAAATCACTCAACGACAGTGCCAATGTATATTCATTTGTGAATATATTAATAAAATATATTATACATTCAGAACCGTTCTATATTATATATGGTTATTAATTCTATATAATTGATCATGCGTCTAACAGTAACACACACACATATATATATATATATATATATATATATATATATATATATATATATATATATATATATATATATATATATATATATATATATATATATTATATATATTATATATATATATATATATATATATATATATATATATATATATATATATATATAGGTATATGTACGCCTACAACGCATTTGTTGTGTTTTTCTGGTAGTTGTATAGTTTTCTTTCATCATTTGAGATCCGTATCACATCTTCAGCAGACAAATCCATAGGTGATACGCGTACAGTTTCCATTAGATGTAAGCCGGAGGGAATTATATTTATGGAATACCGATGACGTGGGTTGTCAACAGCCCAGACAAGTACGAGAAGATCTGGCTGTATCATTATTTAATTATATGAGGAGCACGATTTCAACTCTGAGACATAATCCAGAATGAAGAAAGTTATATTGTTTTTTCGGTTTATGCGATTATTACTATATGACCGGCACATGCAGCACAGTGGTTAACGCGCTCGCTTCGTGTGATCGGGGAGGCAGGGGAATTTCGAACCCAGTTCGATCCCCGCCGCCGACCATCTTTACAGGGGTTTTTCATGGTTTCCTTCTGTAGTCTAGGCTAATGCCGGGATGGTTTGTACAATAAGTCGGCCATGACCGCTTCCTTCCCACTATCCTTCCCATTACCCAAGAACCTTCATCTCATCATCCCATCGTCTCATTAATCATCCATCCGATGTCATTAGATTTGTGCTATCATAACAGTGCGTCGTTAAACCCAATGTAAAAAATTACTATATGTGTGGACAGGATGATGGTTTAGTTGTCAGCATCTTACTAATGAATCCACAACAGATAGAATAAGTAGTTTACTAATATTTTCAGTAGTTCACTAATTCAGTAAGAAATGTAATGTAATTATTTGGAAGCAATAGTTTCTATGATCTGATAAAAATCTGCATACATTTTGCATCATCATCTTTACCAGACAAATGATATCTATGTGATACTCAAATGAATAACGAGCACAATTTAATATCGAACTATAGAATCGAGTCAAATGTTTAAGAATTCGTATGTCTCACATCTAACTGCTAAAGCCGGGGTTGCACAAACTTACAACCAACTCACAACTGCGTATTGATTATTTAATATAAGCTGGTACAGGCAGGATATGAGTAATCAAGGGTAACAAATAGGTAAAATGACTATTTTCCTTAAATTCACTAGATATTATAGTATATAGGTACAACCCTTTCACTGAATTGAGTTTTACATTTCGTTATACCATCTTTATTTCTGCTCCTTTGGGCAATTATACATTCAATTCAATCTGAAGTATGTATATACGAATCAGTATACTGTAACACTATCCATTGAATGTTGTTTTAACATTTCTATGGAAATAGATACGTGAACTACTATAGAAAATAAATCACAATTCAAAGCGAAAAGTGATTCACTGCATTATATTATCTATGCGGTAAGACTGACTATAACTATCAATACTTCTGGTAGATTTAGAGTCGCAACCATACAAGTCCTCTATCTGGAGCAATAGCGAAGACTCCCAGTATAGCCAACCGGTGGCAACAAATTACACGCCGAGATAGGCGAGACGTATAACTCTACCTTACATACGATGATGATCAATCCACGGTTTGTTGCATGAAATCCCTGAGGTATTCCACAAAGACGTGCAGCTTGACCCAGAAACCCAACGGCATGGTTATCAGAATAGAATAGAATAGAATAGAATATTCTTTTATTGGTTTGTTTACATACAATTATACGCTGTATATAATACAGGTTGGACATTTAAACAAACGTCATTAATATCAGGACATTGTATTTGGAGTTATATTTTCATGAATAATTCGGAATGATATGTATTGACTTGATTACATCAATTACATTTTGTTTCTAGAAACAACTATGAATTGATTTGAACTAAATTGATTAAACAACAATGAAAAACTCTAATGAAGTGAATATGAAGAACAACAAAGAGAAAATTTTAAACAAAATTGATTGCGAAATAGTCTTTGGTCACGTTTTGATAGTTGCAGTTATCTTTGCTATCTTGAGAAATCACAATATACGTCAAAGGGTTATCCTTAACAAATACCACAATGGGGCCTATCATACTTTATATAACGGTGATAGCTCCATTTATGTTTATTATGTGGGTTTAATCTAGACGGTCTTCTCATTTTGTGGACACATTTTTCATTTTTATTTTGTTATCTAGTTTATAGTACAGTATATATGGGCTTAACCAGAATAGTCCTCTTTAGCCTGTTGGAATGAAGGGAATGAGAAGTTAGTGACCTATACGCTATCTCCCGTATTTACTTTCACGACAGGGAAACCACGAACAGTCGGTATGATCGGTCATGACGGGAATCGAACCCAGCTCTCATGCGAGCTACATAGCGACTGATCCACCCGTCTCAGTTCCCAGTCCCCCACCTACATATATAATCATGGTATACCTCAGCCCTGACAATACTGTAATTGCTAACTGTCAGGTGACTATCGGGAGTTATAACGTCTCAGATGCGACGGAATGATGTACATCACATTTTATAGAGCATGCATATCATGCGCGGGATGAACGAGTACATTTCACGACGAGACATGCAATTAGGTTACATTGTGATTCCTGAGCAATGCCCCGTTTACAATGTACACTTGCGGTCACGAGAGAGAGCGAGATAGAGAGAGAGAGAGAGAGAGAGAGAGAGAGAGAGAGAGGGGGGGGGGAAAGAGAGAGAGAGAGAGAGGGAGAGAGAGAGAGAGAGAGAGGGAGAGAGAGAGGGAGGAGAGAGAGGGGGAGAGGGGAGAGGGGGAGAGAGAGAGAGAGGGGGAGAGAGAGAGGGAGAGAGAGAGAGGGAGAGAGAGAGAGAGAGCGAGACAGAGAGAGAGAGAGAGAGAGAGAGAGAGAGAGAGAGAGAGAGAGAGAGAGAGAGAGAGAGAGAGAGAGAGAGAGAGTGGAGATAGGGAGAGATACAATTATGCTAAACTTTTACAATCGATCAAGTTCTAATACGGCTTAATCTCAAATTTGTTCTACAATTACTGTATAAAGCTTGCATTAAAATATAAGTGAATAGTATCTTCTGCTGGTTATTTTGCCAGAACAATTTACTAATGAGATATGCTATGCGAGTGAATGACGAATGAAAATTGTGCCTCTACTGAACAAAAGATACCGAATCTTCAAAGCGTCAACAAGCATACTCATAAAGTGTATATAAAACAATCCAATTAAATCTGAAACGATTAAACTAATTTCTAAACCACATTATATGAGAACCGCGAATTAATTAAATAAAGCGGTCTTATCATCTACTTCTTTAGCGACTATAGGGAGATGAATTATATGTTCTCCCTCGTCTCACAATAACATAAGAATTGTATTTAATCTATATTATGGTTTCAATTGCATAATTGCTTTACCGAGATATTCTCAGGAGATATATATCTCGTGCTGAGACACAGGTGAGTCGCGGTGAGACGGCTTAGTACGTTGTCTCGCCGCATGCTACTAGCGCTCAACCGGTTATACAATAACACAGACATACATTTGCTAAATTGCATTTCATGCACAAACTTAATAAACATTAAAATCAGATATGTAATGAGTGATATATGTAGGATAGTTTTTCGTACCACGATGGTACTTTACACATCTGACTGAATGAAAATATACGAGCGTTATGTATAATTATTATGAGATCAAAGAAAACCAGTGTAAATAGATATTATAATTGAAAATATACAATGTAATTGATACGAGTGAGTATTTGAATGCAATTAGAAACTTTTTATACTTGAAACTTCTACATGCAATTATCGTATGGATAGTGAAGCCAACAAATATTGCCTGGAAACAGTAGTTACACAAGTTGAACGAAATGTGGTGATAGAATCATCAGAAATGTATACATTTTTTTTTAATAACATCGAAACTTGATACAAAATCATTGTTCCTCAATTAACGGATACATTATAACGGATGCATTACAGTCATTCAAGATAATATTTCATAAAAAACGCATTGGAAATATACGTAAAATGCATAACATACCGTACATATATGATATAAAAACTAGTACACCAAAAAAACTACACCTTCCAACTCGAGTGGACGAAGCAGTTCTCCATCTAGCTTTGCATCGCTAAACCGAGTCGGTATAGCAGTCCTATAATTCCAACTGTGCGACTTTACCGACTGTGATACGAACATTATCACCGTACTAAAACCACAAAGTTTACACTCTATTGTCTAATAGTTTGGCACTTGATTAATAGTTGTGATTATCACTAATTGATTGAACGATGTATCTAATTACGTCAACCGGACTTGCATGCAGATTTGTCTCACGCCAGAACAGGGGAAAGACAAAGTGGAGGGCAGGGGGAAAGACAAAGTGGAGGGCAACGCGTTCCTTCGCAGTGGTTACATTTGTAGTTGAGGAAATACGAGGAGGCCGTGTAATTGGCCAGACTATAATCAAGCCGGTCCCATTGGGACGACTTGAAGGGGCGACTTGAAGGGGCGACTTGACAACACACGAACAATAGTGGAACAAAGCAGGGTACGACATGTCATGACGAGCCATCAGCTAAAATAGTTGATTAGTGGCTATTAAGTTCAATAGAATACCAATTCCAATCAGGATATATGTCAAACAAAACCGGTAGTTAGAATGTACATGAGAAATACTGAGGATTGCTAAAGTGGAACATATTTTCAAGAACAAAATATCGTAGTGAAGCTAGCAAGGTAATTTGAGCAATGTATTGATATATTGTCAAATATTTCATATAATCATGGCAAAATTATTGAATTCAAGAGCGGGCAGGCGTTTGAGACGAACTCAATCGTTCGCTTCTATAGTCAACAACACATCGAGTTCAGTACGCACATTTTATGAGAATTGTGTTTCGGTTTAACCTAGCTTATTTCTTCAGGACTCGGGTATATGCACCTATTTTTTGATCTACAATGTAAAATGTGATAATAAGTCGATTTACGCAAATCAAGGCTGAAGATGACAAGGTAGGATCGTTCGGACGGGACACGCCAAGAGCTATCTCACCATCCACAAACTAGTTCAAACTATAATTATAATATAAATTGAATACAAACTTATTTTGAGACATTTTGTGTGCACGATCTTGGACAACAACATTCGTCTCACAGTTGTTCTATTCCGTGTAAAGCAACGTGAAAATAGAAATCATTGACTGACTTGAAATACTTCCCCTTCTATTCTTATCAATCCAACATCGTCTACCCGTCTTACTCCGCCGTGTGGCGGGTTGCGTTCATTAATCGCGCGTCAATCAGTGATCGATTCATTCGCATCAGAATCAATCAAGTCGATGCCAGACCAAACTAAATAACGGATACATCCGGTTCACCTTCACCAACCAATAACTATCGGCTTCAATGAAATCATGACGTCATAAAATCTGAAAAAGGTGGTCATCTACCAACATAACCAGCACAAATAATACCGTAAAATTTGTACAGCTGTAGTATTTTGTACGACCATAATTTTTCAGGACGGGATTCAAAGAAACACAGCTACATCTTTCAAAGCGTTGAATATTTGAAGATGCAGACAGTTTCTCGATCTACATTTACCGAGGAATTATAACTATTATCTAGTTGGTGGACAACCATATTTTCTTTCGACTACTATAGGACATGACGTATAAGTGCTGTGAATTCATGAATACATTTAATTTTGCCACCCTCCGTAGCTCAGTAACTCAAGCACTGCTATGGAAACTAAGGTCGAGTTTAGCGTGGGTTCGAGTCCTGTATATGCATAGGTTTTTGTAAATGTCATTTCAATTCATATAGTCTCATCAAATAAGTTATATAGTTTCGCCAAATAACTTGGTCGCTTGTGGAGTCATTAATATATCATCAATATAAACATGAAATGATTCATACAGATCAGATGGTTTTTGTTATTTATCATAACCAATTGTGTTTGCTAAATGATTTCATTATCCATCATTTTAATACTATTCTTTATAACAATGTATCATGTTCTGATAAAATAATATGAATATTTAAACTCTATAGGTCGCTCACGGGCAGAACTACTCGATAATATTGAAAAATCTATGTGGATAATAACTGATGACTGATGTACAATGAATGCCACAGCAGGTATGAATGAAACTCAGTGAAACAATCACACAATGGTTACGTCTATATTAAGTGCAGCAGCAAGAGATAATTTGAAAATGAAGTGCACAATATACGTTCCATTAGTAGTCTTTTCATCATTGGTATAACGAATATCATTATATCATGGATTATATTTTACAAATAATTCAACTACATTCACCAATAATCATGGATGATAATTACATCCTTTCAAATCACATCGAGTGCAACTTTTTAATTCGGTTATTTCGTGTAACATAATGAATATTGTACAACTTTATCTGTATTTGTTCATGAAAAATCTGATTTCTGTTCGTAAGTATATATACATATATCCACGAGAAAAAAAAAGTCCTCCTCAATCATGACAAACATCAATATTCCCGTTATTTTTGTATAACTGTGGTATTTCCAGGATATTATAGTTTTCAGGACGAGATTCACAATAAAAAAAAAACGTAACTGCATCTCTCAAACCTAACAAAACCACCGAGATTTCGTGATTATCCAAGATTTCACAAATATTCAGTTGGTACACGACCTTCTTCTCTGATGGAAACAAGTATAGCAGTGTTTCGTCACGATTTGACGTATCGTGTTTTCATTACTTAATTAAAATGCATCTCTCGCTCTTTGAGCCGGACACCGAGCAACGGATCGGAAGCTCATTTCTTTTGAGAAAAGATAAAAACCTTAGCTACTCCATCTTCATCTACTATTAATATATTCATCAGATTTGACGTTAGCAACCTCTGACGTAACAGATAATTAGCCTCGATTTCAGGAACAACAGAGGCGGCCATAATGTAGGGCATTGCCGTTAACCTGGAGATGATTTAGTGAAATAACATTTTTTTTTTATGATAACTTTGGAGCGGCATAAGATACGATATCAACATTTTTTTTTAACAGAAACGTTGAATTCTTCGATACTTTCAATGTGATATAATATTTGATAATATTTGGAATTATACCGTATAGCTTGTACTTGTTAAAGATACGGCTAAAACCTTGATGGTTCAGCTGAATACAGTATGTATGTGTACACTATGATCTTTATATTGGTCTCCGATTATTTTTGTGTGGTTCAAATACTTTATAACAACGTTCCGAGACAAATTGTATTCCTCATTATCAAGTTACAATAATTACAAACGTGTCTACGTTTATTTTCAAATGTGTTCATTTGTTTATTTGTTCAGCGTTATTTCTATACTTTCAATTTGAATAACTCCCAAAAAGTTGCTTATTTCCGAAAAATTACTCATCATTTCGACAATACAACACACCTAATGTGTTTGTACACATCTAAACTATAAAATTATTATAGTTGTTCACTTAAAATAACCCTACCATCAGCTAGGTTATTTGGGACAAATTACACGGAAATACGAATCAAGTAGACAAATGCAGTTAGTAATATTAGGACCCTAATAGCCACAACTTCATCACGTTCTAAACTGTCACAATAAAATGCTGTCACAAATGCTGTTGAAGTCCTAGTATTGCGGGGGTGCCTACGAGCCGGTATTGCGGGTTGCCTATAAGCCGCAGCGGCCAGGCGCTCGCAATTAGTCCCGAATGTCCGTACAGGCCGCGCGTCATATTTAGCGGCAACTCTTAACCGACGGCTAATTAATTCCGACTGATTAATCAACTAATTGACCGCACAAACATGAATGCTAATTAAATGTAAACATTGACTAATATATGCACACGGGAGTAATGTGTGTGTGTGATGGGCACGTAATGAGGAAATTGTTTGTACAAAGTTGAAATGACATGTTTTTTATTTCTTGTATTATCTTAATCAAATCGGATCAATAAATTAATTATGTAAATACTTGGGATTATTTTCATATTGCAGCCTCGAAATCAGTTTCTAATATCATAATAAATTAAAATGATTGATACATTTTTATTCCATTTCAATTATGTTTTTATAGACCTACCAAAATAAATTATTGAAAAATGAAAATTGTCTGAAATTTGATACACATTTTTTTTCGAATTTATTCCAATTGGAAAATAAAATGGCGCTCGTGGCATTATAATATTCTCTCTCCATTGTTCACGAAGGAATTCATGAAATTCAATGAGTGAAAACGCACGGAAACGTTCCCATTTTATTTGAGGGTGTACATTGAATGATAGATTCCATTATAATGATGTACAAAATGTACAATACAATTTAAACAAAATATATTGACAATACCCATTGTATAGTAAAATTTGTGATGGTAAAATTAACCGATATAGTTGCTGGCAGTAGTTGGTTTCACAAAATTTAACTCATTCGCATGGCGTACAAACATTGTTTACTCTCAACGGCGATGTTTATTAATTCCGTACATATCTTGCAGTCATTTACTTTTCGAAAATACCTCAGTGGGAACTTTTTGCTCTCAGTCTGCTGGGTCTCTGCTGATACTAGAAGAATTACATCACTGTGCGCCTACATCTTTATTTTATATGAAAGTGTCAATTGGTGTGACCCACATAAAGTGGTCATCCTCTAATAGACAGCTTGATCGGTGACACGCCCACAACCCTCGCACCTAGAGGGTAGATCAGTGTCCGCAAGGGATACTCCAGCGATATAAACGATCGTGAACCATCAACAGTGAATAAACGATATTCACAAATACATTATGAGACGTAGGCCTACTTAGATATTCATGGTAGAGAATGGTCAAATTTAATCGAATCAGTTGTGTACAGATCAATTGTATGGACCAGTAATACTCAATATTTTGTTATCCATTTATCACCTAACCACGGACCGTTCTATACATATAACATGTAGCCCAAGTTTTAATATATCCTATATTTATATCATGTGTAAATCTGTCGAACAATAAATTATACATAAATAAATGAACCTTACGCGAATGTTTAATAAGAGCAGACAGTATTTTAAAATATACTTTCCTGAAAGGTAGACGGTATCATACGGGTCATGGACGGAAGATATCTATAATTATTGTCTGCGACGGTATGGAGCAATTTCCCTACAATACATTCGAACGGAAAGTCACTGCGATCGTTTATAATGTTACGTTTTGACAGTGAAAATGTTACAGAATCCCCTCCCTGTCACCACGCGACAACGCCAACTTTGTAAAGGACACATGAAATCAAACCAGGCTGTTTAAGATCAAAGGGTTTAACAAACCTGTAAATACATTATTGGAAAAGCTCAATTTTTACTCTCGTACAATATAAACAAAACAAAACAAGCATGTAATTTTACTTTTGAATGATGCTTAATGACCCCACCAACAGCTAGGTTATACGGGGGGTTTACTTTTTATATATATATTTTTTTTTTAAATCACGCAGAATACGTAGAAAGACAATCTAATTGTTGCGATTCCTATCCAATAGAAATCCGTAAACCACACAATTATTACAAGCTCATATAAAATAAGTAAATACTCATTTATGAAAACAACAATAGCTAATGATAAAACGTTTTCCTATCGAGTTCATTTCCACGAAATTGATTAAAGCCGTAGAAAAGTCGTCTCATCCCAATGATTTGTTGAAAATATTGATTCCGATAATAGCCAATTAGCGACCGTTCAGCGGTTAACCAGACCACTCATTCCAATTCAATTGATAGATCAGCCTTGTGTTATTGTACGCCACTATTATATGTTGCTAACAGCGGGTCTTCGGTCCTCCAGTTTCACCTGGTCATTAGTGACTCGCACAAAAGAGAGAGAAAGATGATCTATCGTCATATACCTGCTAATGATGCGGTCGGACATTTTCAGTTGGAAAATTCTCCTTGGGAAAAATCATGATTGTTTATTCGGAAAATTCTCAGCCACTGTCGACGCGCCTTTAAACCCTAACTAACTAACTATAACTAACTAAATTATCAGCGTTTGATGAATTGTATGTAATTTCTTTTGATAATTTTAGTAATAGTATGTTATATATTTTTTTCTCATGTGCAACTGAAGTTAACATTAGGGTGTAGTAATGCGCCACAATACTAACTGACTGTACGTCGAATGAATAACTATCCGTATTTAATATTATAAGTGCCCCATTTTGTTCTCATTTATTGCTTTGTTTCCCCTCAAAATATCCACTATAAACATTGGAAATACATTTTTTTTTATTATGAAGAATATAATGTGGAATGTGATGAAAAAAATCACGAAAAAATGAAAAATGTCCTGGAAAATTCCTGAAATAGCAATTTTTCCGGAAAACCCCACATCAAACATACTGCCTGCCGATCCAACACACAATATTTCACTAATCACCAAGACTAGAAAACGCTCTAATATACAGTATTGCAATTGTATCACTCACCCTCTGCATTGACGTGGGAATACATGGTAATCGTCATTAGCACGATTACCGTCACCCACACGATCTGGCAACGCTGCCTCGTATGGACCATCATCATCATCTCCCAACCTAGATCGGAACAATAGAAAACTAATAGAAAAACATATCTTTTTCCTTTTCTCTCTCACTTATCTTTACAGAATATTATCAATCCTGGATCCTCTTCTTCATATGTACTTCTTTATTCTGTTGAACAAGTTGGAAGATGGAGAGAAATTAACGAATACTTTTATCTCTCTCTATTTGTTTTTACATGTATTTTGATGAAATAGCCGTTGCATGTATTCTACATATAATACTGTATTGAAGACTCGATGTAGGAAACCACTTGACACTTGGTATTTACATAGAAATGGATGAATATAGAGAGCTACAGAGGTTTCTATATTTTCATTTTTCTCTTCGTGTGGAAACTTTATATGTCTTATTGTCGATGACTTTAGTTGAGATGTTGTTGGGTTCACGTTGACCTAGTGTTATTGGCCATGTTATATTTTCCCCAGCTTACACACACACACATACACATGTACACATATCACACGCTGGATTACTTTACTGGTAGTAATATTATTTAACACTCAAAACAATTACCAGAATTATATTCATTTATTTATATACTATATATATATATATATATATTTATTTATAATTATTTCTAAATAAAAACACGTTGATTCTATTTTCAACTTGTTGATTGAATTCACTTTGCGTAATGATTCTATATCACATTGAAAGCATTTTCAGGCTGCTTTTAATTAATTTTCTAATTGATTAGACCGATTTCATAAAAACGATAACAGGAAATCATTTCGATAATAAGTTGAAACCATTTTCGCGAGACTACCGATCGACGACGGTGATAATTTCTTCCTATGATGCCAATAGTAATTCCTACGTGTCGGTTTGGTCCACCCGAACATTACCGACAGCGAAACGAATTCGACTTGCCAATCGAGAAACAACTACGGGACGTGTTACGCTGATGACAAATCATAACGCGGCTAGATTTATTCGTAAAATACACTGATCAAATAAATTCAACAAATTTGCGATGGTATTAAAAACTTGAATATCTACATATATTCACAACCAATTTTTCACAATTGAGAGATTTATTTCTTCGAATTTACTGAACCTATGTTCTTCAGTATGTAGATTCAGATTCAGTTTATATATTATTTCCTAGTTTAATCTTTTTCCTATCATATCTTATTACAAAACTATTTCAATTCTGACGTTCAATTATTATTTTTATTCTTATAAAACCATATTTATTTATTATTAAAATATCACTCGTTTTCTCATCGGTATCGTCCCAGTTCCGTCCCGACGTTCAACGACTAAGCGACGCTCTACGACCGACGGCGGTAATCTGCCTTGGCGCCCTTCACCTCGTCAGGATGGCGCACAACTGACGGCCCGTGCTTTCAGGAAGCATAACGACGCTCGTAGGCACGGGGCGCCGCGACGCCGGCCGGCCACGACCTCTGGCGGGCAAACAAGGCAACACGCCGCACCTCACAGGTGGTCTATACAACGTCGCGGCGTTCGGTTTTATTAACAATAACATAATAAACTAGAGAGCTCGGTGGTATCTGACAGACGTTGACATTTAAAACAAGGCGAAGTTGGGAATGAATGGACGAAACATTTTTATTAGGTTATTTACCGGAGAGAAGGAGCCTACGTATACTGAAATGCTTGACGTAGATTTTGTGATGAACTTTTTGTAATCGTTACGGGATGTATTGTATTAGCACTATTGTCAAACCTACCACATAGTTACTTAGCAACCGCTAGAATATTTTGTACAAAAGACCCGTCAATATTTACATTACTCTTCAAACATCAAAATATACGTAAATAAAATTGATACCATTAGAATACGTTAGAGCTCATTTTGAACAATATTTCAAACCATATAATGTCAAACTCAACTTGGTATACTCGATCAATATAGGTTTGTTGATCAGTTTGGGAAGTCAAACCTTTGATTATACTTCTTGGGATCGGCCACTTCTGTTCGAAATTCGAGTGAAAGGATGTGAGAGGATACCACTGAAACATCACTCAGTAGACCGAGGTTCGATTACCGTCATGGTCAACCATCCTGACTGATGGTCAACGTGGTTAACTCTGTCGTTAAAGTGAGTACTGGAATGGTTCCTAACAAATAGGACACGATCGCTTCCCACAACTGTCCAAAACATCTAATGAAATAATCTTCGATTTCATTCTACCACAATCTAACTGATCATTCACCAACGCCAATAGATCTTAGCTATCATTAGAGTATGTCGTCGACACGATATGAATACAAATTGAAAAATCATAAATGTACAATTGAAAAACTCACATCTGAAGATTTACAATTTGAAATGTAGAACCAAGCCGGGAGTTGACGATCAATAAAACCTACATATCATATCATTACGAAGACACTCACCGCTAGCCCCATACGTTTCATTCAAGTGATGCCGCACATTGTTGTCATTGATAGAACAACAATATCCCCCAAATTGTGTTCGCCAATCACAAGGGCAGTATTAGTTCGATTGCCCCTAACTATTCTTGTTGCTATGGTAACTCGACCAACATACATAGGCTAGTATCTCCCTCTCTAAACCATATCCAACTAGAACTGAGTGCTATGATACATGCAGCTACAATTAGATCACAATATAAGACTATATAAACGTATAGTAAACTCCCACGATAGAAGATTCCGATCGACCGTCCCCTCATCCCACATCACAAGCGCGCGGGTGGTTCAAGCCTCCATATCTTGGGCGCAAGTTGTGTTCACGAGATACGAAGGTTTCAAGCGAACGTTCCCCCTAACGCACCCCACCAGCACACGGGTGGTTCAAGCCGTCATTTCTCGTATGTAACTTGTGTACAAGAAATACGAAAGTTACGAACGGACGTCCTCCCTATCCCACAGTACTATCGCACAGGTGGTTCGCGCCGGCCTCCACCTCTCCCAAGTGTATGATCTAGCTCTAGCACTCTCCCACATATCTCATAGCTGATATGCATAACAATCATCCCAGTGCCAATTACTGCACAACACTGTAACCACTATCCATCATCATCATCATCATAATCGTCATCATTATCATCGTCATCATCATCGTCATCATCATCATCCTTGGCCGAAACCTACTACGTCGGTGCTTAACGACCCCACCAATAATTATGTTATTTAGGTCGAAACCACGGTCTAGAATAAAGAGGTCTTGTATCGGGCTATCTCCGTGCATTGGAAGGCTGATATCAACAGGGCTGCTAGTTCCACTAAAATCCGTGCGTATCGCTACGTGAAAAGAGGCCAGTCACGTGTTGGCGGTAGACATTTGACAGCTGACGTCTTGCCGCCAATAATGACGTACTTTTGGTGCGCGCATGCGCAGAGAGTGGCCCACCGGCCTCTTTCACCTTGCGTTCCGCACGGCTTTTGGTGGAACTAGGAGCACTGATGGAATATCAGCTGAAATAGCTTCAATACAAGACCTCTTCCATTCTAGACCGTGGTCGAAACCTACACTAGCAATTAGATGAGCAGACCGTGCGGTGGAAGCAATAATTGAAACAATAGCTATTAATTAGAGTGAAGAAAACTAAACGTGTAATGGCCAATTCTAAACAAGGAGCACAATATTGTCTGGGAATTGACGTGGAATCGGGAATCACGGGAATTATACACGAGGTAGAAAATAAAATATGGAACACGTAATGATTCACGATTGATATTTGATGATTTAAATTTAAAATATATTTTAGCGAGATGATAATTCAAGTGGGTCAAAAGAGTGATTATTCCGAGGCGTTGTATCAATAATTGATTTTGAGAAACATCGAAAGAGGTATTTCTACATTTGAGAACATGTAGTCATACTTAACATGATTGTGAAGTTGTAATTTTGACGTCTTCAAGCGATGGTATTTCACCTTGTAATAATATCAGAATGATTCGAACTGTAAGCACATACGTTACGGAAATTGACGTTTTATTTATTCAATTTTTATTTTCATCCATTTTCATTTTTTTTAATTTTATTTCCTTTTCAAGATTGTTCACTGGAATACTGAACATGAGCTCACCGTACGTCTTTTCGAAATTGTGGATATTTTATATGTAAAGAAATACTATAACAATTTATGAAAATATATATCCCCACCAAAATCAAAAACTTGTAGGAACAGGGAGCCAAGTTCTTGCTATTTAAACACTCTGTTATATTAAAGTAGTTCTATAAAAAGTGTTGGCCCAAGTTAACTCTCTAAGAGAGAGAAAATGCATATGTGTGGATAGGCCATACCATGCAAACGTTTGGTAATTATAACTACGTGTAATAGTTTTTGAGAAGATGAATTGAAATGTGCATGGCAATTTTATTTCATTCTGACACACTATTCAACATTGTTTCAATTAGTTTCGATGTAGACGTCATGAGTCCTGATGAATTTATTCATTTATATTAAAATGTAAATTTGATAAAAATGTAATGTTTTATACTTAGAAACATACGGAGTAGTTTCAAGGATATACTTGATGGAATACTTGATGGAATACATTCATATGCTGCTACATATTACATGCTTTTTGCATTTACTGTTAAGCTAATAGACGTCGAAAAATGAAACAAAAGGTCACTTGTTGAAAGCTGAGTACTCGAGTTACAGGCAGTATTAATAAGTAAGGTAATATTAAATATTATTACGATAAGATCTGTATAGTTCGTAGCTTGTTTTGAATGTTGTTAAGTTAGCTGAATATTCCGAACCTAATATCAACTAAGCGGCGTATAGTTGAGGTGTTGATATATAGTAAATGTAGTAACATGTCACTTGTGGTCATACATGGAAACTGAGTTTTCACCAACCTCTAACAGCTACACCCTATCTGAGAGGTATTTAAACTGGTTGAATTTACTGGCCAACATTATACTTTCATGAACCTATGAGTGAATGAACAAATAAAATGCATCAGAAATTTTAATTTTGGAAATAAGTAAAACAAAGTATGTGAATTTTTCAGTGTCTTCGACTAGAATTCGTAATGTAGAAAATTCATATTAGACTTCATATTAGCCAGTCATTCCATTATAAAATCTTATCGCAATAAGGATAGTAAAATCCATTCTCAGAATTTGGTTTGGTTGTGTATTACACGCAGAGCAGACCAAAATTAAAAGCCATTTTTATATCTGACTAATAACCAGTCCACTTCTGTTAATACATTGAATTTGACAGATATCAGAAAAACTAAAAACGAAATTTAACTTTTCATTCCAGCCCTACATATGTACGTCATAAAAAGCATCACAGCATTTTTTCAAATGAAGCAATTACTTTTCATGTTGGCACCGTCATTCATCATTATAATAAATCTCGACTAGGTCAATGCGTGGAGTACCGGCCACAACCCTTACCAAGATACAAACTTGTCCTCAGAATGCAGTAGAGAAGTGAGCAACATGGGCGTTAGTTATAAATGCAATCTGGTCCGACGCGATTAGTACTTTAGTAGGCCTGATTGTCACAGTCTAAAACAACATCGTGTGTACATAAGAGAAGGGGAGGGAACAACGCTCGTTTCATTATATTCATCAATAATACATGCAGGTTGTGGCTTAATTCAAAATTTCACTATAAGAAATTTCCCAGGAAAACTTTGTACACTTTTTGAAACAACCCCCCCCCCCCCCCCTTTCTGTACGTCGTATATGAAAATACGGTACATAATTAAATGTAATCCACCTCCCATTGGGAGTCTTAATCTGGTACACTTAGCTAGACTACTTTGTACAACTTCAACTTTTAAAAAGAAACTCCCTTTTTAAATGAAAAGAGCAAAGAAAACTTTTGTCAAATGGGCTCTATAGCATAAAACTCGAAACTGTACTTGTTTAAATTAGCTGATAACTTATTTATCGATAGAGAAAAGAAACGAGTCAAGTGAAGGAGGTGAAGGTAGTCGAGAGAAGACGAGTGATCTAGTCGCATGCGCTTCTTTTAATGGAAGTTTTGTCCCTCGAAAAAACATAATTCATTGATGTAAATATATTATTCACAGACAGCTGTTCGGTGTAAGTTGATGCAAACTTTTGCGGGAATCATCAAAACTTTTTAACTCGAAGTAAATTGAGTATCTAGCTTGAACAGTATCTTTGGGTGATTGCAATACAAGCATATTTAGATCACTTAGTGCCGATGTTCTCGGAATAGGTAAGTAATGAGTATAGGCCTCATCTGCATAACTGAATGAAATAAATATATTTTCTACAAATATAATCATACCTGAGCAATAAGGAAGAGTTTCATTATATTCATAAGGAAAAAATAGATCACACAAATTGGAAAGATTTTCGCATTTTTTTTAATGTGGGCAGAAGTTCGAGACTATAGTCACTCAGGCGCCGAATCCAGACGAGTATTCTATCAATATTCTGTATCGCCTCAAACCCAACTTCTTGTTTCGGTAACAAAATGAAACAAAAATCAGATAATAAATTTATAACTACGTGAGAGTTGGCTGCGAGAGAGCTAGCTCACACGCTTGGGAGCCGCCTGCGACATCTGAAAAATGTCGGTTTCAGAAAATGACATACTTATTCCCTATTAATAATGTAACAATCGATTGAATATAATTCGTAAGCCATGCAACCAACCCTAGAACAAGAAGTCGCAAGTGTCAATCACCTTGAGCATGCTGAACCAGAGTCATAAAAATCCCGAAGGTTTAACAATTCCTGAAATCTTGTGTACACTTGCCATGAAATCCCCCTGAAATCCCTGAAATCACTTGAAATCCCCTTGAAATCCGCCTGAAATCTCTTGAAATCCCCTGAAATCTCTTGAAATCTCTGACATCACCTGAAATTAGGTGTAGGCCTACACCAAATTTGCGAGTTGTAAACCCCTCGAAAAACACTGAAAGAGCGCTCAGTAATGTATGCCAGGAATCCTCCATTCCACGATTGGAATGGTGGGTGTCTTTATAGGACACTAGCTGTAGGCAGTGTCCTCATTCACGACCGAACTCACACTTGAACGTATTGCTGATTGGAAAACCAATATCTATATTTTTAATCAAAGTGCGAAACGTATAGAGATTAATTTTGATACAAAAAAGAAAATTAATTTTGCTAAAAGTTAAAATATCTATATGCGTCATTTTGCTATTTATCGATTGCCTTCGCATTCTCTACGTTTGAATAATGAACGAAGCGCCCGATCGACAACACAAATGTATATATAAAACCCTCGATCGTCTCTCACGGAACTAGATATATTTTCAGTAAAAAACGGTGCGGTATAATTTGAAAAATTTATCAAATTGAAAAAATGAAAATAACCATACAAATAGCATGAGGGAACAAAAGTGAATATATATATAGTAAGGTTGATACCACGTTTTACCACAATTGTGACGTACTTATTGGATGAGCGAAGCGAAGACTCAATTACACTTGACCCGAAAAAAATGTACATTTTTTTTTTTTTTTTTTTTTTTTTTTTTTTTTGTTCGCGCTCTACAGGTCAGACAAAAATTCAAATTCGATTGAAACTTGGCATGCCCATGTGTCATCATCTGGATTGAATCTCATTAGTTTTTATACGCAATCGGTTGCACAACTTTTGAGAAAACTAATTTTCCATTTTCCGAATTACCCATAAGAATAAGCCAGAGAAGAATTTTCGTGAGAAAAATATCCTTCGAAAAAATTCAAATTTTCACCAAATTTCAATATAATAATGATACACATTATTCCAAACTTTCACTGAAATCCAATCATTCGTTTTGTAATAAAAAATTATATAATGACAAAAAAAGCAAAAAAAGAATTCTCGTACAAGAGATGTCTTTCGGAAAAATTCAAATTTTCACCAAATCTCAATATAATGATGATTCAGATTATTTCAAAATTTCACTGAAATCCAATCAGTCGTTTAGATATAAAAAATTATTTAATGACATTTTTACACATCGTTTTAAAGCTATTAAGAAAACCAATTAAATCCAAGCAACACGTGTCACCAATTAATGGAGAACGATTAAAACAAGACCTTCTTTATTATCGAAGAACTTTTTGAGAATAAGTAATGAATAGAAAAGGAGGGTCTCAAGGTGTGTATATGTATACAGCTGTCATCACGTCTCATATAGTAGTCTAATATTACAATATAATATTAAATTGCATTGCATCTAATATTTCCTTCATGAGAATAGTCTACGAAATAAACCAACCAAATGGAAAGATTGATTTTTAACTTGAATGCCGTCAAAACATCAACTTGATATAACTTTTTGAAAGAATTCAATGTCATTCTTATTAGCTCATCCATCAACGCGGAAACACATAACGCGTTTTCCTAGTATTAAACCAATCACTATAATTTTGGTAGCAAAATAGGCATCACCCTTAACGCGAACGCCACTTGAAATAACGACCTGGGCGAGCTCGCTCCAGGAGACTATAAGGACTTTGATTGGTTTCTATTTACTAGTATAGCTAAGTGCCATGGCAACCTGTCCAGTACTTTTGTATTTCCATTGTTGTCAAAATCTTAGTCCTGCTCGTGAGGTGTGCTATACTACATATATCAGATTTTCGAGATTTAATAGACAGTGACTCTGTCATTATCTCGTATTGTCATGGTATTCACCTCTTACAGAAAACATCATGGAATCAAAGTCCTTATTCTCCAGCAGCTAGCCAGGCCTGGGACATTACTCCAAGTAGCAGTCTTGTTGAGGGTTCTGGTATAACCAAGAATAACACGTTAATACACTAATTTGAATTTAGTGAAAGCGGAACTTTGTGTCTCTGTAGGCCTATCTCTTATTATAATACGTTTATTATTTGTGAATTGAAGAAATTGTAAGATACAAAAGATATGAAATTGAAACTGGAAGAGAACTGTTTCTGGCTATCAGAAGCTGATACGCAAATACCTCGCTTATTAGTGTTTCGTGCGGTCGACGGTCAAGGGTCAAGACGTTGTTGATGTCATTCGCACGACCTGAGCAGACTCTTCGCATCTTCGCTCTTCAAAACAACCCTTAGATCACAACACAACCCCGAGACTAGATTATAACGAATAATGAAGATATGTATTTTCATAATTTTAGAGAAAACTGGAAATCATCATTTCAATTTCAGAAAATATGATCAATTATTTTTTCCTTCAGGACACGCCACTTTTTTTGAGTAGCAACGTACATATTAATCGATTCGTTCACGTTTGTATATAGAATAAGTAATGTATACGTCATGGCTTATGGTCTCAGGAGGACAAAATAATGAATTTCAATATCTGATATTGAGACAATGATTTTTAGTTTTCTCTAAAATTAGCGAAATAAATATCATAATTATTCATGAAAGTCTAGTTTCTCGGGTGTAATGTCCTTTAAGAAAAGCAACCCTTCCCCTCACTGGGATGTCGTCTGTTATTCTCGAGCGTTTATTTATTTTAATTAAAATATGATTTTCTTTGAAATTAATTATATAGAATATGCGAGGTAATTGGGTTTCTATATCGTATTATAATGGTACTATACTTAGAATTACAGTTTTTTTCTAGATTATATATATAGAAATACTAACAATATGTAACGTATACGAGACTAGTTGAAAGGATTTTTTTATATTATATTTTAACGATGTACTGTAATGATGACTAAGATCCATTGACGTCGGTGATATGGTGGGAAATGGGATGAAAAGTTATCGCATTCGGTGAGTTCTCCGAATCGTGACTTGATATTTATAGAAACCATCCCGACAGAGAGGATGTCAGGATGGCCGACAATGATGGGACTCGAACACCGGGCTCATGAATGCGACTAGTGCCACTGGTTCACCCGTCTCAGTTTTGCATGGAAAATTGGGAAATCTAGCGAGCGCATATTTCAACAATGACATTTATTAAAGATGTCACATTGTAGACAGTTTTTTGTAATCTTTCGTCGGTTCTACTGACATTTAAAAGCGGATTCTGTTGCTACTTGTTAGTGTCGAATGCGTGAAGTGCGATACACGGCCAGTGTGATCTTTCGTCCTGAACTGATCCTGAACTGAAACACGTACTAAATTTCCAATAGTTGATATATTTCAAATAGAATTGTCTTCGATATCAAGACAATCATCATTAACTATAGGAAAACGCTGCAAGATGAGCGAAATGTAAGTGATGTATAGGCACCTAATAGAAATTTAATCGCAAAGGTTCAATAGATTTTCACGATGAGCTAGCATTTTTGTCCTTATTTGATCGAAAAATCATATCATTTACAATATAATATAATTTTACTTTTCCTGGCATGCCATTTTGATGAGTATTTTGGAATTTGCATCATCAATTATTCGAAATCAACTTGGCAGATTGACACCTACAACTATAACATCTCTACGTTGAAAGCAATACATAGAACAAGTGACAAGCGGATGGTTTTTTCCTAGCAACCTGTCGATTATCAAAATAAACATTCCATTTATACCGCATGGAAGTCTTCACTAACGCTCATCCAACAACCTCATGATTCCGGTGACAGTATCACCCAAAGTGTTCTCATCACTGCAGTGCTGGTATACATAAAGTAACCGCGAATGTCCTTACACCTAGAATACGATCACTTTACATATCAGTATAGACCATAGATATGTAGTATATACAGTCTAGTACAAACTTCTCGACAAGTTCAATTAGCCGATGTAGCCAACCGTGAAACACGGCAAGCCTGGCCCGATGATAGGACCGGGACAAAACAACAAACCTATCAAAGGGTGGGAGGGGGAGGGGGGGGGGCAGAAGAGGGGCGGAGGAGGGGGTAGTGGTAGGCTTTGTAGGAGGGGGGGGGGATAAAACCAAACGCGGGGGGCGCAAAGTTCAACAAACTAATGTGCATATTCATGAGAACCAACTATACAGTCCCAGTGGAGGGAAACTTCCCCAAATCGCACTAAATCGAGGAATAGAATTTATAAATTCGTTTATACGTTGATTAACGGATTAGCACAACAATTTGGTGGATTAATTAAAGGATCTGCATCCGATTGCATTAAAACGAGCGATACGACGTACGAGACTATATGGGACGAGCACCCCCGCTTGCTGTACTGATGCCTTAGTTAGCTGCTTCGTTTCATCATAATGACGTATACATAAGGAGTGAACAAGAATTACCTTTTCTTGTCGAAGATGGAACGAGTTGCCAATTTTATTGAAATCAGTCATTTTTAGGATTATTCACATCATCATATAAAAAAAAAATTGAAAAAAAAAATTCGAATTTGAAAAAATCATATATAATTTAGTTATAATCTATTGAATCTTTTCTGTTCTGTTTCCTTTTTCATTTGTGGAGTTATAGTTCATTTGATTCAATTCTTCTCAATATCCTTCACATACAGTATAGGGTATAAGGTCAAGTGATTGTCACCACATGCGGACGTTATTGTTATTGTTGTTGGGCCCAGCCTGAACTAAGCTAAATCTATCAATCTAACAAACTTACAACCGCACTAAAAACTAAAACTAAACTAAATCTAAACTAAAACTCATCTAAAACCTAATTTCGGTCCGGCGAATAGCTATCTAATCTAACAAACTCACAACCACACCTAGAACTAAAACTACACTAAATCGAAACTAAAACCTATTTGCGGTCTGGCGAATATAGGCCTACTGAAGATTTACAAATATAACTATGATATTTGTGCTGTTATGTCAGTGTGCAACCTGCCTTTTTCGTGGAAGCAATGCACATGAGTGAATTGTAATCATTTGTTAAATAGCTCAAAGAATGCATAAGGCCTAAGCATTGACACATTTTTAGTAATAACGCCGAAATCGTGAAACACAATTAATTGTTTCCAAATTAGAGCGAAGAGTGACCTTTTAGAAGAAGCATATCTTGGTTGTTCCAAGACTTCAAGACGGTCTTGTCACCAAATAACCAATTATGAACTTGCTATATCAAATTGAAAATAATGAACTTTGACATCAGGACTGCGCTGTCACTGACCATAATTCATCTCAACAAATAAAAGTCAATCAATTATTTCCAATTTTTACTTTACAACAATAATTTGAAAAAACTGACGACAATACTGCTATCACCCATTAATCATTCACAAATCAGCATAAAACACCAATCAACGTGCATTAGTCAATCCACAGAGGGGTACACGTCGACTAATGCACTCGGATATTAAGTGGATTAAACCCACTTATTGTAGCCACATTCTATCATAATTATTATCATTCGGCATGCAGTATTTCACGCGTCGTTAACTCGTATCCCCGTCAGCAACGACGAGTAAATACAATTACGTGATTACACGTAACAGTCATGTTTATGTTAGCAGAGCTGCCATGTTATTAGTTCAGAGAATCAACAAGGTACTGGGTTGAAGGTTCGACACCCCGGTTCGTGAAATGATTGAGTATATGTGGAGACGGTCGACCGGAACCGGACAGTACAAACCACCACTCGACTTGAATGTTGAGGGGGACGTTAGTATTTAAATGTAATAATAAGTATTATTTGTAATAACGAATTGTTATTTGATTTCATTTTAGCGTTGTATAAACAGAGGATGAAACTGGAGGAGGAAAATAGAATTACTATAGTTTCAATTTTGAAATTCACATCACTTCATATTTTAATTCAATGTGTTTTAGTTTTTTTATCTAGTTCAATGATGTATATAAACATGAATGCTGTAATTTATTTTTCAAACGAATGAAATTCAGAAACTGAAAATGGGTAATTATTAATTGTGTTTGATCAGATGTATAATGTACCTCGCATCAATTCATGCAATCTATTAATATGTTTGAAACAAGCTATAAACTAGTGGCTAAATCAACGAAGGCAGCGCTTTAGAAACTGAAGTCACTGTTGAACATGGGTTCGAGTCCCGCATTGGGCATGGGTTTTTGTGAGGATCGTTTAAATTATCGCCAGTATCACCTGATAATTCGTTCCCCCAATTGATCTAGCTTTTGATGAGGTCGTTAAGAAAATAATAATCGTTACACTGGAACTGAAAGACCTCATTTAAGAGAGTAAATGTAGAAGCAATTCACGATAAAGTGCATGGGAAGGGATCTAGTTCTTGTAAATAATTGATGATTCTGGTTAAATGATTTCATAGCTTCTTTAGATGGTTGCAACTTATTCTCAAAGTCAAAACAATCTCACAATGTTATAATTATTAATATCGCAATTTGATTTGTTTAGGCCTATACCTTCATTTTATTTACCAGTATTTAAAATGATTCAAAGGTACATGAAGACAGTGATCACTGTTGCATTCCAGGTATAAATCGTTATCAGTCCTATCGATGTTTCAGGACGAGGTTCACGACACGAAACACACTGCATCTTTCGAATGGAGCAAATTCTCAAACTGCAGCGAGATTATGTAATTACTGAAACTTTTACAATCATATAGTTGGTATACGACTTTTACTTATTCCCTAGATACAAGTATACACATTGATTTACTTGGTAAATGATATCAATTTTTCAGAGAAAAAATGTAACACTTTTTGAAGTCCAATAGAAAACAAACACTAATAGTTGAGATAAGAACAAAAATAAACAAAATTTGTGAATTAGCTATAGCACTAAATCCAAAACTCAATTATAATGTATTCCCTTCACCAATAAAACGTCCTCTTTTCATGAAACACAAATTGAATTGTAAGGAAAAGCTGGCTTTTCTCCGACATTTTCCACTGCGGAAAGCTGGAAACATATTTTCCACATGTTTTTTGTAATAGTCTTTCTAATCAAGATCTAGAACATAATAGCGTAATATGACAAATTAAGATTGAACGACGAGGGACGAAAGGCAAGACGGAGTACTGGGGGTGGCTGGGGGATGGCTGGGGGGTGGGGGTGGGGAAGAGAAGCTCCGCTTCATATTGTATAAGCGATTACGGCCGCACACAATAGCCACGGCGTATCTAGACTAAAAAAAGGTCACGCGAAAGAATCAAGAGAAGAGAGAAAAAACCTGGAAGTAACGATATGCACTTCAAGCTTTCAACAACTCGCTTCAGGCCTGTTTTCATACGCGTGGGGAAAGCCTATATACATCAGTTTATTCAAAGTGGCTCTGACGTTTGGTTTCTGGAATAATATAGGGAATGTTGAGGGAGTTTTACATAGAACAACCTTGCTACTGGTACAATTATATTGTTATGAAGACATGTTTGAGCATTTTTCGTACAAAAAATAGGATTGATAATGAAAAAAGACTGTAGGTTATCATGATTTTAAACTAGTTTTTGATACTACAAAAATGCGCACGAATACACCAACAATGTTTGTATGAATATATATAATGTGGGCGCTAAAATATATATGGGCCTAATATATATATATATATATATATATATATATATATATATATATACATATATTTATACATATACATATTTGGGCCTACTGATGTTTTGAATTTTTTAGAATAACATCAATATTCATCATAAGAACAAATTTAAACTAGCATATCAGGCTTCAGAATTAAACTGGTTACGAATCATCAATTACCGTTCATCCCATGTGAATACATAATTGAACAAAAAGGTATGAACATTACAGAGACTTTCGTCATATCAATTACGAGGTGTGTTTGTACATAGACCCTGGTAAAACACTCTAGAAGGTCGAATGGAAGAATAATTCGAAAATCTCGACCAACAAAACAATAGTTCCTATTCATCAAGAGGATAATTTCTAAAACAAATACCATGGGAAATATTGTGGACGGTGTAATTATTGTTTTGTGGACGGATTATTGTGAACAAAAGATAATCCTTTGGCATTTTTAATAATAGAATGCGATTCTCTTGCTATCTTGCTACCCATAAAATGTGGGAGGCAAAAGATTATGGCTCTATGAACTCTTTTGAAGGATTTGAAAAATAAAAAACAGAAAAAAATGTTAATTCATAAATATTACCAATAAAGAGTGCGAATATATTTTTTAATGAAAATATAAAAATTAATAAATGTTGAACTGATTTCAGCTTGTTTCCATCAGAGGAAAGTATTAATCCATATTTCTGTATATACGTTCTCATCAAAGTATTATCCAACTCAGAACTAATCCGGTGTCAATGAATGAGGCTTCTCAATGTCAATTACTAAACAGAAAAACGAACCCAGTACATTATTTATGTTCTAAAAAGTAAAAGTTGGAAATATACATTTGTAAAATTTTCCAATCATGATTCGCCTGTAATGAACGACAGAAAAACAATAAGCGAACAAGCCTCCTATCAATGGACTCGGTTTATGCAAATGTGGTACGATGTTAGAACCAGAATGTGGCTTACAAATGTTAGATAAACGGGAACACCAGCGACAGAGAGAGAGAGAGAGAGAGAGAGAGAGAGAGAGAGAGAGAGAGAGAGAGAGAGAGAGAGAGAGAGAGAGAGAAAGATAATGATAGAAAGAGAAAGAGGGAGAGAGAGAGAGAGAGAGAGAGAGAGAGAGAGAGAGAGAGAGAGAAAGAGAGAGACAGACAGAAAAAAACAGACAAAAGAACGCACGATTTTATCATTGCCAGCATTTCTCTCAATTAACGTGGTTTTTTCCTGTGCTAAATGCAAGCTGACAACATGACGTGAAATTATAATGCCAAGTTTTTGATAAAAATTCAGAGCGTTTCGTTTTTATTCGACGAGTCTGAAAACGTCATGAGTACAACAGATGGTTGCAATTCGCGTTGTCAAGTTGATATAACAGAAAGTCAGGTTTTAAGAAACAAAATATATGCAGACACGATTCGGACAAGGCAAAATCCTGGTTAATATCTACAATTATATTTTTAGAGTTGGCAGTGATATGCATGTCTTGAAATGTAACCAATTCACAAGCTTAATCAAGGAAAATTGCATTTCACAATAATGTCCGGTATTTCAAAAGTTTGTTAAACGGTAATCGACTGCTGCCTTGTTGCCTTTAGTACTTGCATTATTTGCCCAACTAGTAATTTCACCTAATGGAAATGCAGTATAGAGGTATACGTTGTAATTAAGATAGCAACACATTTGTAGGAAAATTAGGTGGTAAGTTCTACACACCTTGATTTTGAAATCATTACTTTTCCATGCTTACGATGTACATGTATATACTCTATTTGTTTCCAATGTAATACAATTTTCATAAAATCCAATTTTTCTCAACCTGGTGAACACACGTATCAAAACAATGACAATCCGTGAAAAATAATTTTATTGGGCTTGGGTTTTAAATTATAAAATTGCACAAATGTTATTCTTACTTATCCAATTTTTATGTTTTCCAAGTCAAACGGATGTAATTGAAAAATAATGAGAATATATCGGGTTTGACCCCAATAACTGGAAAAGTTTCAAGTCGGAATTGGTTACTTGGTCTGTCTTGTATACGCCATGAACCAAACAAATCATTATAGAGTGAAGTGGAAGTGGTCGCTACGATACGAAAAATAAAAAAATGTTAATCAAGCTAATTACCAGGTAGTCAGCTACAAATAACTTATAGCATAGGTAACCAATGATAATAACAAGTTGAGCCACTAATTATCACTCAATCAAAAAAATCATCATTCGTAAAACTGGACCGCATATAATTGGGAAAACTTTTATTCAAGAGTAGAAAATATAACAAAACACACCAACAGCGAACTATACATATACTATTCCTCTTGAATAAAATTGAATCTGCTATCGACATCCTTTTACCTATATATAAATATTTGACAATAATAAGACTGGACCGTTCAGTTTTATATCAACATTTTCCCAATAGCCCACTTCCAACTGACTGACCAATGAGAGTGAGCGATGAATTCAATTGCCGACAGAAATAACGAGGGGCATGAGGGTGGGTTGTGTTTTCCAAACAACCCTTCAAATACTTATTATATCAGCCAATGACATCATTTCAATGCCTCGAGAGGCAACCGCAGGACCGCGTCCCTAATGCCAACTCATTAATTGGGGTAGCCATTCGATTTCGATATTCTACGACTTCGATCCGTTAACGAATTGGAATATTCAAATATTCGATGAATTAGATATCGAAAACAATGATTGGCATCGATTTAAACATTGTGAATAACTGAAATGATATCTCTGCAGTACATTCAAACTTATTAAACTACAGCTTTTTAACCAGTCGGTCAAACGAAACACACGGAGCAGTGGAAGCCCATAGTTAGCTATAGCTATTTAGCAACAGAAATATGAGAAAGACTTGTCACAAAATAGAAATGAAACTTACTCCCCTGTACTGAATTGTTGATCCTTTATACACCCCTTGCCAAATACAATTTCAATTTCAACATTGTTTTTCAGTGTTTTATTCTTATTAAATTCGGTGTGACAGACAGAATCCATGTTAACAGTGATAATATCAAAATTAATATATGTATAAGGTAATCTAAGGAAATATACAGAAAACTACCATGAGACTTATAAGGTAGTGAAATAATAATAATAAGCATGCACAAGAACGAATTCTGGTGTGCGGGCAACATAACTAATGATTATTTGTCAAAAGTTGGCAATGAAGCAAATAAGTAAAATACAATAGAACAAATTCAAAAATCTATTCCATTACCGGAAAAAGAAAACAATATGATGTTTCTAGAAGAAAACCATGTAGTAGTACACCCGAAATCTGCGAGGCGGGCCAATCCATTTCCTTTCAGAGTTGCAGAATAACGGACCTTACAATGACGGTGATATTTATATTTGTATGTTGGTATACGACCTTTCTTCCGTGAATACAAGTATATTCAACACTTCAACGTCACCGAGTAAGTGACAAAAAGAAACCGTCTATATCTCGATATCTATTCCAACAATTTCCGTTGAAAAAGAAAGATGTAAGCCGGCTTTAAACGCTCCTCTACCACGGTATACCGCGTATACCTTGTATACCGTGTATAGAGCTTCGTAAAAGTTCGTCTCGTTTTGTTTGGGGATTTGTACATTCAGTTCCACTCATTGGTGCGCACATGAAAGATGAAACATGCTGGTTCGACCGTGATGACGTATCGAACACACTGATCGGCAATGCTGAATGGCGGTGGCAGACGATCGATCGAACAGTTGCTGATCGGAAGTGATTGACAGTGATCTATCGACGGCTTAATGTTGAACAGACGGGTAACATCTCGGGCTCTGTGCAGACTTCAATGGAGAAACGCAGTTGAAGTTGTAATATAATAAATAGAATTCGAACTACATGTTCAAGTCTATAGATGTTATAGGAAAACGAAGCACATATGCGTCGTAGCAAGATATTTAAGTATAATGTAATAGATTTTTTGTGAAACTTGTCAAACATGTCCGTCATTGTTATCTTCATGAAATCTCATTTTTTTCAAGGAAAATATTTCATTGTTTTATTGATAACGTTTATTCTGGTGAATGTTTTCAAATTTCAATCATCCAGCTCCTCAAACTCGACTTTCCCGAGTGTTACCCGAAAAAGTTCCATTATCTCATTTATATGTCGGAAGATTTATAATGTCTCGACAAAGTTTCATGTGAATCGATTTTGTATTGCGACTTGTGAAGCGTGCAGACACGAACAAACACGCAGACAAACAAACAAACAAACAAACAAACAAAAGGAGAAAGCCTTGAAAGTATGAACATACGCCTATTGACGAAATAATTATGGTAGTGCCATATCAATGTAGTTCAAGTGTGTGTATCTGCTCTTTGGTCCGACCAAACAATACTGGTGGAAGTGCCGGGTCCAATAAGATGGTAAGTCGTGCCAAGACCTGTCTATTAACTTTTACGATCATTTTGGATTGATTAAATTCTATTCCATTCTTATGTATCATTTCACTAGAACCCACTAAGCCGCATTGCAAGCGTATACTCGCCTAGACGTGATATTTCACGGCGTGACATTTTACACGCCTGGCAGCGCTTACGTGATATTTCTTTTTGATAAAAACAAAATGCACTTGTTATCGCTCACCACTGTCCGTAACGAGAGACAAGGAGTTGTTTGAACTATGTGCTGAGAAAACAGCCAACAAAACGTCATCAACTTTCTATCTCTCTCGCTCCGTCTTACTAACAAACTGGCTGTATCAAGTTCTACATTGTTCTTCTTGTTCTCAAGAACAGTGTTGAGTGTTCGGTTACTTCGAGCGTCGACTTACAGCAGAAAACAGAAAACAGCAAACAGCAAACAGCAAACAGTTCTGAATACGAGCTGTACCGATCAACTCGCTCACACAAACAAGACACATTACTGATGTTCCATTTCGAGGAAATCTAAACTATTAATCGAACTTTTATATACTTCTTGATTATTGTTTGCTTAATGAACCCTGTAACAGCCAGGTTATGCGGGGGTACGAATGCGCAGGTTGTTATGAAGCTATGAAAAGATGATAGGTGAAGGGACATTTACAAAAACCCATGCCTTCAGCGGGACTCGAACCCACGTCCAACGGCGACTTCAGTTTCTGAAGCGGTGCTTCAGCTGACTGAGCTACCGAGGGATATACTTCTAGATGTGATCTAGGCCCGATTTCATGAATTGATAGTTAGTGGACTAGGAAATCGTTAACGGATTAACTTGTTAGCACCCTTGGTTACATATGTTATTTTTGTACTTTCGACTAATAGTTAGTGGATTAGTGCTTAAAACTAACATTCGTGAACTGGGCCTTTAGAAGTATACGTAAATACAAAACCACGCTACAACTCAATGATTTGACGCTTTTGAAAGATTTAGTTGCGTTGTTCAACGTGAACATCGTCACGAAAAATTATGATACTCTGAAAACACCATAGCAATATGCGATTATTCAGAGTAATCATACGACCTACATTTTGAATGTTAACTAATAACTTCAAACTTTGGCCACTGACCAATTAATTTTCGTCTTTCAATTTTAATATTGACTCATTTATAACTTTTACTCCATGACCTCAATTTTTGACTTGCTGGTTGCTGAGGAATCATGAAGAATAGCACCTACCACTTATTTAATTCCACGCATATGTGTATGCTCGCATTTTGTTTCAATTTTTAATATTGCGCGTATTTTTTATATACAGTATTTCATTTTATCCTTAATGGTCCAAATGATTCACTTTTGAATGTTGTATTTTATTACTGATAATCAACTTGGACAAAGAATTTATAAAATGAATTTAAAATAAAATTATAAAATGAAATAAATAGAATGGAGGTGATATTGTGATGGTGATCAATGCAAATGAAGGTGATCACTTTGGTAGTCGATATTCTATACTTTCGCATATACACGAGTACACAGATCATTTACTGCAACAATTACAACGTGTAATTACCGAATTTAATCATTCCAAGTACGTTACGTAATTACATTTTCTTTGTCCAAACAAACATACCGAGTGAAAAACGAGGCAAACTAATTCACCTAAGACATTTTTATTTCTCGCCTATAACTCCCCGATAATCCGCACGACAGTCTATACTATCACAATCACAACTGCAGCTCGACAAGAACGATTGCGAATTATTCCAAGCTTGCCAAGATTTTTAAACGAATCTCTCGAAAGAAAACGACTTTATTTCCGAGTAAATAGTGAAATAAGGCCCGTTTGTATATCCGGCTTGCGGCGCGGGTCGTAAACGCTGCACGACGAAACAGAATCGCGCCGATAGACGCACAAGAAACTTATCAAACAGGCTCAACTGGTATTATTGCCAGCCTCCAAAGCAAGCGTTCAGGAATAGAGAGAGTAAGAGATAGTGAAACGAAAGGAGGATTTAAATTTCAAGCGAAAACCAGGATGGAAAAAGAAGAAAAACGTATCAGTATGTTATTTTTTGGTTGAACGAAAAGTTTGACGATGAAAAAAGAGTTTGAGAGGAGAGTGTAGATGGTTCACACTCGTATATACTAATAATGCGTATTGAAGAGAGAAACAGAGATAGATATATAGACGGAGAGAGAGAGAACCTAGACATAGAGAGAATTGACATGCGTTTTTTGTAGCGCTGAAGTGAAAACAGAAATTCGAACAGTAATTCGCGTTAAACGTTGAAATCCGTCTATGGCTGATTATTTAGTTATACATTAAGCATATAGGCAAACTATGTATGGCACTATTTATGTATTGACTAATGGCCGGTTACACTCAATTGGGGTACGTAATAACAAAAACAATAATGTGACTTTTGGTTTAGTATAGTAGAAAGGAAACGGTCGTGGCCTGTTTTTAAGAACCATAACAGAATTCACTTTAATGCCACAATGGAAACAACGATACACCTCAGTCAGCTGGTTGCCCACGACGGGAATCGAACTCGTGTCAGCGCGCTAGTGACAGATCCACTCGTCTCAGCAAAATATCATCATCTCATATTGACAAAAACCACGACACAACTAGGATTGATTCTGCTTCGAGGTATACGATCTACACCTTATATGTGTAAAGACACTCAAATGTTGTAAATATAGAACATATTCCGTTAGATCTCTCATGAAATATCGATGAGACATCAGACATAGTATTACATTATATCGATCTAGTTCATGTCTGAGAAAGGATTTAGATAAGCTCAACGTGCACAAGAGAAACTCTTTCAAATCTAATACGACTGTACATATATAATTCAAAACGAAAATCCTTCAACGACGACTAAGCTTATGTATACGAGTAATACCATATACAATGAAAACGAATGCATTTTCTCAAATTCAATATGAAAATACAAATCTATATTTTATTTATATAAAGATGAAGTTATCAACATTTATATTCGAAATGTGTTACATCTTGTAATCTTTATATTTAATCTCAGTGATGTTTCTGTGCAAATATAGCGCGCTGCACAGAAAACTGCATCTTTCTGTCCGCCTTTCTTTCTCACAATCCACTTAGCTTAAAGACAGATTACTGAGAAAGGAGTAAACACAATTTAAAAAGCTTTTTCACCCATTTATCCCCCTCCCCTCCCAGCACCATCACGCCTCAAGCAGGTAAGTTAATCACCCCGAAGTACATTATTTAAAGTGCATGATGTTGGTTAGTATATATGTTATATATACTTATATTCGCGAAAGATGATCGTATACATCAACTACATCCTTGTTAAGACGTTCCCAGTCTCCATAGTGCAAAAAGTTCCCATCAGAGTGATTATTTGTGAACATATGAATGTTTATTATGGATCGACAATATTTTAGAAGGTACTTCTCTGCATAATGTGAAGCAGTTTCACAACAAAACGTTCTTCCGGAAAGCCACTACGATCATTTATGCTTTATGTTGACACTGAAAATGGTCACAAAACATGCATCTCGCGTTACATATATAGTTTCATCACTTCTTGAGATATTCTATTGTGTTTCGTAACGATGTGTTCGTAAAACAACTGCGTTCAACCACATGCGCTTGGCATACAAGACCAGGAAAAGTTCAGCCATTTTTTTATTGTAAATCAAGGTAGAACAGGAACTATTTATTTGTATCAAAACGGTTGTAGGTATGATGATGAAATTTAGTTTATTTGATAGAGGAAGGTTCACTCAACCAATGTGTAAATTGTCATCTTCACGCTATCACTGGTTTTGTTGTAGGGCCAATGTAACGAGTTGAACGTATTTTTCAAGTAGTTTTTCCAAAAATTTATCGGAATTTCCGACTTTTTTCTCACTTGAAATTTCCAATGTATACTATTCCAAAATTGGTGTACCAATGAATAACGAGAAATTTGATACATTTTTGTGAGTGGGTTCCCCGTGAAACTTGAGTAACATTATTAGAACATTATTTTGAAAGATGTAGGTGTGACCCGAATTGTAATTTTCCTTCCCGAAATTTCAAAATGCAACCTATATAGGCCATACTATCGTAGCGATGATGTTTTGTGATTGTTATGCTGGTAGACTACCTCCTTCTTTCTTGGACACAAGTATATCTGTAGACTATATGTATACTTATGGTACTTATTTGCTGTAGCTTTCGAATATCGTAACAGCATTACGTAAGTCTGCTCTGACTCCACGAACACCAACTAATACCATTAACTAATATGCAAAGCAATGGAACGAGGAGGTAAAAGAAACACAGCGAATGCAAGCGAGAATAAATAAGATAGAAAGACTGATCGAATACACGATTCATCACTCAATAGACTACAGAGTATTAACTGACATGTAATTGACATAATATTGTATATGACCAGTTTCTGGATGAAATTAAATTTATATCGATCAAATTTTTCGATATTTGAAGAAAAAAGCACACATGACATTATATTATACCTTAATATAATTAATTGGCACCCCCTCCTCCCACTTCATCACCAAAAAGGACATTTCAAAGAAGGTTCAAGCCTAATACCCAAGAAGTTTAAATATACACAAAACAATGATGAGAGAAATTGTCTCCCAATAGGTAAAATAATATGTGATTCAGATTATATGGGTGAATGTGACGGTAAATACGTCATTTTTATCCAATATTTACGAAAAATATCGTAAAATAATAACTGAATAAATAAATAATATTCGTACCCCCGAATAACCTAGCTATTGGTGGCGTTGCAGAGCAAACAATAATCAACATAATCTACAGCAATACCGCACGGGTAGGTCCTGCCTTCATCTCGCGTGGATACAAGTATACCTCCAATTACAATAACCCAACAATATGTCATGACGAAAGACTATTACAATACTTATCATAATTATAGACACACACTGCACGAATGATAAACAAAGATCGGTTATAGATAACAGGGAAAAACTTACCTAACGAGTCAAGCTGAGAAAATGAACACGAGAAAAAAAATGAAATAGAAAAAAACTATTCACTGAACGAATTCCCACCAACAACTAGATCATTTGGAGGTAGAAAACATGATGCATAAGAAAACTAAAGACGTAATTGGTGAACTACGGAGACAAATGGATCAATTGATCACATGCTGAACAGCTACTGAGGAGTCCGGGGTTCCATTCCCGCCATGATCGACCATCCTAACAGAAGGTTTCAGTGGTTTTGCCCGCGGTTTTGCCCGCCGTTCAAGTATAGGTACTGGGATGGTTCCTTAACAACAGGTCACGACCGACTCTTTCCCATCACCGGTATCCCAAAAATCCAAAGAAATAATCTCTCATCTTATCAACCTTTCTTTAAAAAATTGATATTATTGTTATTTTCCAAATGTCACTTTTAATATTTTCCCGTTGAATTTGAAGCAAAATTGTATAGGCCCAATCTGTATTCTACAATCATCTGTATTTATATGTTTTGTTTCATTATGCACTATTCATCTCCAACACACTTGGCTCATGTGGGCTTAATTATGGTCAATCTTATTTGATCTTCAATTCCATTAATCAATCAATTACCAGACGAAACTACTACGTACATGCAGAACTGATTACGGTACCTTTCTTTTGGAAACCATTTATGAACCTTAGTGTGTATTATTCATATTTATGTTCACGATTATAATTAGGATGTGTTCAATATATACATAGTATCAAAAATGATAACTATTAATAAATAAAATGAATGAAAATATAAATCTCATATCTCGATCATCCATTCATCATTCATTCAGTGCGGCTTTTTACCCAATATAAATAAATCGAAATCAGGTCCGACTTGATAAGGCACTGATCTACACGAGCGGCCAGAAATTAATTAGTTCATACTTTCGCATGCGAGTTTGAAGGTATCTCAGCACAGTCTACACTCTATACGATCTACCTCTCAGTTCTACCTTTTCTACACTCGTTCTATACTGTTATAGAACAATAACACTTTGTTAAGAATTACAAAAGTTAATCTTGCTCAGCGATGAGATGTACAAAGTTTTGATGACGTAACTCGAGAAGCCTTGAGCGAGAACATAGAACTATAATAGTGTATACTGAAAAAGATATAGAGTACATTGAATTTGATTACAATTTGAGATTCCTTTTCTACTAAACAAATGTCTGAATTGTTAATCAACTATGAATGTATCAAAGGTTACTGTGCTTCAGTAATTCAACTGAGTTATTTTGATTTTTTTGTGTGATTTAGATCACCCTTGTGATGCCTCGTTTGAACGATTCTACCTAGTCAATCTCAGTCTTAATCGGGAAACAATGACTTTAATTGTGTCATGTTTCATATGAAGTAATGTAAATTTTATTGTGATTCATCCCTGTACGTTTAATCGGGAAGGTAGGTCGTCCATGCCTCGTTATATCATCTGTGTTTTCATGGCATTATGATAATTCAGGGAAAAGATCACGATAAAAAAATGCATCTTTCAAAAACGTTTAATACTTGATATTGTAGCTGTGTACAACAAGTGTCATTGAATAAAAAAGTATATCAATTCCAAGACAATTGTGTGCTCTTTAATAGCGATGACATTACATTTTTGTGAATTCAATCAGTCTTAAGATAATACATCCATGAATTTCATCACATTCTTGATATTCATTGACATATTATCTAAAAACTGATTGAATTCACAAATATGAAAAGTCATACTAATTGAAGAGCATACAATTATCATGAAGTTGATATACTTTTTTCATTCAATGACACTGGTTCGTGAACATATAAAAATTATTGAAGATGAATTTCTCTATTTATATAAGCACCACGTGCATACACCACCTCAATTGAGAACAACTTTGGGTCAAGTTTTACATGGGAATAATGATCAAAAGAGTATTGCGACTTATTCCTAAATGTATAATAGTATATTGACGTGTTGATTCCATCTCGTCCAGCTGAATTAGTCGCGTTGCAACATGGCAAGACTGAGTGAGGTACGCGTGATTACACAATATCAAGTCACCGGTTGACTTTTACAGGTAAATCGGGTAAAAACGCAATCACCCCGTCACGATTTAACAACCACAAGGTGTAATGTATAAGGGTGTGTATTTAGATCAATACAAGAAACTGGAAAAAACGAGGGTGAACAGACCAGAAATCATGTCTATAGGGTCACAAAGCACGAGTAGACTGGACATTTTTATGGCTAAATTATCAGAAGAAACATACACCGACTATGTCCATATCACACATTTGGAGAATGGATTATAGTAAAACCAATATGCATTGAGGGTTGAGTTGGTTTACCGGTAAGCACTTGATCCATCTTGAGACCAATCTTCGATTATAACTAGCGTAGCGATAGATATGCAACTCAAGCTAATTCTGATTCATACTCTTTCCAGAGCTGTGAGCCATGAAGGTATATATCTTACGTTGTAGCCCAGAACTGAGGTTAAAATCATACTGTTTTCGGATTATTGTGGTCCTCGACGTTTACTTGGCTGACTAATGTACAGCTATTTTCGCTTTGTATTAGATATATTCTATGAAAAATTGAAGTCAAGCTGGAAGTAGCTTCAAGTACGCATAAGGCATTAGATTTCATGCATTTTAAAAATTGCGACCCGCCCCAGGAGTCGAACCCGGATCTCCAGATTGCCAGTCTGACGCGTTACCAATTTCGCCAGAGAGGAAGATCTTGAACAGTTTCGGGTTCGGTTTCGGGTTCGACTTCCGGGGGAGGGCGCAACTTTTAAACAGTTTTAGATCAAAAAAAAAATATATATATATATATATATATATATATATATATATATATATATATATATATATATATATATATATATATATATATATATATATATATATATATATATATATATATATATATATATATATATATTCTTGTATCTAGAGTAGACAATGATCCAGCATGCAGTTTGGCTCGTTAGTGTAGTTAATTGTGCCGAATGCTTGTGATACACACGTCAGCGTGCTAATGAAACTGCGGCCGCCCTCTGACGTCACGGCGTCATTACATACGGCGCAACGAACACAACACAACAACAACTAATAACGTGTACATTGGTCACGACGGCATACCAACCTGTCAAACCGGAACAATACATTCCGGTACGGCACATTCTGCCACCGCAACGGGAAGTGTAGGTTTAGTAAGTTGGTGTATATGGAGTGTCATTGGTAACAGCCACACAAGTCGGAATGGTATATAAACTTACGCTCGGCTGTTACTTAATTGTGTTCGAGAGAGAGAGAGAGAGAGAGAGAGAGAGAGAGAGAGAGAGAGAGAGAGAGAGAGAGAGAGAGAGAGAGAGAGACGATGGTCGACTACCAACTGAATCACTGTAAAAACTTTGGTAATTGTAGAGAAACTAGAGCAGATTTATGAGTGTTGAGAATTTTGAAAGATGGGGTTGTGTTTTTGATGGTAGATTCTGACCTGACATATTATTGACCATCAAAATAACAGAACTACAAGAATATGAGGGTGATATTTGTGTTTGTTATGTTGGTAGACAACAATTGCTACTTACAATTTTTCTCGATTTCGGACACACTGACTTGAAAATAATACGACACCAAAATGTTATTCATTTTTGAACTGAACAAAAATGATATAGAGACGGATATCGATATATATATACACGTTTGAAAAAATGTATAAACAGAACAAACTATGCCACCCCGTGGCTCAGTCAACTATATAAGTCACTACTTTAAAAACTGAAGTCAAAGAGGTGCATAAGGCGCGAATTTGTAAACGTCCTTTCACCATTCGTCACTTGATCGTTTCATTATCACCTACTGAATGGTCTCCTTTTCTAGCCTTAGCCTATAGACTATGACCAAATCACATAGGTTTCATCCAAAATCAAGATAAGTCTCGGAAAATCAACTCAATTTATTTGACCCCATCACTAAAAACAATAATTTAGAATACTACGTGAACAATTACTATCAGATGATAATACGATTAAATGAAGGGGCATTGTTACGTCATCAGGATGGCGATTCCTGGGTAATGTTGCTTAACGACCCCACCAACAGCTAGGTTATACAGGGGAACGAATGAGCGGATGATAGTGAAATTATGAAGAGATGATAGATGAAACAGAGTTTACAAAAACCTTAAGCGGGACTCGAACCCCCGCCCAACGGTGACTTCAATTACTACCGCTAGCGATAATTGACTTGGTCACCGGGGCGGCTTTGGCGATTCTTTTCTTTCTGTCACCGTCTCGTGATGAACGTGCACACATTCAGAGAACAGATTATCCATTTCAGAATAACAAAGCAAAACGCTAGAAGTGTTCCCAGCCATCTTCACATACATATAAATGAAAATATACATTCACCTTTTAGAAGTGCATGTATATTTGAGTAGAAAACGTGCCGTCGCGTTCACATAAACTAGTCGACCAAGCTATATAAAAACGTATATATGAAGATGATTCACTGATATTATATGCACTAAAACAAGGTAGGAATGTACATCCACACTTCTTTTACAGACTGTCGGAAAACTGGTTCTAAAATCTACGTAGATTGTTTGAATTTGAATTTCCTAAAAAAACATTTAATGTGATCGCGAGCATACAAACAACGTATACCACATATATTAAACATTCAGAGTAAAACAACAGAACAGCTGTTCTGACGAAACTAGGAATGAATAACTAAGATAGGAGACATTTGTATCATGTTTATATAGATTATACGATTCAGACGTACAATTGAGTAGAATGTATAGAACTGAGACGAGTGGATGAGGGGCTGGAACGCTGTACCGTCATACAGCAGACCGGGGTTCGATTCCTGCCATTGTCGATCGTCGTGCGGGGTTCGATTCCCGTCGTAGTTGACAATTCTGAATGAAGTTTTTCGTGATTTTCCGCAGATATCGAATGAAATTCTCAACATTAGCCTCTTCCCGTCGTTCAAACATACTTGTTCTGGATCAACTTATTATCACCCTTGGTTACGATGTTGTATGCACTTTGACTAATAGTTGACTAATTATTGGTTAACTAAGATTTCGTGAAACCAGCTCTAGTTCATGTAGATTTGATAAACGAAATATTTTCTCAAATATCAGAGGAATGACCGAAGGTAATAATATCAACACTGAACATTGACAGTTGGTACGAAGCTAAGCTAGTAGTCGTGATTCACAAACGTGTTAGTTTTTAGAGCAACATGTGGCTTGAATTAACTGCACGATACAAGATTAAATTGATAAACCGTGTTCGACCCTAACTTAATGAAAACCCACTGTAAACTATTATAATCAAGTCAGGGGACCGGTGGAAGAACATATACCAGATATATTACGTCTGAACCGCACAATTTCTTACACCGTCCCGTTATTGCTCCAAAACACATCCTGCATATCACATATACTTGTGTTCACGAGAAGAAGGTCGTAGGCAAACTGAATAACGAACATAAATACCACTGTTCATATACTTATATCCAGGAAATGAAAAGGTCGTCCAACAACTAAATAACAATCAAAACTTCGGTAATTGCATTTTTTTCAAATCAATACTGAATCTTGGTGAAACATCATTGTTTCCCTATTGAAGCTATATATGGAAGTAGAATCGTTTGGACGGGGTACCACCAGAGCAATCTGAAAATCCAATTTTAATCATATCAGGAGAAAAACAATGAACTTTGACATCATGACGACTGTACTGCCTTTTGTTTCATGTAAATTTGTATTGTGTATGCAATTTCAATCGATTAATGGTTTTGTAAGTTGTAGATGCGTTTCTCATCGTAAACTTCGTCCTGAAAAATTATATAATACATTTTAAATACAAATTATATGATAAATTCAATGAAAATATTTTGATCAATATGTTCTGTTTGTGGACGACCTTCTTTCGTTTTCACAAGCATACAATAGTATAGCTCTGTATTTTCACTGATATTCATTTTGTTTCCAGATAAGATTCACGTTAAGAAACACAACTACATATTTCCAAAGCGTTAAATATTGAAAACTGCAGTAAATTTTGCAATATATATATTTGAAATTATGTAGCTGCTGATAGCCGATCTACATCCCTCGTGGATACGAGTATATTCTCAATATTCGTTCTGCCTAGTAGGCCTATACACTGGGAGGCTGACGAGGCCCCGGCTTTAATTACTGACTAGGTACATGGACTGTATATATATCTAGTATCTTCTTCAGCTCGAATATACTGGTGTATATTAAACGTATGGAGGAGGGGGAGGTGTAAGGTGGCGGTGGTGGCACGGGGAGGGGGGAAGAGGGGAGGTCTAATCCACCGCAGATAAATCACGCCGCGGGACGCCGCCGACGCCGGGCGTCGCGGTTAGACACACAGGCCACTAGTAATAACTGTGGGATGAACGAAATACCCCGCAGAATCAAGTTTGCAATAACCTCATCTCTCTTTCTCTCTCTCTCTCTCTCTCTTTCTCTCTCTCTATCTCTGTCTCTCTTTCGCTTTCACCGGGGCTATTAGATTTTACTGAAGAACACCGATGAAATATTATATGATATAGGAATAACGGTATTTTATAGCATAGCGGAAACCAAGTCTTCACATTTACCTTCCAGGAAAATCGTATAACGAAGTTTTATTTACAAAAAATAATTCGCGGTGGTCCAAAACTTTATTAATCAACTTTAATGCACTGGTGTATAGCAATTAATTAAAATTACAAAAAAAAATGAAGTTTGAGAAATATAAAAGGTATATACTGGAAGAACGAAATGTGGCAGATTTTATTCAGCTAAAAGAGTGTGTACTGGTACAGTGGCCACTCGCTTGCACCTTGTGCTTGACGGGGAGGTTGGATGCAAAGATAAGCGATCAACAAAGAAAAGAAAAGCACAGATTAGCAAAGAAAAGCGAAGACCAAGCCTTGGTTCGAACCCCGAAACTGACCATCTGTACAAAAGTATTTCCTGGTTCACCTCTGTAGCTTAGGTAAATGAAAGAATGGTTTTCACAATACAGGGCTCGACCGCTTACTTCCTTACTACACTATCCTTACAACTTCATAAAAAAATTTCATCATCCCATTATCTCATATTTTCAAGTACCCCGAAACTTTTCAAGTACCCCCGGGAAAGTACCCCGAAGCCCATGTCACACGACCGAGTCGACTTTATTCCGGTAAATGCTCTTCATGCGCCCCTGTTTGATGACGCAACCAATGAATAAGTTATAGGTTATCACTCAACAAAGTCGAACTGATCTTGGGAAATGAGACTCATCATTACAGTGCGTCTGTGAACCCCAATCTATACACAAATCAATGTATAATAATTTTGGTGGAGGTGCCAGGTTCAACTCACTCGACCACAAAACAAATGCATTACAATCACATCAGTTTACAATACGCTAGCAGTTTCAATGAATAGTTCACATTCGGTTAATTATAATCTCGACTGAAATACATCACATTATTTTACGACGGTTTAACGAAGCACTCAGCAAATAACATCAACACATAATATATTAACACACATAACCATGATAATGACGTCAAAATAGTTTACCAGCAGAGATACACTATTATCATGATGGATCGATATTCATGGATATTTGGTCGGATAATATATGAATTCATATTCGAGTTTAACGACGCACTGTACTGATGACTACGATATATTTGCGTTGGTGACATATTTCTATTACGTGTTTTTGGATAGTGGAAAGGAGTCGGCCTTAGCATGTTCTGAATGGCGGTTCAGTCAGCTAGCCACTCAATCACTAGTTTCAGTCGGAGAATATATATATATATATATATATATATATATATATATATATATATATATATATATATATATATATATATATATATAAACGCTAAAGCGTTAAAATGTGAGATTTGCGTCATGATTATGACCGAATTATCGGATCAGCGAAAATTACCGAATTTTACTACCGAACTATTCACAATTATCCAGTTGGATGACTTCTTCTTTCGTGAATACAAGTATATGGGTCTATACAGTTCACGTAAAAAACTGTAAACTGCTCCACAATCGAATAGATGGAATGACTTTGGCCACATATGAAAAGCCATCGGTATTCAACTGAGGAAAACCGCCAAGGCACACAGTTAATACGTTTGACGTCGAGAATTAAACTCGCGAGCCACAAAGCCGAGTTATGAATCAACTTCTACGAGCAGCGAAAGCCCACCGAAACGTTCCACCACATTGTGGTTATTCAGTCGACACAGACCGACTTTGGAGAGGAGTTACTTCATAATAGCAGTCGTCGAGGCCAAAGATGAAATGCATATATACGTCATCACACAAGAACCCAAACTGCCCCCTAACAGATATTAGATGTACGAGATTGTGAGATATCATCAAATAAACCCGACCGGAGTAATATTAGGAGATCGTTTCAATGCGAGGCTTCACAGTCGATAGAAACCAATCGAGAGGTTCTTAATGGTACTGGTATATAGAAATAAGGGGCCTCATTTTGATATATTTTGTGATTGTCGTGAATGGTCACTCAATTTAATTGTTGTGATTTTCGTGTGTGATCACTCAATTGAACTGTCGTATCTTTATTTTCCAGTAACTAATATAGTTAGGAATAAAATTCACGTGATTGTATTTTAATTTGATATTCAACAGAATACATATCTTCTAAGGTCCGGTTTCAGAAAAAAATTGATTTATTGATTGAGGGATAGTCAGGGGATTGCCTCTTTATTGCCCTTGGTTACCAATAACATCCTCTTACCTTAATTGATATTCATCTTAATTTCCACATTTTTCTTATTCGTAAAACACAGCCTAAATTCTACAACATATGAATCTTACTATCTTGAATATATGAATGGAGAGGTTGAGTGAACAGTTACAACTCATAAGGCTCATAAGGAATAAGGCTTTGATCCTTAACCGAGGCCGTTGCAGAGTTAATTGAACCGTTATTAATGACCTATACTCGTTATTACAGAAGGAGGTCGTTTATCAACATCACAAACACGAAATTCACCATTAATAATTGTTCGGCGGTGGTGATTTTAGAGTGTACTCATTTTTCAGGAGAAGATACATGAATAATACAAAACGCATCTTCGTATTTCAGACGCATCAAGTCCATGAAGTTACTGCGAGAAAAGGAAATTGTCAAAGTGTTTACAATCACTTAATTGGTGTACGACCTTTTTTCCGGGGATTCAAGAACCCATATGCACCCCAACAGCCTAACAGGTATTGAATGCAGATGCTCAGACACCTCTAAATAAAGCCGCCCAGAGTTACGTTAGAGAAGCATTTCAATACGAGACTTATCGACACGGACGGGGAACCAATCCAGAGGTTCTCATTAATAACAGTAGAGATCACAGCTTTACGCGAGGCAGATTCACAGAATAGTTCAATTGAACGGTTATGACCGTGAGCAAACGTGCCGCCCACACCCGCTCCTCACCACACTCATAGAAGTACTTCTAGCTCAGATAGATGGTTCATTATTTGAGCTTCGGGAAACCGATTGGTTTCAGAACGGGAATACGTGTACCAAGACGATGTAAGGACAGAATAATTGTTGAGTGAGCTGAAAACTGAGGGGAAAAACAAGGATATGAACCAAAATATATATACATATAATATATATATATATGTAAGTCAGAAGCGAAATTTGTATTGACAGAAGTTTCTGTATGAAACTAAAATGAGTACATGACACATTGGCTTATAGCCGGATGGATACGCGACTCATGATATTTACGATCTATACTATCTCCAGAACTCTATAACGGGTGGCGGTACTTGTTGGGTCTTTCAGTCTGTGAAACGGCTGAAGTTCAAATTACAGTGCAAATCGAATTATTGTAATCTTCGATTTTACTGAGTTGAATTTGTTTTCGAATGATTTACTATATATTCAACAAATGAGACTTCAATGTAGACATTAGAAATACGGTACACAAATATTATGTGAAAACTTATTTTGTCATTCTGGTTTTACGTGTGGTTACATCGTCAGGGTGATGAGAGTATTTTCAAAGATGTGAAATGTAACATTATTAAGGTGTATCTTACTTTCAAAAGCTTAACTCTATAGCCACTTTGAATATAAATATAAGAGACGGCATTTTAAACAATACACTTGTCAAGTAAAATTGCCCACTTGACACACACGAAACGAACTTGACACATAACTTGACACACACTGTCCACGAAACAGAAAGTCGTACCAAACGAATAATTGTGAATTGTAAATCATCCTGAGAAGATCACTGCTAACAGTGATATTTGTGTTCGCCATGTTCGTAGACAAGTATAAACTGAAATTCTAATTAGTGAAGTAATAACGTGAGTGAAGCTGGAATAGAAAGTGATATAATTTAATTACACATGTTCAAGCATTTACATACAATTCATATTCCCGAGCAAACAGTAGTGTGTGTGTCGATCAAATATTCAGAGATCTAAGAAAACAACCAACTCAAAGACTCGAGGCTGAAAAAAAACTTATACAAAGACTGGTTTTATCGAACATATACACGAGAAATATTAATACAATCTATATCAATATTTGGTTAGCATCTCCAATTTCCATACAAGACAGTCCATACATATTTCATCATAACTTTCAATCTCTTGAAAGTGTTTTCTGGTTGGAAAGAAGCACTGAAGGAAGCTTTTTCAAAAGTTGTAAAAATCGGCCTCGAGTTGATGCTCCAAACATGATCCTGCGGCGTAGTATTTCACCCCTGCGTTCGTATGACCTGCCGGGTCATTTATTGCCCATCGTCCTTCCCCTCACCACCCCTTTCCCTCTCTTCGCCCCCACCTGAGAGGAGTGGGTGCTTCAAAATAGAGACAGCTTCTAGCAAAATGCTCTACCTTTTTATAAACTTTTATCTAATTTCGTACGAGATTTTTTGAAAATCGTTTGCATATTTTAAAATGAATGATTCCCAATCACAATCATTTTTGAACACACTGACGTTGTCAATATATACTCTATTTTGTTTGAAATCATAAAAATACATTCAATAATACATATTCAAAATCGTAAAACACGGTGTCCGATACTTCTGACATCTATTCAATACATGAATGAGCATACAACGAATGAATATCTAACGTTATCACAGTAGATGTTCGTAAAACTTCTTCATCCACCCTGTAGCAGTTTTCCCGCCCCCCGCCAAAGCTCTCGGTTTTCCACGCGGCTGTATGAAAGTGTTGCCGCCACCGCCGCCTCCGCCGCCGCGCACCTCTAATCCTACCAGACGCTGTTTGAGTTATAGCTAATGGCACGAGTATAGCAAGCACAGACCACCGCTATATCTTGACTTGCACCTTCGCACGGCGAACCACCAAGAAGCTACGACCACAGATATTTATTGACTCTTTTTATATTAAAGGTGGAAGAAACGTTTCATACCGCGTTGAAACAGGAACGTGTGTATACTTTAGTAGGGGTTTACCACCTGAGTTGATGTGTGAGGTAGATGATGAAATGGAAGAGTTGAATGAAAATAGCACTTGATATTTCTATACGAGAATGGAGGATAAATAAAAGAACATCATTGAAAAGGATGCCATAAAACATGAACTGGTACTCGTTAAGGTGCGTATAGGTGGAGAAGCTGATTTATTATCGTATCATGTCCTTCACACACGGCAGCACGGTAGAAGGAGAACGTCGACCATGTCTGACGGCTGTGCCAAGCCTACGACACGGAAAGTTTCCGATTGGTTTCCGTGACCTACCCGAACGGAAAAAGAACAGGCTACGGTGTTACTATATGTATCAGACTTCAGTGACGCAAATATTGTCCGTTCAACTTGAGAGCGGGCAGGCGTTCGAAACGAACACAATCGTTCGCGTAGTCAATTGAGCCGTTCACTAACTACTAGTACTAGTATATATTTTTTTAATTGAATTACGATATCTTATACAGTTCTAAAGTTATCACCAGAAACCTAATAACAACTCAAATGTGCGCATATAGTTACTCGAAAATGGCCAGCAAAAAAAGAGAAGCGTTCTGTTAAGAAATGTTCGCATAATTATTATAAATTCTCATTCGTGTAGTACTGCTTGTAAGAAAGTGTGTGTGCACATACAATAGAAACATATGATAATAACTGGTCGCTTGAAGGCATCCATCAACAGCTAGGTTATTTGGGGGTACGAACGAGTAAGTGATAATGCAACTTGGAAGTGAGTGGAAGGACGATTACAAAAACCAATGCCTCATCCAGGACTCGGAACCACGCCAAACTAATTTAAGTTTTTCAAGTGGTGCCTTGGACGAATGTGCAACAGAGGGCAGCTGGGTAAGGATAATATAATGATGCACGCTTATATACAATGAATGCATATAAGGATAAAGATTGCATAAGACACAATGAGTGGATTTAATGATAGGAATATTGTGAGGATGCACGCTCATACAATGAATGCATATAATGATGAGTAGGGCCCTTACAATATAAGGATGCAGAGAATGAAAGTGCATGAGGACTTAATATAAGGATGCAGCGAATGCAAACGATACTTGAATAAGATAGCACTTCTTCAATTCGAAAGAAATCGTAAACCAATGTAAGAACGAGCTCAAATGCAAGCACGGTTGCTCGTCGAAGAAACCTGCTATACTAGCAATGGCTGCCTATTTTACATGCGCATCCCATTCAACATGAAATACATTCGTGAGAATGAACTTTAAAAACAAAGTAATAGCTTGGAGAAATATTATATTAAGTTCAATAATTAACCACTGAATATTTCACACTGCTGAAACTTGTACAAGCTCGTCTATAGCTCAAGAAGGTGGAATCTTCAAGACTCGTTATAACAGTTCATTCAATCTTGTTTTTTAATCATTCTTAATGATGATTTGTCACAGAACCATCGGGTCTTAATTATAGCTATGGGAGAAAAATTTCCATTTGTCCTTTATGACGTAGGTAATATGCGAGATATATGTATAATACATGAGTGTAAGTCACAGTGGGTTGAGCTTTGAGTTTGAACTCAACGCGTTAGAGGAAATTTGAGAAATTATTCACTCCACAACCTCGTATTTAACCTCGTTATAGTTGGAGACATTTGAGCATTATTCGTATTGAAGTTTGGATTAACGAAAAATCTTGTTCAAAAGTAGGAAAATAAACATAGATACACAAGATGTAACTGTAAAACAATGTATTTTTTTCCCATCATTTTGTAATTTAGAAGCGTAACAAGTACGAAAGAAGTGATATTTTCAATGTTCCAATGAAAAACAACAATGAATTTGAAATATATCAATTCGGACACATCTTAAAATGTGAAAAATTTCCAGGAATACTTCCCATCATTTCAACATTGTACGCATATTCACCCAAGAAAAAGAGATAAATAATTTGTTTGAGGATATGCTGTAGCAACATTCACCTGTCTAACAATGTCAAAACATACAAATTCACGTTTTTTTCTATCTCGAAGTAGATAGACGTCGTTCCGTGAGTTAGCATCGGTACAGGACCACATTATTCACGCATATCCGTTTTCGAAAAAAATATTTATGTCGCGTCACCTATGAGTGACGGTCTTTAAAAAAAAGTGTACTGTTTTCATTTCATATATAACATATTAAACGAGTGCACGACTTTGAGGAATTGATGTTTGCGATACACCGGGGCAGGTTGGCAGGCCGTGATAAGGCAGGGTATCTTTGAGCCCCCTCTCCTCCCACCCCCCCCCCCCCATCCCCCCCACCAGCATGCACGCCATACATCGTGATGCAGGCTCTACACATTAGGGGCAGGATCAGGCAATATATGACCAACATGTAGGTCTGCGAGTTGCAGGTTCGATACGAGCTGATTTACGACCCATCCGTCTGTAGGCCTACACTTGTAGCCAGAAAAAATATATATATATATATATATATATATATATATATATATATATATATATATATATATATATATATATATATATATATATATATATATATATATATATATATATATATATATATATAATATGATAATCATCATTCTTTAGGGTATTTTCGTCGTGTGGAAATGAGTGAGAATACATTTTGATATGTGTACGAACTATATGTATACATTCGGACAAACTGAACGTCTGCGCAACAGCAGTTGTTGTTACGCACAAGTTGAATTTGCCTAGATCTACCCAATAACCTATCGCTCCAACCTAATCTAACAAACTCACCCTTCCCAATTATCGTTACCACATAGCATACGTGCAGCATCAACCAAATTGTAAAATCCGTTTTCTGTTTGGCTGATCTCTTTCAAACACCATGCGATAACATAAAGTTGACTGGTTTAGCCAGGTAGGAAAAGGACTTTCTGCTTAAAGCTCCACATGTGTTGTTACCTGTACGATTGATCCAAATACACAGTTCTTCAACTATAATTGATATAAATTCAGCCAAATGTTACACGGAATCAAACAATCCGTAACCACTAACCACTTGATGATATAACCAAAAGCAGAGGAAAAATGTATATATACATGCCTTTATTTACGTTTGCAAAACAAGACGTGAGCATATGAAAATATCAGCCCCCAGTTATACATTATATTGTAGATCTATATAGCCTCTGTTTGAGAATCTAACGTGCGATAGCAGACAAAGTGAGAGAGAGAATGAGAGGGAGAGAGAGAGAGAAAAGGAAGAAAGGGACGAGAGGGGAGACGAAGAGTAATATCTAGAAGCCATGGCGAGTAAATATCTATTTACTGAAATGAGAGATTCTCTCTGGTTTCTAATATTTGACAAACAATCAATGACGTTATATATTCTATTCGAGAATCGTGAATTATAAACCACTTTATCTACGACTATTATATTAAACCGTAGCCAAGAATATTATCATACTCATGGCATAACCACTAAGAACGCGATCCAATTAAATTAAATTAAACACAAGAATCATAATGATAATGACGTAGATATAGCAGTATCTACAGCTCTATTTGATAATGACGTAACACGTATATTTACCTTAAGAGCGCACGGGAGTCGATTCAGTGCTATCAGTAATTTGGTGATGACGGTGTAACAAGATATTAGATACGGACTGATGTATATTTGGACTAATTATAGATGTATGATCCATAGATACATCATCCACAGGTATGGAATATGAGTGAAAGTGGACGTATATGATACAAGAACCGATGGGACATAATATATCGTAATAAAGTATAAGATACGGAATATACGATATAGCCACAGTTCTTGTTAATACCATCAATACGATATAAACGATATAACCATTTGCCTCATATCGTATAATTGTCACAGATTCAGCTAGGTAAGCATCATTCTTCATTCAGCAGTAAAATAATAATATTGCCATGAGTGATAATTCGAATATATATATATCCCTATATTCCCCTAATTATCTAATATATATCTATCTAATATATATATATATATATATATATATATATATATATATATATATATATATATATATATATATATATATCATTTTGGAAGTATAAGAACGATCATGTGTTAATGTTGATTCACAATACTGAATCTTTCACAGATCCAAAGTTCAACAAAAATCTAATATTCCTTCAAACCAACTTCCATGTGCTCTTAACTAATACCACTCTCAATTATAATAACTATTAATTAAATGATGAAATGATGAAGATGTTAAAGTATACACTCCATGCTGTATCCACGTACTAATTCCTTTGACAATTACCTGCACGTAATCACATAGCGGTAATTAACGACATTGCACCCACTTGCGACATTCAACGCTGAGCGACGATTCGTCGCGAGTTTTACATGTACTATAGGAGTAATTGATAAACCACGTCTCGTTACGAATTATTATTTTATAAATAATCATTTTTTTTTGTTCAATAACTTCGAAACTTGATATAAAATCATTGTTCCCCTATTAAGGCTGAGGATGAAAGTACGATCGTTTTGACGTGGCACCATAAGGGCGATCTTACCACCCCATTTCATTATTCATTAAAATCTAAAAACTCATTGTATTTTGATGTACAATAAACAAAATTATTTTAAATTACAAGAAATGAACTTCGACACCAGGTCTACGCTGTCTGTGACCACACTTCTTCGCCGCGGATAAAACTCGTCAGTTGCCGAGAGTCCGGAACACATTAAGTACAAACCGTTTTTGCGACGTCCGGACACTATACCACAATTGGTATTAGGAATAATCCAAACACATGAATGTTGATATCTTTCACTTTAAACCAAGTATCTTAGGCAATGCTCACTTCTTCCAATGACAGTAGATGCAAGGTTCACCATTACACGAGGATAATAAAAAATAAAGATAAAATCAACTAGAAATCAGAATAAGAACCAACTACAGCGGATCAAATTATTTATATTTTATTTAAATGTTGCTTAACGACCCCACCAGCAGCTAAGTTATACGGGGATACGAATGATTGGGTGATATTGAAACCTTGAAGTGATGATCAGTGAAAGGATGTTTACAAAAACCCATGCCTTATGCGGGACTCGAACCCACGCAATGATTGCATGACTGCATCAGTAACAAGGCCCGGATGGGGTGACATTGTCCAATGGTCCGATGAATGGAGCCACGAAAATCTCCCGTAAGGATATTCGACCATGGTGGTGAATATAACCTCGGTCTCCTGAACTACGGCTCAGCGTGGTGATAGCCACTGTGCCATCCGTCAGAATCGCTTATTTGTTATGGGTCTATTTTCTATGTACCGGTATTCTATATAAATCCTCTTGTCGTGAAAGTTGATGAAATCATAAAAATAAAGTGAATTCACATTTTTGATGTTTCTTAACGGATTCGCTCTATATATATATATAGTGTACATTATAGTACTGGACCGAAATTTCTTGTCTGGTTACAACGATGTCCATCTGCAGTTCGCCCTCCTCCCTCACCGCACCGTTCCCGGTTTTTCCCACAGGATCGCTATAGGAGGAAGTACGTGACACCACGTTCAGGAGAGTAAGCAAATCCCAGGCGATTCCCCGAGACTAATTAGGGAACACCGACCTGCTTTCTTACGTTATTAATTACCTCCTTGCGAGGATACGACGCATGCGCGGATACAACTCGTATTCTACGTCACAAGACATTCTTCTCACAGGAGAGGAAAATCAGGATGCAAGTTTTTTGTTCTTAGCAAATAAATCAATTGAATCATGGCTTGACTCTCGAGCATGAGTTATGGAGACGTTCTTTTATGTATATTGGAATACAGAAACGAAACGATCTATTAAAAATCTAGTTGATATTTTACAAATGAATTAATTATCATTTCTGAAATTGAGATGATGATGATTTCTAGTTTTCTCTCCATTTTGGGAAATAAATATCGTCATTATTAGCTAAAATCTAGTTTCAGAGTTGTGATGTCCTTTAATAATATGATTGTAGACAAAGCTCAATGTATTGAATATAGAACAAATGAATTAAAATCCGATGGGTTCAAATACGCTTTCAGGCTTCTGAATCGAATGTCTGGTTTATTTGACAATGAAAGTTGGCAATTTGTTGATTTCCGGTGGTTACCATGGTCACCGAGCTGATGAGGATCAACTAAACTTCATATTTCACATACGCTCCAGACGTTCATTGCGAAGACTATTGTATGGATAACGACTCCACCAACAGCTGGATTATTTGGGGATACGAAAGAGCAGGTAATAGATGGACGATGTTAACAAAAACATGTGCCTTATGCGGGTCTCGAACCCACGCCCGACTTGACTTCAGTTTCTAAACCAGTGACGGACTTGACAAAAACATTTTTTCTCATTTCTATCCACCGTATTCTAACAACGTAAAGTATGAATGTTTAACTAAACAGGATGTCTACTTGTCTATGTCAGTTCCGAGTCCATTTCCTCCATTTCGATCCTCATCGACCATTCTCTACATTTTCACCGTCTTCTCATTTTCTATATCTAAAAATAATGTATAATTGCACAGCTAAAAGCAAACACTGCCGATTTAAGGATGGATTCGATAATGAACCTGACAAATATTATGAAGAGAACATTCTGAGACCATGTATGTATTCCATTGATAATAAATTCAACTCTGATTTAGATCATTTTATCATACAACTATTTATATTCTATTTATATCAGTAACTATTTATATTACCACAAAAAAACGTTCTATTCAAACACTCTTGAATAACGTGTATACAAAACATCAAGGGCCCGCTATACAAGGCAATACAAGCAAGGAATACCGCATTGTTAACATAACATAATCAAATGCCCTCATGTCATTGATCGAAACTTTTTATGCACATCAACAGACTAATTGAGATGGCACACTTGTTGTTTGCACATGCAATAAAAACTTGACACAACAAAAATAAACGAAATATTTAATTAAAACGGAAAAATACTAGTTGGTTGATCACATGGAAATAAAAATGAAAACAAAAACCAATTGACTGCAAACACGGATAAAATGTATAAATGTCAAATAGGATCATATTGAAGACCGATCCGACGTTTATAAACTGGGTTTTCATTAATTAAAAAAATAACAATACACGGCGTGTGAAGATAAATGTTCATGAGGCAAATCCAACCCAAGAACGAGGACAGACTCTTGACGTATCAGCCCTCAGAGTCGGATTTTTGAGAAAAAACATGTTACTTTATCAGTACATCTAGAAATAGTAAATCTTGAGAATGATTTGAAGATCCAACGTCCTACTGACTTTTCACGAAATCCAACTAAGAAAGATTTTAATTCGAATAAATACACGTATCGCTTATTGTTGATAACTGTTTTCTTAACACTCCGAAACAGCTGGTCCATTTGAGAATACGAATAAGTTATGGACAAAAGATCATAAAACCCCATGCATTAGGCGGGTCTCGAACCCACACCATGCTTGACTATAATTTATAAAAGCAATGCCTTAGACTGAGCCACGGGAAGTCGCATTGTTAATTGAGAAGTATATGGTAAAATAAGCAGCAGTATATTAAGTAGAGTAGTAGTAGTATAAGTAGCATTTTTGTAAGGTTGCCAACTAGAAAAGTGTGGGCCAAATAGAATCAAGAAAGCATGAATACTCGGATCAAGATTGTAACAAACGGCAATTGAGTTGAAACGTTGAGCTCAATTGACTTGTGTGGACGGTACCATCGATCGAAAAACCCTTGAGAACCATGTGCAAGGTTGAACTCAACCCTTGAGATCAACCTTTTTGTTCAAGATTCTACTCTCAATCAAGTTAGACAGAAACCAGCCAATCAGACGAGATTATTTATCCTACTGCACATCTCTCGTCGTGCCATAGATCCACTACCTTCATGTAAAGAGATCACGTGATTGCTTCGACCAATTTGAAGAATGTTCAATATGGCCTTTTCTTGAACAACTGGGTTTTATTGTGAAGTCAAATTGCAATCAGGCCTGATTTGCGTTAACTTCCTGCACAACGTGTCAGTCAATGTTTCAATAGAAGTATCAATCCATTGATAGCAAACTTGATCCATGTAATAGACCTACACGCTTTTTAATGATCGAAATTATAGTTATGATTGTACAAGACAATTTGTTGCACTTTGGACTTTGCTATCACAAAATCACAGTAATGTGTGACGTCCCTCGAAAGAAGCCGAAAACAAACGATTCTTGTTATTATTATTCGAGCATGAAGTAGATATATACGCTGCTGCATGCATGCATGCACAGCCCTCTTGAGCTTGATTAGAATTATACGCGAGATTCGAAACGATGAGACTTTATACTTGTGAAGAAACGACGAAACACTCTGCACGGTATACACTGAGAGATGAATATAAAGATGCATGTACTCTATTCCAAGTAATATGCAGATAGAATCCATTCACTGCAAAGAAGTCGCGACTTCACGCCGCATCGGCTAACCTTATTACCAAGGAACAAAGTAGAAAAGAGAATCAGAATGGAGAGCTGTAGAAATAATAGTTTATGTAAGAGAAAATCGAATCAAAGTAAGATTATTATCAACAATTAAGTAACGTATAGTTTTCTGAACGTCCTCACGAATAGTTGGTTATTTGAGGGTTTAAATGAGTGACAGATGAAAGATGTTGAAAACATGAGTTATGCGGGACTCGAACCCAAGTTCCGAACCGACTTCTGTTTATAATGCGTGACGATAGCATACTGAGTGGAGAAAATAGACTTTATTGTATTAAAATACAACCAACAATGATACTGAAACATCAATTCAATGAGGCAAATATTGAATATATATATATATATATATATATATATATATATATATATATATATATATATATATATATATATATATATATATATATATATATAATACGCTAAGCTCACGATTACATGGAACAAAATACGCAAGACAAGTCAGAATCTTACATTCACCGGTACATCCCTTTATAAAGCAAAAGCTCTTATTTCCTTCCATACATTATACAAATATCGCTAGAAAAAAATCCGATTGTTTCTCTCACTGCAGACACGTTGTCTCCGAGTTGACGACTGCTTCAACAGATTAAAGGCTTTCCGTACCGAAAAACAACAACAAAAACAACAACGCATATAACTTTGTTCAAAGACAGATCACAGAAACTAATACCGTAGAAAGGAAAATATTAAGAAAATGAAGACAATATCTAGATTAAAAGAAGGCTAAAATACTGCGTCGTTGCGTGAAAACTGTCAACGGCTGGTTTGGTTGGTTGACAGCTGCTGCGTCAACAAAGACAAAGAACCAATGCTGGCAAAGGTTCCGTGTTCGACCCTCTTAAACGTGTTAAATTCATAGGTATACAAGAACAGATAGGCGGTGCAGTGGCGCGCGAAACAACACATCGGCAAGAAAGGACGTATGTAGTATAGGCCTATCTGAATCGTTGTCAAACACTTCGGTAATTGTAGAGAAAAACTCACAGCAGCTTTAAACATTGCTTTTGGAATATCTAGTTGTGTATCTTATCGGGAATATCATCCTGAAAAATCACTGATCCTGAATATATTACAATAGTCAGCTACATAATAAATATGAAGGTTTAGTAAACTTCCGCCAATCAAAGGGAGCTGGATGGGACTAGAACTTAGTTTCAGTTGGAGCCGGGGTAAGCGCCCAGGCTGGTTTGTGATGTTTTCTCAGTATTCCTGACTCATCATCTTCAATCAGTTTGATGAACAATAACAATGCAGTGATTCCACGACTGTGTAACCATTTTCGCAACGTGAATGTATTCCCGTTTTGCGGAATCCTCTTGTACTATATATACAGCACTTACAAACATATTCATATATTGAAGCACTACCAACGCACTACTACAGCACTTTTCTTTGTTGAATTTTGTTGAATTTCAGAGATTTAGCGATAGAATATTTTATTCAATTCGATAACTCGCCGGATGAACTACGCAAACCTATTCTTTCCACATGAGAAACAAAGATACTTTCAAGAAACAAAGAATACTTTCTCCTCTTTCACGTTATGAAGGCGAAATATAGCTAGTTTTGTTCAACTTACGTCGCTCAAGTCACTAACCGATTGGTCAAAGTGTCAAGATGTCTGACAAAGCGGCAAGAAATGCGATTCGCAAAGGCGACTCCGCGTTCATGGAATGAGGCGACTGAATAGCGAATACCGGAATAAAGTCGACTCGCTTGTGTTACACGGGTTTGGTTGTCTACCTTACCTGAATCCTAACCACAATCCATTGAAAACTACCCCAAAGCTCGACCGAGTCGTACTTTTTCCAGTATGCGCTCTTCAGCGCTCCTCGTGGAAACACAGTAGCTCGTACTTCTTATATAAGTCGCCTACTTGACGCCACTGGTAGAAACACGCCAGCATTTTGCATCAGCTGCGGTGTATTCAGACTAATGCTGGATAAAAGCCTCTTTACTAAATAATGAGCCCGAAACTGAGTTACCCCCAACCACCACCTTCCCCCCCTACCCAAACACAAGCACTCAAGACATTGCTGCCTGCTTCCCCATCTAAGACGACCGGCGGCTCGATCTAGCGTTCGGCTCTCGAAACAAGTCGATAATGTTATAGGAGACTCGCTTTAAGGGTCTTCTACTTGTGCCGAGGTTTCGATTGACCGTCTCCCCCCCCCCCCCCCCATCCCACATCGCAAGCACACGGGATGTACAAGTCTTCATCTCTCGTGTGTAATATGTACCAGCGGAAGATTGTGGTTCCGATCGACGGTGTCCCCTATCCCAAATCACTAGCGTGTGGGAGGTTCAAGCCTTCATCTACTATCGCGTGTCACTTTTGTACCCAGGACAGATGGATGTTCCGATTGATGGTTCCCCCTATCAGACACCATTAGAGCGCGGGTGTTTCAAACCTTAATCTCTCCTGTGTAACTTATATCCCCGAGATATGTAGGCTTCGATTGACCGTCAACCATTCGCGCGCGGGTGGGTTTTAAACCATCATCTCATGTGTAACTTGTCTGCCGAGGGATAAACGTTCCGACTGACCGTCCCCCCTATCCGACACTAGTGACGCGCGGGTGGTTTGAACCTTCATCTCATGTATAATTTGTATCGTCCAGAGATGAAGGATTCGATTGACCGTCTCTCCTACCCCACGCCACTAGCGCCAGGGAGGTTCAAGCTTTCATCTCTCGTGGACCTTCTCTTTCAAGAGCGTATAATAAATAAGGAGAAAACCTAAGGAGATGATGAGCGGCTCAAAATACTCCGCGCTCGTTTCAGCGATTGACAGGCCTGAGTCGACTAATTGATGACGTTGATCATCAAGTGATCACATATAATGAGTGGTTACGTGGGAGGAGTCTGTCAGCCAATTAGGTTGAAGGCTCAATGTGGTTACATGTGGGTGAACGTATATAATGCAATTATCAAGGCGAATAATACCGGAGAAAAGCATACACGAAGTGGTGTTTCCACCCACATTTAACACAACACGACCGTTACCTTCCAACTATCAAAAAAACCTATTAAGAGAACTTTTCATCATCTTCCACCTCATACATCATTCACCGACGCCGATGTGTATTAGTCATCATTACGATACGTCGTCAATCGCGATGTAGATATTCGATTACATGAGCAAGTACAGGGTCCAGTTGAATCCTGTCCATCTGAGATAAAAGTTCTCATCGGGGATTTTAAGTACGTGAATGATCACAAAACGAGCAGTGCACGATACAAAATCAAAACGTCATGAAGTGCAGAAAATAACTGTAAAATATTACAAACACGTGTGACACCAAAATCCACAAATGTATATATGTTTAAACTTGGCTGTAGCATATAGAAGAACGAAGAACCCCTCTGATCCATTTCCACTCTTTTCTAACCCCTCGCCTTGATACCATCGACGCTGGTATCACCGACCGCTAGAAAGCGCGACAAGCGTGCTGGATTGTGATTGGCTATCGCCAGCCTCCACTTGTACAGTGCTTTTTTCGGCGTTCCGAAAGATACACTAATTTCAATCATAGACGAGGGCAATGGAGGTGTGCATGGAGTCTTCCTTATATAGGTATTGTTTCGCCACGAGCGTCTTGGTAGTACATCTTCCGCCTACGACTATAATTATCCTGTATACTGACACTTGTCAATTACTTGATGAAACCTTAACAAGCCAAATTAAATCCACCCGAATAGATTTTAATTAATTATTGTAATTGTTGTTTCACCGCAATCTCCTTAGCAACAAGAAACTGTAAGTCAATACCCCGTTTATATGGCTGTATGTACACGAGATGAAGACAATCAAACCAACCGGGCGCTGGTGGTATGGTATAAGGGGGACGGACGCTCGGAACATTCACCTATCTTGATTACCAGTACACATGAGAGATGAAGGTTTGAACCACCTGTGCACTAGTGATGTAAGGAAGGATGGACGGCCGCTCGGTACCTTCTTCTCTTGCGGACACAAGTTTACACGAGGTGTAGTAATAGAATCCAGCAATAGTTTCGTATTACTTGGTCGTCGAATAACTTTAGTCGGGGGCGCTGAAGAACGTATACCGGATTAAAGTCGACCCGGTCGTGGGACATAGACTTTAGGGTACTTTTCAATGGGTTAGGGTGCAGGTAAGGTTGGACACTCAAACCCATGTCACACAACCGAGTTGACTTCATTCAGGTATACACTCTTCAGTTCGCCCCTCGAGCCAATGTACCCGAACGACATGTGTAACGCTATGATGACAGCACGCTAATAGTGACGTCACAAAAAAGGGGCCTGAAGAACGTATACGGGAATAATGCATATGCGGTTGTGTGGGATTGTCTTGGGTGACACACTTTACCTGCAATACCGACTAGATTTATAATCACCCATTCAAAAGTACACCCAAGTTTATATCACAGAGCTGAGTAAAATGTATTCCTGTATACGCTCATCAGCGTTCTTTAAATTTCACAGTAAATGCTATTTCACACAGCCGAAGTGAGTGTTCTTTTTTCCAGAGCAAGAGGATGTATTCATGTATCTTCAAGGGAAAACGGACGACAAAAACGACAAGAAACAGAAATCAGGACGAAAGACAAGGAAAATCGTAGTGAAAACCACGCTCTGCTATCAAAGTTTACGCCTAATTTCAGTTGTGAATGGGCCTTTAAATAACGTATACATATTACGGATGCGAAATATGAGATGTATAGGCCTATAGGCCTAACACAGTTCTATATTTCATACATGAATATACATTAGGCGGATTTTACTGTATTCGAATTGTACCCAGGAAAGCACAGTTAATCGCGAGAGGAGGGAAGAGGGGGGAATGCTATAAGCTTCTTTTGTTTTTATCACCCTCTAGAGGTGGTATATAGGCTAGCTGCAGGGGGTGTGCGAGGATTGCCATTTTTAAGTTGGCAAAGCGGCAGCAATGGGCTTACAGCATTGAGTTTTGAATTAAAACAGATTCAAGCTTTGAATTTATATTTTCATAGAAGCTTAATTTCGTTGTTTTTTTGTTGGTGTTCGTATACATAATAATAAGCATGCAAATGGCGGGAATCAACAGGGCTTCGAATGGAGAACACAGAGGTATATTCTTGTATTGAAGAAAGCAGAAGGTTGTCTACAAACTGAATAAATTTGAAAAATTTGATAAAACCAGAGAAACTCGTTGTAGCTTTAGCATCAATCGATTTTGAAAAATGTTCCATTTCATAATTTTAATCGTAAATCTGGTCACCAAAAATCTGTGACCCCCAAAAATTACAGTTCTTCAAATATAACGATGATATTTGTGTTTGTTATGTTGGTAGACGATCTTCTTCCTTAACGAATATGTGTATATCATTATTACCGGTAATATTATATTTATAAATAAGAGACATCACAGCACTGAAACTATCATCATCTCAATTTCATAAATTATAATAATTTTCTATCCACCAGAGAGTCGAGTTATCATTACGTGGGCAATGCTGATTCTGTAAAGAAATATATACAGAATCGAATAATGTCTACGTCACGAGCTAGTAAAAGGCTCGATCCTGGAAGACACTAAAGAAATTGATTTTAATGTCTGTTATTGAGTTGATTTCTAGTTTTTGTAAAATCAGGGAAGTTTTTATCATCAATATTCTGTAAAATTCTGCTCCAGGTATGTGATCTCCTTCAATGTAAACGATATCCTCGCAATCATTCTCAATTCTCTGTAACCGAGTCGATCATTTAAATATCCGCATCAAAGACGGATTATTATCAACTTTGACCTCGAGACAGTTTCCTCGCACCAAGTGTGCTGTAACAAATGATTGCTCAGAGCAACGGCAAGGGTTTATCCAAACAAACTGCGAGGCGACACCCGAACAATAAAGTAGGCTTTACTCCGTCTTAACAAGCGAACTCAATATTGCTCGGCGATCCTGGATTAACCGTGCATACGTGGCGGCGCGGAACAACCGCGCTTTGGGGTTATAACATACACACGAACACCCGAGCGAACCATCGTCACAACCAGATTCTAATCAAAGGTATGGTTTCTGTTTCCTTCAGGAGTATATATATAGTCAAAGAGACGCGCGATTAAAATGTTTTTCTCCAGGAAAAGTCGCACATATATAATACGTATCAAACAATGTCTTGAGCTAGAGAGATTTGAAAACTTCGTATTTGTCTTGAAGCGCCAAAGAACTACGAGAAGCAATTTATTTGGTTTATGGTTGAACATGACGTAAGATCTTTGACATCAACAGAGAGAGGATGCATAACTATCGAGATGAAATCCTCTCTCAGTATTAGAAACGACTTACAGCTTTTGAGTGAATGTTTCTTGGATGATTTACAAATACAACCCGTCGAATTGATGTTTTGATCGTTCGACGAATGTTTGTTTTACAAGAAAAAGAGAGAGAGAGAGAAATAGGAAGAGGAATAGAGAGAGAGAGAGAGAGAGAGAGAGAGAGAGAAAAAACTTGGATTGTGGTTTTTCAAAATCCATCTTCAAAACGTAGTGTTTCGATTTGTGATAGAAAATCAAGTTTTGAAAAATCTTCATCGAGTGAAATTGTGCAGGTACAGACCCTCATTTATTATATAATATATTATATATTATATTATATTATATATAGTGCAATTTATATTAATATAAACTTATGAAGTAAAATAATCTGGAGTTCATTTTATATAGAATAATATTTCCTCATTGAAATTACAACATGGGCCCTACATTTTTCTCTCTTTTATTAATAAATTTGAAATTGAAGATACAACAGTTGAGTCGACTATATAATGTGCAGCTTGAACTAAAAATAAGAACCCCTTTTCAACCTGCGTGAACCAGGCAACCTGTGATATTGTACATATTTCCACAGATATCAGAAGAAACAAAAAACATAATTTTACTTTCAGTGAAAAGCTCTACACGAATGAGCCCGCTGTAATCTTTTCGCCTAGATCTAACTTTTAAACATGTGAAAATAGAACCCTTCGTTTAACACGTCTCTATAAAACAGTGCACGTCTGCCCAATGCATGGCCGTGGAACAAGTCAGTGCCTGTAACTCCCCGAGCTATTACCAGGAGAACAGGAACACCAGAGTTAGACTACCTGCATAACACGTCGTCCGTGCCCACGCGTGACGTCATCAGTAAGAGACGTGGGCTCGGGCGCGACGCAACCCGCAACACGATTAGGCTTCCAGTAGAGGTGTTATGATGATGTCGCGAGAGAGTGAGAGAGAGAGAGAGAGAGAGAGAGAGAGAGAGAGAGAGAGAGAGTGGGTTGTGAAGGTAGAGAGGGGGGTACGAGACAGCGAGCGAGAGAACGGAGGTGTGACAAATACTCAACAAGCGACAAAGAAAGCGTCCAAAAGTCAGTCGAATATTAACGTCTTTAACACATGAAAATCCAAAACATGAAAATCTCAATAACTCAATTATATACCGTACTGTATGCATTTAAATGTTTTTTGTTTTGTTTTTTTACATTTTTATACACGAAATTAGATGGTCTACGAGGAAAATCATCGTGAGCACTTTGGTATCGTGTTTGTGAACATCGAAATCGGAATCACTGAAGATTTTAAATTGTCCTTGATTTTGCTCTTCAATCTTCGAAAGGTTTGAATGAAATTCTCTTTTTCAATACGAACATAACGCACCGGTATAGTGTTTAAATATGCCCACTTGATTGGTTCCAACACCAGGACAATCTTTATTCACTCAAATCTTGAGTTTGAAACGGAATTTTTTTAATATTGTCCCTCTCACAATATATAATCAGTGCAATTAGAGGGCGACGAAATTTTAAATTTCAGGAATTCGACATATGTTTGAGCTCATTATTTAGAAAGACAATTGTGAAAATACTCAGATATCCACTTCAAACAGCAATACATTGATCCGTTCAATAATAAATTGAAACGTTGTTATTTCCCATAAATATCAAATAACACAACAATTCTCTATATCCTCAAAGTTTGTTGCGTATAACTCGAACTATTGGCCCACTGTGAATTAATTAAATTAATTAAAATATTACAAATCGCTTTAAAGTCAAGTTACCCACAAATTCCTACTAGAGCGCACGAAACACTATGCTTGCTGGTAACCGGAGCTTCAAGACCCTACCAGCAGCTAGATTATATGGGGATGGTAACCGACAGTCAAGTGTTGAGTGAACTAAACACTTGCAAGCCAGCACGCGTACTAGTCGAAACGACCACATATATGCCAAGTGTCTTGTTCTCAGTTCTAACCACTAACAGAAATCTGACGTCACATATTAGACACTTGACGAAGACATTCCGGGGGGAATTTCCTTCTAGTCACGTGATACTAGCTGCATCAAACAGACTACAAAGTGTTGCAAAACAAACCGACCATGGATTCGGAACAAGAAACAACGAATTGAACTGATTTACAAGAAACAATGTACTTCTACCGCGGGCGCGACTTCAATCAGAATACAAAGTGAATCAAGAGATTATTTTGACGTGGATACGTCTGTAAATTCGGTATAGCCGTTTATAGGCGTTTTCATGGTGTGCCAATAAGAGAGAGAGAGGAAGAGAGAGAGGAACCGGGTTTGCGTATATTCAGCCCACATAAGGTCGCCACACGTCCACATTTAATAACATTCACAGTGGGGCTACTTCAGTCACTGGGGTCACACAGGGTAAACAAGCCTTCCGTCCAAGTGAGAGATAGTGAGATACATGGGCGGAAGTTTCTATACTTTCGTGGAATACAATTATAGCAGCACCATTTTATAAATATATACAAATTCAGTTGGTAAAAGTATAAATTTTATATTCTCTAAATGAAGAGATAAAATAAAATATATAAATAAAATAAAATGAAAAAAAATAAAATCTAATAAAAAAAAATGAATAGAATTGAAATGTTAACATCCACACGAAATCAGTATTTCTCAATCAAGACTATAAGTATGAAATGTAGGGTCGTTTGCACCACTAGGGCGATCTTATCTTCACGAAAGTATAATAAAATAACAATAAAACGAAAGAATCGTTCATTCGAAACAGAATATATGTAAAACTATTCTCCTCCAACCAGTGATATTATCAGTCGTATCGTATCGCATCACGCGTCATCGTGCGTGTGACAACGCACGCATGCGTACTACTGCGTGCGTGGCGTGACGTCACTAACACACCACATTCATGTGCACTTATATACGACCCGAAAAACGACACTTTCAACCCAAATACACTATCAGTGGCGAGTTCGACGCACACAATTCTGAGATCTGGGAATATCGTATCAGATGACGAAACATGGCAACTAGTTTTTAGGTCAAAACAATCATAATTATATGACATTTGACATTATTCTACTATCATTATTGTAGCACAATTTGTATAGTATTATGACAGTCATGAAAATCCAAACAGGTAAAGCAAGCTATGTTCAAAAATAAATATGAACAAAGTGACTATTCAGAACTTGAATGATATCACCAGCAGAAGGTTGATTGTTTTTTCGTTGTTGTTCTTGTTTTCTTGTTTGTTTTTGATGTGTTTTTTATTTTTGCGAATGATATGTATGAAGTCATACAGTATATATAAGTGAATGTGTATCAAATATGTAGTAAAGTGAACAATAATAGATTAACTAGATTCTACACAAATCGTATATATGACCCATTTGATTAATTGGTTACTTGATTTGAAAACTGTGCTTGGGATATCATTTAAATAATAAATAGTGAATTCATTTTCACTTTCATTTTCAACGCTGCGGTTTGTTAGAATAATGGGCCTACTCGCACACGGAAGAAGGCAGTAAAAGGGATGAGGATGAGAAGCAACAGCTGATCGGGCTCTCAGAAGGCAGCAAAAGAGTTCTGACCACTAGAAAGTCAAGATATTGTAACAAGATATGTTATTCATTCAAAGATGTCTCAAAGCGGACATTTTAGCTATTCATCAAAGCACGCGCCTATTCGGTTGAATGCGTTCCACTGATAAAACGAAATGTGTACCTATAATACGCCCACAGCATTAAAATTGAAACATTTTAAAGAAAATGGGGTTTACTTTTCATATATAAAACTCTCTCTCTCGATTTTCTTCCTTTTTTACTTTCTTTGAAGTGATGTAGATCAATTAAACAAAGTTTATTCTGAATGTGAAAGCGAATCAGACGGCTAAAAAGAGACAATCTGATTTATTAAAATCCTAATGTTATGAAAAAAAAAATTGAAATTTAGAAATGATCGGTGAAAATACATTTTGTTATGTGATGAATGATTACAATATACGATACACATATGATGTATGATATATGATTACGATATGTTTCAACCTTCTTTCGTGGATAAAAGTATATACATAATTCTACCGACACTCTTGACCAACTTTACAGCAAGCTTATGTACGAGAAAAGAAGACGAGATTAATTTCATTTCCACCTCATACTACGCTTAATCTAATTTTATTTTCACACAGGTGGTACTACCGTCATGTAGGATCAAGCGCGCGGTAAGCCGACACAACTAATTACTTCAGAGTCGTTAAACTTTCAGATCAGTAATTAATCAGCTCTTTTTTTTTTCACCTGATATTAGTTTTAATTCTAATTAATCGTTTGAACGAGAACCATTTACAGAGGACTTCCATAACGATCAACCCTCTCATTAATAACAAGCTTTCCTGGAAACCACCGGGCAAGTTCTTCGGCTGTCTTCATTCTCCAGAATATGCAAACAACATCACAAACATAATATTTCATTGAAAACAATAAGTGCATACATTTATCCACGGACGATTCATAGCACTGTTGTTATGTAATCTCGCTGAAACTATGAGGCTTTAACGCTACTGAAAGACGTGGGTTTGTTTCGAATCGTTTACCTCGCACTGAGAAATCAATTTTGAAACTATCATAGCTGCAAAAAAATGGTATAGAACTTCGGTCTCTTGGCAGACGGTTCGCTTCGTTGGAGACTGATCCATCCGTTTCAGTCAATAATAATGATAATTAAACAATAATTAATATATATATATATATATATATATATATATATATATATATATATATATATATATATATATACATATATTGATATGATTCAGACAGACCTATTCGTATAGGCGTGTATGCTTCATTTGAGAGAACTTAGCAAATGAAAACATTGTTGTGAATGTCCAACAAATGAAAAAATTCAACAAAAAATTTAACCCACGTTTATACCAAATAAAATTGAAGAACGAAAGTAAAACCCTTCGCATGAATGAGTTCAAGATAAGAACAAGCGCGGTCAACTCACGCATAACACAAGTCATGCTCGTGAAAAGCGGGGCTCGAACCCGCACCCGTCCGATTAACCTCAAATTGCCGACAGATATCGAGATATACGTACATGTCGAAATTATTTTAGGGCAAGAGTTCATTCAGTTGACATCACCCAAGCACGGGCGTACAGTGACCACATGCATACAAGGTTGACCTAAAACAAACAACCTAGCTGCCACGATGTCTAGACCGGAGATTCTCAAGCGGCCCTGCAGTCAGTGTTGGGGACGTTACTTTTCTAAAGAAACTATCTGAAAGTCAAGTTACTTGGTTACTTTGGTTGAACTGTGGGTTTTCAACTTGAATGATTAATTTTAAAAAATCCTACTTCGCACAAAACTACAAAATATATAAAGTGAGTTGACTCGAGTATTTGATAGTAATAATAATCACAATAATCATAATGATGTATTTATTTTCTCGCAAGATTGTGACACACATCACAGCATCGTCAGTAAATATAAATCAACAAATACATGTAAACACAAGTATACAAAGTACTTATTGGAAGACTACTTTCTTATACTTCGTGGATACAAGCATATAGGCCTAACATAGTCTAGACGTGAACTAAACCAACTCTTACCATAGAGACTTGAGATTAAAATTAAACTAGTTACTTCTAAAATTGAAAAGATTATCCATTTTCCGTTCGAGAGCGTTAATGTTTTTCTAGTCTTGGAAGTGGAACTTAAAGTTTTCTCTTGATGCGGCCCGGGCTGATAAGATTATGTAGTCACGGACGGCTAAAGACGCGTTTTCATGGCTCGCGGTAGGCGGCAAGCGGCAGGCGGCAGGCGGCAGGCGGCAGGTTTTTTTCTGGCCAACCAGAAAGCCGTGAATTCTGCCGCTTGAACCTGTTGCTCGCTACCGCGAGAGATGGAATAATTTCTACTTTGTACATGAAACGCCGCGGTTTCATTCCATCAAACATACAAGAAGTAAGGTTATGTACAAATATAACATCTGAATTAGTACATTTCAAATATTCATTATTATTGCATTTACGTGCCACATAGTACGATACTAAGAACGGGCAAAGACGCGTTTTCATCGCTCGCGGTGGCCGCAGGCGGCAAGCGTTTTTTCATGGCCAATCAGAATGGATGAAATTTCTGCCGCTTTGCCGCTAGCTCTCTGCGGCGTGACATAAAAAATGCAACTTTGGCAAAAAAAAACACAGAACGGTTGCAGAAGTGGAAGTGATGCAGATTCTGAGAACGCCAAGAACCAAGAAACGCGACTTTGTGAAAAGTTCAGGAGGCAGGCGATTCTTTTAACCGTCTCCGCCTGCCGCGAGCTATGAAAACGCACCTCAACGGGACGGTGAAAGCAGCGCTAATGGTCAGGTTAGGAACGTAACTACCACAAATCACGGACTGTAATTTATGGTTGCAATTAATCTAAACGAAATATCTCAATAACAATGTATATAAAATTGATAACAACTTTTAAAAATGAACAGTAAGTAGGCCTATATAGTCGTATATATCTTTCTATGACTATAAAAATCAGTCACAACATTTTTATTTATTTGAGTACGGCTTTGCGAATAATTAATTTGTTGATCTAGCGATAATTAGCGGATTAAATTTTAACCACCTATGGTTATCAATTATATTTTAGTATACGCCAGTTGAAAATTAGCTGAATTAACTTGTAGAAGAATTAAAAAATTTGAAACTTGAAAACTTGAAATTGACTGAAAAAGACAGTCCTATATATTATGAGTAATTCAAGAGAAAAACATGGCTTTCCTAGTTGTACATTTTTCAATAGATGTCAATGTCATAACTGTTCAATAGGAATATGTCAGAAACACTAGCACACTGTTGAATATAAATACAGGTAAATATGTTGATAGCGAATATATAAATAGATTATTCAATATAATGATACATATAATATATACGTGACTAAACATATAACAGCAGTGAATACAAAATCGGTTGCCTCCCAAATGTAATAATTTTTCTACAAAAAAAATGATAAAGGAATAGTTACTTATATAAAAAAATGTTCAAAAAATAAAGAAAACACTACATTGCACACAAACTACATAAATTGACTGGAATAAAAAAAAGAAAGAGGAAAGAAAATATGTATCTGCAAATACTTTTACTCTTTCAGAGAAGTGAAAGTCAGCCTCTCCGAAAGAATGTTTGCAATTACTGCAGTATAACTATCTCCCGCGTTTGTTTGTGCTTTGAAGAAGGAAAGATATTTTAATTGTTCCCACGCAACACAGATAGCGCAAGAAGTGGAAAAGAATTCGAAGAATGCAAAGAAAATCGTGAATTGGATCCTGAGATATTGCAAAGAAATGTATATGTACACTTGCATTCACAAGAGTTGGACCTTGTCTACCAGGTAACATCACCATTATATTTGTATAGCTGTGGCAATTTAAAGATCAAAGGTTTTTACAGGGCAAGATTTACCGTTACAAACACAACTACATACTCGAAAGCGTTCAACAATTAGCAAAGTCGTTGCAATTATTATGTTGGTAGAATACATTCTTGTTTAGTGGATGCAAGTATGCGAGGAAATATATTGGATATTTTCAATCATCTGATAATGCTACCAATTACCAATTATAGAATAAACAAAGTAGGTCTATAACATGATCAATTTGAAAAATTATTTCGAGGTTGAATTATACAACGAATAGGCCAAAAAGAATTAATTGAGACAATTACTTCGATCTGGACTGTTTGAATACAGTTCAACAATCATAATAACTCGAAAATATTTATGGAACAACAAATTATTGAAATCTAATGAATCTTTTGAAAATCTAATTCATACAAACAGGAAAATATTTTTTCTGAGATTAAATTAGCACTGTCATTTCGTGAAGAAAGAGCAACTGTTATTGATATAAACGTGAATATTACATACAATGCATATACAGTCAAACTAATATTAAAAAAACGGTAACAATAAAACAGAGTATACTGATTAAAATCTAGATTTATTAATTATTACAATAGCCTAATTTAACTGTACGTACTTATACCCCACACATACACACACATAAAAACATCCCGTCTAATAAATCTTTGCTTCCCTTGTAAATATTTTTACTATGTATCTTATCTTATTTGTGTGTTTAACGAGTGTGCCATAACAATGGGATAATCCGCTGGCTGGGTCGTTAACTCGTAATGAAAGTCTTGCATGTAGATTTCCCGGCCGACCGTAAAACGAGACCGGGCAGTAAACAACACTAGGACTGCGTGAAATGTCGACTCACGCTGTTCTCAACCACGGTATTATTAGTTTACACACACAAAAAAAAACAATTTTAAGGAGAACCTATACCCACAGCTCAACATTTCTAGTGTCAACAAAACATATAAACGATCGTATGGTGACTTCCCGTTGGAATGTGTTGTAGTGAAATTGCATCATACCATTTAGAGAAATATCTTGTTACATCATATGAATTAATATCCCTAATCTTCACTCGGAGCGTTAGCAGTCATTGTGAGGCAGCCTTTAGTTAAGAGCTGAAGCAAATTGTCCGATAAGTAATGTTTAAATCAAGTAACTATAACATAATAATTATAATATAAGATAATATTGCCGTATAAGAGATATTATTTTGGAGAACTGATCAAGATTGTTTGGGTTAGGATTCTGTTTTGTATGATTCTTCCTACGTTTAGTTAAAGAATGTTTATATTGTGTATATATTCTTTGGAAAAGAAGTTATATTTACTCATGATTTTTTTTAAAGATTGGGCATGTTTTGCTATAGCGTTGCAGGGATTGTGGATTCAGGATTGTGTAGACAAGGCTGGGTGGTAAAATGCTTGTTTTTCCTTGTTGTTTCGCGCACTTCGATATCATTATACTGTACAAGAGAAATCACAAAACTGTGCGCAGGGAAATTCGAACAAGAAATATTATAATTCCGAGCTCGTTTCGTCACGCTTCGTCGCGTTTCATATCGGGTGGTTTTCCCTCAAATAATGTCGAATCATTTCAATATACTGTGAATTCTTTGTCAGGACGATTATACTGTATTATTGTCGAGAAATTGTCACGCGAACGAGCGTTCATCATTCACTTCGAACCATTCAAACACACGGAGGGTAAAAATGAAATCAGAAAAGAAGACGTCTATATTATCGACACATTGTTCTGTTCGAAAAAGGTTCCAGTCGTGGTAAGTTATAGTTAACTTGTGATTAGGATAATCGGCAAGTAGCTTTAGTCCCTGTTTCAGGACTTAAATGTGATTCCATCAATATAGTACTAGAGTCAACTCTATTTCGTTTTCATTTGAAATTATTGGTAATATAGGCCTAGTTCATTTGTAGATCAATTCTTGAGAGAAAACATTGATATAGTTGGGAGTTACTAGATTTGTATTGAGGGGTTGAAGGAAGATTGATGATGAACTACTACCAAACCGTAAACACATATTCATCAGTGAGAAATTCATCTGTATGTTCTATAACCAAACTCATACTACCTATAAACACACTCTCTCTCTCTCTCTCTCTCTCTCTCTCTCTCTCTCTCTTTCACTATCTTTCTATCTCTCTCTATTTCTCTCTCTGTATCTCTCTTGCTTATTCCGATTACTACGAGTTACGATGCCATTACGATTCCATTATATATGTGCTATAGCTACACACGGGTGGAGGCGCCGAGTTTCACTACTACTGCAATACACAGCTTACATGTGTATGCAATGGAACAAGATATATATCTCCTCGTTCAAAAAATTAAATTATGAAACCCAATTACAGGTAAATTACTATGGAATGATATATTTCATGATAACAATGGAAATAATTTTCAATAACTAGAAATAGTGGGAATATGATATTGAAAATGATGAACTAAAAACCATGTGAAATATACTATAATGCATACATATCAGACCTTATGCAGAGATCGACTAACAGAACATCGAGTGCCTGAAGAAAGTTGAAAATACACATCACATAATCTAAAAAAAAAATGTCGAAAATCATACATTTAATGAGTTGAGTAGGAAGTATAGGAACAAAATACTAAGATGAATATAAGTATCAAGATATAGAAATGCATCAATATATATTAAGTTATTAAGATACATTGAAAGCGAGCATTTATTTAATAAGTAGTCTGCATGTTATAAATTTTACTTTATAAATGTAATGCAACGTAGCCGTGTTAGACGGCCACGCGTCGAGTAACGCTGGTTGAGCTTTACTTATCCCTTCATACGCTACCATTAGCGGTCAGTCGTCTCGAACATTCACATCACGTCGCGTTTCAACGCAAGAAAAGCGTTGTTATTAGAGCCATTATTATCTTACGAGAACTTTCCAAACTAACAACAATCATTCGCGTGAAACAACCAGCGATATGCATGACACAGGCAATGATGGAGAGAGTGAGAGAGAGAGAGAGAGAGAGAGAGAGAGAGAGAGAGAGGGAGATTGTTCCGACATTTGTTATTTCGACAATTATGTAACAATTATTCAGTTATTTCGACAATAGGAAGTAACAATCAAATGCAAAATTGTCTTATGGAACATTTATTAGATCGTTTCATTGAAATATAGATTATTTGATTTTTCGACAATTCTGTCTCACGACAATCACTTTGCAATCCACTTATCGGTTCTTATAATGTTATAATATCCGATTTTTCAGGACGAGATCAACGATAAGAAGCACACCTACATCTTTTAAAATTATCAATATTGCAACGAGATAATGTTTAGTTATTCCATTTTTTTATACATATCAAGTTGGTCTCCTTTCGCGGATATGTGCAAGAATATTCATCCAAACACACAAACCAAAAACCATAGAATCGGTTGTATAGCAATACGTTTAAAAGCTGGCTTTTAATTGAACAACGCCAATGTTTTGTTGCGTCTATATAGATTATGGACGAGAACATACCGCAGTGGAAGGCAGTCTAGACACTGCATGCAATTGTCTAAATTCTATTAAATACACAGAGAAGAATAAATAGAGAAAGATTAGCGCCATGTTGTCTGCTTAGAGCGATGCAGATGGAAATAAATGCAAGTGTAATTCTGTAAAGTGGTCGGTAAAAGGAGTATACTACTGGATCTATTTGCGGTGTCTGCACTGGGAGCGATAGATGATAAGAACGTCGAAGAAAGAGTGAAGAGCACGCGAGAATTTGTGTCTAGTTCGAACGATGTCTACAATTGTTGAGGTGGTACATGCACGGTGCTTTTACAAATTAAGAAATTCTTCTTCACTATTTTTTCCCATGTTCACCAACCAGTGTCGTAATATAAAGTAGATCAACTCCAAGATAATTTAATGCTCTTACATTAATATAACATCATATTTTTGTGAATTCAATCAGTTTCATGATATTACGTCAATGATACCGAAAATGTGATGAAATTGATATACGCATTATCTTAAAACTGATTGAATTCACAAATATATAATGTCATGCACTAAAGTGTGTATTTCGGAGTTGATATACTTTTTTTCAATGACACGGGTTCGTGAACATGGAAAAAAAATCATGAAAAACAATTAATAGACCCTACTAGAAAAAAATCCCAAGAGAAACATAGTCTCATCATTGAAATAACGATCAAACTCAAAAACCAATTCCATCAGCACTTTTAATGAAAACTATCCGCATAATAAAACAAAATTATGCATCGCGTTACAATGTGGCCTCTGCCGTCGCAGATCCGTCATCCTCGTTCTCCGTCCCGAATTACGTAACGTACTACGCCCCTCACTCGGTTTCTTTCTCAATATTGAAACCGTCATCTCGCATTACGTTTTTATTCCGTTATTGGTGAACGCATTACGTTGCACGGGGGCGGCACGGGGGCGGGCGCGAAGGGGTGGGGTTGGGGGGGAGGAGTGCTGAAGACCGCGCAGCGTCCATCAAGAAAGATTATAAGGTTTATATGAAAAGACATTACCCAGCCAAGGCTCGCCTGGTAGAAGAGCAGAAGCTCGGGGTGCGCACATACAAAGAGATTTATTTATAAAGCAAAGCCGTGTCTGGGTGAAGGGGTGGGGTAAGGGAAGGGGGGTCGGTTTTCAGGTGAGGGCAGGAATTAAAAGATCAAACGATGATGATTATTGTTTGCTTATAACGACTAGTGGTACGCGTATTCCTGGAAGAAATAATATACCTAGGCGATGCGAAATTATATAGAAGAAGTCTTCCTCCGTTGCTCAGTCAGCAAGGGCATCGCTTTAGAAACTGAAGTCACCGTTGGGTGTGAGTTCGAACCCTGCATGAGGCATGAGTTGATGTGAACGCACTTTCACGTATCAGTTCATAGTTTCAATATCATCTGCTCATTCGTACTCCCGTATAACCAATCTGTTAGTGAGGTCGTTACAGGCATTAAATAATCAATCAATCGTTCTATATGGAAAAATGTCAAACTTTACAACTGGCGGAGTCGGGGGGAGGGGTGAGGATATACCTTAGGGGCTGTATCCACAGTATTGTGACTTTCATGGTTTTCAAATTTCAATCATTTCTTCCCGAAACTGTATAGTCATACATTTTTGCCCGAATTCTGGACTAGTGTTATCACATGGATAAGCCATATTTTCTTCATGGCTTAATGACCCCACCAACAGCTGGGTTGCACGGGGGTACGAATGAGCGGTGGTAATGAAAAAATGAAGTGATGAAGGGTGAAAGGATGTTTCTAAAAACTCATACCTCACACGGGACTTCGTAACCCACGCCCGATCTGACTTCAGTTTCGACGGCTAGCAACTATTGACTGAGCCACGGGGGCGGCTAGGATAAGCCATCGTCTCCACAACAAGTTACATGATGATCAATTTAATCATCCGATCCTGGCGGCGAGTACGTAACAAACAAACAAACGAACAAACAAGTGAACAAATGAAGACACAGAGTGTCATAAAAGGTCACCGCATATCTCGATAAGTATTATGAAAACCTAGCTGACTGAAGGGGAAAGATTGGTAATTAAATAATATGAACTTTTGACATTTTGGAAAACCTTACATTCTCTCTGCTGATACAATTACAAAGAACTCACCTTCTTCATAATGAACCTAAAAACATCTCATATTTCCTATATTTTTCTAATTAAATACTCTTGCTATATGCTACAGAGATCTCGTATTATAATTAACAATAATTCGTTGTCTTCATCACATTTTCAGAAAATTAATTTTTCAATTATGTATACGCTGTTCACGTTTTCAATAATATTATCCTAGTAAAAATTACTCTCGGAACGAAGTTATACATAAAAGAGAAAATGAAAGCTACGTCATTATATACATGCACGATTTAATTAATTATTTTCAACGATATTTCATGTTTGTCTTTCTAATTATCTAGCCATCCCCTCGTCTAATTGACAATGTCATGTTTATGTTTATGTGTATATATATCTATAGGTCCTATATATATAACCGTCTCACTCCCGCGGCTTTTCTACATTACATTAAAACGAAACATTTTTTATTCGTTAGAGCAGCACTGAATTGTCCCCTCTGTCCCCGCCCCCCGTGCCCTTCATGGGGGTATGTGTTCGTGTGCATTAATGAAATAATATCAGAAGAACAGGAAAATGGCGGTAGAGATATTCACAAAGCACTGACATCCTTACTCGCGTTTGATCTAGACAGTCTCAGTGATATGACGTCATAAGAGTTGGAGGCTGCGTGGACCAATCAGATCGCGAGGGTGGAGAGGTTCTGAACACCGGATGTTCAGACCTCAGCTTTGAAATGACAAACAATAGTTGTCCAAGTGCATTCAATCATACTGGGAAATTACCGGAGATTGTGATATGTATTTTTGTCAACCTTACTCCTTGAAAGTTGATTGGTCGAGCCCACTGGTCTGCAGAATGGTCAACATTGAAGAGCCTGAATACAAGAAATATGTACCCAAACTATTTTCAATATATATATATATGTATGTAGAGGTCGATATATGTATATGTATATATGTAGAGGTCGATTCACATCGATTTGAAATAACGAGTGTTTTGTCCTAGTCTCGGTATCTGTCATAACTTTCTCTTAAAATAGAAAATGGAAGCTACGATTCACATCTGTCTTTATTTTCAGTTTTAATCACAAGATCGACTTCACATTATACTCGATTCCATTTTATCAAGACTTGGTGAATGTTCACAATATTGGAATATCGTTGCTAACCCGCATATGTGATCATCAACCTATAGTCTCATTTCTACTTCAATATCTGACGAAACAAGAACATCAACTATATAGAGTGAAAAGCACTATAACCAGCTCATCCGCTATATTCACGAAGTGCATGGCTAGCCAAGTCAGGTATAAATGCACTTGTGGATCAGCTGTTTACATTCGCGTGTAACTCCACGAAAACGCGGTAATGCTCTGTTGGATCAACTATTGACAGGGTCGGGAGTGGACCTGATCGGGATGCGGCCAGCGTTATGCAAGTATATCCGAAGTGGCGCTACTGTTAGCAGAGCTGCCTCACATTTTGAGTGTCCATGGTTCGATCCCGACGCCGTTACTTTTTTTTAGTAAAATAACTTGGGTCTGAGTTGATTTTGTTTCCAATTTGACTACAGAAAAAAAAAATATCTACACGCATGATTTTCAACTATTTAGTCCCATTTTTTAGTTTTTAGTCCCATTTAGAAACAGACTTGCAGAAATATGGTCCCCACCCGCGCCTCCACCGCCCACTCCCACCAACGAACATCCTCAACAATTCCTTCAAATCATCGCATTAATATAACGCGCGACCGTAGTGCTCTCTGTTGATAGAGAATCGCGTCTCCCCTCCAAACATATCACAGTGATTCTCGGAAACAAATAGCGAATGTCTTGAAGACAAAAGACGACAGCCAATGAGCGTGCAGTGCGATTCTTGAAGGGGATTTATGTTAATTACCTAACGTATAATTAATAACCACACTTACATCAGCTTTATGCGTTAATGGACGTAAATTGCCTGAGAAATGTTATATAATCTTCAGATATTCCTGGTACGTCCTATATACGGTACTATCATTAATATACGGTATTTATTATACGAACACGTAGGCCTATACATACGAATGCGATGACATTTTTCCTATTTCAGAGATAATACAGAGATCTAGATTAAATATATGTCATTTCAGCGCTGAATGCACATCCGGAATTTGAAAATTCACGACAAAATTCACAAATAGACAAATTTTCAGAAGTATGGTTAAATGTCAGTGTTTCACAATATTATTTTATATTATTATGAAACAACATTCCATGATAATAATGATACTTCACTCACCCACGATATTAAACATCAAGTTCAAGTCGCCTTTATCTGAGAGTTGGTGAAAATGAATGTAGACAACGTAGAGATAATAACTTTAAACTACCAGTTTACTCCTAAATTGGTAATTTCGGCACTGAATGGTATAAGAATCAATTTCACTACGATACCTCAAGCTGAATTCACAATGCAAACTAATGATTAGATTATTGTTTGCTCAACGACCCCAACAACAGCTAGGCTATACGAGGATTCGAACGATCGGGTGAACATTAAACTATGAAGTGATGATAAGTGATATAGAACGTTACAGAACAAAAATCCATGAATTAGGCGGGACTCGAACCCACGCCCCAGGATAACTTCAGTTTCTGAGACTGTGCCTCAGCTGACCGACCTACCGAGGGTGGCTAGTGACATATGATAAACTAATGTTGGGAGATACGAAATCGATGCCAACGTTAGTTATGTTTGATTATTTAATATTGGTGACGGACGTTGACAGTTATAACTGACTTTTAACTTCATTATTAGGAATTAGTTTTATTCATTAGTCGAAATATCGAAGTCGTGAATTCTCGACGGGAATCATCACTGCCGCCTTTAGTTTTACCATAGAGAAAAGCGAATCAGAATCCCCACTGTCTTAGTGAGAATTTACAAGTAAATACATACCGTTTGATCGATATTCTCAGCCTATTTACAACGTAAATTGCATCCATTAAAGTAGTAATGGAAGGTTTATTTAAAAGTTTCAAGTATATCAATTAAATTAGCGACCTTTCGCATGATGGTAAAACATATAATATCGAAAAACTTGCAAAGTAGGCCGCATTATTATCGTGACAACGAATAACTTTCTTTTACTTGGTGGTAAATTATATGGTATAAGAAAACCATTAAACACATTGCTAATTGCGAGGGCTCAAAGTTTTACTCTATACTTTCAATAGTGTACGAGAGACGAAGGTGCGAACCACCCGCGTGCTGGTTGCGTAGGATAGGGGGGACGGTCGATGAGAACCTTCTTTCGTAGATACAAGTATATAAACTGGTGTTTAATAGCGTCTCTTTTGCTGATACTTCGTACGAGTCGCATGCAGAATTAATTTCAGATATTTTGTGGAGGAAACCTCAGGAAAATCTTGTCAGCAAATTAATGGATACACAATTCAGTTTCAAAGTGGCATCACTATATGGGCCTTACTACACAAAACATGATAAATTACAGTGGTATTAAATTCTATCACCGCGGACAGAAGAGCTTTTGTTCTCCGTGGTTAATTCATCCAGCTAATTTGCCTCAGAAAATGAAGTCAATTTCGGCGTGGGTTCGATTACCGCGTACGACACGGGCTTTTTCGAAGTTCTTTACCTTTCTCACTTCATCGTTTCATTATCGCCCACTCGCTCAATCGTACCCCCACAAAACATAGATATGAGTGGGTCGTTAAGCAACATTCAAAAAATTGTCACCAAGTGAAATCATTTTTCTCAAATCACTTCAAACCGGATTTCATATCTACAACACAACAATGGATACGCGTTATGGACCTACAGTATTTAGCCTTTGTTAACAAAATATTGAACACATTACAATACTGCTAGCCGCAGTACTTGAGCACACCTTCTCGTAGTTAATCAAAAACGGTTATATGAACGGTTACAAAAAGAAAAGAGCGGAAAAACGGAAAAATAACAGAAAAACGGAAAATAAGCGGGAAAGCGTTTACAACGGTTATATGGTCACCCAATGATGGATGATTTACTTCCATCTAGACATTTATTGCACTCAAAATAAAACAAGAATAAAGAAATTCATGAATCAAATACATAGAGAAGTTACATAACAAATATCTTCATTCTATAGTGATTATAAATGACACTAGTTTCATTGCACTTGAATCGAGCATACCAGGTGCATGGTACTTCAATTTTACTTCCCATAGTCAACCTGTTTCTAGCAAAATAGCGCGCACTACATAGAGGGCGTCACAACATCTCTATACACCCCCCCCCCCCCCTCCCAACGCCCTAAACGTACCACTTTTAACAGCAATCCCATAAAAGCGCCGTGAACACATTAGCACACTCGAGGTTCGAGTAACCGATCTCTATACACTTATCTCCACAAGAGAAGGTTTCGACCGACCGTTCCCCATATCCCACACAACTAGCGCACGGGTGGTTCCAGCCTTCTTTCGTAAGAGACGCATATCTACGAAAAATGAAAATTCCGAGCAATCGTCCCCCCTATCCCACAACACTAGCACAAGGGAGGTTCGCTACTTCATTTATCCTGTGCAACTTGTATCAACCCGAGAAAAACGTTCCGAGCGACCGTCCCCCCTATATCACACCACTAGTCACGGGTGGTTCGAGCCTCCTCTCGCGGACATACAACCGATTCACTGTGTGTAAGATTGTCTTGTGTGGATGTATAACAGTCCTGGGAACATGGGAACAGTTCAACACGTGGACTTAACGGCGCGCGTACATACGGCTAAACGAGTGTCGGTTAAAGTTAACGGTAGATTAACCAGCTTGATTGGTACACGTCACTCAATACGAGGGAAACGTGACAGTTGGAGGTGGGGAACTAGGGAAACGCAACATGTCCGTTGCAAGACGAGCAAGATATTCGAGGGAAATGTTAAATGCGTATCTTGGTAACCGCTGAATTGAATAGATTTTCATAAAACTTGTCAACCATCATTGTTGTCCTCTGAATATATAGAAAAGAATAACATAACCCAAGAGTTGTAGACTTGGTTGGTATCAGATCCCCAACAAGGCACATAACCCGGCACCTCCACCTGTGTATACATAAGCTAATCCATTTTACAGCCGGGTGGAAGTGCCACACTAGAGATGTTGTGTTCGAACAGATAGCAAGGCGATAATTACGTACGTCACAATTACGTATTGATGTGAAGTGAATAAGATATGACAGTACGCCTAGCTATCCCTTCTTCGAATGTATTCAAGACAATTCCTAGGTTGGCCAATGTCTTCTTTCGTTTCATAATGCCAGCAGATTTTATAAGTATAAATTGGATTTCGTGGGACACCTATTCTACATTCGGTGAATATCCCGTATCATTTATTTTTCATAATGAACAACGGTTCTCATGTCTTGAGATATTCATAATGTACCCGATATGTCTACCTTATTGGGAACCGCAGTGCTCAAAAACGCACTCTGGTAGGCTATATAAATTAAAAAGCTTAGTTTAGGTGATTGATTCAAATTGTCTATAGGGGTTCAACAAGATTAATATTGACGATTCACTGATATCTATAGAAACACGTGTTGTTCCCCAATGATAGACAATCAACAAAGAGGATAATATCTTCCAAAAAGCTGTATAATATATTACAATCAATGTAGTTCACGAATAACAAGAAGCATGGCATTATCATGCTCCATCAAGCAAGCCTAGATTTCAAGCTGTAAAGTGTAGAAATGGCAGTGAAGACAGCAAGTCAGCGACTCATGACTTTATTGAGCTCTAAGAAACCCAGACATTAATAATTAACCAACCATTCACATCATTATTCGTCACACAACAGTTTAAAGGAGCGTTTAAGTGCTTCTAAAACCAAACTTTACGAACTTACAAAACGACTTTTTAATGCACAAAACAAAATATATAACTCTCTCTCTCTCCCCTTCTCTCTCATTTGGAAACGCGTTCCTTTGATACGGCAATCAAATAATAAAAGTATAAGCGGGTGCTGATGCAGAAAAGAACGCGAATGTGAAAGCAAAGTTTCAAAAGCCCTGCACTTAAAGTTTATTTCACGACAACAATTTGATTTACCCAACAAGAAGTTTTCAAACAAGAAGTTGTCACTTTTCTTTACTTGTGCGAGAACGTGAACATAGGTTACATTGTGTCTCAAATACAATTTCTCCTGTGTTCTAAAAGCTACAAGTGATTCGGACCATTTCATACATCCTGAATTGGCGGATTACCTTGAGTACGCTTAGGACTTAATTTTAGCACATACAGTCAACACTAAACACTCAAATGAATCCTAAAATGATAGATTTCAACGAATAATGACGATAAATTATTTTCCGAATTTTAGAGATAACTAGAAATCATCTTCTGAATTCTGAATGTATGATCTATTTTATTGTCCGCCACGACCCGGCTCTTTTTCTGAGTCCACCGCCACGCACACATTACTTGATTCTGTTCATGTTTCTATACAGAATCGGGAATGCCTACGTGATGACTCATGATCTCCGGAGGACTAAAAAATTGATTGTAATTTCTGAAATTGAGATGATGATTCCTAGTTTTCTCTAAACTCTCACCCTCTGACTCTTAGGTCAGTTGGTTTTTTGTACAATTAGTTTTCAGTACAGTTGATTTTTAGTTCAGTTGGTACCTTCTCGTCTCTTACGAGATGTCGTTCGTGTCTCTTGTAAAAGATGCTGCACGATGTCTGCGGAAAGTCGAGCTGACAGAAGATAACGTCGTTTCAAGGCGAGAGCATATTATCTTTCTTTTATACACACGACACTGCCAGATAGCTTTGTTAGCCGCCCTTTGTTGCCAACTTTTACTGCCAGATGGAAATGTAAGTGGAAAGTGGGGGAAACTGGAGAGAGTTTACAGTATTATTGAAAACTATGTTTGTACTTTTCATTTGGAATAATCCTTGTGGGAAATTATTCAATCAATTAACAGTACAGTTTATAAGAATTAACGATTCACAATGCATAATGGAGGTTTGCAGCCGAGTCTAACTATTTGGTTAACAATCCCTGAAAATTGAAAAAAAATGATTCAAATAATAATTCAAGATTTTAATGTCAAGATTGAATATTTTTCTATATTGAGTTCAACGACACATTGTTCTGATGACTACAATCTATTGGCGTCGGTGAATGACATGAAATGTTGTACTATCAGGTGTTTTTGGAAGGTGGGAAGGAGTCGGTCGTGGCCTGTTATCAAGGAAACATCCCAGTAATTACCTGAACGACAGAGGTAAATCACGAAAAAACAGGATGGTCGACCATGACGGGAATCGAACTCCGTCTTCTGAATGACGGTTCAGTGTGATAGCAACTCGACCACTCAACTCAGTAAGAGTATACGGAGATTGTATAATTCATTGGTTTTCATTTGAGTACCGGTATTTGAGAGTGCATCTATTTTATATAGGTTTTTTGTACGATAAATACACATTCTTATAGAATAAATTTCATTTTCGACTGAGTAGAAAACCCTGTAAATAACATCCCAGCAGATCAACACAATTTAGTGTATATAGTCGTATCCACGAGAGATTGAAGCTACGATTGATCGTCTCTCCAACCCACACTATACGTGGGTTGGTTCGCTCGTACATCTTTCGTGGATAAAAGTATAGATATCAAACAGCCAATCTTACCAGTTTGTATTTGGGTCGGGTATAAAAGTAACACAAATACAAAAATATACTTAATTACGAAATAAAGAAATGTTGGTCAGTTTGTACCAAGATAACAATGATTTATTTCTAGACTTGAAATCGAAACAATTCAGGAAAGTCTCGTGAAAATTATCTGAGAAATGTACGTGAAAAAAAATGGTAGATTATTCTCCCGTGTCATAAGAACACTTTTCAATGAAACTGGAAACGTATAATTTTAAAAAGCACTTCTCATTCAGCCCAAATTTCAGTAATCAATGAACGTGTAACTTTCCTGTAAAAGATAAAAACATTGTAACACGTCTTTGACGTGAGTATATACCGGCCTATTCTTGTCGACAAGGTGTTAAAAGCTTTAGCCGAGACAGCTGTCACCTCCAAACAGGCTGATCATTGTTCCTCGGGAACAGAACAGGGAATGGCAGTCGCGGGAATCAAATCAACGTCCCCTCCTCTCACCCTTTTCTCACCCAAAAAAACCAACCGCAACCCCCCTTCCCTTCCGAGCACAGCTCTCTTGAAACATATCAAGAAAACCGCGGGAAGAAATGAAAGAAACTCACACATATCACACAGACTGTGTGTATAGTGACGTGGGGGGGGGGGGGGGGGGGGGAGATGGGGGAAGAAAATGGTGAAAAGATTTCAGACGAACAGGGGAAAAAACTAACTCAAAGTGAAATGTACACGATAGTGGTACCGACATAGACCAGCACGAGAGATGGCAGCAAACGTAATTTAATTAGACGAAAGAGCGAGAGAGAGAACCAGAGCCTAACGATAAAAAAAAAACGGGACAAAAGAAGACATTTTCTCGGCGAAGATTTTCCTATATTTTTCATCATTTTAGAAGTGTTAAGACAATGTGAAGAAAGACGGTGATATGCGAGCTTCTTTAATTATATTATGAATAGCTCAGTTTTGTTTTCAATATTTCTTGTAGAAAGAAAATGACTTTATTTTACTTTTCGAAAACCACATCCCTCACATAACAATCGTATGGCTACGACTGAAATATTCTTCTCATGTTTCACCAGATTTTATCTTGTCTTGCCAATCTTTTCATCTTTCTCTCGTCGTATTGTCGATTTCTAAAAAAAATATTACAATAATTATTTGGCACTTTCATCAGTAAACGTGCACGGAGTAGCACGATGCTAGTGAGAAGTGAATAAAACCAAGCAATGGTATATGTCGTAATATGGATTTCACAAGTCAAACAGATTCACGTCCCAATTATAGAAAATAAATGATTATCAAAAAAAAAAGTTGACAAACTAAATAATTAACTCGCTCGCTTCACCATCGCCGGGAGTTGAGGGTGAATCGGAACTCGATTCGATCCCCGCCACTGTCCATCTGAACACGGGTTATTAGTGGTTTCCCTGTGTAAGCCAAGCTAATACTGGGATAGTTCCTACAATATAGGCCACGGCTACTATTTTACCATCTTTCCCATACCTGATGAGGTAAGAAACCTTCATCTAATCATCCCATCATCTCAATAATCTTTCATCCAACGCCAATATATATATATTAGTTACCATTACAGTACGTCGTTAAACCTTCCTTCCCCATATCAAATAGAAATGATTATCTCCAAATTATAAATTTAAAATTGGTTCAGATATTCATTTCCAATAATCTATCATTAAAAATCTAACCTACTCACATAAAAGCCGATGTAGGCCTACATGCAACAATGTGAGATATTCCAGTTCGTCAGGTTGGTAATAGACAGGTCACGTGTCAGGCGCCATCTTGCGACCCCGGCCACGTATCCGATCAGATTATACGTACGAAGATAATAAGATAGACACGGATTATAAGACACATCCAATGAATGACAACAACATATCTATCAAACATATCCTCGTGGCGCGCGCATTAGTGAGACGTGCGCGGCGAGGCTGTCACTGTCACTCAGTGTCGGGCGGGAGGCATACAGAACAGGGGCGGGGGATAATCAAGTCGTATTCATGAGAACTGACGACAAGATGAGGGAATATTTGTTTTTATTCAATACCTTTGAAAGTCATATTATATCAACAGAATATTTTCATCGAAATATTGGTAATTACATAGTTGAGCCTTTAACTCTCTTGGAAGACGTAGTTGAGTTTCTTTTGTAATCCTCGTCCGGTAAAATCATGATACTCCGATTCAAATTAGATTATTTAAACTAGATATATTGATAGATAGGAAAATAAAGACGGGACAGTTGAGCAAGGTAATCACTTAACGAGAGGAAAAACGTATAAGAATGAAACTCGGGACTTTTAATACAATACGATATAGACAAAAGTATATAACAATATAAGTTTTATCGTTTACTTATCAATGAATATAACTTAAGGGACATCACAACTCTAAATCTAGATTTCAATAAATAATGACGACATTTATTTCTCTGATTTTAGAGAAAACAGAAAATCATCAGCTCAATTTTAGACGCTATAATTAATTTTTGAGTTCTCCAGAGACCATGAGTTATTAAGTAGGCATTACCGATTCTGTATACTGTTTAGAAACACAAACATAATTGGGTAATCTTTACGTCACGCTTCAGAAAAAAAGCCGGGTCCTGGGGGATGAATAAATTAAATATAATTTCTGAAATTGAGATGATGATTTCTGATTTTCCCTAAAATTACGCAACGTCATTACTAGTTAAAATCTGGTTTCAGGGTTGTTATGTCCTTTAAGGTACGATCGTACACGTGTAACCGACCAGAACATAACAAATATTTCATTACAATATATATTCCCAGCGCGGAAAAAAATTTAATAACAATTTATAGTTAATAAAGTGGATCAAGTATACAGGGATGTTCTGGAGATAAACTAGAACCCACAAGCTTTTCGGCACACGACGTAAAAATTTAGTTATACACAAACTAGACATCCCCGGCTATACACATCCCGTTTAATATGTTTCATTGCGTAAATATAACCATCCTTTGTGCGTGACGCAATCACTCTGCGGGGTACGAAACGCATTTTATATGCGATTTAAAAGTGTAAAGAGAAAACAGAGCCGTAGCGTAGATTTTAGTAGCTGATAAATTATGTTCCAAAAATGCTTCACCGCGAATAAGCCAGCTATCTTAGTTTCTATAAAATATGTAAAGACTGTTACAAAATGCAGCATATCAATGCGTGTTCCTCAGACATGGGGGTACAAGTCGCATCTGCATACCGAGGAGGGTGGATCACATGCTAGCTCGCTGAACCGTCATTCGGGAGACAGGGGTTCGATTCCTGTCGCGGTGAGCCACCCTGACTTGAGGAGGGTGAATCAGATGCTATAGCGTGCTGAACCGTCAATCAGGAGACCGGGGTTCGATTCCTGTCATGGTCGATCATCCTGATTGGGAAGGGCTAGCAGATGCTAGCGTGCTGAACCTTCAATCAGGAGACCAGGGTTCGATTCCTGTCACGGTCTATCATCCTGACAGAGACGGGTAGATCTGTTGGTAGCGAACGGAACCGTTAATCGGGAGACCGGGGTTCGAATCCCATCACTGTCTCGGCGGAGTTATTATAAGTCTATGGCACGAAGGAAAAATTGGCCGATCTGAAAAAGAAGAATCAATAACAATATAGAATCGATTATTATCCACATCAATATAGGCCTATAACCATTTAAAATATTAAATTTTAAAATACCTAAAAATTGTTATAACATAATAATGGATTAAAGTAATACAGGGTAAGTATAGGCCTAATGGAATTGCCATGTCCGACAACCGGAGTTCGAGACCAGGAAGATGTAGTCGGTTGATATTCCAAGATGTTTATTCACGAAGTGACAAACATATAGGCCTATAGTAGATATACTACCACAATTACATAGTATTCCTATAGAGTGTAACTTATAAATTCTGCTCGGATAATGATACCTATATAAGAACATACTCATAACTCTATTCCGCTACCTCGGGCCAACCACCTTCACCCCTCATACCCCCCGCCACCCTCAAGAACTAGGCCCTACCCCTGCCCGGGCCCAGAAAGAGGGTGGTTTTGTTAAGCAACGCGCGTTCAATCCCCGCTGGATACATGATCGAATGTAAACACGTGAGATCTGCGACTACCGAATACCAACAACCAAATCCACGCATCGTACACCTCGAACACCCGACCGCTCAATGCTAACCAGCCTGCGAACAGGTGTTTCCAGGCGGTTCACTCGCGACGGCGGATGTTGGCGAGGGTTCATGAAATAAGGGTGGGTATTTTAGTGAATATCTGTAAGAAATACGAGCAAAACATAAAGCTTGGCGTTGTGCGAGGAGAAGATGGGTTATGGAGATTATGGAGCGAGCAAGAGATTTAATTCGGTAATCTTTATGCATACCACAGCAGAGCGGTGTGTATAAACAGCGGGTTGGGGGGGGGGGGGGGGGGGGGGGGGGGGGGGGGGCGGGTCGCTGCAGGACTGACACTGCAAGTGTAACTTATAGGTAAGAAACAAACTAATAGATGCTGGGACCTGATGGTAAGGTCGCCAAACACTGACACTGTGTAGGTAAGAAACAAATCAATAGCTATTGGGACCTGAGTTTCTGGTCGCCGGAACACTGACACTGTATAGGTACAAGAAACAAACTAATATTTGCTGGGACGTAATGGTAGAGTCGCCGGAACACTGAACTGTGTAGGTATAAGAAACAACACAAAAGCTGCTGGGACCCGAGGTTCTGGTCGCCGGAACACTGACACAGTATAGATATACAAACCAATAGCTGCTGGTACCTGATGGTAGGGTCGCCGGAACACTGACACTGTGTAGGTAAGAAACAGCACAAAAGCGGCTAGACCCGAGGTTCTGGTAGCAGGAACACTGACACTTGGTAGGTCATGAAACAATACCAAAGCTGTCGGGACCCAAGGATCTAGTCGCCGGAACACTGTCACTGTAGGCAAATTGGTAGGAAAAACCTTAGAGCTGTATGGACCCGAAAAAAGCCTGGTCGCCATAGCACTGACACCGAGTTTGTGCGAAACAAGACGGGGCTGTGGGGACCAGAAGAGGGCCTGGTCGCAGTAGCACTGACACTTGAGTTCGATAGAAACAACACTAGAGCTGTTGGGACCCGATGAAATCTGGTCGCAGCAGCACTTACACTGAGTTTGAACGAAACGACACAGAAGGAGCTGTAGGGACCCGAAGATCGTCTGGTCGCCGAAGCAGTGACACCGAGTTTGAACGAAAGAAACTTATATGAACAACTTAGAACCATACTCCGTACACCGACGCTAATAGATCTCACATTGAGTCGACCATTAATGAGCGTCGTTAAACGAAATTCATCAACGTAATGTGAAATAATTTTTAAACCAATTCAGTACATGAATGTCACTTATTTACATATTTAATGTTCCTTAACGACCCCACGAACACTAGGTTATACAGGGCTACGAATGAACAGGTGATAGTGAAAAGATGCCGTGATTTTAGGTGAAATGACGTGTACCCGTGCCTTGTTCAGTTTCCACCGCAGTGCGATAGTTGACTGAGCCACGGGCCTAATGTCAAAGAACCGTTCATCAATCCGCTATATTTGAACTGAAGAAAGAGGTATTCAACCAACATGAATCAACTATAGAAATTACGGTGAGTAGGCCTACATGACGCAACCTGGAGGCTTAAACATATTTGAAATGTGAAGTTACGTTTGTTCTTCTAAACCTTGGTCTGAATATATATATATATATATATATATATATATATATATATATATATATATATATATATATATATATTTACAAACATATGTGAATCAAACTGCATAACATATACTCTACGACTCAGACCGATAATTACAGTTCAATAACGATAAATACTGCGACCCACCCCACCCTCTTCCCCCCCCCCCCCCCCCCCGTCATCATAACCACGAGTAAATACCAGTCCTCATAACTGTGAGTTGACGACATTAATTGCATGTAACGGCCACCACAATGCGCACTGCAAGTGTGTGCAGGCCCGAGTGCAAATAGCCACTAATAGAACGGTAGGTCAGTGTTGCCACACACTGGACATTGTTTGCCGGATGAGTTATGATTGGTATTGTTTTGTTGTCGATACTGCATTGCAATGAGCTCTCTGCATACTCGAGATAATTCTTGTGTGTATAGTCTTCAGATCGTGACAATAGAAATTATGGATGATAAATTTGAATGCATATATATATATATATATTTATATATATATATATTCATATATATGCATTTGCGGTATCCATGTTAATTGATATATAGTCTCAACGTTTCGAATTTATTACAAAATTCATTATCAAGAGAGTATTAACAAAATTTCAAATATTACAATCACAAAATTAATTATTAATAGAAATATTTAATTTCTGTTACATATCTCACTCGTCGTCTGACATAGGCCTCAACCTGCATGGTCGAGCTGTGCGTACAGAGGTCGTTCGCTTCGCTCTATTATATAAGTTCTGATCATACGAATTTCCAGCTGCTTATAGCTTATTACATATCCTGCTAGAAATTACATTAGCGATCACTTAACGTTATCTAGTAATTCGATCACTCAACGTCGACGGTGGCTCCATCGGTTATGAGACCAGCTAATTAATGATACGATGTTCCACCAATTACACAATAATGGACTGGCCGATATTAACGGCATATTAATTATTATTTAATAGCCGACAATTAGCACTCGTTCACGCAATTACGCACAACATTAGATTTGGAAGGGTAGAGGAGGAAAAACAGTGGTGCAATTAGGAGCAAAATTTCACGAGATGAAGGTTCCGACCGAGAGTCTCTCCTATCAAACAGCACTAGCGCACGGATGGTTTGAGCCTGCATTGCTCATCCATACGAGAATACCAGAGAGCATGAACAATGTAGACCTACTAAAATTGATATATTATGATGAGAAAATATCAAAAATATTTTTCACTCATACCTTAAGATTATACTAATGAGTATACTGGTATCCAGTAGAGAAAGTCGTCTAAGATTGCTTAATTTAATGTACCAGCTTGGGTAATTGTAGGTAAACGAATTCCAGTTCAAGACATTCCCGTTTTCTGATAATGTAGTTGTGTTTACGTTCGTGAATCTCGTTCTGATCCTCAAAATACCACCGCTATAGCTGTACAAATATAACTACGATTCTCTAGTTTGCTACGTTGGTAGAGGACCTTCTTTCGTGTATATATGCCTACATCAGGATACCAACATTTATATCGGTATATCGGCAAACATATCCCTCTCGAATTCAGAGAGCGAGGAGATGAAGACTTGAGAAGAGAGTGGGAGAGAAAACATGAAAATACAAGACTTAATTGAAGCACTAATACCTACAACTGAAAACATGAATGTGTTTTACTGAAAAACGGAAAACTTGGTTCTTGGTGGAGGTGCCGTGTTTCTCATCTCTCACAGCTATGCTAGATTATATCTTGTATTATTATAGCAACTTTATGCAACTCTATGTAGCAACTCTATGTATATTTTATTTCATTTTTCAACCAGCCGAATACCGAAACAAAAAATTTGCTTTTACCGCGATCATATAGGCCTACATTATAAGCTTTTCATGGCATAAAAATTGAAAAGCTAAAATACGTCCTCACGTAATTTATTCGAGGAACATTTCTTCTGTCTACATAGAAGTATTTTGTATAGACAACATGCGATTCACAATATTGTGAATCCAATTCAAAATATAATTTGAACTTGAATCGCAATGAAAAAATGAAAGATCTGAAGAATTCACTCTCACATTTCATATAGCTACGGAGAGGGTCTGGATCTATTTTTTTTCATAAACATCAAAACTTGATACAAAATCATTGATGCACAATCAAGGCTATGGATAAAAATAGGACCATTTAAACGGGGCACCACAAGGGCGATCTATACCACCCCAATCAATGACATCAGAACTTGCCCGAATTGCGTATCAATCGGTATGATTGCTATAAACCAAGATTATATCCAAAAGTGAGATACAATTGCCCACTCTCAGAAGAAATATTTGCCTATACAAAGTCGTTGTAAGCGCCTGTCATGACCAATCACGTAGTACAACTCTAGTTATAGCGTGAAAAACAGAGACGGCCAGTGCGGCAAACACGCGGGGAAGAGCGAAAGAAGAGATTCGAGCGAGAGGAGGTTATATATACCATGTATGGTCTTCAGCCCAAGCTGCCCGTGATGGGTTAAGTGCTGTGACGTCATCAATCTTACAACCCCCCCCTCCCCTCCCTTTACCGGTATCAAAAGTACAGCGGCGGAAGTACACGGTTTCATCTCCAGGTCTAGCCTCTCTTTCTATCTTTATCTCCGCTTCTCTGTATTCTTCTCCGTTGTTATTATAGGCCTAGATTATTTGATCCGAAGGTCTATGTGTAGTGATGTAATTAAATAAAAATAAATAGCTTGACCAATTTATAAACAAATATATATATATATATATATATATATATATATATATATATATAGGCCTATATATATATATATATATATATATATATATATATATATATATATATATATATATGTGTGTGTGTGTGTGTATCTATAGGCCTGGAAATATAGGGAAAACAAGAAAAACAATAGAATAAGTTTCTTACTGAGAGCTAGCAGAGAAAATGGGAATGTGAATTAATGAAATCATGGTAGAGTCTATAAAGAATTCTCAAAAGTAAAAAGAAATTAAAAATATGATATAGTGAAAAATTACCACGCCTAAGGGTGAAAGTCTGTATAGAGAGACCGCAGCAAGATGTATATACACAGAGAGCATCAGGAAAGGGTGCACGGGGGAAGGGGGCTGGGAATTGTTGGGGGTGGGGGCGGTGTATAGGGGTGGGGTCGGAGAAAAATATCGTAAAGAAGACACGGTGGTAAAAACTCCTCACAAAGTAAACCCTTTGGTAAAAACACGACCCGTACGAAAAAGAGAAAGAAGTGAGAGAGAAAGAGACAGACATAAATGTACAAAAGAAAAGAAGTTAAGAGGAAGGAGATCATATATCCTTGTAATTTCGTCGCCGCAACGAATCTTTTTCCTTGGGCCTATAATAAAGAAAGAGAAAAAAGTATAAAGTCAATGCCGCCTGAAAGAGATCTTGACTAGGGTGTGTGTGTGTGTGTGTGGCTGCGTGTGTATATTGCTACTGCCACACTGATGATATTAGAGACGTGGCAACTAAAAGCGTGCGATAGTGCCACTGATGGCTAGCTATCATCATTATGTGTGGGAAAGGCTAAAAGTCAGGGTCTTCTAGATAGCCACTGAAAATGTTCCGTGAAATGCTGCATATAGTCTCGACATCTAGGACAATAACTATCTACGATGGATACGCAACTGAGTTCAAAGTTGTTCTGGATCTATGAAACCGATAAGCCACCAAGATCGACTGCTCAGGCATTCAGCTAATTTGTAGGCGATCTAGGCGGGGATGTTTGAATTTTGACTACTCAGGCCACAAGAACCCTGTAGAGCCTGTAGCTAGCTTATATACGCGATTTAGGTGGCGTCGATGGCGTAGAACACTTTGAAAGTTGAGGGGGGGGGGCAAGCTCAACAATTGCGGCCCATGGGAGAAGGAAGTATGGGGTGCCACTTTTAGAAAAAAATTACAGCCAATTCTAACAAAATGGGTTTCAACAGGAAACAGCGAGACAAATTGAGTCTTGCAACACCTTTTCCTTACCCCCATTGGCCAAAAGTTAGCAGGGGCATTGCCCTTCCTTCACCCCCCCCCCCCCCTCCCCCACGGTTCCAACGCCAGTGCACGGGGTATATTGACTGTATGAGATGATGATCACTGCGGTGAATGAAATATTCGAAGTTTTCTGAAGTTTTCGAGAAAACCCGGCACCTCTACCTGTATGATAAATCATTCATTATTGAAACGGCTGGACATGGTTTATGTTAAAAAGTTGTGTACAACCATGATTTTTTGTGAATGAAAAATGTAATTCAGAGATTAAATTATAATTTGAACATTTGGGATGATATAGGTGGGATATAGTGGGATGGTGACGGTGCTATTATTACGAAGTCATCCCAGTATTCACTTGAACGACAGAGAAAAACCTCTTTCAGGATGTTGACCATGGCGAAAATCGAACCCCGGTCTCCTGAATGACGGTAGCCGGTCTCGCACCGAGTGGTCGCTCACCGACCGATCGCTCACCGAGCGGTCACTCCCTGACCGGTTTTCCCCGAACCGGTTTTCGGACCGTTTTTTCCGGACCGGTTTTCCAGAATTTTTTGGAGCCATTTTTTTCGGGCTAGGTTACTGGACCGGCTGTTCAATTTTTTTTCCGGAGCATTTCCCGGTCCGGTTTTCTCGACAGTTATTTTTTTCATTCGTTTTCAAGCTAGGTTTTCGGACCGGTTTTTCCGGATCAACGGAACGACAGTGCACAGTCACATTCATTCGTGTGGTATATAACTTACACGATAACTATTTATAAGGAACCCAAAACTATTATTCACCTTCAACAAAACAAGAAAAAACTTCCCCTCTTATCGGAATAAGAACAGTATATAAGTAACACAAGCAGCGATCAGCTTCTTATCTCCGCCACACAAATAACCACAGCCGACTCGACTCCCATTGTTGCTGTTGTTTCTCCGACACAACAGTGGGGGCTGCCGCGCCGTACTTTATCAGACTAATGAAGTGAAACATCTGTACAACTTTGTCACGCCCCTCCCCCCTCGTGTGTTATCAGCAAGACACACGGCCGTCTTGGTGCACACAACACAATGCACAGGCGGTGTGCAAGGTGTAATGGTAAAAACGTGACCGCTTTTGTTTTGTGTTTGCGCTGGGAAAATCATTTGGTAGAGAGAAGTTGAGGGTAAACAGTCTTGTAAATAAATGGAGGATTTTCTTTCTCTTTGTGTGTGAGTTTATAAGATGTAGCGAAGTGGATATTTCTCGGACTAGAATTAAATATGCTAGCCAACAATTATCTAATAATCGTTAACATAGCAACGAAGCAAACTGGTGGAATAACACATCATCTATTGGTGGGCATTGTTGGATGTCTCTTTCAACAATGAGTGACGTCGCTGGATAGATTTGCATGATATTAACTTATACCAAGATGCATACACTTATACTATGAATGTATATACCACGATGATTCCTCAACTTCGAACCACGACCGTCGCCTTCACACTGTCCAATACACATCAAATGAAATAACCTTTCATCGCATCATCCTATCATTTCATTCATCATTCAACCGACGCCAATAGATCGTACAGTCATCAGTACAGTGCGTCGTTAAAACCCAATATAAATAAAATGAATTTATTTTACAAAAACATTCCCGCCCTCGGGGGTCACGTGTCCAAAGCAATATAAATACTAATAACGGTCCACAAAAGACTGACAATGGCGGATCAATCCGCGCGCTGTAAACCACAAGAAAGGATCTAGCAAGTCGCTCGGGATCGAACATATTACATAATAGACCGGATCCTCTCTCAAAAGCGCTTCCGCGCTCCATGCCACCCCTCTGGCGCGCACACGACCTTTGACCTGATGTCGGGGAAACATCTATTGTTGAGTAGAGCGGGAACCGGAAGGCCGTGATGCGCGAAATTAGGAGCATAAGGCCGTGCATGCAGCCTTGCGTGGTATATCGATGAGTAGCGAAGAAACGACCGTGTGTGAGGTGAACCTTATAGACTACGTCATACAGAAACCACGAGTGATTCCGAATTCGGTCGAATCGAAACGTGATAATCGAAGGCAAAACAATTACGATTACAATGTCGATTGTTGTAAAATCATTCTGTTCCATAAACCCTGACCATATGTATTATCAATATCAATTTATAATAATGGGCCTATAATGATAATAATATGATAATCTAGTGAATAAGTTCTGAACTTCTTTCGGATTCATACACGTCATTGATTCGATGAGCGTTAGCGAAGATTTCCACCCAACTCTTACGGAGCTTTGTCTGTGTTTTTTTATTATTAATTTATTTTTACTTTTTTGTATAAGCACTGCTCAGGTCGCAGTGCACATGACCCATCAACATGAAACTTTTTCTGTATATCCACAACTTATCTAACTTAGAACTGTATAGTTTTGGGGTCAAATAATTATGTTGAACCATATTTTCAGAAACATCATCTCAAAGTTTCTAAAAACCCTATAAGATTAGGCTGAGCGGAAAAAATTGAGAAATAAAATCTCACCAATATAATTCAAATTTTCCTCAAATGTGAAAACGGAAGTGATACAGATAATTAAAAATCTGCATGCAATTCGAACCAGCCGTTTCGAAAAAAATGAAGTAGGCCTAATACATGTTCTTTATTCATCGAATAGATAGAAAATAATACCAGAAAAATGTTGCAGTGATAGATCCACGGCTCCCTAGACTCGTTGGTATCGAATGAAGTAGGCCTATATGTTATATGATCAAGGTGTGTAGTTTTCAATTTTACTTTATAGATATCTCGCTCATCTTACAACGCATATTCTGCGTTTGCCTATAGTATATAGACTACATCACACACGGTCGATTTTATGATACCGAGCATCGATCCTGTACAAACCATTAGCCTACGAGTACACGAGTGGAGATATGCACTTCGGCCGGACAATACCTATACACAAACTCGAACATACAATACCGTTTTACGAGCGTTTTACATTATTTCGCATGACTTGGCTTTCTTGGGTATACGGACCGGGTCAATCTGGAAAAATTGGATTATTACGGAGAAATGTTATCAGGCCTTGCGAACCTTCTGTGTGGTCAAAAGGTTAACGTATACGAGGACTTTCTTTGAATTACTAATAATGTTTATACTTCAGTTTCTTGGATACGGTATAGGTCCATAGTCTAGTAAGCTTACTATCTATATCGGCCTATGGCTCGAATATCGACAGAAAAAAAGGAAAAGTGAAAATAGTGAAAACTTGTGTAAAATAATAATGATATTAATAATAATGATAATAATGATAATATAGGCCTATATTGATTTATTAATTATTGATCAATCACGTAAACGTCAGTGTAAAAATACAAAACAGTTTGAAAAACAAAAATGTATGAAACCAACCAAACACTTGATGTAAAATGGCCTTTAACAATAACATATTCTACAACATTATTTCTTTGAATATATTAATACATTATTCATTCGAAGTATCAGTCCTTTCCACAGTTAAAAATCGTTGACAGAGTGAAAACACGTTTGTATAAAATAATCTTTCATGTTAATCTTCAAATGACTTTGTTGTTCATTCGATTCAATACTAATTTTGATTCAATATTGAAAATAATAATATTATCAGTCATCAGATTATTACAGCAGATAATCTATCTGCTGTACATTGAAGGAAGTTGTGTTTCTAATAGTAAACATCGTTTTGCGAATTCATACCCTGAAAGTTGTACAGTTATAAGCCTACACAACGGTGATATTTTGTGTTATACGGCCAACAGGCCACGACCGACTCCTTCCAACTATCCAAATAACCTTTCATCTCAAATATCATTAACCGACGCTAACCAGATCGTAGTCATCAGTACAGTGCGTAGTTAAAACTAGTACAATTTTTTTTTATATCTCATCTGCTCTTAGTGACCAAATCCCTAACCGGCTATTGTTGATCTACCATACCGTGTCGCGGCTAGTACAAGGGCTAGCACCGTAAGATAGGTCACGACTCGTAATAGTTCCGCAGACCGCCACCGGCGTGCACGCTGCGCCACTTGTCACGCAGTCCGAGTGCACGGTTCGGCCGCAGCGGCAGCACATGCAACGAGGCGGTAGAATCGATATGGGAACACGAAATGCGGGAATATTGACGTGCGAGACGGCTCTACAGCCGAGCACATGATTTCATGACACACTCGCACTGGCCCTAGTTAGAGGGTTTTCCACAGGGGGAAATCAAGGTTGCCTGTATTGTGTGTTTTCAATGTAATAGGAAAACGAGATTGTTTCATGATAAAATGGTATCATGTTGGACTATGCACGACTATGTATCGATGTTACACTACGCAGAAATTGAAATATATATATATATATATATATATATATATATATATATATATATATATATATATATATATTTATTTATATATCCCCTATGTACACCCTATATTCAATATTAAATTAAATATTAAATGCTACTTAATATATGATCATATAATGTGTAATACCCTCCCTCAAACCACATTACTATCAAAATGTATGTCCTACATTTCACTGGTATGGTACAAACATCAACAGAGACAGTTTTTGCTGTCATTATAATTTGTGGATACAATCTATACCAAGTGTCAAGTGGATCCTGAAAGACATCTGCAGAATACACACACAGGTTGAAATTGAAAATACACATACAAATGGGAACACTAAAGACAATAAATTACACAATAACTACTGTAAAAAATATGAAAATAATTCTGAGGAAAAAGATAAGTAACTTGCAAGAATACTTACAAAGTTATAGACCTTCCATAATTTATCAACAAACATGTAATATGTAGGCCTCTGAAGGCAATATTATTTAGGCCGAATATGAAGTTCAATGGAAAGCATGAAATTTTGAAAATTGAAAAATTTGTTAGCTCTGAATAAAATTACAGAGTTGGCTTACAGAGATTACAGAGATTATATAGGCCTACATTATATATATTAATGTCAATTCTAAAACAATTTGGACTTGTAACAATTATGTTATGATGGACCTATTTAAAATGGTTTATAAACCAGAGTTGAAATGAGTACTCACCACTGGAGCGCAGCGTCGTAGCGATGAGGACTCGGCTGCTCCCGAACAATCGCCCGAACGCGCTCTCAACTCACGCCCCCCTGGAAACAAAACAATCACATCAGCCATTAGTACCGTGAAAAATACATTATATTTGCATACATATCTTTGATCTGCATTTCATACGCTGTCTGCATATTATTACAATAATTTGGTAAAAATTTCTATATTATTCTATCTACGATACCTATATACATTTCATATATCATTCTATATATTACCTCTATCTACATATTTATTTCATAAATCATTCTATATTATTCTATCTACATATAGCCTATGTAGCAAATATAATTCCATATGATTTTGTATTTGACACCCTATATGTTATAAATTATTCATAGTTATGAATATATAGTTATATAGGCCCTAGTTTACATAGTTGTAAATAATTGTTTCAGAAGAATTTCTAAATCATATTTTGGGAGTGCAGCTGTGAACACCTGGGTTGTATGTATTGGTAATAATTTTGTGTAGTGACGAAAGGCATTAAAAGAGTTCTACCGGTACTAATAATTTATATCCTGACTATTTTAATTAAAAACATTTTATATGTATTTATATTTTTTAAATTAGTAGGGACTAGGCCTACAAGGCATAATGTGAAAACTGACTCAACCCATGGGTTTATAAGATTTTTATAAGAATGCTGATGACAAATTGCTCCATTTCTCTAAACCTTTTCTTCACAATATATGAGGTTTCTTTCAAGTGATATCAAACGTATTGTTAATGAGTGGACAACAATGTATCCCAAATGTGTTTTCCAATCACAACTTTGATGGTACGTTCATTTGCCCTCATCTGTTCTGGTTGCTATGGTAACCCAACAAACATTCTACGTCCCTATATAACGTCTATAAAGAAGATGCGTCTAAAAAGCTATATTTTAATGTCGTTGCAGTGATTGCAAAATTGGTGACTAAATCTTGTCCTTCAACTTACAAAATGTTAGAAAAACACTTGCCAGATGCTTTTCATAAAACAAGCACAAGAAAACATTAGCCTATCTGACACATCTGGACAAAACCCTGATGCTCTCGCCTAGACAAGTGCCCTATTCTTGTACATGTATATAGCAGCACAGTATATAGTATCTATTGTCACACGAGTCAACGGTCCAGTGTTGATTTACAATACAAGAATGTATAAACATGACCATTATTATAGGCCTACTATAACAATGAAAGAAATTTGGTTAAACCCAACTTTTTAAATTACCCACAAAGGGCTACTGAGTATTTAATAGTAAACAATTATAGGGCGTATATCAACATTGTACAATGCATTAACAAGTTATCTAGGCCTAATGATTTTGTGGTGATGGTTATTTTATTATTATTTGGTTCAACAACCTAATGTAGGCATAGGCCTCATGATAACTGAGATCTATTAGCGTCTATGGTGTATTTAGATTATTTATTGATTGTTCTTCCCTACAATATCAATATTATAGAATCATGTTGGCGGTTTCAATCGACTTCCAGAATGTGCACAAAATTCATACAAAAACATTCAAATTCAACTTGTTCAATTGGTGAACTTAATTTTGTAATATAGTCTTATATTTTGCAATTGAAAAAATGATTGGAAACTTATCTACGAAAGACATGGTAATTTATGTATCATTGGGACTCGATTTATATCTTTGAATAGTGAGCTGTCGCTAAATAAACACCTTCTTCATAATATCATTATTATAAGTGACCAACCTCATTGTAGGCCCTATATGGAAATTATTAAAACCTCTACGCAAGGTTTATTATATACTATGGGGCATAGGGCAACTCTTCCATAAATAGGACCAAGAAAACCCAATTAGGCAGATGATGAGATAGTAAATGTACTGCACTGGGAATCAAGTTGCACATTACGTGTATTAGGCCTAATTGAATCTTGACTTAACTAATTGTATTTGAATTAAATTAACGTAAGTTCACGCTTTCAAACGTATTTAATAACATAAAGTAGCTATTGTCATTATGGTCTACCCTCTATATAATGAGAGTGTACACCTCTTCTACCTATCAATCATTACATAGTTGGATCAAAGACTTATCTAACTACGGTTGGATTCTACAGACGTCGCAGTCATCTATGATAACAGCTGTACTTTCTAGTGCACATTATACAAAAGCCACATGACATTTTTAATGAGTCTTGGGTTCAATCCACTGATCGCTCTAACCCACTCATAGTTGAAGACTTCTGCCATTCTTTCATCCATTATTTTATTTCATACGCCAATTATGACAGATCAATAATTTTTATTTGTCACCATTCGATCAAATTGAAATAACTATTTACAACTCGTTATTTAATGCATGGATAAAGGAAATGTGATCATGTTGACAAGAAATGCCAGAGGCTTGTCAATTTTGACGTATTAAGCCTACTCTCACTTGAGACGTGAAATCTTAACCCTACGTCAGACATGTTGAGCATGTGTTTAGTGGTCTAGTGTAGGTAGGCCCTGCGCATACGGCCTTAATAATGTATCACAAAATCCTTGTCACATTCCTTTCACCTTACCGAGTTATTCTCTTTACACCGACACAGTTTTACACTTTGAAAATTTGCCACATATTTACACATTTATAATAAACATTTCGCACACAATCAAAACACTCTTACATGTCACTAATTATAATTAAATTCACATGTAAATGTATATTGCACGAAGTAAACAACACCCTGGTGAGCGAAGATGCTGATGATCCTAGTGCTGCATCACAGCGGATGAAGAGTGAAACGCTTGTATAAGCGAGTACTGCGCTACCTATGTTCTACTATACGAACTTGATACGGTGGCTCGGTTGGAAAGAATTGACTTCCAGAGTCACCGTTTCGAATTATAAGGCGCGCTGATGATCCGTTGTTCTTTGGGTAAACGTTCACAAACCATTACAATTTCAGAGCACGCATACCAGCTAGGTTATACGGGGGTACAAATGAGCAGGTGATTATGAAACTATGAAGTGATGATGATTGAGAGGACGTTTTCAAAAACCAAAATCGGAGGGATTCGAACCCACGCCCAACGGTTCGCTTCAGTGTCTGAAGCGTGCCTCAGCTGACTGAGCTAACGAGGGCGTCAAGAGCATTTATCATTTTAATCATTGTATCGTTTTTTTCGGAAAATGTTATTGAATAAATGCCCAATAGAATAGTTTTTAGGGAAATTTTAAATTTTCAAATGTTATCCGATGAATTGAAATTTTCACACTGGGTTGGTAAATATTGTACTAGCAGGGGTAAATAAAATGTGTTTAGTGTATTTAGACGATTATGTTCCTATTGTTTCAATCTGATAGGCCTACATATGTTCATATCAAGTTTGAAAAAATCTGTTCTTATTGTACGCCTACTCAAGATAATGCATGTATTATATTGTAAAAATGATGAATAAAGAGTTTCAAGTTTGAAAGGGATGATTACCAAGTTGGACTGCACAATGAAAGCAAGGACTAGACTTGACAGTTTCAAAATGGGTATATCTCATCTGCCACCCTCGTGGTCAACTATTGCTTACTGCGGTAGAAACTGAAGTCAGGTAGGTCGTGGGTTCGCGTCCTGCACAAGGCATGGGTTTTTGTAAAAGTCCTTCCACCTATCATCACTTCATCGTTTCATTATCACCCGCTCATGCGTACATGTCTAGCCACTTGGTGGGGTCGTTAAGTAGCATTAACTATAGGCCTATATATACGTATCATCTGAATTAGCCGCTCATCTTACAAAGCATGCTGCATTTTACGATTTGATACACCACTGCCCTATAAACAGTTGATTAGCCCACCTGATCGGTCGTTGTGAGCTCAGCTGACCGATACGCCACTGCGTGTTTTATTATTATTATATACGAAAATACTATAAGCTTTAAATATATTGATTTTCTTGGCATTTTATTTCTTTGTGACGTGTTTGACCCTGACATAATGAGTATTAATGTTTTGCTGACACGCCATCAAGTTGCCGCTCTGAACCTAGTCTTTAACATCAACAAACTAGCCTTGCCATGGCTTACCTGCTCATAATGTCTGAATTACAGGTTAAGAGTGTAAGACGGTGATTGAGAAAATGTGTTTTTTTAGAAAGGCTGAATTGTCAATCGTTCCCGTATACTCAATCACACTTAGAGTTCATGACAGGTATTTTTTCATTAAAATTCTGTATCGATGTGAAGCTATAGCTGTTTTTTCATGAACAAAAGGAAAAACGAAAATTTTGTAATTTAAAAGTTGCGGAAATTTCACGTCATGAAAGCAGACTCATAGCAGACGCCTGTCCTCAATCCAAGTATGACTACACAGTCAGTCCATCTAGTCTACAGTAGAGCAGGACTGTTTGTTCAAATAGCTGTACTTTACAGTTATATTTAATTATCCATTGACGAAACTTAAATGACGAAATAATGTAAATAATGTCATCATAAAGTTCACATTGCTTATCAATTTTTTTATTTATGTTTATCGAATGAACAGCGAATACTGAATACCTCATAATAATGAAAACTAAAATATTTTACTTCTCTAATCATCCAATAAGGTATGATAAATTCAACATTTGAGGATCATTTTTAGATGAAAATTAAAAATACTGTTCCGAACAGTTGAAAATTCGCAAGCAGAAGCAATATTAAATAATTCTTTACGAGTGAATAGCTTACAGTTACTTGTGAATAATGGTTGAATATAATATGAGTATTTTTCTTTTTTTTTTTTGAAGAAAGTAATAGGCGCTTGTTCCCCAATTGAGGTTATAAGTATGGAAAGGTATAGGACCCGTTAGACTGGACATCGCAAATACGGTCTACCACAAAACAAAGAATCAAAAGTAACTCAGTTACAAACTGTGACAGATATAAGTAATGAGGGATACTGATCAATTAAAACTTTTCCGTTGGGAAGAAGAATCTTCAGTGTGTTCCAAATTTATATTACAAAGTTTCTTGGATAATTTCATGTCATACTTGCCTCATTATATTATCACACTTGTACACACGATAGAGATGATGGTGCGAACCACCCAACCGCTAGTGTTGTAGGTAAGGAAAGACAGCCGCTCAGCACCTTCTCCAGTGTATACAACTTACTTGCAAGAGATTAAGAAATAAGGAACCTTCATATTCAGCAGCTACATGTTAAAAAACGGGATGAGAAGGCTCGAACCACCCGCGCGCCAATGGTATGAGATGGGGTGAACGGTCGCTCGGAACTTTCATCTCTGTTGTATACAGAGTATACATAATTCAATATAACCACGAGTTCTGAATTTAGTCTCTACCCTGGCCTCTTAAGCTCGCGAATAAATGTATACCCACATTCTGAGCTGATCTATATTCTAGATATAATATTCTAGATGAGATTGCGATAAAACAGATTTAATATGTATAAATTAAACACCCAATGTGATGATATTATGTTTTATTTGCAATTTAAATTATATACTAAATGCATTATTAATTTCTGGTAGAGCTAGCCTATATACATACATAAAGCCGAGAGTTCATATAGAACTTATATTCAGTGAGGAAGTTATTTAAATTAAATTGATTTATTACGTAAATGTGAACAACTTCATTTGCAGCAGAATGGTGATATTGATTTCCTTCAAGGCAGAAACAGAATATGTAGAATCTGCTTTCTATTCTCCACTGATTTGAAAACAGAAAAAGGTTTAACTCGCAACAAGTGGAAATAAATCTACTTGTTTTTGAACAGCACCAGATATACTATAATCCATACGGTTCATTTTCGTGTAAATCTGCTGCAATTGTCATATATTTGATTTTTTATTCATGAAAGAAGAAGGTTGTCATCCAATATAACGAATACTAATATCATCATTATATGTATGTAGCTGAGAGTGAACGGTATTGCATGAAGAGAGATTTACTATTGGAACACAACTACATATTTCAAAACTGTGAAAAATGTTCGAAGCTGCAGCAAGTTTCTATACAATCATACCGATTTTTTGAAATTAGTCATTTGGTATACGTGCTATGAAAACAAACAAACGGAAGATTAAAAACTGAATACACTGAAAAAATAGCACAATATAGGCCTATTTGCTATATTTTAACTGTGAAAACGTGGTATTTTCATTGTGGATTAGCGAGATAATAATATGAAATGCTCGAAAGCTATGAACCTTGATATTTTGAAACTATCAAGTCTAGTTATTGCATTCGTTGCAGTTCGAATCACTGCATCATGTTGATTATTCACCTCGGATATGCATCTACAAATGATTTCATCTGTTGAAGGTAGAATTGATCATAAAATTATATTCCAATTTTGTTCAGAAAGCGACGGTAAGACCTGGTGAAACCACGACATGATATGAATGTTTCTTATGCCTAATTTTTGTGAATTTTTCAATTTTCTGGAAGGTGTTCTTTATATATTTCAATCTAAACTATTTCAAGAAGCTTTAAACGTTTTCGAAATGTTTTTACTCAGAAATGCTACAACCGATTGTGATTCCAAACCATACTGTATAAAGCTTGTTAATGGAATCGGTCCGTGCCAAGATTAATCAAAATTGTTTTCGTTTGAAATGTGTAACGCGAAAAAATGTCTTTCGTCACTTGGAACACGGTAAAATTTAGTATCCGCTTAAGACCGTAGTATCACCCAAACAAATATGGACATCTCAATGTTTCTCAAAACAATATATAATTCCTAATGAATATATATATATATATATATATATATATATATATATATATATATATATATATATATATATATATATATATATAAATACACATTGTATGTTATTATGAATGCTATTCCGGTTGAGATGATTGCCAACTTATTATAAGCAACGACAAAGTGCCAAGTTATTCCGCATTCATGTCGGTTCTAAGATTGCCTTTATCATGTTTGCACGGTAGTTAGGCCTACCAACCTAACAGACAAAGAGTCAACCTTCCCCCTTTCACTCAACGTGATTTGCACCGATTGTTCTGCCAACTGTTATGCGAACTCTCAATTAAACTCCCCCTACACTAAACTTGCTCTTCTTGTTTATTTTGATGATCTTAGTTTGGTAGCCCTGCTTTATGTCACGGCGACTGAGATCGATGCGTGTGTTTTGCGGTGTTGCCCACATTAAAGGGGCAACTGAACAGCTTGACTCGACGGTGAGACGTGATCAGCTTAACGGGTCGACACGGACGACCGTCAATGATAGCATATAGGGGAGACAGATGTTCGTAGATCACAACACTTGTTACATATGTGTGTACACATGAATAAACGATGTTGTGGGATGGTATAACATGAATGTTAGTGGGTTTAGACTGGTGATCGTTAGTGTTAGTGGATAGGTGGAACGGTTGATCGATAACGGCAACACTTGAAATTACGTATGTATTGACGTATCAACACATTATACACTATCACCATTTGCAAAACCGAGTTAGTATATACAAAATTCAAAATTGTTCAAAATTGTTCAAAATTGTTCAAAATTCAGAAACTGTCCAGAAGCATCAACAGTTTCAAAGAAGGGCAATCCGTAAATTGTTACATTGGCATCAACCATCGAACCTCAAAACCTCAATATATATATACGGTATATATATATATATATATATATATATATATATATATATATATATATATATATATATATATATATATATATATTGACCGAGATTCTCGTGACCGATGGTACATGGTAATGGATGATGTAAGTTTGTGCCACGGCCTATAATTATGGTCGACAAAGTACGACGTTTCGATATAATTTATATAACAAATTTCGACAACAAAAGAGAAATAGTTCGTTAATTATAAATTTGTCGTGCTGAACTGAAGGTCGGTGATATCAGGGAACCATTTCACTTCTTCCCAGAGTTCACTGAACTTCAGTTCTTATCATCGTTGTCATAAATTCAAGTGATGGGTAGAGCTCATAAGATGTTCAAACGTTTCACATTTATATAAACCGTCAGTACTTCTGACTGTTGCATGACAATCCAAAATCAGCTAGGTTCAAATATGGAGAAAGGGGGGGGGGGTACTCTCTCTCTAGAACGTATAACATATTCCAACACAAAGTGATTAAGAGACACATGATTATGAATATTGAATATATCTGACAAATATCATCAAAAAGCACATAACAATAAAGTTATAATGGCAATTAAAACAAGTAGATCAGCTTGTATCGCTGTACAAATCATCAGTCAGGAGACCGGGGTTTGATCATCACTGGGGTCGTTCACTCTTACCAAGATTTTTCGTGTTTGCAACCGAATACTAATATGCGTCCTGTGTAATGACGTTTAGCCATGTAAAGTACCATTTCAAAGTTTGGGAAAATAAATAATCCTTCATAATACTAGTGATACATATCATCATATTATCATATATATCATCATTTTCATGATAATACCCACGGAAACGTCATGTATAGTTATGTACAGTACCTACATGCGAATATTGTAGGACTAGAGTTACAAGTTTCGTGTCGTTATGTTGGTATGTTCAGGGGGTGCATGCACGTGCTTATGAAAATAGAGAAATTCATCTCTACTATTTTTGTCTAGATCACGTACCAGTGTAATTAAATAAAAAGTACATCAACCCCGAGATAATTTTATGCTCTTTAATTAATATGACATTCTATTTTTGTAAATTCAATCAGTATCACGACAATACGTCGATGAATATCAACAAACCGGCACATGCAGTGCAGTGGTTAACGCGCTCGCTTCATGTGATCCAGGAGGCGAGGGGAATTACGAACCCATTTTGATCCCTGCCGCCGACCATCTTTACAGAGGTTTTTCATGGTTTCCCTCTGTAGTCTAGGCTAATGCCGGGGTGGTTCCTACATTAAGTCGGCCATGACCGCTTCCTTCCCACTATCCTTCCCATTATCCAAGAACCTTCATCTCATCATCCTATCATCTCATTAATCATCCATCCGACGCCATTAGATCTCAGTTATCATAACGGTGCGTCGTTAAACCCAATATATATATATATATATATATAAAAATATATCAACAATGTGATGAAATTCATCGACTTCACTTTCAAACTGATCAAATTTACACAAATATAATGAAATATCATTTAAAGAGCATACCATTATCTTGAGGTGAACATACTTTTTATTCAATCACACTGCTTGGTGAACACAGAAAAAAATGGCGAAGACGAATTTCTTCATTTTCATAAACATCCCCTTAATAGAACACAATGTAACATTTACAGCATCAACAATAACATTTAAAGTATCTTCGTGACTTTGTAGTGAAACTGCCCCATCAATTCAGCATATGCAGTTACATGCTCCAGTATACATGTATGCTGTGTATGCTCTGTATATGCATGCAGTAAACATGCAGTGGAACTGTTTTACCGTTCAGGACCTCGCCGCGAATGCCACTTGAAAAAAACGTTCCACACCTGGCTAGCTCCAAGAGACGAGGACTCGCATTGGTTTATATTTAGTAGGAGAGCTAAGTAATACCATAGAGTATTGAAGTCCTTAATCTATGGTAATACATATGCTCAAATCATACATTTCCACACAGGAAAATCAGCTCCATTCATATCAACTTCATATCTATATGCAAGTGCTTATGCACGATCATTATTATTATATTATATTATTATTATCATCATATCTCATTCCAAAATGTGGAATTTTATGTTGAAAAATGAATAAAAAATACGCTCTTGAAAATATCTGTTGAATCACAGGGGAAACATTGAGCAGAAATTAATGAATAATGAATATTCTCATTCCGTTCAACGACTTTCATTTCACAATAAATAGAAAAACGGAAAACATCTTACTTAATATCAGTTGTGAAAATTTGAAATATTCTATTTTTATATATATATGTATGTGTGTGTGTGTAGTCTATGTATGTATGGGCCTATATGTATGAGTGTGTGTAGTCTATGTATGTATAGGCCTATATGTTCCATATATGCCATGTTTTGTTTAACCAAATAAGAAAATTAGTCAACATTTTTAATGAATGTTATTCATGCCAGTGTAACGCATGGTATTTTAAATAGGCCTGATGACGCGGATTCAATACGAATTTGCATGGGCTGGCTACAGCAACCAATAGCTAAATAGTATTTTTATAATATAGAATTATTAAATATCTGAATCAGTTGTTGTGTTGATGATGTACATGATGATACATATCTGGAATGGCTTTGTATAAAATGTATCCGATTATATTCATTCATAAGAAAATAATAAAAGCACTATAAATGTAAATTCATACGTAACTATAACTTCTGAATAAAAGTCTCGTTTGTTCGTTGTGATATTTTGTACAAGATTAACATAACACATAGCTGTTATCTCTCTCGTTAATCACGTTATAATTCAAGACACTATATGTCGGTCTCTCTCACACCCTCTGCCTGTCATACAAGCAACCTTACCGGTTATGCAACCTGTCGTACACATGTCCTCGCCAAGCTAACCCGGGGGGTGATGGTGTTAATTCCCATCAGAACAATAATAGTAATAAATAGAGTTGACCCATTTTACTCTAGCAACATATGGGATTCACAACCTATAATCTACATGGGGGATATAGCACTGGGGAGTTATGGGATGTGATATTGCGCTGGTGTGGGAATGAGAAATATATTCCTATGCAAATCTAACCGAATTCAAGTTGATGAGAATTTATTATTGTCCAAACATTTGTGAATTATTGAGAGAATACTTTTAATTTATGCAAACAAAAATGTAACTTCCAATTGTGGTTGACTGAAAGAACCATGGAAATTTGTATATGTTTTTCATTTAGGTATATTGCGTTTAACGACGCATTGCACTGGTGATGAAGATTTATTGGTGTTGGTGAATCATTCATGAGATGATGGGTGAAAGGTTATTCTTTTATGGGTGTTTTTGGATAGTGGAAATGAGTTGGTCGTGGCTTGTTGTTGAGGAAACCGCCCCGGTGGCTAAGTCAATTATCGCTAGCGGCAGTAATTGAAGTCACCGTTGGGCGTGGGTTCGAGATAAGGCATGGGTTTTTGTAAACGTCCTTTCATCTATCATCTCGTCATCGTTTCATTATCACCTGCTCATTCGCACCCCCGTATAACCTAGCTGTTGGTGGGGTCGTTAAGCAGCATTAAAATAAAAAAGTTGTCAAGGAACCATTCCAGTATTCACCTTAAAAATTGAAGGAAAGAAAGAAAACCTCCGTCATGTGAAAAATCCTACTTTCCCCACTTCAAAACATATTAGTAGCATATAGTAGTTTTCATCTACTTTCCTCAGTCAATGCGGCATTTCCATCTGAGATTCTTCAGGAATTTTCATATCCATTCATCAATCAGTTTCTTGAAACTATAAATTCATATATTTTCTCATCTATCACATCAATTATATCAACTTCAATTCTTCCACTTCCATTTTCACTTATGGTTCTAAATAATCACTTTTTAAGTACCTATCCAATTCTTGATATTATCATAATTAACTGATCTCATTTTTTATACTTATCATCTCACTCATACCTGTTCATAGTCTGTATTCCTCTCTGTCTATAATGTTAGTAAACTATTATATTTTTATCGATTCATGATGCATCTCTATACGCTATCCCACCTATTTATGAACAGCCGTCAATAAATTCTGATTTCCTCTCTAAGGACTTGGTTAATCTGTTATTGGTTTCATGTGATCATAACAGCAAATTTCCCAATAAAACTATCAACACTCTTGCTATTCGGTGTATTGTACATTCACACAACATTCGAATTGTTGTGTAAATCTCTACCGATTCTATTAACAATAGTACTCGATTGTATGAATGGATTTGGGAATGTAATATGCATTAAGGGTAGTGAAAATATTATAGCTATAATTGACTGAATCACTCAATGGGAGAGTCAGTTTTATGTCAGTAATTGTCAAAGCAGAAGGAATGTAATGTAGTAAATATAAAAAAAGATGATAGAGATAATTGTTTCTAAAGATTGTGTATCCGATCTAGCACTAAGATATGATATCAAGAAGGACTACTAGGAAATCCTTGCTATTTCATTCACAGCATCGAGTAGCATCATTCTTTACTCACAATTTGATCTACAATTCAGGCCAAAATTATCATTTTTATTTTGAGTGTGTTAGAGACTGGTATTTAGCTGAATCGGCTCCCATTGCATTTGCATTTAATTGACAATATTCACTCTGCCTTCATCAACAAGTTACGGTAACATTAAAAAGTGTATTATTAAAATTGATTTTTCAACAATAATTCTGAACATTATTTAATATTAATCTAATATCAACATTTAATCGAATTTGTTGTTGAACAAGACGGAGTTTCACGGAATATATTAACGTATTTCATGGATCAACTACTTAACAAAACTAGCATTGGTAATAACAATAATTAATACACAAAACAAGGATTACATGTAAAAACAAGTGGATCCATCAATTATCGCTTAATCCACGGATTTATTTTCGAAAAATGTTCCAAAAGTAGTTGATACTTGAAATACCAACGCTTCGAAAACTTTAATAATACTTAATCGACGATGACTTCTATAACCAATATCAATCATTGAAGTTGAAAATCCAAAAATAATTCCATTCTCAAAATAATTACTTGATACCGCCTTTTTGCCTTAACTGTACTATACACGTTCCGTAATCCCGGAGGTAAATTGCACTCCCCAAGGGATTATACGGTGTAGTGATGGGCGGGGGGGGGGGGGGGAGGGGGGGAGGGGAAGGGTTGAGGGTGTGCTGAACTTTAATGAAGGGGGTTGAAATAGGGTTTACCTCACCCTCTATTCCTCTTCTGAACTCTAACCCCTAATCTAACTAGAGGGACAGTATGTAGCCGCCCAGTTATTTCGAACCGCCAACGACCAAAACACTAAATAACAAGGGAATGGCAAAAATAGCTTGAGCAATTTGTGTCTGGAGCATGGAATCAGAGGGGACGTGCACTTGTGTTTCTGGAATTAAACTTTGAATTATTATAGTTATTTCTGACAAAGCAGAATGGAGTGACTTGTTTTTATTGGGATTAACTTTTTGAACTCGAATTATTTGCTTTCAACACGATTGTCTGTCTCTTTTAAGGACTTTCTATTGTTACAGTAATTGGGAAACTTCCTCTAATATATAGTTCTTGTCGATTATAGAAACCGTATCATATCACACCATAAGAATAATTGTTTATAGTGAATTGATGGTTAATTATGTTGGTAATAATTACGTATTTTTCTCATTTAAAAATTCATTTGTTAGATAATCGGAAATCAAACTCGAGTACAACTCAAGTACTAAAGTTAGTTCTCCAATATCAATATCTACTAGTTACTTTGTTTAACCGGATCCAATTTGGATATTCATGGTCAATAATTTTAAAATAAAAAGCCGTCAACAAATTGATTTTTTCATGTGGATAAGAAAAAATATGAAATTATAGGCCTATATGTATGTCTTAAAAAATATTAATGTTATATAATACTTGGATGTATAACAAAAATATTATTGAAATTTAATACTTATAAATCCTTATATCACTTATTTGTGCACAAGATTATGAATGTTATGGAATTGTTTACCGTAATAAACTGTGTACATATTAGTATACAAAACAATTAGCAATATATATATATATATATATATATATATATATATATATATATATATATATATATATATATTTATATATAACTATTAGGTTATGTTATTCTATCATCATATTATGTATGCTTAGCTACACATGCATCAAAGTAATAAATTGCAAGTTTAAAAACATCATTATTTGCATGCTTCTCATGAAACTAAATGTTGTTACACAACTTGACTGACCTACATATGACAAATTGAGTTAAAATGCTTGAGCAGCTTTACAATAACCTGAAAGATATATTGTTTGACAGCAGAACGAAACTTATCATCATTCTTCTATTACGTTTGTTAAAGAGAAAAAAAGGAGAGTGAGAAAGAGCGAGAGGAGAGAGAGAGAGGAGAGAGAGAAAGAGGGCGAGAGAGAGAGAGAGAGAGAGAGAGAGAGAGAGAGAGAGAGAGAGAGAGAGAGAGAGAGAGAGAGGGAGAGAGAAATATAGAGATGTACAAAGTGTTATAAGCTTCAATTGTAATTTTTAATTATAACATAATTACACATACAGACAGTAACAGTAAGCTGGAAATGCATTCAATTATTCAAATTAGTAATTACGAATAAGAGAAAAAGAAATATTCAAATTGTGTTCACCCATAAGCTATACACACGTAATAAAATAACGGAATAAAAGCAAGAATAAAAGAAGCATCTCATAGATTTTTACAATATTGTTTGTTTTTCTATCTCATACTGTTCTGAATATTTTTATTATTTTATGTTTATTCATGGTTTCTTTTCACTATGATACTAAACGTGTTCGAAAGGATGTAGGGAGAATTGGTCAACTGTACTAAAAATCAATTGTATTGAAAACCAACTTTGAATGTCAAATTACAGAAAAATGCGTAAACAAACAAGATAAGCGAATTGTGTGAAAATATCCTATATTATTATTTCCTTTCGAAATTGTATAGAGCAATGAAACGGGAATTTAAAAATTTTCAAAAGTTGAAAGTTATGAATTGTGTCATATTTCATTCCATTATATGATAAGATCTGGACGGTAAATGTATTCACAATTAGTTTTATTCGAATCTGTTCTGTATCGAGAGAATTATCTCCCGAAAAAACGCGCTCAAATATTCTTTGTCCAGGTAGCCTACGTGTGAAAAAGCATACAGCCATTCCAAACATCACCGTGCCACTACCATCCAACACTCAACATGATAATAAGGATCGACGTAAGCCCAGAGACAAGTCGAATAAAATCTCCCCACTTTCCTCGATCCTCGTGTGAGACGTGTCACGTGACCACTGTACGTACTGCGCAGGCGCAGAACAAGACGTGGTATGTAAATGAACGGTCCAATCAAACACGTCGCTTCAATTACACGACGAGAAAACAAACCATTGCGTTTAGTGAGATGGTCATGTGATCGACCCACGTCGTCACGCATCACGTATCACGCATCACGCATCACGTCATTACTGACGCGTCTACTAACGTATAGGTTTATTATTGCAACATCTTATCATAATTGGTTTTCCAACAACTTGATTTCTTCATTATATACGTTTCGATCCCAGTTCACGGACGAGACGACTCCAGGAGATGACTATGCCGTAGCCGTTCGAAACGTCGAGGGATAAGGTTTTTTCCAGAACGAAGACTCCGAAGACGAGCAATTCGAAAATGTGACCATACTATACCGAAAGTTTTCGCTTACGCCCATCCAATAATATCCCCCATATAATACCGCTGAATGTCTTTCTATGAGAATAAAGTTATCAAAAATAATATCAAAAAGAGATCTAAAAAGTAGAATATTTTCTATTCATCGAATCTACTATAAAACCGAATTTATTTTCACTGTGATTTAACCGACGTCTAAAGTACTCTTTCCTGAAGTGAATAAAACCGATTCTAATTTACATTTACAGCTATTTCGTTTCACAGTTTTATTTGTTTTCCCCTCAGCATGTACATCAAACACGAAACAACTCTAGCCATACTATACAGACTACCATTGTTCTCACGTATAATACTATGTGCTCTGATGCGTGCCTACTTCACAGGCTGATTGACCAGGTTTCAGCTAATACCGTGTGGTCATTGTTGTTGACAACAATGCGAATAAAATGTGAATCTAAAACAAAAGCTGGGCATGGAAAAGTATAGAGAACATAATAGCAGAGTGATGGAAAATGTGGAAGAGGCATTGTTTATTTTATATATGCATCTGTCATGAAATATACATCGCAATATCATGGAATTTTATGTGAAACAATGGAGTACTTTTCTTATTGTGAATAGAGATCCGTTATATGTGGAGAATTTACACGTATTACTTCCGTCTGTGTGCAGACATTGGATGATATGAAAATATTTATTCAACATGGAGAAATGTTTTTAATGATTATTATTTTTATCGGCATCGAATCTTGTCGAATCGAATCGAATCAACATCTTGGTAATGTAGGCCTACAATTATTGTTTCCGTCAATTGGAGAAACGTCTAGTTGGTATTGTCCAAAAACAAATGTCTCCTCAGACGTCTGTAAGGCGTGTAAGCTTTCACGCCGTGATCTCACTGCACAATATAGCATTTGCAATATAAATGTTATTCTTGAATAATTTAGTTACTGCAAAAATTTGTTATAGAAAGAAAATACAGAAATACAGGGAATTTAGTTTCTCAAAACCGAATTTGATAAAATATACGCATTGAATTCGGTGCTTGATTGCCTATGTGAACGATTAGGTTCCTCGGTATTTAACGCCTTGCATGATTGAAAATGTTTAGAATATAAATTAAGTTGAAGCAATTGATTCGTTCACTTACTTGTTTCACCCGCCGACCTATCAGCTAGGTATTGTATTTGAAGATTACTGTACAGGCTATATACGATACTTGATAGTTGCTAGATATTTATAGAAAAAAGCATCTACCATTCATATTATTCCATGTAAATGTTTTTGTTTGTATATTAAAAAACCACATTGTCATTTTTTTTAAACATTGTGTTCCCCATAAGCCAACTCCAAATCGTGATTGTAGGAGAACGAAATTTTACATCGACACTGGGTAAGCAGTGGTGGATGGATGGTCACAGACTACACGCGTGGTGCCAGTTGCGTTCGGATCTGATGTCAGGTTCTCTCGCGAGAGCCAAACCACGATCGACCGAAGTTGCAAAAATCAATGACCTAACTTGGGTTAAGAGCGATAACGGGAGAACGGCAAGTTGGATCGGAACAGGATTGGTACCAGCAGATAGGTATTGACAAGACAAACATTTCGTCGTTACACCCATCTCGTTGTGAACCTCCGTTTTTGCACGGTGGTAGAAACAAAAATTTAACATTGTTTGATTTGTTTCCCATTAGCGACATTTGATACGCGATTGCCGGAGAACGAATCGTTGGATCGACACTAAGTCAACGGTGGCTGATAGAGGTTCACTGAATACACCTTCACGTCCAAGTTTCGTTCGGATGGTATGGTTAGATTCTGTGCTAGAGTTAACAAAATGTATATACTGTATGTAGTTAATAATCCCTTATTCTATCCTCGACTGTCCATATGATTTACTTTTGAATGTTCTATTCATATTGGTAATCGACTTTGACGAAAATTAAAAAAATATTATAAAACAAAATACCATATTGGCCAGAGAGTCAACGAAGTCGCGCCACGAACCAGTAAAATAGGTTCAAATCATATCGACCAAAATTCTATCTACTAATTAAAATTTCAAATTTAATTTCGACTTCATTTTTCAAATTCCGTCTCACTTCACAGAACCTGAATAGACGCGGACTAGTGAACGTGAAATTATATGAAATATATATATATTCATAATAATCTATACTATAATCATAGTGAATGAATAAAGTTGAGAGTATAATGTGCCATAGAGAAGATGCGTATAAGTATAGGGATTCTGTGATTTTTTCCTGTGAATGTTGGGAATGAAGTGAAATAAAGAAAATTAAATTAAATTATACTAATTCTTGTTGATAAGAAATATATTGCATTTATACAGAAAGAAATTCCTCTGGAAATCACACTATATTTCTTGCTACATGTTTCAGTGCATTATATAATATTATAATGATGGAATTATAAACCAAATTTCCCTACATTCAGCCATAAAGTAAGTCAACAACAGATATTAATAATTATCTGCAGATAAGTTTTTTCTCCCCAGGGAAAGAGTGGAGCGAGCAGTACGTCAAAGTACCCACACCTCGGATGTGGCAAACGATTCAACGAAGCTAGTTAGCGCATGTTCGACTCTCTACAGTTCGAATTTCACCCAAACTTTCTCACAAACTAGTGAATAAATAGCTGCGAGTTGTCACGAACAGGCCACATAGTTAGTTAATTCATAGAATAGTTTCGGGCACATTTATTCTGCACGGTCTCGGATCTAGTTCCAGTGCACGCCGCAGTGAACTTCTCGAAGGGGTGACCACAGAGGTTGAGCTTGACAATGGGGTGACACAGTCGAGTGGGTCCGGAACCACTTACCTCGTGTACTTTGGCCAAGATGTATTGAAGCTTGAATTGTAGCTGTCGTAAGAGTGGATACGCAAATCAAGCTAATTCCTGAATCAGACTCTCCAGAGCTAAGAAGAAAAATGACGGTGAATTTGTGGATCTTTCATTTTCGTACCGAAATCGAAGTTCGAATCGTAATATGAATCAGTTTATTGTGTTCTTCGACGTTTTCCTGTTTGTCTAATGTACTATTTTTTTTTAAATTTGTGCGTTATATGTTCAACAGTGAAGACTTTGATGTACACAGAAGAAATTCTGCACGAAAAATTTACGTGAACACTTATTTTTGCTTTTCTGTTTTTATGCAATAATTGAAAAGATTACAAAGTATAAAATTGAAACTGAACAATAGTGTGGTGCAGACAAAAACATTGTCAATTTGTACCGCGATGACAGCACATTTTTAAATTGTATTATTAATTAATTTTAATTATATTGCATATCATTATGGTGGGTGCATAGCCGGTTACACAGCTACGGAATGCAGTTGCCTATTCATCAGTACGTTAGCTATCCAAGATTGAGGGTTGCAATTGTCGGCTGTACAGTGTTACAACTTACCATTCTACCAATGTCAAAAAATCGATTCTATCTATCGTCCAAATCTTTGAGCCTACAACGATTAAGACTCATCTAGTAGCGAATGGATTTGTTAACAAATAAACGCAAAATTACGTTCACGTTGTCTCAGTTGTATGCAACAGTCATCTAAAAGCCCAATATTTGAGGTAAGCCTACGTAGAGAGAAGGCATGTGCCTTATAGTGTCAAATTCTACACTATAGGTAGAGGAGCGATCTCGACAGTTTCAAGCACAGTCCTCATGAAATGGATCCGTTTTGAAGGGGCGTTGAAACACCATAAGTGACCGAACGACCGACGCAACCCTCCAATACATCTTGAATTGTTTGAGATACTTTCGGGCTCCGGTGGTTTTGAATTGAAAATAAAAAACTCAGTTCAATAATTTAATGGCCAAATACCAAATTATAAATACACCATTCCTATTTCTGAAGTAGCCATTCCTCAGGTTTGTTTTAGCAGGCCCTATAAACTTATAGCTTGTAACCATAGGGAGCTATATATGAAATATCGGATCTGGACTGTATATACATGAAATATCGGACCTGCACTGTATACGGTCTGATGAATTCAACGGAGCAGCGTGATATTTACGATTCATGTTCGAATAACACAACAAAATTATATTTTGATTACATAAAATTTAAAAAAAGTATATAAATAAGAAATAGACGGTGAAGAGAGATATATTTGTGAAGAATACAAAGAAAAATCAAAGGAAAATAACATAAACGTTGAAAAGAAGTCTGTATAGTTATTCGCTTCCCTACACAAGTGAATTTCAAGGAGCTTGAAGAGGAAAAAAATTGGAAGACAAGAAGACAAGAAGATGAAAAAAATCGAAGAAGGGAAGGTATATTCAGAAAGAAGAGTGAAGATTTTACCCCAACACAACTTTTCAATTGTTCTTCATCCTTTAACGTACCACTGTATAACCGGCATTTATAACCCAAAGCTTCTGATTTTCTTATATTCTATTTCTGACAATTTTTCACAATATTATGTCCGACTATTTCTTTGGGGTGGTAAGATGTGCCCCGTTCAAACGAACCCAATTTTTCATCCTTCGTTTCAATTGGGAAACAATGACATCGTGTCAAATTTTCGATGTCAATTTTGATTCCGAAATGTAACGTATAACTATAGAACTCCGGTGACTCTCATGGTGAAAATTTTCATATTCAGCGAAATAAAATTGGTTTTTAGATTATTTGTGGTGGTGAGACCGCCCTTGAGGGGGTCGCTCCGAACGAGTCTACCTTTTCTAAATGCGATATTAAATTTAGAGTACGCGCAACAACAACAACAACAAAAACCGCATAAAAAAGCGTACTTCGAAGGACTGATGACTAGAGACTATCATGTATTGGAATTCTTCCACAAACTATCGCTTGACTATTCTTAACTATCGCTTAACCATAGAAACAAACTATCGCTTGACCTACTGGAATCATTATTTCTTATTGTACACATACAATATTCATGCAATATACCCTTACTTGTTAATATCATCACCCTTAGTTATGCAACCCTTCACACCCATCATCATCTCGACCGGGTGTCCTGACATCCCAGCAGGGGTTTTCGGGTCGGGAAGGTGGTAGCGGCTAAGAAGATGAATTGCCTGTCCGAGGTTGGCAGGCCGCTAAATTAATCCTAACTCAACTGTTAACAGAGAGGCCGTGCGTTAGAGAGACACCTTGCGAGTGCGAGAGGCCGAAGCGATGAAATGAGTGATGAATAATGTCAGTTATTGTAGAGGCTTTAAGTTAGGTTGCTAAGCAATTTGAGATGTGTAGTCGGTGACAGTTTCAATGACTGAAATCTTATTAACATGCTAGGAAAATGATGTGTTTTTTCAAGATAAGGGATGAGTTCGAGAAATGAAGTAACAAAGGCAATAGACACTTATATATGAGTTTCTTTATTTGATGGAAATTGAGGATATTATATTTTCTGGATGGAGGTGCCACCCGCGAATTGTTAAAATATGTATTTGTTTAAACAAAGTTTTCATTAATTGCCTTCAGAGTGGATATGATCGTATTGAATCTATCGCGCAAAATCCATTTAGGTAAATCGAATTTACTCGGAGAAAAAAATTCAAATTTTTTTACTGTTCTTTTTTTATTATTTAATTTTGTTAATGGTATGGTAAATCGATCGATTAATGTTGATCAAATGCTATCAAGGTCTAATAAAAGAATGTTGAAAATTTCACGTTTGATCTGCGAAGTAATGACCGGAGAGGAAACGCCCTTTCTATAAGTTTTGATTTTCGACGAGATATTATGAAATGAAAATAAGAAATTCATATTATTCGAATATCGAAGTTTCTAAAATCTGAGATTATCGTTTAAATATATGATAAATGGATATCATTATGATTTATTCGTAGTAAATTCCCTATATTTGAGAGTAAAATCACATCTCCCTCCGTTTCGAAAATTTCGAAAATCTCCTCCTTATCTCTGTCCCACTTATGAAGCCCTCTTGATTGGAGGTTATGTTTTGTGAGGTCAAGTGGACAAGACAACGTGAATGGTCAATTGCCAGGCTGTGGATATACGTTCTTCATATATACCTTTTTCTCTAAACACATCGAAACTTGATACAAAATCATTGTTCCCCAATAAAGGCAATGGATGAAAGACAAGATCGTTTGGACGGTGCACCACAAGGGTGATCTCACCACTGATGTAGGCCTACAAGCTAATTTTTAGGAGCCATACGATGGGGCGACTTTAATATGATTGTAATCACGAAAGTAGACGGTTTTATACTACATAAATGATAGTGGAAACTTCAGTAATCTCGATGCAACTTCGAGGATTAAGCTTTTTGAAAGATGTAGTTGCGTCTTTATCGTAAACCTCGTCATGATAAATCATGATTCTCCCGACATATCACTGCAGATATACATATTATATAAATGTGATATTTGTGTAAGTTGTGTTGGTAGACTTTCTTCGTTCGTGGATACACCTATATCGAAATACAATTTATTTTCGTCAAGTCCTGCTTAGCAGATTCAAATTTTTCAGATTTCCATTTATAAAACGGTGTCGTTCAAATCCAATCCTCTAGACATTTTCATTCGGTTTCTATTTTCACCCTCAATTTCACCCGCAATCTTCTTCGCTCCTAAATCCACCTTAACTTTCAACTATATTTTAATGATACACTTTATATATTATATCTATATCCTCCGAACGGGTTCGAATTCAAATACACTCTCTCATTCGCTAACCAAGTCGACGCCATAGCCGTTCCAACTCGTCTCGTCTGTTGCAGCTCGAACGACTGTCTCGTTGTATGACTTACTATTGGCGAGCGATGGGTTCGAGCGGTCCACATTGGTGACACACACTGTCTTATCATCCTTCTTACTTTGTGACGTCACGTTTCCCTAGAAGACGAGCTCGTTTCATTTCATCTTTTTCTTTGTCTTTCTCTTTTTTTCTTCCCAGTTTTTCAATTCTTTCTTTGAAGTAAGTGGCTACACGTACAGCCTTCAAGATTACAGTCCATCTCCCTCTCTCTCTCTATCACCCTATATCTCCTTCTCTCTCTCTCTCTCTCTCTGTCTCTCTCTCTCTTTCTCTCTCTCTCTCTCGATCACCCTCTTTCTCTTTCCCAATTTCTCTCTCTCTCTCTCTTTCTTTCTCTCTCGCTCGTCGTGTATATGCAATTTTATCTGCCTTTAAACTACTTCGTTTTGAACCATTTATTTTCTTTTAAAGGAGATGTAATATTTTAACGTTAACATGTTTTTTCAGTCACAGAATATTGCTAATTTATTATTGTGAATAAATAATTCTCTAAAAGATTAAGCGTGGTGATATTTTATCGGCTTGAAGCTTAGACTAGTTTTTTAACGACAAGGCGACAAGTTATACCGGAAGTAACGTCAGTGAAGCGAAGGCAGCGCTGTGAAGCGGCGTTTTCCAGTATTATAATAATTTACCTGAAGATAAAAGTGATTTACTGACATAAAACTTGGAGGAAGAATTATGATTTTGTTAACATGTGAATACGATAGAATCAGTATTATTTAGTAATGAAATTAAACTTTTCACAACATGAAACCTATATCGTATATTTAGATGAGCGTAGCGAAGATTTTCATCCCATACACCGAAAAATTTGGGCTTTGTTTCTTTTTTTTTTTTCGACTAATAAATAGGTCAAATGTAGGATAATTTTCAAAATAAAATTTTGACTCGGCTGACTATAGTAGGAGAGACTTCAAATTTTAGTTACTTTTAAACACCAATTTTGATTACATTCATAATTGTAATCACTTACTTGATCTATTTCATCTGTACAGCTCTCTGCTTACGATGATTATCGTTCGCGTAACGATTTCACCAACAGCTAGGTTATGTGGGGGTAAAATTAGCAGATAATAATGAAAGTAAATACCGTACTCTTATAAAAACCCATGTCACATGCTGGTCTCGATCCCACACCCAATGGCGACTTCAGTTTCTAAACCTGTGCTCATAGCTGACTGAGCTACGGAGGACGACGAAGCTATTTAATTAAATCTACTCTCTAAAAAAATCCTGGTTACTGATATTAGATTATTGCGACAGAGAAGAGCTAGATAGAGAGAAAGAGAGTGAGAGAATCATAAAAAACGAGTCATAATTCACTATCCCCTAATGAAACTGTGTCTCTGCTGAGCTAGCATTGCAGTAATGAAAAGCCATCCGCGTTGCAGGCGGTGTTGCAGGCTGCAGCAGTGCAGAGGTCCGGCGTCGTGTCCCGACTGAAGTACTAGCTACCATACTACGTTATTGTATATTATTATGCACAGTGAGAAGTTGCCGTATTGACCTGGATATAAATCTGACCTTTGAATATATGTCTTGTCGTTGATGGTGCGGATATCGTTGTCGTTGATTTGTTGCCGGATAAAATGAGATCACAACCTCCTTAAGTAATCCGCGCATGCTACAGATTCACTGTATCTCTCTTGTGTATACTCGTACTTTTGTCTTGGGAATTAGTTACAATAGAATGCCATTGACCAAGGTAACACCATAATGTCAACACAATAAAATTGCTTCAATGGTATTTAGTAAGTAGGATGAGCGTAACCGAAGACTTCCATTGCTTCAATGGTATTTAGTAAGTAGGATGAGCGTAACCGAAGACTTCCATTTTAGTTCAAATCGACTCGTATGGGTATATATTTTTGTGTGCGTCCACAGGTACTCGTTCTTTTGTCTTGGGAATTAGTTACAATAAAATGCCGGTGATCAAGGTAACACCATAATGTCAACACTATAGAATTGCTCCAATGGTATTTAGTAAGTAGGATGAGCGTAACCGAAGATTTCCATTTTAGTTCAAATCGACTCGTATGGGTTTATATTATTGTGTGCGTCTATAGGTATTAAGTTGGATCCGAAACACATGGAATTTTAGTGGGTATCACTCATCTTATAGATAAGAAGTCTGTAGTTTTGAGTGACACACAGTCAGGAAATATTTGAGAAATCGATTATTCACATTTTGGAAATAGTTCTATACTAAAAAAAGAAAAAAATATTGTAATTTTTTCATCCGAAAAGATTAATGTTGAAATCTTTAAAATACAGAAACGACATACACGTATGACAAGCTAAATTAAATTCAGTCCAATATTTTTCAGATAAATGATTCAACCGATTCTTTTTTCTCACTTTCACAAGCTTTTCAATCCTAGGTTGCCTGTTACAATATCAGAGTGTTTACATTTCTATTATATTGCACATAACAACGCATTCAGTGTAGTTGGTAGATACAGACAGCAATCTACATACACTTACACTGCAATCGAATGTATATGTAATTTTTATTTCTATTGAAAACATCCTTGAACTCTATTCCTAAACTGTAAAATCTTCATTTCCTGATGCACGCTGCTTAATACTAACTAGGCAAACGCAGAATGTGAGTTGTGTGATGAGCGAGATATCTATAGAGTAAAATCTAAAACTCTACATACCTTGTTCATTTAAAATGAACTTCATTCCATACCAAAAAATCTAGAAAGCCGTGAATTAACAATACAACATTTTTCTGATATTATTCCTATATATTCGATGAATAAAAAACATGTGTTTCATTATTTTCTTCGAAACGTCTGGTCCGAATTGCATACAAATTTTAAATTTTGTGTATTATCTCCGTGTTTACATTTGAGAAAAATTTGAATTATATTGGAGAGATTTTATTTTTCAATTTTTTATGCCCGGCCTAATCTCATGGGGTTCAAAGAAAATTCTAGATGATGTTTCTCAAAAATGGTCCAACCGATTTGATGTTTCTCAAAAATGGTCCAACCGATTTGACCCAAAAACTATATGGTTCTAAGTTGGATAAGTTTGCGTATAAAAAAAGTTTCATGTCGATCGGTCAGACTCTGCGACCTGTGCAGTGCCCACAAACAGAAAAAAAAACAAAAAAAATACAGAGAAACAGAGCTCCGTGAGAGTTGCATGGAAATCGCCGCTAACGCTCATCTAATGAATAACACGAAATACTTAATCTCTCCTACACTCACCCGACGCTAGATATATAACGCTCAAGTGTTCAATGGTAAAACGCTTTGTTCCCTGCGAGTGGAGCACAATTAAAATACATTGTGTGCAAGAAATGTGGAATCCTCTTACATCGGCTTAGATGTGGACCATCCAAGCAGCCGTGGTTCGAAGCCCGGGCGAGGCTAAGCTCCGACACAGCAGTGTTCCTGCCACGGCTAATAGGGCGGTGTACTGAGAGAGGGAGAGAGGGAGAGTGTGTGTGTGTGTGTGAGAGAGAGAGAGAGAGAGAGGTAGAGAGAGAGAAAGAGAGAAAGCCTAGATTTGTTGCGAAGATCTAGTGAAGTGAAGGACATAATAAGCGTTGCAATTAGATTTGAGAGAGCGTATTTTCGTCTTTCTCGGTCTGTAACATTCTGTAAATCCGAGTGTTTCCGATCTCGTGTGACGTCAGTTGGTGACCGGACAGTTTGGACACTTGTTGATTGTGACTATTGAAATGCTGGTTAATGAAGTGTTTGCTATTTGATCGGTTCGGCACATCAAGTACAAATTCTTGCCATTAATGGACACAATCTAGCTTCACAAGACTCGCTCAGATAATGAACATCCCCTTATCGAGATCGAGAGAACCCGTTCATTCAAATAACGTCAGGTTACGATCTTACGATTTTTTTATTCATCAACATTTTACCATCAAAACTAAAATGAATTAATCTCTATGTTTCACCAGTGAAAATTCAATATGTTTGTTGATTGATTGAGCATTGACCAAAAGACTTGATTCAAAGTGGAAAATAACAATATTTGTATGTATGGTTTACTCTCAATACCAATGCTGGATTGTCCGGATACATCACAAAAACGGTTTATACGTACTTATAATGGTATTTTTGGGAACTTGAAGACTTTAATCTGCGTTGGAAAGTAGTTCATTGTTGGAGGAGACGGTCGTGGCGTTATATTGTTCATTGTTTTCCCGAGGGGTTAACAACTCCTGAAATCCGGTGTACACTTGCCATGAAATCCCATTGAAATTCCCTTGAAATCCCTGAAATCACTTGAAATCCCCTTGAAATCCGTATATGAAATCTCTCGAAATCCCCTGAAATCTCTGGAAATCACCTGAAATCAGGTGTACACCAAATTTGCGAGTTGTAGACCCCTCGTGTTTTTCACTCTGATTAATTGAATTGGGGTGGTAAGATGGCCCCAGTATATAGCACCCCGTCCAAACGATCCTACTTTCAGTCATAGCCCCAACTGGGGAACAATGATTCGTATCAAGTTTCGATGAAAATATATATATTAAACCATGAATAAGACTTCTGTGGGTCTATGAGAAAGACTGTCTATTTTGTTTTTTATTTGTAATCTTTATTTAAAAAAAAAAAAAATGTAAAAATAGTTCCCACCTACACTATATAGATTATGGACTGAACCAGAATTAAGGTCAAACACAATATGTTTCAACTAATACTGTTATAATGAAGTATATTCATCATAAGTGTACATGAAGGTATGCACACTTGTATCCACGAAAGTAGGATGGTCCGAGCGACTGTTCTCCTTATTCCACACGATTAGCGCACGGGTGGTTCGCTCCTTCATCTCTCTTGGACACAAGTAATTACTGTGTAAATGTGAGCCGTGAAGTGGAATCATAGAAACCCCTTCAATGTTTCATTTGTTCTAACAATGCACACTGAATTTAATTTACATTCGAGATGAAAAGCGTTTCGTGGAAAGCAATAAAAACAGGATACCTCTGTGTTCTACAGAAACAGACGGTGTAGTTTAGAGGTAAGTTAATTGTTGAATAATAGTATATTTAATTGTTTAGTGTTTAAGGGTTGAATAACTGAATTTAATTCAGTAATATTATGAAATACATATTCGTACATGAACAATGCACTGTAGCCCTCCCCGTGACGCAGTTAACTGAAGCATTGCGTTAGATGCTGAAGTCACTTCGAGCTTAGTTTTTGTGAAAGTCCTTCCACCTAGACGATCCGCTGGTTCGTACCACAATATAATCTAGCTATTGGTGAGGTAATTAAGCATCATTAAAAAACGAAAACACACACTGATTGGTATAGACAATGAACGCAGAATATTCTAAACATAACTGGTGCACGAAGTCTTCGCAGTTGACTTTACCACTTGGATAAGTTCACTGATACGAGTGGTTAGCGTGCCGAACCTCATTCAGGGATCGGGGTTAGATCCCCGCTATGGTCGAACATCCTGACTGGACAAAGGTACCTAGTGGTTTCCCACAGTGATAGAATTGAACACTGGGATGTTGCATCAATTTATCGCCACGACCGTCTCCTCCATAGCTACCAACAGACTAAATAATACATTTGCTTGGAAACTATATATAGGAAAACGCATTCAAAGCAATTTAGCGAAACAGTTATATAAAATGTACACACCTTGGTTACCGTTCATCATTTTTTCATGCAACTTGCCAGTAGTGTAGGTATAAATAAATAAATAACTAGGAAAACGCCTCATATGCGTTGTGAGATGAGCTTAGAAGTATGGAAATGTAGAATTAAGAATATTTGGTCGGCTCAATGTACATATACAGGCCATGGATCACTTCAAAGGTTTAAAAACCGCGGCTGTCTGTTGGTATATGGACCTTGGTTTCCAAACAATTAAACCAGTGCCTTCTTCATATCCATCACAGATTTTAAACGTTTTAATTCATTGGTGACACTTGTTGCTCACATTTAATAGTTTCTTAATTGCTTTTCTTAATTGCTTTTATTGATGTGTAAAAAAGTACATTAAAAATGAGTTTTCTTCGTTGTTTCACATCCGATTGTTCCATAAGTCGCTTAAAATGTGTATGATAGTTCTTCCCACACTCAGTATAAATTTGAGAGCTTTTGAAAAAAATAAAATTCCAAGTATTTCTCCCCTGGCCTATTCTTATGGGGAATTTCCATACTTTCCGATTTTTTTCCGGAAAATCCGTTTGACCGATTTTTCTGAAAAACAATCCCAACCTATTCTGGTATAACACCAATTTGTAAAAAAAGTTTCGAGTTGATTGAAACTTTTTCCTGACCTGTATGCCGCGTACAAAATTACACACAAAAAAAAAAAAAAAAAAAAAAAAAAAAAAAAACAAACAAACATAAAAACCAAGCCCAAAATTTTTCGGTATATGGAATGAAAATCTTCGCTACGCTCATCTAAATATATATATATATATATATATATATATATAGAGAGAGAGAGAGAGAGAGAGAATCAAGCAATGATAATATCTGACAATGTAGAAAGTCCACATCGAAAAAAAAACGGCGAAAGCTGAAATGCTAAAAGTTAATGTGGAAGTCTTCGTCATCGCTCATCCAATTTGATGAAGAGTTCGTAAGTGTAAAGCTGATTTGATATTTTCGAGTCAATTTTATAGAAGTACCAAAATAAAAAACTCATATAAACATTTTAATACAATCGCGCACGTTTATAATACAATTCTATTGGAAAAAAAAATACTCACAAACTTATATCCAAGTTTATTTTCACATCCAACTTTCCATTCTTATATCGCTAAACTTTTTTTATTATTATTATTCTTTTTCCTATATTCTCTCAACTTTGTTTCCGCAAGCTCTGAAGCAAGCATCAGCTGTGATAGTGTCGCTTTTGTTGAATAATTAGAATTGATATCTCCGTTCCATATAATAATAAAGAAGACAAAGTTGAACTTTTACTCGGTGACAAATCTTCGAGCAGATTTTAAAATCCCGATATAATTATTATAAATTGATAGTAACAAAGAAGTGTCAATAGGAAGCCATGTGCGTGACAAGATCTATCATAACAGGCAATTTATTAAAAGGTTAAAAGTGTTATTATACGATCAATATTGTTTGTAACGCTTCAGTATACCGACATTTTTATTCGGATTTCTATTAAACCTGCATCCGGAGACAATGCTTCCGTAAAACGTTTTTTCTATAAATAATAAACCTTCGAGAAATTTAAAGAGAACGAGGATTTATTAATTGAATGAAAAAAGTAAGAAGATGAATAACTTTTCCAGGGATTAATAATACAATGATCCCGTCTCTATATGAAGTAGTGAGATTTGAGACTCTGAAATGAAGACCCAATACCGTCTGTGAGGTTCGAACCTACGCCTTATAACATAGGACATCCACAATGCACAGTAGATGTTCCAATTAATCGAGCAAAACACTGAAGCAGGAAATAAATGAGAACGTTTTTTTCAATGCTGCTCAATGACCTCACCAACAGCCAGGTTGTACGGGGATACGAATGAACGGGTGATAATGAAACGACGAAGTGATGATGGGTGAAAGGACGTTTACAAAACTCATGCCTCAAGTGGGACTCGAACCCACGCCCAACGGTGACTTCAGTTACTACCGCAAGCGATAGTCGACTCAGCCACGGGAGCGAACTATGTAAATTGTTGGAAATATAATACGAAAACGTATCATATCATACTTATCATAATTCCTTATTATAGAAAAACTCAAATTATATTTGATACTTTAATAAGGTATCACGTGACGACATTGCGTGTATTCGTGAATCGTAAGTCATTGTCATGATTACGAGTATATGCCAGTAATACAAAACAAGCTTGGGTCTCTCTCTATGCTCTCTCTCTCTCTCTCTCTCTCTCTCTCTCTCTATATATATATATATATATATATATATATATATATATATATATATATATATATATATATATATATATATATATACATCTGAGTTGTCGTTCGATATGAAATTTGCAAAATACATCGAATCTTCACTATGAAATAAGATCGAAATATATCGAAAAATGTATGTTCCAATTGATATTGAATCGGTTCGAAAAAAGTGCGGCATTGAAAGGTTTTGACCATGTAAATACGGTTAATATTTTTTGGAAAATAAAATATCATCCATTTCAGGACTGTTGTTATACCGTAGTTGGTTATTTTATATTTTACAATGTTTCATATCAGTATTCATCATTGAACCGACATCGAATTTATCGAATATCGAATTTTCCAATTCGAATCCAATCGAAGTAACAGAGATAATCGATGGAAGTTATCGACATCAAATGACAACCCAGATCTATTTTGTGTGACTCACGCCAATGAGGTAGAATGGTTGAATAGCACTTGGTTCACTTGGTTGTTATATTGCCCTATAGCGCTCGTTGTGTATTCATGGTTTGTCAGAGAACTATGCGCTGGAATTAGGCCAATCGGCTGCCTCTATTCCAGTCAGTATCCATACAGCTCACTTCCCGTGTTATTCCAGTGTAAACGAGATCACTTAGATTATAAATTTTAAATGGCAAAAAACTACTTCCTTCTTTTTAATTAGATTTCTAGATAGTTCCTGCAGTAGCTTCAATCTAACCAGGTTTATGTGGCATTAAGCTCATTTGGTTTAAAGTCTTTATTCTCTAGTGAATTCTGTATAATACACTTGATGTGCTTTTGTGCTATGGTAAAGTGGAAGAGGAATAGATTATAGAGAAAAAAAAAATACGTTGCATAAATAAACTTTCAGTTAGGAATATCCTTAATCCGTATTCATGGAATTAAATTAATTTTCGAAATAAGGTTATTCTAAAAATAATATTTCAATAGCATGTTTTCAGGTTTATATCAGTATTCTAAGGATCATATATATATATAGACTTTGGATGGGATTTTATATTGTTGTAATGCATATTTCAATTAGTTTACGAATTTTAATTGTAAACATTGCAATCATTCTTGTGGAATTGCCACGTGCCACGAGGATTTTGAATCATTTTGCCAGTATACAGGGAAAACGGGACAAAATATTCTGATTTTTTGGTTCAATATCAAATACCTTCAATGGTTTTGCATGAGTTGACTCAAAATCTAGTTATTAGTCAGAAGTTGATTTTCACATTTTTTGGTGGATTTCATTTTCTCATAACATCAATTGTCAAATTGAAATTCTTCATCAAGTATAAACAATCCAATTTTGAACCTTACCAGTTGCATTTATGAGATTTCAAATAATGCTCAAAATCCATATGAAGCCTCATTCCAATTCTTCCCACTCTCTTCATCCCATTATTCTCACACTCCTAATTAACTATTTTCCTTTGATTCTAATTGTGGTACGGTGTTGACTTCAGAGATCGATGTGCCGAACAATTAACTCGGCATTAAATGCAAAGACTGATGTTCTCACTCGACTTAACACAACACACCTGTACGCTCCCCCCTCCCCCTTCCCCTCCCCAGCATCCTCACAACCGTCGAGTACCTACGAGACATAAGCAAGTCCAATGAGTGCCCCACTCTAACAATAACAAACATTTGCTCAACGTGTACTGCGTGAGGTATAACCACAGAGGTTTCAGAGATTCAGAGACAGTCTCAGCCAAAAGCTGGTTCACTTCTCATCATGATGAATCCGATGAAATTCAAGTTGTATTGTATCTTCATTTTTAACTGATTATTGTTGAAGAAGTGAGAACTTGTTTTGAGCATGTATTGATTCTCTGTAGCAGCATGATTAGCCAAGTTCCAATTTCCACTATTTTCAATAATCATACATTCTCGTGATAATTTTGAGATATCAATTAAATAATTTATCATGAATTTATGATTGGAACACCATTTTTCATTTTGAATTCGAATTCGATTCATTATCTTGAAGTGTAAAAAATGGTACCTCCACCATGGCCCTTCCACCAATAATTGTAAACTAAAGAAAACAAGCAAAAGCTATGAGATTCAGACGTTTGAATTATTCATCAATGAGTAGATTTTGAATTGGTTGTATTTTTTTTTCATAATTTGTAATAATATTCAAGTTTTGGTTTTTTTTTGTGGATGAGCTTTGCCAGACGAAGTTGAAACACTTGTTTAGATGTTCTCCGTTTTCAAGTTTTCCAATATCTTAATTTCATTAACGTTTAGAAAGTTCTCATCTCGGACGAAGCATTTTTGAAAATGAAATATAACACAGATATACCATGCAACTGAGCACAACGAAACTAAGGGTAATACTTCTCTGTTATCAAATGAATAAATAATACTCGCCGATTTCTAGCATTTTCATTATTGTATTGTATTTATTTTTTATTGGGGTGGTGATATCGCCCTTGTGGGGCCCAGTTCAAGCAATTCTGAACTTCCATCCTCTGCCTTTATTAATGGCTTCGTGAGAAGTTTTGGAAGTTGTTGGAAAAAAATGAAAAATTATTGTGATTAACAATAATTTCGAAAGCATAATTTTAGTCCCCAGTCTTCAATCATTCAGTGCATTTCTATAGTATAATCACGTTTTTATATTTCCATATAGAATTTTAAACCTTGCCGATTAATATTTTATTTCAATGAATATGCTCTATTTCACCTTCCCACTATATATTTATGCTAATATCGTAAGAATTTGTTTATTCCACTTCAATATCTATTGTATAACCACTATACCCATTTTTTTTTATCTTTGTTTCTATATAATAATTCATCATGTGATTAATCTGTCTTGACATTGCTTTATTATCCTAGTATAATTCATGTATTATTTAGTATTATTCCATATGTATGTAATTATAATTGGCAGCAGAATTTATTCATACGAATAAAAGTTGCTTTCCGCTCATGCCTCTACATTATTAGCCGTTACATGAAAATACTTCATTTCCACGACTACAATCCGTCAACTTTATTGCACAGAGGTTTTCACTTTAATAACTCTCCAGGCATAACAACTTTACACACTCATTCTGTAAATATAATAAAACAAACGAATTAATGCTGCCAACCTGAATACATACATCAAAACAAGTTAATTCAAATGTAACGACCACAGCTTAGAAACATTCCCAGAACAAAATGTTTCTCAAATCTTCATTTTCACATTGAAAGTTAATATAATCTAGTTAAAGCCTGTAATATTTTTTTTCCTTTCCATTAATTTCCACGATTTTCGAAATGGTCTATTACTTCCGGTATTGTGATTCCACCAATACGCCCTAATGACCAAGCCTCGAGTGCTGCTATAGCCAAGTGCGATAAGGCAATTAGAGGACTGTTTTGTTAACACAACACTGGACAATTATTACCCGCGAGGAACAAACTCTGGTTTTGATAACCATGGGATATTGAGAGCAAATAATGAGCATTTTGAGATATAATTTATTGTACAGTATAATTAATTATAGCCAATAAAAGTGGTGGATTGGTGGATAAAAGTGGTGGACTGCCATCATTCCCATTATTATTATAATTATTATCATTGTTATTATTATTATTATAATCACACTCACATTATTATTAACTCTACGGTATTGTTTATTCACATATTATATTTTATTTTTTTAAGCTTGGTTAAATGGAAGAGCAGAAGTTATAGTAATTGAGTAATTGATCAATGTAAACCTGAATTTCGCCATTTTTTGTGTTATGTACAAAAATAAAGACAATTGAATTGAATTGAATTGAATTCGAGCGATAATAAAGCATCAAAGGTTGATGGTCGGCACTGGTAGGTCAGTGCTAACACGCTCGCTCCATGTGTCTAACTCAACAAAAGGTTTTTCGCAGTTTCCCCATTCTGATGCCGGGATGATTCCTACATTTAAGGCCACGACCGTTATCCTTTCCACAGCCCTTACCATTACCTAAAACACCTTCGTCTCATCATCCCATTATCTCATTGTTCATTCATTCGTTGCCAATAGATCTTATCATCTCGTTAATCATCACAGTGCTTCGTTAAACCAAATATAAATGAATAAAGGTGATGATTGATATTCATGTTGAGTTAAATTCTCAGTTGGGTTGTAGTGATCTAAATTCTGAAGGTTTCGTGGAAACACAATACCGAAAACAATATATAATATATGGATAGTAAACCAAGGCACCAGGAAACCAATAATATGGATATCTGAGGAGGGATGTTCACTGCTTCGTTCTTTTTCATGCGAATGAATCAAAGTGGCCATGGTACATATTCCTGTCGAGTGAATTCGATATCGAATCGATATTGACAATAAAGATCACAATATTCAAAAGGGCTCATCCGACTAAAGAAATTTTTTGAAATAATGTGCACGATTTTTGTGTTCAAATTCCGTGAGAACCTGAATTCATTTGAACGAAACATTTCTCCCATTTTCTTCCTTATGGATTATTCTTCTGTAGAGTTTTAAAATTTGTAGGTTTTTCACTTAGAAGTAGTCCAACCGACTGCGCCTGAGACCTGTACAGTAGATTACCAAAAACCTCTAATGAATACTCTGAGGAATCTGGTTATTGTGCCTCTATCTTCAAAAAAATCGAATGATTTTATTGAGGTCGTATGTATTTTGCAAATATGCTATTGTTGTTCCATAAATGGTCCTTTTCTCCTCATCTATTTTTTTTGCCTGATCGACGTCAGATTTGAACTCACTGTCGGATCGAGTACATAGCTTTGACTTGTCTTCTTGTCGATTGCAATTACATCAAATCTACGGTTGCTGTCATTCTCGCATATACAGTGAACTTTCTCCCATACTTCAAGACCAGTCGTCCTTAGAGTGAGAAATAAAAGGTTCATTCAATAAAAATGTCATATTAGTGGGAATTCCTATACATAAAATAATGTGAACGATATATACATATACAAATATTTATAATTATATGTATATATATTTACGAGATATTCAAAATTGTTACAGTGTTGTGCACCAGAAGAACTTCCATATCCAGGTGTAAGTAAAAGTATAAGAGTTTGAATTTTCTGTTGCAGGAAAACTAAATTTCCATTCATTTACTTTCTTTTTTTACCCAGTCCATAATAAAGCAATTACCGTGAACTATGAACCGGAAAATTCCCGCCCGTTTCGTGTTGGTTTGACAAAATTAACACACTTATATTTTTTTAAGTATAGCTTTTTGTTACTATTATGCGTATAACGTATGATATCAGTTACAGACTCTACTGTGATATGCAAAGTAGTAGGCAGATTTAGTATACTTTATAATAATTTACGATACTAATAGCATACTATCTTTATACATCAGTATTAACTGTATTAAGGCCCGGTTTCACTGATTAACTTGTTATCAGCCGGCTTGGTTACTTATGTTATTTTCGTATCTTCAACTAATAGTTAGTGGATTAGTACGTTACTGAGATTCGTAAAACTGGCTCTAATCAGTAATAATCAATATTGGTGAGTCAGTAAATTAGGAAAATAAATATTGTAATTATTCATTAAAATCTAATTTCAGCGTTGTGCCAGCCTTTAATACATATTTATTCAACGACATATCAGAATGTCGCTATCTTCGATCACACAAAGATAAAAAAAGTTGTCCAAATATCTCGTAATTGACTCTTTCCTGCCTTATCTGAACCACTAACGGCGTCGAGTTTCTCTTGCTGAATCATTACGCGCATGCGCGGTGAACGTGAGCCACTGAACTTTATGATCCGCAAATAACGGAAATTCAGACTCTAATGATCACAGATGAGGTCATTGAACTCGAAACGTTCACCAAGCCGGGTTTCTTCTCAAGGAACTCGTTCAAAATGTGTCCACATGAAAGATGTTGACAGTAATGTACAACTTCAAAGGTAATTAGTTTGCATTACGCGTGAACAACGCTTGCATGAGCAATGATTCTACGATACAAGGTGTATATACAGACCGTTTTATCAAGACGTATCCAGTCTATATAAGGCAAAAAGTTCCTACCAGGGTGTTTATTTTGTTAACATATATTGTGAACGATTATTATGGATCAACTATATTTCAGAAGGTACTTCTGTGCACGCTGTGAAGTAGTTTCACAACAATACGTTTATCCGGAAAGTCACTATACGATTGTTTGAAATATTAAAATCAACACGAGTTGAGATGTTTGTCAGCTTGGATTGGTTGTATTAAGAAAGACAATATCTTATACCGAATGTCTCGCCTCTGGTGAGTGTAAGTAGTCCGTACACGATGGTATACGCGGAAGGATACATTATGTCTTCCTCGTGAGGTGGGAAGGGTACGAGAGACAGTCTGTATGTGAGAGAGGTCTAGGGAAGTGGACCTTGACCCGCAACATGTATCGCCATATTACTTAATAAACCATTCTCACACACTTTAAGAATATGTCCAACATATTATAAGCCTACTCATAATACCCTCCCAGTATCCCAAAGTTCACCCGAATGTTACAAGCTTACCTTATTCAACTTATAGCCACTTCAAACACTGCATATAATCATGTAACGGAGCTCACCTGTAACAAAAGAAACCACTTCATTAGTTACATATCATGTTTATTCAATTATTTGGCATTTATTTTGACAGATGTAGGCTTTCATGTGTCAATACATATTGATATATTGTTCGCAAGGAAAAACAATAATAGACCGGCGAAATGTATCAAACAGTATTCAGTTTTTTCGTTAATGTTTTCAAGATCAAAGCTATAAAAATAATTATGCTATAATTGTGCATATTTTCCCCATATATTGCCGAACATTAAATTATAATTCACCCATTTTCGACATTAAATTATAATTATAACACATTCCTAACTTCATCGAACTAAATTACTTTTATATTAAATGATTAACTTATAATATCGCTTCATAATGAATGAATACCTTGCTAATGAAGAAGCATCTAAACTTCAATCCACGAGGCTTGAGTTTCAAACTACCAACACAACCTGATGAACCATGCTTCAGCATCAAAACTTAACACCAAAGATGAATGTTTCTGACGTTTAGATAGAATAGCTTCGTGGGTGTTTTGTGTATCCTTCATTAATGAAACCATAGTATACAATTCACACTGGTTCCAAGTGTAAATTTAACACGAGCATTACTATAACTTGCACATTATCTGGGTGTGAATAATGTACGTACGTATAAGACGCTGTTGTTCAATTAAAACAAGTTTCTGGTAGTAATTCGTGAACTCAAGACTTATAACGGGTTATAGAAACTTTTAAGACAGGATAAGAGGAGCGTGATACGTTATTTAAAGTAATTTAACTTTTCCAAGATTGTCTCAACACTTAGATAAGCTATAGCTGTATTCAAGAAATAAAAAGGTTGTGTTGTGTACTAACATGGTAAACAGGATAACTATTTTATTGTTTAAGAAATGCTATTTTCATAATATAATGATTTTCCAGGATGAGAAACGCAAATGAATCCGCCAAGCGTACTCGAATTCTTGAAGTTGCAGCGTATACTCTAATTACTGTAGTTTTCACAATTATAAAGTTGGTATACAACTTTCTTCTTTCGTGAATACAAGTATATATTTATATGCAGTATACGTGAAACTGCCGAAGAGTGGAAAGTACGCATTTAAATTATGTATCAAGTTTTCTACGTTCTTGTTAAAGAACTGAAAGTGTATGCGAATAGAAAAGAATTTGTTGGAAAATATTCATGAATTCATAACTAAATTATTTGAACTGGGAATATATTTACTATTGTGCAAATTTGAGGTTCAAGTTCGCCCTTTTAAGGAACAGAGTGCGATACCATCAAGGACGTTGTGTCACTATGTGTCAAGCTATATATATATATACACACTCCTCTATACAAATTAAGCTAGACAATGAATTATAACAGTCGAACAATTAATTTGTAACAGTAAAAGTCTGGTAATATATTACATTTTTACCCACTCGACTATTGTTAATTCTAATCACTAAAAACCTTGATTTATTTAACCGTATCAGCTCGGTACAAATCAGTTCACTAAATCACTGCGTTTAATTCAGCGCACAAATCGTTTATCTATCGACTCGCAATGTGATCCATATCGATACATCGTAAGCTCGTAATACGATATATATCGAATAAATCGAGTATCGACAAAGCCATTGTTAATTGGAAGTAGTAACAGCAGTAGTAGCATTGAGTGAGTACGATATTGTGTACTCTCTAGCGAAGGATTTCGTCGAAGGAAGATAACTCAGCTTAGATGTGAAATTGAATGGAATTATGTGGTCGACAGAAGAAAAAGTATGGGAACATTCTTTGTAATGTGATATAATGTTGATCATAAAGAGGAAAGTATAAACAAGTTTAGAGAACTGAATAAAGATTATTTGAACACTATAGTCAAATATGGTCTTTCAAGAGTGTGCTTTCTTTAAATATCTAGATTTCATACAAATTTACACCCCTCAAAAGCATTCTCTTTGATGGAAATATATATTGTTATAACGAGAGATTTTAATGAGTTTCTGAAAATATAGAAATTCAAGTCTCTCCAATAATTATAAAATGGTACTAATGCATAAAAACTCATCCACTAAGATCGAGTGAAAACGCGACATTTGTGACATGTTATTTTATCTCATTTACGATGGCCTGCTAATATTCGAAAAGGAATAATAATTTCTCAATTTGAATAAGTCATAAATACTTTCTTTTTGGATGAACCGTTCGATAAACGATAATTATTTTCCACTTATTCTACTATGTTTGCCTTATTTGTAGCAATTGTCAAAGCGTATTGTAAACATTGACGGCAAACACGAATATTTTCCATGATAGATGACTATTATGCTTCATCGACTTTAATCCTCGAACAAAAATGTTATTTATAAGCAGTGAATAACAGAAATTATTCGTGGATACTCTTTTTCGTATTGAGCATTCAGTTATTTCTATCTATGAACCTTCTATATATTCAAATAATATAACATGGCAGATCATATCAGATTTTGTATTTTTCAAATTAAATGAGATATAGGCCTATTGTACAATTTTTAACGTTACTTTTTTATATTCGAATTGTTGTTTGTTCTCTTGAATAATCCGCCAAAGCTAGCTTAATTTAGGGCTATTGGAATCAAATTGTGTATACCCTCAAAACAGAAAATACAATTGTATTGAGAGCTGTCAATAGCATGCCATGAAAATCATGGCATGCATATCAATATGAAAATACAAAAGTTCACATTCATCAAACATAGAAAGACACATATAATGAAGAAACAAGAGAGCCAATGAAACTAGATCCATTTATGTGTTACTAGTCGGAATTAGTGTAGTTATATGAAAGAATGGAGAATTGAAGGAAAATTAAAGGAATACTATCCGTCTGTTCGCACATTGTCTTCGTAGATATGAGTTTTTTCATTTAATAATGACAGAACATTTAGCGCTTCTCTGAGTCAACAGTCAGATCAGAGAAATAATTCATCAGCTTTGGATAAAATATTCAGATCCAGTTTGAACTCTTTCTTATTACGTTCGATTCTACATCGACACGAATCATTCATTATCTCATTCCTAAAAGACTCGATTCCGCATATACCTCTTTCCATCTAAGGTTTCACGAATATCGTCAGTTCCATGATCTTGTCACTCTAATACAAAGTTCTGAACGTTATGTTTTACTGTGTGGGATGCCAAATGATATTTTATAAATTGAACAAACCTATAATCATACAATTGTTTGAGTTATATTCTGATTCCATATTTGCTCATACTTTATACCCAATAACTCTTGCATTACAAACATCACCGTTCTTCAAAATTTACACATTCGATCATTTGAAAAGAAAGTAATTGGGCATACTATTGATAGTATAGGGATTGAAAATAATTGACTTTCCTGCTGGATAAACTGATATTTATAACAGCAATAATGACCTATTTACATGAGTCAAAGTAATTGGTGGAGGTGCCAAGTTCCAGTTCAGTACGTGAAAGTAGAACTATTGGCATGAATAACTTTTCTCTCTCAATTATTCACTCAATTGTGACACATCATAACCCAAATATGAAGACAGTTTGAACCCATTATTATTAATTACCTGCGAGAAAATATTTTCTGTCTTTGCACACGAATTAAATTCTGCAGCGTGCTATTTTATTAACCGTCTGGATAACTCGGCCCAGAGATAGAATTAATATCTCGTTCTGCTTAAGGGAGTTGGAGTAATCCCCAGATCATTATAAGGAGGAGAAATGAAATGATAAAAATACAGAATCAGCGTTTTCGTCAGTGAAACGGAAACCGAGGAATTGGCTTAGAAGAGAAATCCATCGAATTAATCTCGCAGTCGATTTCATTTATTTCTTTCGAAAGGAATATTTACATTTCATTTGTAGCACTGTCGACATTTATTGATTTTGAATGATTATTTTTTGACACTGTTTGAACAAATACTATGAAGTTTTATTAGATCTACAGAGGGATACGAAAAAAAGTTGTATCACAGAAATATCAGTTACAATCTCATTTATTCATTACGGAGAGAAAGAATCCTAATATACCAACTAAACATAATTTGATTAGTATATTCTACGATTAGATTGAAACTAAATCATACTTATTTTCTCGGTCATTGAAAAGAGTGTGATGTTCTTTGTCCTCCACTTATATAAATATGATTGGTAGGATTTTAGTTCAATAATTTGATAACATTATTCACACTGAATATATTTTGTGAAGTATATTCAAATTAGATTATGCAGCTGTTGCTCGTTCACAGAAACACATTTTTGGAATAACCATCAACTATTTATATATATATATATATATATATATATATATATATATATATATATATATATATATATATATATATATGTATATATATTTATACCGGTATGTATATATATATATATATATATATATATATATATATATATATATATATATATATATATATATATATATATGAGTACATGGCTCTCGTCAGGTTTATATATATATATTTATATATATATATATATTCACGATACGAATGACCAAACCAAACTGGATAGACCCACAGTGAAAATATATTCAATTCTATCTAACTCTTGATTTGTTTATATATTTATATAAAACGACACAAAAAAAGATTATACGAAATTGTTCCGCGTGGAATGCATTGGATCAGTTCAATTTAATCTAACTAATAGTATGAACTCGTGACACTGACGTTACCCCTCCCCCCCTCCACACCTACCCTTCCCCCTTGCAGTCCAATGAGTCGTAATTACCTCGCGTGACACCAGGGCCGGTTGTCATACGCTATAACAGGGCCGGTTCTGACAGACGACTCAAAGCTAACAAGAACTTGTGACGTAACAAACACGGCACTAGACTAGAAAAATATGGTCTTTTTCTCTCATCTGTGACACTGTTTATTATGAAGAAAGGTTCATATGATAGAGTTTATAACAAATGATAATTGACTAGACGCACATAGGGAGAGGTATAAGAAAAGACTGTCAAGTCACTCCTATCTGTAGAAAAATAGGAATATATTCTCAGAAAATTGTACAAAACAATTGTGAGTCAAGTGGTATTCACTCACTTGTTAATTTCAAGCGTTTGACTTTTTGAGAGGAACTCTAAGAAATGTCAAATTCACAGCCATCGTAATTACGATGAAGTTGGGAGAAATATTTCGGAATTACGATTTTCAGAATGGAAGTGGAGAGTACTTCAAAAATATTATACACTTAAAAAAAAAAATTCAACAAAAAACAGGGAAAACTTGAGATTCCGAATGTTCTCACATTTGGAAATGACGAATTTGTCATATTCAATATACATATACATGTATATATGTATATATATAAATATATAGTATTGGAATAAAAGTTATTTCCGTGGCTGATATTCAACTAAAATCTTATCCAGGTGCAGTAGTATACATGTGTAGGCTCATTCCGCCTATATCTCACGGTATTCTTACGTGGTATAGGCTCACGTGTAAATAATTTTGTTACTCATGCATAAATTGAAATCCGGGAGAGTAATTCAACACACATAATTTTTGGTAAATTTGATACGGAATCTGAATGCGAGGCTCACTAAAAAACAGTTCGAATTAATTGTTTTGACGTTTTGCATTATGATCCAGTCCAAGTAGTTTGTCGCTCCTTTGTTAACAGTTCGTATTGCAAAGAATTGCAAAGACAGCAATTCTGCTGCTAACTTCAAATCAAACGTCTGCAACTTTTTGAAGAACGACATTTTTCATGATATAAGAAGTTATCGGAACTGTTTTTGAAATTTTAACCCGTTAATAACTGTATTTTAATCTGAAAATTTTCACTCTCTCATAGGTAAGGTTAGGTGATAGAACGGTCGGCTGATCGAGCCTCGCCCTTTGTGACTGCAATAACATTGTTTTACACGATTGATGAAGACTTTCTACATTCTACATTCTACGTTCCATATCCCTTATGTATCGTTTTCTGATATTGATATAGATTTTCATTTTCTATTATTATGCTTTTTCTCTTGTGTTACTCAATGCACTATGTGATTTCGCTCCACAGGTTGGTGATTTGAGTAAGTGTGCTACGACAGTTTTGATATGTTGAATTTATATAAGTTAAAAACAATAGAAATATCATGGAAATTACTCACATTTCACTCACATTTCTCACAAAACAAATGCCGATCTTGATTTCTTCTCATTCAAATCATCGTGAAATCATATTACAAATTAAATTAAATTCTTTGAACATTCAAAGCGTTCCATTTACCAATGGAATTATTGCCAACAAGACACAAGTGTTTTTTTTAATCCAAACGTATCACCAATATTAATTCAATAACCAATGGGTTTCCATCTCCTATCTAAACTGACCAATCAGAACCAAGTTCCATGTTCAAATCTGAAGTTATTCATCTTGTCACAAACGAATATTCACTAAATGTTCGAGACCTCCGTGAAAGCCTATCACGAGACGGCTATTCGGCATGATTTATTGGATACGGATAAGAAGCAAATGGGCTACAAGTAGGCTTAATCCCGTTCATTATCACATCTAGGTGAGGGTTCCCGCCCACTTCACCCTCCCCACCCCTGAACTATAGCACTAATTGCATTAGACCAGCTTCTTCCCCCCCCCCTTCCTAACATTCGCCTTCTTGCTTTATTGTGCGCGTGTAGAGGGAGGAAATAGCACATTCACTTTTACTAGCACCTTTTGCTAGCTTGCTTGGTACACGGATACACGGATACATGCGAATACGTTCCGTGTACTTGAAAGTCGAGACGTGAAGAAGTTGCATGCCATGAGATACAATCCTGTTTAAATACGCTGCAACTGGTGAAGTAGGAGGACAAACAGACAATGCACTTGTGTCTTTGTCGGCAATAATTTCATTGTTAAATGAAACACGCTTTGAATGTTCGAAGAATCAGAGAGTGGAACGAGCAGCCGCCATAAAATTGAAAAAATCTTGAAAAAACAGAAAATTTTACTTTGTATTCCCAAGTTGTGAATAAATATAACTACTACTATCAAATTTACAATTTATTTCTTATATAACATTCTAAAGATTCTTCAAGCTTCCATCACCGAACGATGTAAACATTATTTTATGCGACCAGGAACTAGTTTCACAAATTCTCTGTGGATCAAAGATTATACGGTCTAGAATCCTCTGTTATTCATTTGTCACTTGAAATATGTATATTTTCATGGAATTCTCAAGTTTCCCTGCAATATTCGTTTCAACCCCATTTCCAGTTCTTCCTCATAACCTACAACCATTTACATGTTCCGAAAATCATTTCTATAAATATACTCGATCACCTTCCGCTTCACAACAGTAAATATTTCCGGAAAATCAATCTCTATTTTCGCTAAATAATAAAACCAACATTTTAAAGGCGTCAGATCGATAACAGAGGCCGGTCTCTGTGTTTTTCCACATCGAGCTTGCAACGGCATTTCTCCAGCTAGTGGACTGTATGTAGCTGCTGGGTGATAGTGTATTAAGGGAGGGGTGAAGGGAAGTGGGAGGAAGTGGAGGGTAGTTACGACAGTCACTTCAAGAGGGGCTGCGAGTAGTGACTGCAAGGGGGCCGTGTACGAGCATGCTGGAATATATGAGGCTATTCGCACAACTGGCTTTCCTGTGCGCACACTAGCTTTTAGCATTGCACTACACACTCCTCTCTCTCACCTCTCTTTCCCTCTCGCTCTCTATCTATTAGCAATCTCTCTCTATCTCTCTGTCTCTCTAGAAAAAGTCGAGACTACACTCTAAAGTGCAGAGATAGAGCTTCACGGCTAGTTGGTTGGTGGACTGTTTTCTTTTTCTGGCTGAAAAATCCCCACGGTCGTGATAACTGTAATGAGAGGGCTGTATTACTAGGTGGGCGGTGTTCATTACACACAAAAACTTGGTGAATAAAACACGCCAGTATTTTATTAATTTAATTAAACAGGACAAAACAACAAAACAATCTCAACCAAACCACCACCATCAAACCAACCCCATCAATTAATTGGGTTTATCCGGATTTATTGATAAGTTTGTTAAAATCACAGCCTTCTTTATTGGATAAGACAGTATCTTCTTATTGGATATTATTATTATTTTCTTATTTTCTTATTGGAAAAGAATGATCTAAATAAAGAAGGCTGTGGTTCGGATCTGATGATACGTTAATTGAAGTGATGAGGTAGACCACAGAATAAACATACATATTCATATTCATTTCATAAGACATTACAATTTGATGTGTTGAATACATCTCAACTTCAATATATTAAAATTCTATACATGAATGTCTATAGAATAAAAATTGAGAAAATAAGTATATGTAATCATGTTTATTTATATTACGATTTCTTTTTACATATATTGACACTTATGTGCCTTGTTGGAAAGTTGGACCTCGATTTCCAGGATGTTGATAAGGTATTCTCAATTCGCTTCCGTAACACTTACACTCACACGTATATGCGAGTATGACGGTGTGATCATGGATTCATACTGTAAGTCCATGGTGTCATATACCTTCATCTAAGCATGGACTTATAATGTTAGGTATAAGTCTATGATCTATAAGTAAAGACCATACTCAAGATGATTGCCAATCGCCATTTAATGGTGATCAAACATTATGTTATCAAATTAAAAAATGAGAAAAAAGTATTACACGGTACATGGATAAATGGAACGTTTTTGAGATATAATGGAATATGTGTTAAAGCGACGGACGAGTATGGCGTTCGAGAACGGTAATGCAATGAAAATGAAGTTCGGTAAAAAAAAAGTTTTCCAAAAATTGCCCTCCCAGTGAATAAAAGTGCCGAGAACTTCCGTTTGAAAACTTGTTGGTATTACTAAATTACGTGGTTTATCACACTTTTCTAGCTCGATCTGAAAGTTGGGCAATTAATCAAATGACAGTGCTGATATAATTAATCACATTTGAAGTATTCAAAGCGGAAATTCATGCTTTATATTTATATATGAAAGTATTAACTAATAATTTCTCTTTCAAATTGAATTATATAAGTTTTACGTCAGATAAAGTGAAATGAAATGACTTTCAAATTCAATACCAGAATATAGAAATAAAGTGCTTTGGCTAGCTGAATATATATATTTGTATGATATTACTATTAATTTCCTGTACTTAAATCTTGATATGATGAAAACATGAAAACTCGGAGACATTGGAAGGATATAATTCTCATTTTGATATTAAAATTGAGTCACGTCAAAATTTGAAGCTTGAAATATAAACGGAGTTAGAATTATTTTTCACAAAAACACACTCAGAACACTTTCAAGAACTACATCTTGTGTTGTATATTTAGCAGATTATTCCAGTAAATTACACGTAGTTTTCATTTGTACCTTTTATGATTTTTCTTTCTTTTAGGTTTCGAACTACTTTAAAATCTTATGAAATCGTTCGAGATTATTTATGGAGGAAAGACGACGAAGAATAACCGAAGAAAATGATATGACGTACCGGTACAAATATATTCAATTGAAATATTTCCACCCTGCACAAATGACGGATTTTTTTAATAATCCCTGAAATATATAAATGCCATTTGAACACTGTTTGAAAATCTTATATCTCAATTGATCATATTTCCCTCTGAGGTGGTTAGACCGCACTTGTGGTGTCTCTTCAGAACGATCCTCCTTTTCATTCTAATAGTCACAATCACTCCGTTCCTAATTTGACATGTTTGATGATGAGAACAAACGGGAACAAATGAAAAATATATAATATAATGTATCAAACTCTATATTATAATAGTTCGTGCTATATGATTCGTCAGTGAAGATTTGATCTAGTCGAGAGGCAGCTCGACGTTAGCGAAGTCCCGCGCGAAGCCAGCTACTTACATATCATGATTTTGAAAATTGGAGATTGGTATGAGATTATTATTCAATCAAATATTATTAATTTTCGAGAAACTGGGAATTCTCATTTCGATGTTATCATTGTTCCCACTTTTATATCCATCATTCATTCGTTTGACAAGAAACAAAATATATGATATTTTCTCAATTATAGGCCTTATATACACACCAATGCTCATCTCACAACGGCTTGAGACTGTTTCAAAATGTTTCAAACATCATAGTTTCTGAATCTGTGTACTATGTACTAGAACTATAGGAATACTTATCTGCCAAATATATTGAACAAATTCAAATCGCTTCATTATCTCCATATTAAAATGTATGTATTTATATATATATATATATATATATATATATATATATATATATATATATATATATATATATATATATATATATATATATATATATATATATATATATATATATGGACCTATATAATTATCATATATATATACCCAATTATCTTCCTACATTCTTTCCAACGGATGAAACAGAGTTTTTCTTCTATTTATAAATGATTTCATCCGAGAAAGAAAGTACAATCTAAGAATTAAACTCTTCTCGAACGTTAATCCGAGAAGAAAGCTGTTAACTGAACGCAGAGGGTGTTTCTAATTGGTCTCCTTGTTACCAACGCACCAGCATTAAATAATCGCTGCAGCGATATTTCTTCACAGCCCCGAAACCTGGCGAAACTAATAAAACCTGGGAGAATATAATTTTTATCGTCACGCAGTTATTAAGGACGATGTTAAACACCTACTGCAGGCTAACAAATCCTTTTAATTAACAATTAAAATACTACAATTCCCATGGCAACGTGGGGTGGGATGGGGAGGAGTGGTATAGCAGCGGGACTGCTGAGCAAGCGGTGGCGATAAAGCCACACTTAGGTCTCAGCTTGGGGCGTGTCAAGGGGGGTGGCGGTGGGGGTGGGTTGGGTTGGGTTGGGGGTGGAAGAAATGTATCGACTCGCATGTTATTTTGTTCATCATGTGTTATTTAATACTTGGTCAAAGAGAAGAGATACTATTTGGCAAGTACTATTGAAGGCAATATATCTTCACATAAGCGTGTCGTTGTTGTTGTTATTGTTGTTGCGCGTAGCTTGATAATACGTCGAACGATTGAACCTTACTCATCGTAACTAACCTCACCTTACCCAATTTAATCTAATATTTATACTAACCCAATCAATAGCTCTAAACTAACAATTAAACCAGGAAATAACTGCAGTAGTTTTCAGGGCTTGTATATATAACTACTCCGATATGATTCGTTTTCCTGGATATGATTTCCTATATGAGTTCATTAGGTTTTGAGAATTTCTAAAATATGCTGGGAATAAAAATCGTTGGATGAATTATTTGATATTAATATATAAGTGGGATGACGAGATTGTTCGTGTTCATCGAGAGACCGACTTACAACTGGGCTTCAATCGTCCATCAGCATTTATCGGATTTTTATTATTTCATGTTGTTGTTGAAGGTTTCGTAGAAATAGATCAATATTTATGAAACAATTGAAAAAAAGTGATCATTTGGTTTCTATTCTTGATTGTACATTGGAAGCTATTTTTTATGTTTATATATTTTTTAGATTCATGGTGTAGGCCTAATGTTTTATCAATTGGATGCCGTGAGAATCAACAAATCATTCGAAGTGGTTCTAATTATATACATTTTCCATTCAGCACTCTTGAAGCGGGCCTACAAATATCAATGCGATTCACTGTTGTGCTATTATTTTCAAATGCAGTTATTTAAAATTATTATTCTCTTCATTTTCGATATCTAAATCTGTGAAACTGTTGAAAATAATCAAATTTTAACCACAAGTATATATGCTAAAACATGTGTACATTTTTTTTTGTATTCATGTGGAAAAACATCGAGGGTAAAACTCTTGCTTTTAATTGTTACCTGTCCTGTGCCTATAGTTGTAAAGTTTATTTTTGAAAGCTGTATCTGTCTTTCTTTCTTTTTCGAATACATAGCTTGAATCAGATTTCCCGATCGAATATAATTAGTATCTGTTTACTTTTTAGTTGTATTCATATTTTTGTAAGACGTCAGGCATTAATAGTTTGACGACAGAGTAATTGAACAGTCGAATCCGACGTTATATGATTATTCCCATTCAATAGATCTCGAAATTTCAAAGAGTACTTAGAAGTCAATTTAGCGGAGTATTGGTTTTTTGGTTGATAACTCTCGAACGGTATAGAATATCAAAATCCTTAATACGAGATAAATACAGATATCTTCTATATCTTCAAACTGATGTAAAATAACATTATTATAAACCTTGAACTCTTACATTTTCGAAGGTATACGCTGAAAATTGCGTTTTTACAGCTGTATAGAAGTGAAAATTATGCGATTTAGTTTGATTAATTTTCATTCCATCTTGAGGATATGAAAACTATCTGTGTTTCTTGCGTATTAGAATGTTGATATTTCATAACGCTGAAAATATTGTATCATCAAAAGACTGAAATTTCCCTATAACTCGACTTCCGTTGGGTTTTAATACTAAACAATCAATGTGATATGAATTATATAATAGATTTCAACCAGGTTCATATGGAAGAAAGTTTTCAAATAACACTCATCACATATCCGGGATGGAGGGACGAATTCCCGCTTGCCCCCCTCCGCTTTTCCCCTGCCATCGGTCATGCTTATTTTAATCACTACGTTTTGCTGCTAAGCATAATGCTGAGCACAAATGTATTTGAACAAAACAAATCATGCCAAGGATTAAACATGATCTTCAAACATGGAGTCTTGTTCCATTTGTTAATTTTATGAAAGGAAACGTTTTTATCAAGAATCGAGGTCGAAACTACGATGCAGTTACATTGAAAACTCGAGCAAATATGTGACTAAATTATAATTATAATTATAGTCGAGCTATATTCACCGCTGGGGACGAGGATATTATCATCTCTTGATCTATACATCGAGTACTCCGAGCAAAGCTAATGAGTTAGAAAGAGAAGAGTGGATGTAATGAATATACATTCTACAGTTGAATGCGCTGAATGCAGCGTATTGAACATTTCATTTCTATACAGTTGGTAATACATTGAGTCGGGGCGAATCACATTTCTCGTTTGCATTTCTAACTCATTCGACAAATAGATTTACAAATCAAGTATGAAGTGTTCTGAATGATTATTTTTGAAAAGCTGTATCCATGAACTTCTTCTTCAATATAATTGAGAATCCATTACTATTTTATTTTTGAAATTAACTTTCCATAATACATTATATAGTTATTTCATTGCTCAAATTATTGTAAAATGTTCATTATATATTTTCCAAAAAGGTTGAGCTTGATGACTAGGTCGTGTGATTTAGAAACAAATTATACGAGAGAGAGAGAGAGAGAGAGAGAGGGAGAGAAAGAGAGAGAGAGAGAGAGAGAGAGAGAGAAAGTAAAAAAATCATATAATCAAAATGTGGTGATAGACTTACTGCGATCCTTGATATTGTGGGCCATGCAAAACATATTTCGTAGTATTTGTAAAGTGATCCTTGATATAGTGAACTTTGAATGGAAGCAAGAGAGTGTAAAAAAAGTTGATATTGTTGGCCTCGAATGACTCTTTACACTAGTGATCATTAGGATATAGTGAACCTCCAAGAACCAACCAACCAAGGCCCACCATACTTGGACGTTTTGCCACTCATGAAGCAAGGCTAACTATACAAATGGAGCTATGATAACTATATCAAGGATCACAAAGCAAATAATGCAACAATGATCGTTCATTTGAAGATCACCCAACACATTTCGCTATCTACTATTTCGAGAAAAACTTCAGATGCACTCAGAATCACAATACCAAATACTACAAACCATGTCGAAATACCTCATTGAAAATAGCTTTAAAAAAAAAAGTGAAAATAATGTCGGCATGATCTTTTAAAGCAAATTTGGTCTATTAATATGAAGATATATTATTAAAATATTCTGTTTCTATACTGAATATTATTTGTTCAATATTTTATTGATGGAAAATAACGCATTCTTCATAAATATAATATTATATTCCCCATTATTACATTCCCGAACTTTTCATTATGCTAGAGAAGTCAATAAACCATCTGCTTCTAGTGTGTTGGCTATGACAAACAATATTAAAAATCGTCATTCTTTTGTCCGGTATTATACTATACGGCATGGTTGACTTTCTTCTATAGTCTCAGACGTTGGCATGCCTGCCTTTCTTCCAGCATGATAAGATGACCCGATGACTTTCTTTTCACAAAAAACAAACATTCAAGAAGATCTAATAACGCTTTCCGACAATACAAGGCAGTCCAATAGATTCCTGCGGAACAAAGAATCCTTGGCGAAATATGCGATATTAGGTATTTTATTAAAACTATCTCTTGTCTGTATCATAACCGAGAACTAGATTATATACTCGTATTCTCGGAAGAAAGATAGTCTATCAACCAAATAATATCAGAGCTTCGATGTTTACATAATCTCGCTGCAACTTTGAAGATTGGATGCTTTTGAAAGTTTAATTTACGTTTCGTATCGTAAACCACGTCCAGGGAAATCCCTATACTTCTAATACTCCTAATACTCCTGATACCCTGATACTCTGATAATACCCGCTAGAGGCATGTAACGGTGATTTGTGTTTGTTATGGTGGTATTGCTTGTTGGACGACCATATTCTTTCGTGGACACATTTACACGACTACTAGTGAATCTATTTAATGATGTTTTTAAGGATTTTCGTATATCTTATCTTCATACTTTTATCGTGAATGCCATCAAGACTTGAAGCTATACATCCTGACATTTCATACAAATTAAAGTTTTGAGATATTAAAAAAAAATGTATAAATCTAGTGACCAAAATGTAAGTAATTATTCAACAGAACTTCATCCTGCCAGAGGCATTTCATGGTTTCCTTCAGTTGTTGAAATAAATTCTAGGACGGTTTCTTGATGATTATTCGACCAAGATCGTCTTCTTTTAAAACTGTTCAAAGTAGTTGATAAAATGATCTTTCATCTCATTTTTCCATCATGTCATTCTTCATTCACTGATGCTGATAGATCTAAACACAAATCATCGTTGAACTCAAGCATAAAAATATATACATGAATCAAATAAAACACTATCATAACTTATATCACAATGAGTTGTATTACAGGTCATTCAATGTACAAACATGTTTTGTTTTACCAGACAATTGCGGGTTCGATGCCCGCTTCAGTCAAGTTTTTTAGAAGTTCTTAACGTAGCAACACTCCAACTTCCATCATCACCCGCTCGAGATATTTTTTTAGCAAACAGCTGAAGCACTGAGCTACAAAAAATATATGAATAGAGTAACTTTCCAGTGGGTATTTAAATGGTGTCTTGTAATTGTTGGTAAATGTTGATTTTTGTTTTTATGTTGATGTCGTATTTTATGCTACAGAAACCAAACGATTTGTGATGAAACTATAGATGAGTAGATGCGTTTTTATTATTTTGAAAAGTTAACATCAAGAGATTTACTAGATTTGGTTCATGTAGTATAAAATTACACAATCAATTCCTGCATCATGACCATATGCTTGAGAAATCATTCAAATACCAGATAGTTACTTCATTCATCTTTTCATTTTCAACATAACTGCTTTAGCTCTTTGTTGGATAAAAACTCCCCGTCTCACTAGCTCATTCGAATTCTGAAAAAGCTATATCTATTAATGGGTTTTTGGGCAGCAGAAATACTAATGAATGCAAATTTTCAATCGATCTAATACTTAACTAGAAGGATATCACATTCTAGCATTACTAGTTTCGATCAATATTTCGAGTACAAAAATGAAAACAGGATTTCAGTTGCGCGCTTATTCATTTATTTGCCCATTCAGCAACACAATGAAGTTTATTAATAAGGAAATGAAGAATGTTGGAGTTTTTTTTTTTTCAAGGAAATGACTCAAACTTGAAATACATTACTAAAACAACTTGAGAACTTTCATACAAAAACAGTTCAACCAGATCTATGAGAACAATACTCTACATTTCCTTTCATTACGTAGACAAAATCTTTCTCCTTCCCACAAACTACTCCAACACCATATTCACTTTGTACACCCCTGTAAATAAAACGACCATCCTCAGTAATATGTAACTGCAAGTAATTATTTTTATCTCCTCGTTTTCTTGATGATAACTTCACTCGACTGTACTCATCGTAGCGTACAGAGCTGCTACCTTCACTCCGCTCGTAGCGTACAGAATCGCTACCTTCACTCCGACTGTAATACAGGCATTCAGAAACAGCGACCCCCCTCAAGACAGTATTGCCAGCTAAAACACTGTTAGCTGAGCACAATTTGCATATTTTACCATTCTACTGATAACACGCTTGAATATAACACTAAAATAAAACTCAATGAACTGTTTTATTCTCAACAGAAACTATGATATGATATTGTATAATAAAAGAGAAGATATTTTAATTATTTCAGTGGAATTTATATTGCTTATTATACTGAGATGGGTGGGACAATGAATAGTGTGCTGAACGTCATTCAGGAGACCTGGATTTGATTCACGCTATGGTGTAACTATCCTGACGGAGACGAGTGGAACAGTTGCTAGAGCGGTGAGCCGTCGTTCATGAGATCGGAGTTCGATTCTTTCCATGGTCTATGAACTGAGGTGGTTCGTGGTTATCCTTTGTGGATGAAATGAATACAGGGATGGTCGTCGTTGATCATGAGAAGATATTTTCGACCGTTTTCGTTTCAATGTCTAAAAGCCCCTAAACCCCTGCATTCCTTCCATCTCTCCCCATTCCTTACCAATCTCATCTCACCTTCCCTTTACCTCATTCATAATTCAATAGAGTGTAGTTATCATTAGACTACGTTACTGAATCCAATATATACACTATATTATATATACTATACTATATATATGAATATACGCCATACTGTACTTTGCTGTCAAATCCTATTCCTTGAGAAATACGTGTCCAAAATGTTGAAACGTTGGGAGAAATCACGAAATTTATTTAGTTCTTCGAAAACGATGATTATTAATTAAGTACAAACTGAAAGTCTTCTATTTGTGGCAAAGGAGTATGGTAACGAACAGCGCAGTACTGGTGCCAAAGTTCGTTGTTTTTAATTTTTGAATATTGTGAAGATAGTTATTTACATTTTGTGACAAAACCGCCTCGAAGTTCTAAAACGGCTGAGAGGTGCCGAGTATTAATTCATGATGATTTATAACAAATATTGTACATCAAAATATCGACGTAATAAAAATAATAAATATATATTCTGTCATATCCAGCTCTTGTTATAAAGTTTGAGGTAACCTCAAGACTTTCAGAATAAATTCAATAACTTCTATACTATACTATCTATATTGTGTCAGTAATAATTCACCGATAACTCTTCAGTCAGTAAGAATATTCTGTCAGTCAACGCTTGCATATTCCGTCATGTATTGTTAGGTCGCTACATACTCTACTGGGTTGTGATAAAAGTGACAACATCCAAGCCCAAGTTGTCGATAAAACGTCACTCAAATCGGCGTGAATTGTGAATAAAAAATACGTTGATATTTTTGTATCCACAAGCTAAGGTGGTCTACCAACAAAATGATTTTAAGAATGTTGGTATTTGTAGAGAAACTGCTGCATATTTGAAAGAACAATACTTATGAAAAACAGTTCAGTTTAGTTTAGATTCACTCGATGCTGCATTAGTTGAATCAGAATATAATTGTGAAAATGAGTATTTCTAAATTCTATAACGTACGAATAGCTTTGGTGGTTAATGTGTACCTTATGATATCGTGGTGCCTTGGTATCATGATAGCTTGTAGTCACTGATAGAAATTAATGCCGCATGCAGATATTTAGTAATCAGCCTATAAAATATGATATCTCCAATTTGTGAAAGAACTAATTCGTATTCATGTTACGAAGAACATAGTTGTGAAAGTAACGGTTCTTCAGATAAATTCAGAGATAACATTTCTTCTCTTGAAACATTACGAAACTTAATTTTCTGAAAGAAAATTCTTTCTTTCACTCGATGTAGAGTAGGCTTTTCACTTACGATTTCTTCCTTTCATCAGCCATAATTTTTTGGTTTCGACCAATCACTATAGCCAGTATTCACCCAAGCAACATGGCGGATCACTACACAGTTTCAATACCGATTCGTGAATATTGACACTTCCTCAAATTTGTTGGCCGTAATCACGAATTTACCTGAAATTATGTATTGACACTCCTGGCAGATAGGTTCACTGCAATAATGCTTCCGTTTTATTTCTGTATAAATGCACCAACTTGTAATTTGACACTTAAATTCCTCAAATTCAAAGAATGCATTTATATTTATTTGTATGATAAAGGTCAAGACAAGATCATGACGTCACGAAAACGTTTCGATACTGTGAAGTGGAAACAGACTTGCCAATAAACGTACCGATATCGTATCGAACGACAAGAAAAAAGCGGAATTGGAAATCTGCTTGAGGCACTGAATATCCTCTCTCGAATGTCCATGCAGAAAATAAGATTTAAAAATATTTTCTATCCATAGTTCAACAAATGTTTCACTCGAGAAGTCAATGTAAAGAAAATGCAGTAACGCTATTCATTGGCTCGATTTTCTTGTAAGAATTTATTCTCTGTGATAAAAGTAGTATCATAAATTGCAGAGAGTTGATCAAATTGGCGCTATAGAAGCGAGGATCAGCATGCAGTATCTACATATGACGACCAATAGGAGCTCGATGCCTTGTCCTACTTCTTCAGACGTGCACAAGCTACATCACATACAACCGGAAGAGAAATCATACTCGTTTATTTTATTTATTATCTTGTATTCATCATAAAATGATTTCGAGATAGTCAATATTCCATTCAAAATGACAAAAAAAATGTACTTGAACATAAATTGAACATAAACGAAGGTAAATTAGTAGATGAATCACATAAATTACAACAGCTAGATTATACGTGGGTGAATCACAACTCTATTACAAACAAAGTTGGTACTTAAAATGGCGGAAATTCATAAACGTAGTTAAAACAAAACATGATTTTGTAAGCCGAGTTTTACGAACTGAACGTTAGTGAATCGAGAGATGATTATTTTTATCACCCTTGGCTGAGTATATATTATTTTCGTACACAAACTGATAGTTAGACTAATTGATACTTGACCGATCGAGTTCGTAGAACCATCTAGAAGATATACTAAGGCGAACTATATATTGTAACTATTTTCATGAGCGTAGATAAACGAAGATTTTTCAGTCAAAATTGACCCTTCATCCTTAAGTATGTTTGTTTGCTTTGTTTGCTTGTTTGTTTCATGTTATATCATTTCTGCTCTCCACAGGTTGCAAGGCCAAATAGATCTACAGGAATCTTTTTCCATACGTTATTCATCCTCTACCTTAGTACTATATTGGGATGGGCTACAAAAATCTAGATGGCAGTGATACACATAGTTTGGGTGATCATAAGCTCGGTGACCATGGTAATCATCATAAAACAACCAAAAGACAACTTTACCCAAACTAAGAATTTCAATGAGCTACCAATATTTGTATTTGACCGCGTGCCAGTGCATCTATCAAGATAACAATACGTCAGGTAATTTTGGGAAATAGACTATTGAATGTTTGAGAATAACCATGGGAATAAAATTTGGCGAAAAATGTGTCATATTTGAAACCGAAACAATTTAAAATTCCGAGTAGTTCTTAGAACGACAATGACAAAAATATTTCAGGAGTTATGAAAATGGTATACGCGGTTTTAAAACCATATATTGTCTAGATTTCTATTGCATTAGAGGTATACATATCTCGTTCATATCACAGCGCATATTCTGCGGTTGTCTAACTATTTATGCTATGTATTCACAAAATAAGTAGGTATTACATCAACTGAATAATTGTGAAAATGTCGGTTAGTACATAATCTCGCCGCAACTTCGAACATTTGAGAATTTTCAACGCTTTTAAACGCTGTAATTGCGTTTCTTATCGTAAACCATAGTCCTGAAAAAAAATATATCAGCTATATAAATATAATGGTGATATTTGCTTCATTTCTGTTGGCAGAATTTATATTCTTCTATATATTTAAGCATAGTACAAACTATTCATCGATCAACTTGGAGATCAAATAATATTGATACCTTGAACAGTCTAGATGGAGAATATCAGAATAATGACTCAGCGAAAAAATCTATTTTTCTCGTTCGGTGACAGGGACGTGATGTTTGTTACCGTGCTGCCAACTTGACAAGATGATAAAGATGTTAACGGCTCTAATATTTGGCGATGATATCAATAGACTTGGTTGTTCAGGAGAACCATCGAGTTGGAAATTTGGCAACGCTGTTTGGCGAGGGTTGTAGGCTGTGAGTTATGCTACCAGCATTACAGCAGGGTTAACAGGCTGTGGTGAAATAGTTTTAAAACTCGCATGAGACTCAGAATATGAAGAATTTCATTTGAGGAAAAATAGTTATGTGTGTATGATATTATGTATATTCATGAAATTCGGTGGAGGTGCCGGGTCGTTGATATAATTATCATGTATATTAATTTTTTTCTAAATGAGTGGAATTTACATTTTTTTTCATCTCGATGAGGCAAAGTTTCACAGAAATGTCCTATAAGAATGAAATTTCATCCTATCCACTGTTTATGAAACAGTATTGGTCGAGTTAGGTTTAGCTTTGGCGATTGGTTATTTCCATTTCATTTGGATTGATTTTGGTTATCACCAGAATGTTTTGACCAAATCACTTGAATCACTCGCCAGACTCAACAACCCTCGGCAACTTCAACTTTCTTCTCTCCATTTCTCCATAATCTCTCCACAAGCTCCCTTTCAGTTTAGCAAGTGATATAAAACAATATAATTCGTGTATCGCTCTCTCTCTCTCTCTCTCTCTCTCTCTCTCTCTCTATATATATATATATATATATATATATATATATATATATATATATATATATATGAATATATATATTTACATACATATATTTGAGTATATGAGTATAAAACATTGAAGTGTTATCATAAAACCTAGCAACAATTTAACTCGACAGTTAACTGAGACTGTATGTATGTAAAGACAAAATGAGAAATAATAATAACTATAATGATATCGTCTAGCTGTCGTTTAAGCACGTGTAATGTATAAACCTCGTCTTAATCGCTCTCGGTGCGGTCTCGTGCACTTCAATGATGTTCCAATGTTTCTCTGTATCGTTTATAGCCGGCTACGAGCGCTCAGTCGATCATCTCGAGCGGAAACCAAAAGCAAATTAAAACTCAATTAAACTGAAACGCGTGCGGGATATTATGCAAGACGGCTTAAATAGTTTCAGTCGGATTATTTTCTTAATGATTCGGATTATAAGGGATGATCGGTCAGTTGTAGGTTCGGATATACAAAAATACCGACTCAAAGTAGAGAAATTTGTTTAGCAAAAGATCATGAAAGGATAAATTGAAAAGGAAACAGTTCGGAAAAAGAAAATTGCAGAATTCACTCGTTGAAAAGAGAAAAATATATTATCAGTTGTATAAGTTGATATCAAGTTAATTCACATTTTGTTCTCCCAACATATGTCCAGTAGTAGACTTGAACTTGTAGTCTCGAAAGAAAAAGTTTGACTAGGCCTACTCAAGATAAAATTTACCCCTAATCTTATTGGGGTATAGAAAACAATGTGTTAAATGTATGTTTTTCAGCTCTTCGACTCAACTTATATACCTGTATCATGTGTTAATCTGTGTTTTTTCAATAAAGTCCTGTAAATTCATAAAAAAAAATAAACTTGAAAAATTACATATTTTCGCTGCAACTTTGAGGAATTAACGCTTTTGCAATATTCTATTTTCAATAACGTCGATACTCTATACAAAATCGTTACATCATGTTGATTGTATCATGAATATTGTCAGGACATCAATGAAATACACGTTTGATATGTTTTTTGGTGTTTTTGAGGAAATTGGGTGGGTTTAATGTTTCTGTATTTTTCAAATATTTCATAAAATCAACTACTTTTCTCATCTTAAACAGCCTATGCTGAGTTTTTCTATTTTGATTAAATAAAACGTTCTTGAGAAGGCAAACATTATATTCCATATAAACAAGCTGAAACATTTCATGGAATAGGTTTTTATTCTTTAATTGATAACTAAGCCAATATGATGAAGCTCAAGGCAAAAAGCGAAATAAGTGAAACGTGAATTTTACCCCAAACACCAATGAAATATTTCAAACCCATAGCAACATATCCATCCAGTCACGGATTAGTTAACTCAATATTCTGTGACGTCATGGCTAGGGATCTAATCCGCTTTCAAACAGGTCTAATTATTCTCGACCACGGAGAAAATTATCACCACGAGTTTCAAAAGTCAATTATTACACTCGAGGTTTAGAAGTCACTCACAATATTATCAAGTGGCTGACAACACATAACAGTATACAGCAGAGAAAGGATTTCAAATCGTTTCCAGTAAACTATTAAAATAAAATTCTATACCATTCTGAGTAAAATAGAACAAGAGGTCACATTCAATTGGGGTCGTTTTACAAACTGGCGGTTAATTATTACAGCACTGATTATCATTCGAGGTATAAAATAACATGAATGACCGGGAGTGACCATAGAGACTATTTCTTTCAATAATGTGAAAACAATGTAACTTTAGGAGGGATAGCAGAAGCATAACATTTCGTTCAGCTTCAATATAACATATAAACTACCACAGCGAAGTTTCGTTAGAATTTATTGTGGTGCAATTTCTCCATATAACATTCGAAGAAGTAGGCCTGGGCCTATCTACTATAAACTACCAGAATCCATATAATAATTATAATTAATATATAATATTAATATATAATTGACTCAATTTACAAAAAAAAAATCAAGATTATTATCCGCGGTGAAGTTAAGATAGTTTACAAAACATCTTTTTCCACTAGAATTTACATTTATCTCACCATATGTGTTTCTACAAAAATTAAATAATTCGTATTCTGCAAAAATATTGTCTGTATCTCATGAGGTGATTTATGTTCCCGTATTTTGCACCGTTAACAATTTATAATCATTTATACTTGGATTTTTTCTCTCTTAGCGTGCTAGATACGCTTCAAGATGTCTGATCACGTCTCAAGACAAACAGCCACCTTTGAACCATTAAAATTCATTATTCATTAATAATAAGCCTCCTCCTTTAATCACCTCACAGTTCTATATCCGTTAATTCAATAAAAGTCAGCGATATTTCAGTCGGATACTCCCCTGCGAATCTTTTCTCTGCCAGAAAGTCTTTAACAAAAGAGTAGAAAAAAGATAAAAACAATCCACTCATGGCGTTTAATTTGAGTTCATGTAGCAAGAAGCTAAAAGAGTGACGTCGGCTTGGCTCACTTCCAACGCGTAGACGTTGAGTATAATTGCGTTAGTGACGTCACTTTACGAATAAGAGGGATCGGTGCGAAGCTAGTAATAAAAGACTGCATAGCTATAGCGTTGGGCGCCAATGTATGGCGTTGGGCGCCAGTTGAATGTACAGAAATGTGCGAGCTTATTTATCTATTATCTTCCTTAGACGTGTCTGAATGATATGATTATCGTTATGATTCTTTTCATGATTCTTGTTTCTATGCCATCGATCATTCGTGACGTCAGAATTAAGGATATGAAGTGGAATAGAGAGGAAACAGAACGATAATCAAGAGTGCATAATAGTTCACGATTACAATTATTTCTTGGTTCTCAAAGTGATAATTGTTGATACTAATGAAAATATTCAACACGAAAGAAGAATAGTCTGATAATGTCTGAATGCTATCCCCTAGAATCCAAGATGAAAAAAATATATTCTAAAGCGGAGCAAGAATCAAGAATATAAATAAAACGATTTTAAGCTTACAGACACGTCTTTATAGTCACTTGGGAAGTTGGGAATTACTATTATAAGTATCGTTTTGAGATGGACATGAAGGATGAACGTTGAGATAGGAAGGAGATCAAATCTAGTTGTTTTTCAATTAGGAATAGATATTTTCCACAGTGTCACATCGATATATATATATATACCCAAATCTGAAAATTAGGACTACATTCGGGTCATTGCTCCAAAGCTATTTCTGGCTAGAATACTTACCTGATAAAAACCACGACAGCAAGGCAAGCGTTGTCTCAATACATGCCATATTGTATGAAATCAGCTTGTCTTCGGTCAATGGTCAAATTTATTGCTCAGTTGTAATGATGATCAAGATCTATTGGCGGTGGATAAATGGTTCAAGGGATGATGAGATGAAGGTTTCTTAGATGGTGGGAAGTATACTGGTAAGGATGTGGTCGTGACCTATATTCCAGGAACTATCCTTGAATTAGCCAAGACTACAGAGAATAAACACGGAAAACCCATGTGAAGATGGACGGTGTGAGCCTAATTAACGAAGTTTCACCGATTATTTAGTTGATAGAAGGATTCCCAATTTTCGAATACAATACAACGTGAAAAAACGTTCATTCTAATACCACTCGCTCAACCTCAACCGAGGAAAATAACATCGTTCACTTGAACAATATCAAAATTCTATCAATGATCGTTCTAAATTCGAACAAACAAACACTAGAACATGTTTTACTAGAAATTCAGAACAAAACCCTAGAAAAAAATAATACGATAGTCGATTCGGAGTTGGTATTCCCAGCTCCCTCGCTGTTGATTTGCTTACGAGCTATCCAATCCGCGAGGCGAAGAAACATCACGGCTAGAGGAGGAACATTGCCATCCATCACGTTATCCCCCCTTCCCTCCCCACCTCCTCGCACAACTCGCCTCGCAACCGGAAGTGACGTATGTAACGATTTTCTTTGCTGGCAACTTCGGCAGCAATCTCGGTGTAGTTCGCCTAGAAATTTCTCGACATGATGACTCACATTGTCAATTAAACAAGGCAAGATATCGACGATTTATTGTAGGTTATTAGATATTTTGTTGAATGGGATTATTAGATATCTTGACGAGAGCTCCTTGATTTGAATTCATCGAGTTTGCTCATTCGTTTATTATGGATACACGGAAATGAGATCACAAGATGAATGGTTCAAATTTTCATCACATTCAAATGGGGAAATTATTTTGTGAAGAGTTGAAAATGAACAATTTTTAATATAGTTTACTCGCTATTGCGTACAGTTCCAATTGTTTCATAAACTATCTCGAATATATTGAACGTTCAATGTGGAAGGATTATTATGTAATATTCTTTTCATAACAAATAAGAATTATAAATATAATATAGTGTACCATGATCATACCCATACAGTAGGCCTATATGTGGGCTCAGGAATATAATCTTAAATTGAATTTAGCAGTACATTTGGCGGTGAATAAATCGTTATTGTTATCTTTGTATTCGATCGTCATTCATTACCAAATATTTTGGGGAGGAATCCTCAATTCACAAGTTTATTGTGACCTAGTCAGGCAGAGGTAAGGTAACATTGGTTGAGGCCCAATAGTATTGAAACAGAAGTAAATAGTAACCATAATAACAATAATATGTATGATAATTGGTTGGTAATTATGATCTAATCGGAGTATTTGTTGTGTTGATTGTAATCAAAACCAAAGAAAACCGCAAAGCATAAAAAGTTACAGCGCTCTCAACAAACATAGCAGCTGTGCCTTCAAAGAACACGTCAATAATATGAATATTCGAGGAATTTACTCTACATACGTCATAAATTACATCATATACGTCATAAAGTACACAGCGTGAGTCGATTACATTATATTTTCGCACGAGTGTATCCAAAATTGTGTTTCTTTAATCTACATATTATTCTATTAACCGATCCTATCAATATTAAAATTATTTACGCAGGGTTTCTACACGTTAAAGATAGACCTACGTCACGCGCTGAAGCCTCAATGTTTCATTAATTAATGACGTGATGAATATTCTTTGCTTTGATCTTAAACTCATAAAACGTGGATTTAACCTGGTTATTTTACATGGATGGGATTGGACGTCTCAAAAGCAAACTCGGAGCTCGGAGGTAAAATAGTTTGTTTTATACTCTCGACATAGCGAATGTATATCCAAGAAAAAAGAAGGTGCCGATAGACCGTTCCCCTATCCCCGTATCACTAGCGCACGGGTGCTTCGTTCCTTCATCTTCCATGTGAAGCTTATATCCACGAGATATGAAGGTTCCGATCGACCGTCCCACCTATACACAACACCACTAATGCACGGGTGTTTCGCTCCTTCATCTTTCATGTGAATCTTATATCCACGAGATATGAAGGTTCCGATCACCCGTCTCATCTACATCACACCACTAATGCACGGGTGGTTTGCACCTTCACATTTCGTGGATATGAGTACGTAACCATGTCTTTCAGTACGGAAGATTGCGAATCTGCTAGTAAAGCAAACCTCAGAGACGAAGGTAATACATATTGCATGAGAAAGGTATGATCTTTGCAATTAATTACCAAGCTCTTTCGCTCGTCGACATCCTTCCTTTGGAATACCGCAATGATTACGTTGACGTCGACGGAACGCTAACGCGTCTAACTGCGTTACCGTGAAGTCTTTGACTTTGAACGTACCTGAAACAGAAGGAAACACGCTGAGATTAATGAATTTTATTTTTGTTTTATTATTTTCTCAATCGAGACTAATGAGTATTTCATTGGAATAATATGAATTATAACAATTATATAAACTCATATACAATATTTATAATAGGATATTATTTGAATAATTAATTTGTTCAATGTATTTTGAAGTTAATTGATGGGTGAAACTAGATATGCTTGATGAAAAATTTCGTCTTATGTTCAATTATGTTGGGGATAGGTTGAGAATCAGAAGTGTTGGAAATAAGATGGGTACAAAAAGACTGAGATGGTATGGACATATGCGGAGAATGGAACCCGAACGAATCCCAAGAAAAAAATTTGAAAGAGTATCAGAGGGTAGAAGAAAAGCCGGAAGACCACGAGGAAGATGGAAGGATCAGATAAGTGGAAGCGTGAGGAGAAGAGGAGGTATTTGGGAAGATGTGGAAGAAGAAAGATTGTGGGAAGAACGGGAAGCATGGCTAAGATTAGTAGAGATGGAAGAAGCAAGTGAAGACGACGACGAAGAAGAGGACGATGATGCGACAGGATTGGCCAGCCGGCATTATTTGAGTGTTCGACACCCCCGACCTGATTTATTGGAACCGGGGAAAGATACATATATATGTTCAATTTATTTTTTGGTATCATCTGACAATATAGTTGTATGAACAAATATTGAGTAGACAAATATAGAAATCTCACAGACTAGATAAAAAGTATTTGTTTTAACATCGAAAACAATTCGATTCAACAGTGGACACACTTGATATGGCTGAGATGTGAAAATGGGGGTTTGGTAAAGTTGTGTACGCATATGGCCAATACCTATTCGAAAAATGTAGGAACTAAGAGGCTATTTTGTTTAGAATTTTTTCAAGTTATAGATGACGTTTTGGTTCGAGAAACTTCTGATATACACCAGCGTCACATTTACATCTGGTTCATGGACCCTAACAACGGAATCAATTACTATGCTAACAATCTGCAAAGAGAAGTTATTTTGCAACATCATCATGATAATCATGTTATAATCCTCCTGTAGAATTAAATGCGATGAAATCCTGTAGATTTCAATTTCAATTCAAGGGTCTATAACTAGATGTAAATGTGGCACTGTGGTGTACTCTGCACTTAATGTGGTCTCGACACAAAACACCCTTTATAACTTGAAACAGGTACAAAACAAAATTGCCTTTCAGTTCATTCATTTTGAATTTGGGTATTGGTATTGGCCCAACTGAACCTAATGCTTATACATTTTAATAATGTCGAGTGTATTAACTGATGAATCGAATCAATTCGGACTGAGTTCAGTATTATAACGAATCGAGCATTCAAACTACTGGTCTGAGGTAATTTGTTCACTTCCAAGCTTTAAAATCCTTTTCATTCTTTAATAACCTCTGTTATTTCAGTCCCCAATCAGCCGATTATATACCCCAACGGAGTCTTAAACGAAACAATTGAAAAAACGTGACTTTTATCAATCAAACAGCATGTGAATGGTTCATTTTTACAATAAGTAATAATAAAATAATTCATAGTAACTTCACATCACAGCATGTGATAAAGGGGGTTGTCTACCCCCTCTAATTGAATGCATACACGATTATGGAGAGTAATAAAAAGCAGTGCGATAAGAAATATACCTTATCATGTACCTATACAACTATACAACAGCGTTGACAGAGTGAACATAAAATCTGCAGCGATTACAAACTCGACCAAACATAATTCACCTTGCATTAAACGTCACTCTCCAAGGAGCAGTTAAACTTGAATCCGCGAGAGATGAAGGCTTCGATCGACTGTTCCTCTAATCTCAAATCACCATCGCGCGGGTGGTTCAAGCCTCTATATCTAGTGTGGAAAATGTATCCACGAAAGACGACGGTTCCGAACGACCATTCCCCTATCCCATACCACTAGCGCGCGGCTGGTTCGAACTATCATCTCAGAGGAATTAGTTGAGTTTGTTAAACAAGAGCTGTAAAAATGTTGTCTATGTTGTTTTTCTCATTAGACGTGACAACGTGCCAAGAGAGTCGTTCCGAAGACGTGAAGCGTTGCACTTTAATGTAACTTATTAGTATAATAGCAGCGTGTGAAGAACGAGCTGGATATATATATATATATATATATATATATATTCGAACTATCATCTCATCATCATATATATATATATATATAATATATATATATATATATATATATATATATACAGTTATGTATTTTTATTAGTTTCCATTAGTAATGAAACTTTCCATCACTCTTCACTATCGAGTCATATTCTATAATTATTGGACCTATATTCATTAATTACAAGACTGCAAGACTCTTATAATTCCATATCAATATACATGAATACAAAATGTGATTTGTTTCTCAACAACCAATTCTATTGTCGTGAATACATCAACAGCTGGTCAAGCTCCAATTGTTCTAGTTCATTATAGAATTGGAAAGTTATGGTTTTGACATAAATATGTGCTGTTGTTAACGTATGTTATCAACTCGCTTTCCTGCTGGAAACAGACACGGTTTGATTATTTTATTCAATCAATGAATATTCAAATACTTAATCGTATAGTCTCTCACATTTATGTATTGAAGGTATATATTTATAATCTTGATATTCTGCTCATAACTTCAATTCCAATCTTGAATTATCATGAGAACTATAAAAGAATTTTAGCTCCATATGATAAAGTCAACATACATTTGATTGAATATCTTCATTTACTTAGTTTTATCTACTTGCTTTTGGATTATTATATGTACACGTACTGTCTAATGAAGTTGACGATCAAAATACACCAAGATGCATCCTGAAGAAAATATGCGGATATTATACGCACTAAAACTAGAAGGCAATGTGCATAGACATATAGTCTTTGAAAAAATTAAAATATAAATGTGTGTGAATTTGAGTTACTAATTAAATCATTTTATTTGGCCGCAAGTATACCGATAGACCAATTTCGTTTTTTGACTCTTTGACGTCCTGAAACTTTAACAATCAAGTGTGCTTCTCATAAGACGAGAATTTCGAAATTGCCAATCAGGGTATCTGAAGTTGCATATTGTTAGATGACCGATCAATAAGCCACACCCATCACATCAGTCGTCGATTAACGGTTGAATTAGCTTATTCCAACTTATTTCATAACGGTTCATTATTCGTGACGAAAGAATTACAAACAGACTATGTATATATCAATATGTATTCATGTAGCAAATATGGTGCGTAGGGTTGCACTAGTTGGAACAATATTCGGTTATCGGCGATTGATTTTTTAATTCGAAATGAGAATGAAATAGAAGTATTTTGTTACAGCTGATTCAATGAATAATATAATTGAATTCAATTGCTTATAGAATAGGAGAACTTCAGATACTTATTCATAATTTCATCCAACTTGTCATTTCTTGAATGAAAATAACATGCTATATTCTGTTAACTGTCTATCAACGTGACAAATAAGAAAGCGTCATTTTAATTAAATAACTTTAGAACAAAACATATATTATGGTCAACAAATCTCAAACTACAAACTTTTTATACAAATTTCAGTCCCAACATTTCCACGAGATTTCTTTTAAAAAAGTTTTCATTATCAAAGTACCATCGTCACCTCGTTCGCGCCATAACCAACTTCTGAAGCAACTTCTCGAGTCAATACATCAACCAACTAGTGAACAAAGTCGAGTCTTATATAGTGGTGCAATTCTAGGTCTTTTTAATGCACTCGGCTAGTCGCACATTAACGTACTACTCGAGTCAAGAACAAGCTACTGTGACGTCATAAAGGAGCTGTTCAAAGTCTTCACCAAGTCATTAATTAATAGTTAATGACTTTTAAATAGAATGTTGACTTTGATAGATGTCGTGAGTGTGGGCTGTTCTTTTGACCATGTTGAAAAAGTCTAGACCATGTTATTGAATACACAAATTGAGTGGGGGTAGTCATTTTATGAAATAATTATTAGTATGATGAAAAGAGAAAGTAATATTGAGAGTAAGGGAATATATATATATATATATATATATATGAGTGGGAAGCTAGTCGAGAACCAGTGGGTAGTGGGAACGAAGAGGAGGGGAGACTTAGGATGGAACAGAGTAAGGAAGGAGTCACATGTTGTAAATTATACGCACGTGATAATGATTATTTCGATTCTAAGATCTTGACAATTTTCCAAAAATCTGTTAAAACAATTTTTTAGATTATTTCCGACATTTTTATTCTGATGAATGAGAATTTCTCTGCTTCTCTTTCTTAATGAACGATCAATCTATTCATTGATCAACGTACTTGACTGAAATTCAAGAATGGACAAATAATGACCAATTCGATAAGAGAAAATGCTTGTTTTTTAGGTTACCTAGAAACTAGAAAACTAACTAGAAACTAACTAATTAGAGACGTTTGAGTGAACTATCTAATACTGATGTTGTGATCGGAGAACAATTGGGAAGATATTTATGTCCACAAGAATGTGGATACCACTCGAAATATAACTAATTATAATTTCAACGTGTACATTAGTGGTTACAAAATATTTTTTTTTTTCAAAGAAATGAATTTAAAATCAGATTCAATATACGCCTATTCCATGCGTTTTGGTTGTATTGAATACAATTTTCAGTAAATTTTCTCCACGATGAATTTTATCATGGCTTGATAGATAAAGATAATACGTCACCGTGAGTGTATTTATCCACACATTAGAATGATTAATTGTATATAATTACAAATAATTTCGGAGCAGAGACTTGGACCCGGTTTTGTCTCACAAGTCGACTCTGATAACATGTTTCAACCCCCTCCCCATTCTCCCCCGTGATTGTGGTCAGTGATAACATCGAGGTCACCGGGTCAGCTGAACACGGACTCAACGCACGCGAGAAGTTAGAGGGAAAGACGGTAGATACACGGTATTTTAGTTCAACGAAGAGAGACACTAGATGTGTGTCGTAGAGACGAACCCGGCACCTCCACTCATGCAAGAATATAACATATATGGTTGCTTTTAACAACGTTCATATGCAAAACATTGCGTTATTGCTATATTCAAATCATTCATTAATTGAATTTATCCTCTTGCATCTCATCAATACCTTATATAATCTAACTAATTTAAAATCTATCAAATTGAAAATTGATTATTGATGATTAAATGTTATCTAATTATTATAATCAAAAACAATGGGCATTTTTTAATCACATTTCTCCAGATTATAATCATTAAATGTAGGAATTGAATGTGTCGAAATTGTTTAATAATGATTCAATCATTCTAGGAAAATCTTCATTAATATATAAGTATAATATAATACGAATATAATATGATAAGAATTATAGATATGAGTTGTACCAAATCAAAGAAACCAAATTTAAAAATAATGTTCGTTGATTACTTTCTATATGAACTTTGATCAAACGTAGTAACCGCTGATAGAGTTACATAATCTTGAAGTGAGTACTAGTGTAGGCACTACCTTAACAGTTCCTCAGACTCTAGGAAAAAAAATCTTCCCTTCATTCCAATACGCTTGTGTGAAGATGAAATAGACATAAGATAGATGCTCTCAATTCAAGAAATATGAAAACTCATGTAAAACCGAACTTCTAGATGTAACATGAAAGCAAGAAATAGGAGAAAAAGAGAGAGGGAGAGAGAGGGAGAGAGAGAGAGAGAGAGAGAGAGTTAGTGAGAAATATGGACAGAAGAATAAAGAACGAGTGGAGGAGAGAGAGAGGGAGAGAGAGAAAGAAAAGAAGAGAGAGAGAGAGAGAAGAAAAGAGAGAGAGAGAGGAGGATTGAGAGAGAAATAGAGAGGAGAAAGAGAGACAGATAGAGAAAGGAATAAAGAGAGAGAGAGAGGGAGATACAGAGAAATAGGGACAGAGAGAGAGAGAGAGAGAGAGAGAGAGAGAGAGAGAGAGAGAGAGAGAGAGAGAGAGAAAGAAAGAAATAAATAAAGAGAGAGAGAGAAGGAATAGAGAGATAGATGGAGAGAGAGAGGAAGAAAGAGATAGAGAGAGGGAGATGGAGATAGAGAGAGAACACGTGGCGATGACAGCATTGAGAGATTGAAACCAGTTAATCCTTGACTGGTATATTGTCTAGTTCTACATGGACTCGCCAGGGGACATCAGTAATGGCAGGAAGCATGCTATTTGTCGAGACATGTCACGTGGTATCTGATCAAGATGCGATGGAATAGCCTAACGCCTGACTGAAGTAGATCATAACATTTCTTGAAGTTGGCAGTGGTAATCAAGCTTTCTTTGACACGCCAATAACATCACCTCGACTAGGCCCGCAGATCTACAAAAATTGTTACGAAAATCACTCGCTTATGATGATAATAATAATAATAATAATAATATGTTTATTGTCCTTAAATGGATCAATTACTAGATATTCAGACAGTCGACAAGAGAAATTACAATCGTGAGTAGTTTGAAAACTCGTCAATAGTATAAAAACAATAAATATATTGATGACTTCGTGGATGTTGAGTATTCATGAGAAAAGCATTCATATAGCTTTATCTATGATTTGTATGATATATGTATTCAACGTGGTAGATGTTGAGTATGAATTTAATATAATAGAAGCAATTAACAGTGAACTGTGAATTTATTCTGAAACTATGAAAGAATTGAGTGAGCGACGGAAGTTTCAGAGCCCATGTGTGGTAGTTATATGTTATATGTACGAACAAAACAAAGACGAGTCGGTTTCAATTCGTTGTTGAGTTATAGAACAGTCATAGACGCTCAGGATGATCCAAGTGTGAGAGCAAAAAGCCATCTTGTTCGTACCCCCAAATAGCCTGAACGTCGGCGATCGTTAAACAAATATCATTCATACGAAGTATCTAGGCTTTAATGAGGACTTTTATGAAGTATCTATGCTTTTTAATTGTGAGAAAATGAGACTTGAAATATAAAAATTGAATGTTTGCATATCTAATATATAATTACTCTTCAATTAAAAAAACACTTCGAGTGAACTACATGTTCATAAATGTGTAGATTTATCTGTTTGAAAGTTTGCTCTGAAATGAAACGCATGAACACCCGTTAAGTATGCCGTCGTTTAAAAAAACAACCGTCGTTTATTTAATGCAGTGTGTTGAATCTGTACAGATTCAGAGTGACGTATTACATGCTACGATTGAAAGTGGTATGTTTTAGGCATTGGAGATTAATTTGAATATACTAAAAATGAAAATATACTATATGTATAATGGATATTATGTATATATAGTTGTGTGATATATAGACCTGAGCAGACATATAATGAGATATTGTATATTTAAGAAACCAGTAAAGGAGTGACTGAAATTATCCAATAGACAATTCTTTTCAAATATGTCATGATATCATGTCTCTAGATATGGATGTCTAATACGTACGCAAAAATCACTGTTTTGTCTATCTTATTCGATGCGTTAATATTTGTGAATTGTGAATAGATACACAGATGTATGCCTATATAAATTTATTCATTACATATTTTGGAATTCTTGATTCTTAATTTGATAATTTTCTCTCTTTTGAATATATCCGAATTTCATAGTGACGTATTTTGGAATTCTTAATTCTTGATTTGATAATTCTGTTTCTTTTAAATTTATTAAATTGGAACTCATGTCAGCCCACACAGTCACACACAAGAATAATATAAGCTCATTTGTAAATGGTATTCCGATGTTCTCCTATTTGCATCTCTTATGCTGCCTTTTTAACCAGTTGTATTGATGATAATGTCTATCTGGTCTTCTAAACGTTCAATATCGATGAATGAATCAGTTGGTAATGAATCTCATTCATGTAGTGATGGAATTCATGTAGAATAAAATGAAATTAACACATAACTGATGTGGAAGTCAATGAGTGACTGCCTTGGAAATAAGTTTTTCTTATCCTTTTCCACCGCTTGTTAAACTGGATTATTTATTTAGTGCTTCAGCTCTTCTTTTGGAAGTAAACCCAATTTGAGGACATTTATTTTATTTGTGAAAGCATTGCATTGGCTCTGGGAAGCAACTGAGCTAGAGCTTCTGAAGCATTGTGGAAATATTAGTGAGGATATTCGGGGGATGTAATCCCCTCAAAGATAAATTGTCGCTTACACTATCCCACCATAAAAATGAATTTTGTTCAAGGGAGACTTACTTTTTTTCATGAATATGATACAAGTATTCACAAAACACTTTATCGCAGAATCGTATTTCTCATCTGTCTCAATGGAATTATCTTGATTGGTATTCAAAATGTACATATATACAAACAGATCGGGTTACTTGTGTATTATACCAAATGTGTATTAAGCACAATCACAGAAGTCTAACAGATCAATACAGTATCAATACGTGGAACTGATTGACTATACCATAATAAATGAATGAATGACTATAAAATACTTTGAAATACGAATAAAAAAATATTTTATATATTCCATGCAGGATATTTGTGCCCCCTTCTCCCTCGCCCCTCAACCTTCTCATCGTATATGTAATTCCTTTGGGACACGTGTTACTAGTCCTCAGGAAAAATAGTCTGATTCGTTCACTGAGTACAAGTTTAATGATCATAATATGTGGATAATATATAATAATATGATTTGATGATAATTTCAATCAATATTCAGACAATAATGAAAATTTGTCGGGTGTAATTTAATTTATCATCGTTTTTATTCCTGATCAATTGAGATGTAATAAAATAAGTCAACCTAGAGGATGAAAATATGTAACTATGAATATTGTAAGTGGATTTTTTGACGTAAGCACCGGTTTTGTACTAACTGATGACTAGTGCGTTAGGCAATAATTCACTGATAACTAACTGATTGATATCCAATTGTCAGTTGGTACAACTAGCTCTGAATTAAACCAGAATGTAAGAATGTCATCACATTATATTATTATTAAACACATGCACTTTTTCCCCATCAACATTTCTGAGCGCTCGCTAATCCACTCACTTTATAATGATTGATTCTTCATACTCAACACGGAAATATTGATTATTCATGATCATTTCATTTCAGGTCATTTACTTCTCACACTTCTTGGTAATACTGGACCGAAATTAACTTATTCTATTTTCACTCTTCTTATTATTCCTCGAATCGCCCTTCTTGTTTCAGAATCTGCTGTTGCAATCATCTATTTTATCATCAATTTATCATCATCTATTTTTATATAAAACATCATAAATGTCGTTTCCGCATTGGTACAATATATTTTTCTTTCTGTGAAATAATATTTTGAACCATCTAAATATGGGCACTCGATCTGCAATAAACAAAATACATCAAATATCCTGAAGGGAAAACCATGTTTGTTTAATAGAACCTACACTTTTGTTTCTTTTCCACATGTTACTATAGCAACACATTTCTCTTATATAAAGTGTATGTTTCTATCTGATTTCTGTTGAAATGCAATCATCCGTCTGATCGATCTTATACTGAACTACTACTGCCTTTCAACATTGCTTCAGTTTTGTACTACATTTCATGGAACATACACACACACATATTTATATATATATATATAAATATATATATATATATATATATATATATATATATATATATATATATATATATATATATATATATAAATATAGCTCCCGAGTGGCTCAATGGGAGAGAAGCAGACCGGCAATCTGAAGGTCTCAGGTTCGAATCCCGGTCGAGACGTATCTTTCATGGCTATGACATCCCACATATCTCGATATTGAATCGTATCCAAGAAGTTTGATAATCATATATATATATATATATATATATATATATATATATATATATATATATATATATATATATATATATAAATATAGCTCCCGAGTGGCTCAATGGGAGAGAAGCAGACCGGCAATCTGAAGGTCTCAGGTTCGAATCCCGATCGAGACGTATCTTTCATGGCTATGACATCCCACATATCTCGATATTGAATCGTATCCAAGAAGTTTGATAATCATATATGTATATATATATATATATATATATATATATATATATATATATATATATATATTATCTCTCTCCATCTCTATTCCATATATCATCTATATATATCTCTATATATCATCTCTCTTCATATATATATATATATATATATATTCCAAGTGTTAAAAATAAGTCAGCTATCAAAGCTCAGTAACAATCATCGCACACGAACAATTCCTATCAGTTCTGTTGACGTATTGTTACGCTTCCATTTTATGAATGTTGTTTTCAAAATGTTCGTTCCCAGATTTTCGAATGATTGATTCCCATCCTGCTGCAATGTCATCTCGGGAATGAGTTGGAATCTCTATCAAAGATATGTACACTAATTATCCCAGCCCACAGGAAACGACTTCTAATATTCGAGTATCTGAACAAAGTCTATTAAAAGAGTAGTTAAAGTAACGATAAAAACCAGTAATTGTTAATTAAACGCGTCGTTAAACAATGAGGCAAGAACATAGGGAGTACGTAATGGTACTGCAGAAGGTGTGAACATCTTAAAAGAGAAAATGTAAGATGAAGAAAAGCTACATTTCTGTCATGATGAAAAAATGTTTTCAAAAGTATTCGCTATACTCGCCTATTTGGTGGTATGAAGCTCTCACCTCAAAGCAGTAGAAGTCTTGCTTGGTAATTATAACACGTGACACTGTGCTCTCTCTCTCACTCTCAATCTCTCTGTATCTTTCACTCTTCACATCTCACCTCCTCTCTTACTCTCTTTCTATTTAGCCGTGTATCTCTCTCTTCTCTTCATCTGTATCTCAACATTTCTCACTCCCTCTCTTTCTCTCCATCTCTGTCTCTCTGTATACATCCCCCAGCTTCTCTCTCTCTCTCTCTCTCTCTCTCTCTCTCTCTCTCTCTCTCTCTCTCTCTCTCTCTCTCCGACGTACGAGAGAACGACGGTCTAATATAAGTCGGCTCGTCATGTCGGAGCTCTAAGTAACGACAAAGTCCTTGGAAAGAAGTAAAGTAGAAAGCATCGCTTGCCAGCAAACTCTCGCAGCAAATTCTTGCGGTGAAGCTCACTTTTTAAGTGGAAAGATTATTCACATTTTTCGAGCGTGCTTTTTTTTCTATTATCCCTTCTTTGGTTTTTGTTTGTAACTGCCTCAGAAGACTGGCTTAGAAATAAAGCTGTATCTTTCATGTATTATAAATAATGTACACAGAGTTTTAATTAAAAATAAGTCAACATGAAATGAGCAGGGTAGGGGAAGGGAGCACAAAGAATTACGTTTATACCTGCTTGAAAGGAGCATAGGTATGTTTAGTAATTTTTTAAAGTAGCGTATACTGGGATCTGTAAGAATATTCATACTTATATCCATGGAGAAAGAAGGTCGTCTACCAACTATAAATAATTAAACAAACTTTGGTTATTAATAATACCTAGTAACTCCTAGGATTATAATAGATGCAGTTGCTTCCGTTATCGTAAACTTCGTCCGTGAAAACCAATACCATATAATAAGGAAATATAACGATGAGTTTGTGTTTATTATATTGGTACTCGGTAGATGACCAACCTCCGTGAGAACAAGTATATAAATATTTCTAGCCCATGAGGATGGAACAAAAGAACATATTATACCATCAGTTTGATTTTTGGCCGACTTCAATACGCGCAGCAACAATCAAAGCCCCGATTAAAAAGTCTTACCAATCAAACATCCCATTATAATCATCCAATCAGAGCCTTTCATTGGAAATACAATTTATCTGTTTGACTGGTTTCTTTCTTTCTGCCAACAGTTTGGGAAACGAACTTCGTGTACCGTATATATCTATATATATATATACTCGATGCGAACTCCCTATAGTCTTCGCTCTTCTATTCTTCCTCCTCTTCCTCCTCTTCCTTTCTACCGACGACCCCCTGGACATTTACATTGATGGCTTCCATTCCTCTTCTCTTATCTTTATCCCACCTCTCCCATCCCCCAATCATCTGTCTCTCTCACTCACGCTAAACGATGCACGTCGGGAGAATCGTACAGATACGCATTATCTTAATTTCTTCTCTTGAATAGAAACTTTCAACTGGCTTTGCCTGAAAGAACTGAGAACGTTTTCAACGGTTAAATATATACCCGAGGATTAAAGCAAGGGAATAATTAGATGAAGGAAAAGTTTTCTGTTTAAATTATCTATAACTGATCAAGTATTTGTTTTGTTGTTGTGTTTTACGTTTCGTAAGATAGATCGTTTTGTTTTATTTACAAGTAAACTTTTTCACTGGTTTCGGGAATCGTGTGATACATTTATTAGGCGGCCATTGATTCTTAATCCAAGCAAGTATTCTTGAAAGTTTCAGGTACGCTTTTGGTTGTGAAAAATATTCCGCAAAAGATTCGAAAAGTGACAAACGAATGCTCGCGCAAGATGAAACAATGGCGTGCATGATTTTACTTTGTTTCAGACATCGTACTTGAATAATTGTATGTATCGCATTGTATCATTAGTTTTCATTCATTCTGAAAATAATTGAGCGTCTTCTTCTAAATAATTGATTATTATTGGGTTAACCAATAAGTTGTGATAATGACAAAGGTATGGAGATTAATGAGAGTTGATAAATTGTAAATGGTATGGTAGGTTGATAAGAGAAATGGTTATTGAATGAGGTGTTTCAGTGACTTTCAGACAGTTGTAGGGAAGAGATCGTGCCCTATTTCAGAATTCACTTCAACGACGTAGAAACACAAAATTGTCTACCACGATGAGAATCGAACCCTGAATAACAGTTCAGCTTGTTAGTCACAGTTCTACTTTTCTCTATCACCGTTCTCTTGTTACTTTCTTGTGATCTACCGTTGTATATTCACTTCTTCCTAGGTAGATTGCCATCTTGATTTCAAGACAAGACCTCATCTATTTGCAACGTTCAGCTAAACAAGCGACGTCCCAAGTGAACCGATTCTCAACTCGTCTAAAGCAGGTAAAATGGTAGAACGGGGACCAAGTAAAAATATTATCCATACATAGCGTGCCTACCTTTCGGCCATCATATATCCACTGCTATTTTCGAGATCCAAAGCAGATCCACAATGTGACGTCTTTCGGGCGAGTCACGATTCGGAAAAGATGAGCATCGGTGAAAATGGTCGAGTTGTGGCAATCGTTCTGTGGCTTGGCTAAACGCTTGTTGAATTAATCGTGTTGAGATTTGGTTGGCTTGAGAATCGGTAGAAAGTCAGACGAGTTGAGACGCTCCCAGCTCAAACAGATACACAGTAAAGTCGAAATAATGATTTCAAGCGACTGCCTTCGCTTCCACTGTTGTTATCATTCTTCAACATCGTTGATTGGGAGTATCGCTTTAGATTTCTTGAAGAGATTCCAGTTTCTGTTCTATACCAACGTTATCCATGTCCCCTCAGAGATGAGAGAAAAACACAAAACAACATAAACGTCAAAATGTTGGTAAACAGGGAATCGATACATATTTAAACATTATTGACGCATCTATAATATGTGGTTTCCATATCACATGATTGGGGGAACATAAAGGAAGATGTCTTCGTTTCCTTTGGGTTCAAGTCGGGTCGTCCTCTTTTCGTTTAGAATAGTAAAGACCCATGAGAATAATAATGAGAAAACAAGAGGGATTTTGTATCCAAGAAATTTCAATTTTAAAATGTTGAAACTTATGAGTACAAAAAGAAGGAATATGATTGACAATTCTCATAAAAGGTTTGTAAGCAATTCACATATATCGCTTTACTTAAACGCATATACATGCTGAGAGTTTTCCTACAGGAACTGATAGTGTCTACATTTATCGCGGTCCCATTCCAGTATCTCAACCCCCTCTTCACTTATAAAACCTTTCCAAGCCAACAAAAAATCCAACACCGAAGACTTATTGCCCTTACCTTCCTCCCCCTCCCCCCTCCCCCCCTGTTCGACTTGTACTTCCACCGCAGCAGTCGGTATTTGTACGCTATTGTTTGTGTATCCAGTTGTTCCCGCTCGACCAATAAACCCGCCATCCCCCTCCACTCACCGGCCATCTATTTCACATTAACCTCTGACCCCGCCGTGGCTGGAAGACCTACACTGACCAGACAACGAAACCTCGCTACATTTGTTATGATTTCTGTTAGGTGATGTGATATATTGATGTACTTGTATCTACGAGAGAAGAAGCTTTCCGATCGACCGTCTCTACTATCCTAAACCACTACTGCACGGTTGGTTAAAGCCTTCATATCTCGTTGTTAACTTGTATTTACGATAGCTGAAGGTTCCGAGCGACCGTCCCCCCCATCCTAGTCCACTAGCACGCGGATGGTTCGAGCCTGGATCTCTCGTGGATGCAAGTCCGTCTAGGTGTGGTGGTCGCAGGATGTGGTGGGAATGGTGTGAATGAGGGATGATTTGTGGCACGATTACATACATGATGTAGGTAGTTGTTGTAGCAATCGTTAGTGAGTACATGTGGTACGGATGTATGTGTAATGTTCACGAATTAAACTGATGAGTCTGTGTTTGAATAGATTTTAGAGAATTATTTTCGTTATTTGAGATATTGATTAGTTTAGTAGAGGAAATAATGTAATGAACTAGCACTAAAAGTCGTTGCTTATTAATCGGCCTACTATAGAATGAGGATTTACAAATACATCTGCAATATTTCAATCACTTCACTACAAACTTTGATATCATCACTAAAAAATGTAAATAGTTTCATAAATACAGAGCTTTTGCATATTTTCATCAGTTCAGGATTCCTATTCTCTATATTAGTGGAAGGGCCAGGTTTTTTCCCTCCATATACATAAGCCCACATTAAACCCTGGCATATCTCACTGTAAAAAACACTGACATTATATTATTCTCATTCTATATAATTCATGGAAATTAATTAGAACGTTTTATGCTTCCCCTCTCCTCCCCCCTGGGATCATCTCAACAAGCCTTCCCTCCCCAAGAGTGTGCCCTGTGTTGGAGCTTGGACTAATTACTGCGTCAGAACCGACTTTAACCCCGTATATATCTACCACTCACCGCTACTTTAGCAAAGAAACCGGCGGTATAATACACATTTTTAATTTGTTAAAATGAGAATGTGACATCAAAAAACTGTTGCTAGCTATTATGTTCGTATTAAAAAAATTTAAATTAACTAATTACTTCCATGAATTTTTCTTTGTGATGAATAAAATGATGAAAGCATTGCAACGTTATCTCTCGTGTGTTGCTTTTCTCGTGTCGTAAATTCTCCGGTATAATTTGATATATATATATATATATATATATATATATATATATATATATATATATATATATATATATATATATATATATATATATATACACTGGCGTCGGAACCAGGAGGGGGGGAGAGGCAGAGGAGGCCTTTCCCCCCTCATCTTTTGGTCGGGGGGGCAAGAAAAAGGTCTTGCAGTTCCCAAACCCGTAGGATCGTATTTAAAAAGAGAAATTCTCGAAAATTTCACTGCGGGGCTTGATTCCTCCCTCACTTGCATTCACTTTCACTTTGCACATTTAGTTTTTGGGGTCGGATTGATAGTCGGAGAAAAACTATAGTTCGAAAAGTATCGACGTATAATTTGCTCAACACAACCAATGATTGATTCCCATTGATTAAATATTCATAGTTTGTTAAATGATTTATATTGAAGTTAGTCCATTATTTCTTGTGGTTTGGAAGATCACCATTGTGTTGCCCCGTCCAAGAGATCCTACCGTGTTATCCTCAAGCCCAATTGGAAAACGATGACTTTGTATTCGATGTTGAGAAAAAAATCGTCTCCAACAAGAATCATCTTCCAACAAATCCCATGTGAAATCTATATTCCCATTGGATCGGAATCAATTCAAATTAAATTCACATTTCTCAGCTAAATCACTTTCGATCTTATACGTAACAAAATCTCCTATAATAAAACAGATACAAGATAAATCAATTTCTAGTCACATTTAGTTACCAAGAAATATAATCTGCGCTTCATTTTATCCCGTAATAACATACATGCATGAGCTATATACGTCCTCCAATCTCGATATAACTCAATATCATAGGCTAGCCGTTCGAAAACCAATCAGGGTCATGATTGCGTTGTCGGAGGTGTTGATAAATCCGTTTCCATGGCAACCACTGTAATGACGTTGTTATCAGTAGTAAGTCAGTCAATCAGTCAGTAGTGGGCTACAGAGGGGGCTTAAAGGAGGCTAAAAGATGGCTAGGTCGCAGGATTTGAACTGGCTGTCAGCTTCTACACACAGCGATGCGTGGAATTATGAATAGGGAAGTGGAACAAATATCCGTATGGCAGTAAATAATAATGGTTTGAAGACCAATCAGAAACTCGGCTACAATGGTGACCATGGAAAAACAAACAATGGTCATTTTCAATATCAACTGAACTAGGGTTCATAATAAGCTACCAGGAAGCGTATTTGAGGGCTACGTCCTATTTCAGTGAGATCCCGTTTCATCGACTGTCTCAGTTCATCGAAATCCCGTCTTATCGAAATCCCGTTTCAGTGAGATCCCATTTGATCGACTTTTAGCCAATGACGTAGGTGTTCGTTTCGTCGACTGTCTCGTTTCATCGGAATCCCGTTTCCTCGAAATTCCGATTCAGTGAAATCCCGATTCATCGTAATCCCAGTTCATCGACTTATTCTACAGTATATACAGCAAAGTCGATGAAACGGGATCTCACTGAAATGGGATGATACCTATTTGAGCGCTATGGTTTTCCATATCAGACTCCTCTTGAACGTCAAAATTACTGACAAATACAATAAAATATTCCACTTTTCAATTTTATAGATTATTTACACATTAATACACACATAGTATATACCTATACAAGCACTATTACACTACATTCAAGCTCCCATTACAATCTTCATTGATACCAACATCGACCCGTTGGCTATTCGCGCTAATCGCCAGTTTATCGAACACCAATCAGCACATTCTGTTGGTAATTGTTGTTTCGATTAGTTGAATACTGATGGAGATCGACACTAAGCCCCTAATGTTAGTTTGATTCGAATGATACCCCCCTCAACTTCTCCCCTGCCTCTCTACTAACCACCAACAACCACCCAAACACTGATTTAATTACCGGTATTGTGCATTAGGGAGACCCGGGTTCGATTTGTGATCGTGTTTATATACAAACACAGTTATACCTAGCGGTAAATGTTGGTAATTATTGTATACAAAGTTGTTCGAAAATGCTTTGTAGGTTCAGGTTGATTGATTATTGGCATACGGCCTAGATGAGAGTATTTTTAAAAGTAAGGTGGAAAATATATTCAACCAAATTCATATTATTATTTTTTTTAACTTCATTTTCATTTATTTTCACCACGTATGATGGAGGTTATCATTCAAATAGAATAATAAGCCTTCTCACCTCTCTTCTATCTATTATTATTCACGATTTTATATCAATTTTTTTGATGTTCATCTTTTCGCATATTCTTTATATTTCTTTCCATTGAACAATTACTTGATCGTAGGCATTCTATTATACATTCACATTATTTTGAATATAATCAACATTTCCCATTCATATTATTGACGATTTTACATTTCTTCTTCTGAAATTGATCTGTGACACTATCTCTTCATATTTTTTCTCAATAAAGAGTTATAGCTCTATTACTTTAGTATTGTTAACTTGATATAAAATCATACTATTTTGAATGATTACCATAATTATCATATTCACATTAACGATTGTATAGTGCTTTCACGTTTTATTTCCATCAATATTAGCCAATACATTTTCATCTATAGGTTTAGTTGAATGAAAGATCACTAACCAACTGACCTAAACTTCCACTAATAAGCAACTTGTACAGAAGTTGAAAAATACTGATTCAGTGGTTGATTAATACGAACTTTATTTCGCCACTTTTGTGTTCGTACAGAAATAAACACAATTGAATCAAATTGAAGTACATATTTTGACTCCGCGTGGAAATTTGACATTTTTCAGTGCAAGATGACATGATACATATATTTTAAAAACCTAGTTCTTACAATGCCAGAGATCTATGCAAAAACCGTAGAATAATATGAATATAATTTCGAATATATTTTCATGATTAATGATGATTTCGGAAATTGAATCATGTTTTGTAACAATAATACATATACTCAAGTGAAAACTAGGAACTAATATCCAAATAAAATGAATTTCAAACGTGTCTTTCTTGTAGCTCTCAAAATAGTCAAGTACATACATTATTAAGGTTTCTTAGGGTGGGGAAAATAAGAAAGGTCGAATGTTCTATAATCAACATTTACCACCAACTCAGAAGATGTTATCTCTCCGGGAACATTTGCAACGATCTTCAATAACGGGATCGACCGGGTTTCTAGACACAGCGCAACATTTTCAGCGTCAAACTTACTTGTTATAAACTATCGTAGTGATTTTCGGTTCGAATATGTTGTAGTAAATTACTTCATTCCATACTTTAGTTATATTATACAATGCTTCTGAACAAGCGAACGTTTCATTCATTTCATGTAATGTCATTTTCAAATCATTTTGTTCTCGTTTTTTAAAACAGTGTTTACATACATAATGAAATAGGATGAAATTCAGATGTGACTGTGTAGCGGTGTACATCAGTTTTTAACGTAATGAACATTTGATATTTTCATACGTATTTTTACAAAATTGCTCCTCAATTGTAATCTCTATCATCATTAACTGCATTCTATGACGTTTTAATAAATTTCGAATTTCGAACTCTCAAGTTTCATGGTGATATACATCGGTTAGATTCCCCTGGTTTTCACTCAGTGTTCTAGATACGCCTTATGACCAACCTACATTGAAGGCAATACCCTCACGTATCATCGTTATTAAAAGTCTATATAGTTTAATTACTATTTTGGGCTCCTTTGTTTAAATAGAGTTGTCGGTACACGGACGCTCGGTCAACCAATCACGGCAGGTTGCGTGTTGATGTGGCGGACTGGGGGTGGGTGTGGGGGAGGGAGAGGCGGGGGTGGAGAGGGGGCGAGCGTCTTCAGACATACCGACCAAGAATATCCAGCCATCCATCAATCAGTCTTACCATCATGAAAACACGCAATATGATAATAATAGAGAGCTAACTTTTGGGGAGGTTTTTTCACGTTTAAACGTTGGTAACAAGTGTTTAGCAAGTGTCAGTAGCGATTATCAGTGGAGGGATGAAATGGTTCATTCATTGTTGCCAACCGAATGCGTTCATGTTGGTTATCATGGGAAATCTAATTATGAACGCAAACGATTTTGTATTTTTTTTTCATCATTTTACACGATGGTGTAGAAGCGTTGATGTAATACTGAATGAGAATATTTGAATTTGAATCCACGAAAGAAGAAGGTCGTTTACCAACTAAATGATTGTAGAAACTTCGTTAATTACCTAATCTCACTGCTGCTTTGAAGATTTCACTCTTTAAAAAATGTGGTTTCATTTCTTATCATGAACCACTTCTTAGAGAACCCTGAGAATACCATAGCTGAAATTGTATTCACGAAAAAGAAGATCATATATCAAAAAAATAATGATAGAAGTTTCAGTTATTATAAAAACTTGCTCGAACCTGAAGGTTTCAACGCTTTTGAAAGATGTAGTTTCGTTTCTTCGTGATTCGTGATCGTGATTTCATCACGACAGTACTTAATGAAATTTCAATTGATTTCAGTTTCATTTAGTTAAGACTTAGGCCTACTGAAGAAGTAAGCTAGGTTCACGCAAGTACAGGGGTCGCATTACTGAACCTATATTTGAACACAGACTCTTGGTTTTGCCAAGGGTCAATGTAAATGTGGTTCTAGTGATATTAAAGAGTGTGACCGGAAAAAACAGTAGATCAGTGGAAACTCTCATGAAATATTTTCATACTGGTAAGAATATCGTCTACTAACAGAACAAACACGAATATCCAGTCACATTTTTGAAGCTGTGGTAATTTGAGCGAATTGTGATTTTCAGGACGAGGGTTACGTTAATAAACACAACTACTTCTTCGGAATATTTCAATTAAAAAAAAGTTGCAATGATTCTTTGTAAGTTTTCACAATCTACCAGATGGTCTTCTTCCTATAGACACTATTGTAACGGCGTTCCAGACATAATGGTGGAGGAGCCAGGTTATATAAGGACACTCAATCACACAGGTTTTATGAAGGATTCGAATTATTTATCATATTTTCAGACCGTCAAACTGATCGAACTCAAATTGGAATTGAACTCAAATAAACTCGTAATCATATTGAGTCCATTTAGATTGAAATAACTGAACAGAGGCCTCCATTCCTGTACGTTTTGACTGTCTTCAAAAGATCCCATGGCCTGAACGTCATATTTTTAATTTCCCATTGATTGATTTATATATACATATACATATATGAGAAAAGTTTAGAAATTGTATTCTTCATTTGTTAGAATTACTCTACTAGGCCCGTTATTATGAAATATTTGCAGTTAATTTATATTTGTAGTTGGTGAAAACAAATGGCACGGGTAACCATGGCACTAATAACTGCAAACTTCAAGTTGGAGCTACTCCCACGTTGGTAATTTTAGAACTAAACACCACAACATGAATTTTACTCTCACATATATTATACGTAAATAGGAAATTGAAGATATGGCAATTCAGCTATCGAGTGATCACTTAACGACAGTCACCAAATAACAAACAAACAAACAAAGTCCTGATTAGAACGACAGGACGTCTTTGTCATCTCTCATCCAATCACGTTGTCGGTGTGTACATCGAATGAATGTTACTGACTGTGTACTCAAAGACATAGTGACATCTAGACTGACTGGACGCAAAATGTAGCACGGACATTGAGAGGGAGTGCGGTCAACATAGCTTGTCTGACCGGAGGGGGAATTACCACGTGACAAGGAGAGAGGCAAGCAGACTGGTACAGCGTTATACACAGCGATCACCGTTTCATTTTGATTCTCAGAGGATACTGAATACTGAATGGGTGTAAGTCACATGAAAAGACGCAAAATGATATGCTGATTGTTTTTAAATATATTTCTCAGTAGAATTACCACATCAGTCATAATAATCAATCAATAAAGTCCCGGACCCGGAGCAGCACCATAAGGATAACGTGTAACGAAATATTCCCAGTCAGACTGTTATCACCGAAACACGTGACTTACGTTCGCAACCCGCAGACCCCGCGCCTCCAAGCATGCTGGTTTCATCTATGTGCTCTCTACTGATTTTAAGCTCTATGTGTGTACCCCTTCCAACTCTCCTACCCACACCGCCATCTCCCCTACGCGTCACTATATACTACAGGTGCATGTGTATTCAGCTGGCTCAGCAAGTACTGTGTGAGTTGACAGCTCCTGATTGACGTCACATTATTTATTCCCCGAGTGTTGATTATTGAATACACGTCTCTGGCTGAATGGCGGGCTAGTCTACATATTGTATGGCGGGCTAGTCTATATATTGTATGGCGGGTTAGTCTATATGCGTGAGACTGGTTCGTTGCCAGGTCACTATTTATTGTATACGTTATTCAAAAACGAAACAGTTAATACAGTTCATTACGTAGGTCCTACATCTACAACAAGAAATATAACAATACAAGTGTATAAGCTTGAACAAAACTTTTTTGTAGTTTGCTCTGGAAAATGATGAGTAGTCCTCGTAAGATCGTGTTGCTACAGAAATATTGTGAAAATAGTTGAAAAAAGTATGAAACTAAATATTATAGTTCAAGAGGACATTCAACTTGTTCATGGTCCCCACAAGAGCTTTTTTTTATACCTGATGTAGATATTGTGGAAACATACTACCGATACGAAACATGTCAATAATATGACATTTTGATCAAACTTGGTCATTGCAAATTGCGCGCGATTCTGTTTTACTATTTTGGTGAATTCCTCAGTTCAGAATCATTTCACTGGCGAATACCCTTTTATATATTTCTATGAGGCATGTTTATGCTTTGTAGTCTTCTTCCTATGTGCATTTTCGACCGAGTTTTTTCTTCTGATAACCTTGAACGCCAAATTCACATCAGTGTTCGCGTACTGTGCCCGAACAAGCGCCGCGACTTCTCAACAAGCGCCGCGACGCCGTCTAATAAATCACAAAGGTAACGCACTCCAGCTCAGCCACGTCCGATCGTCTTGCAACTGACAGTTCATAAATAACAAGCATACCAACGTAGAAACCAAACAATTCCCCATCCCACGTACCAACCCTCTAACAAAACGTGGTGGGGAAAACACATTAAAACCAGACATTCCCCTGAATATCATGATCGAAGATGGTATTTATTTCACCACTCTGGGAACGATAAGTTACACATGTTGCCAACTGTTTTTGGAACAGTTTCATTGTTAAAGTGTCTATTACTGTTCGGAACATGATTTTGTGACGTCAGTCTCTTAGGTTATCGTTTGTGTTAGTCTTATCCGAAATTGAGTGAAATGTAAACTATAGAATTCACATCAAAAGAGAAGCTTGCTATAACTGCATTATCGACTATAGTTGTTTACACTGTAAAGTACCGGTTGATAGCGTTATAAGGTATTTGATAGGAAACTATCAACACCATAAGTGGTCATTGAATACTGACAATGATTACTTCAACGATAGACGGTAACTACGAAAAACCTCTCTGGCATGATGTTCGACCCTAACGCGAATCGAACCCCAGTCCCCTGATTGTCGGTTCAACGCGTTACCAAGCAAATTTAAATACTATAAAATTACTTACGTTGTACATACATTCACGCTATATACCAAGTGTGCAATTATTTTTTCCCGCAGATTAATACCCTGCATCATAAACTTGCATTTATGACAGTCGTAAATAACAAGTTTCCATCTGAAATTACCTTACAAAATATGCAACTGTCAGCCTAATGCTTGCGCCTTTTCACAATATGCAAAAATATAAATATTTACCGTCTAGTCATAAATATGCTGTTGTCATATAAACACGCGAATCAATTAAATATTATCAAGTTTTTATGTTTTTATGTTTGAATAAATAAACTGTTTATTACAAGTAAGATTTTATATGTTCCAAGTTTTATAGCATGAAAAACGCCGGCTGAGCAAAATTATAAACACACAATAATTATGGTTTTCCACGAAGGTCATTAGAATGATACTAGGTTGTCTCAATAAGGGCAAGAGTCGTTCATTTTCTCTTCGAGTCATCATCCATTCACGCTTCACGTAGTTCATCCAATCAAGACTCAAGATTTGGACTTTTCATGATATAACCTGACTACCATGAACGAGTATAAGAATATTTCCATCAGCATCTATGAAATATAAAATTTCAAGAAGATTGATATCAATTTCCAATGCAAATGTTTAAATTGTCTACTATCTCTGAAATGATATTCTCAATATGTAAAGTTTGTTCAATGAAATAAGTTTTATCATTATCAACTATTTATTGGGTACTTTCAAAGGGTCATACCTTTTTATCCTCCGGTCCTACATTTTAAATGTCCTACCTTTTATCCTCAGCCTCAATTGGGAAACAAAGATTTTTGTACCAAGTTTTGATAATAATAATAATGATCCGACCCTGGTTCCAACTTCAACATTGGGTCAGGGGGTGGGTGCTCCCACCAGCACTAGGGCAGCAGGATTGCTGGAAACCGGCTGGCCACGCCTGGCATTTCCTCCTCATCTTCCTCCTCTTCTTCTTCTACTTCTAGTTGTTCCACAAATTCCTTCCTATTCCTCCTATTCCTCCAAATTTTGATATTAATAATAATTTTAAAAAAAAGTTTCTTCGGATCAGACTTTGAAATCCAACTGTGCGGAGCAGTTTAATGTTGAACAAGAGGTTTCTATGAGGATTGTAAATGAAATCGAATGAAAGACTTTGACTCGCTTAACCCTCACCTAAACGTAATCTCCGTTAGAGCTCTAGAGAATATCCAGTCTTTAGTAAGCATAATATTCGTCCATCGATGAAAAGCCCGGCAAGAGTGTACTCTTACTTACCCGAGGATTCCCTACATGATCACGATGAAGGTCTTAACGATCGTCTTCATGTATACCACAGTATTGGCGATCGGGCGGTTCGAACGGTACTGTCAATTGATACCAATAAGCCGGAGTTGAATCTTCAACAATACTTAATCCGAGTAAAAGCTGTTGAAAGGCGTTTTGTGATCTGCCAGGGACCAAACTGTGATTCACGAGCAAATGTAATCTGAGATAAAGATACATGTAGAAAATGTATCTGAGTTGGTTTAGATGAAACCTTTATTGGACCTTGATAGGCTTCGAAATTTATACATAGGATAATATTTAATGTAATGTGAATTTGTCAAACTTAAATGAGGGAAGGAATATATTATGATTAATCAAATGAACAGAGATATTAAAATGGGTCTATAACATTTGCCTGATCAAATTATTTAGAACTGTATAGGGCCTATGGAAAATAATACCATCAATAATAAAATTAAGCAAATGGACAGAATTAAAGAATCCCATTTTATCCGGTATGTGAAATGAGAGGTCATCTAATCATCATATAATAAATGTGTATCTATACAAATTTATCAAACACATGCTCTATATCATATTGATCTGTAATTACATATATCAGAAACTTCAGAATATGATTGATAACACGTAACTAGATACTTTCAACACCTTTTCTTGTTTGACAGAATCGTAGTATCGTCTGCATACTCAGAAAAGTCATTCTTCTTTTTTTCTTCACAATAATGCATAGAGAGGTTGTATGAGTATGATGAATGAGCGAATATAACAACCCTGTCACCTGTGCTCGAACCAAGGCCTCTTATTCCTATCACAATACTTCTTTGTATTCTTCGCTCGTCTCAGCTCTACAACAAGTCTTTTTACTATTGTGTTGACATTTCATTTCTCTCGACTGATAGAACGCGCAAAGAGAGCCTCTCGTCACCATGGTAACCAGCGCGTCGTACTTGGAAACAGACAATAATATCTACCAATTCACCGGTTAAAGAACGAAAAACCACGATAAACAGAAAGTAGAGAAGAATGGAGAATATCAGAGTTGAAAGAAACAGTATTTTGTCGTCTTAAGAGTGCATAGGAGACAATTTAACGATTATTTTTTGGTTATAACTTTCGAAAGGAAGGAGTAAGATAATTCCATTGCAAAATAGATATCTTCGCACATTCAAGGCGATATAATGAGAACAGGTAACTATTTCAACTTTAATCTAATAATTTTCGAAGATATATGACCATATGTCGTTAGATTTTAACCATTTCATTGCATTACATTTGAAATAATTGAAAGAAATGTCAGTGGTAGCTAAGTACTGAAAAGCTTGGTCGTGTATGAGAATAGATGGGACATCGGTTCGACTTTCACCAAAGTCCACTTCACAGAGATATTTCATGGTTTTTCTGCTACTGGCTTTGAATTATATGAAGCATGCCAAAGGGAAATCACAATTGAGTTGCGAGAATGAACAGCAAACATTGATCACACATTTATTGATAATTAATTCAAGTTTGTTAGAGAAGCATAGTATATCTAAAATCGACTCACGTATCAGAGAACCATGTATTGACAACAATACATTTATTATTTCTTTCTTGTGTGAAAATTGTGTAATAATTTTGTAGATTGTTCAATAATTATATAATTGTGTAATATTTGTCATTTCAGCGGTCCTTAGACCTCTATAGGAAATAAAAATAAAGACATTTTTAGAAAATTGTGTTTTCATAGTTTTAAAATCTCATATTTTATGCCATATAAAGTTCTCACCATGAAAAATGAAATATTTCGACTTCCATGCACTCTTAATTCTAGCTGGAAAAGCTCGCATCACTGGAATGCGATATATTGAAGGCGTGGTTTATATTTTCATAACATATTGTTATTTGAATGAAGTATAGTTCATTGAATAGCGATGAATCTCTCTATATTTTTATCATTGGAATGGAAGATACAGATTTTCATGAGCCGAACTGAGCGAAATCTGTGAATCTATACAGAGAATATATATATATATATATATATATATATATATATATATATATATATATATATATATATATATATATATATATATATGTGTGTGTATATAAGTTATACATATATATTAAACTTCTAAAAAGTTAATTGCTGACTCACTAAATGTATTATCGTCTTATTGAAATATATTATTTTTGCATTGTAATTCATTATTTTAGTACCGTAAAATTGGTGGTAGGCAGAAGATCTTTTCCGGTGCCAACACCATTCTCATCATCAGCGGAACACTGTATTTATATTTCTTGTAATATTTAATATGTGTATCTAAAATTTATCATAATAACATAATCATATATAACCTAATATAATAAACACGGGTTATATGAGTATTTGGTAGATATTTCACTTCTGCATCATTATGTAGGTTTCCTTGTCTAAACTGGTCCTTGTGGAAACTGGGCTTTTATTCCTCTAGTAGTTGTCGCATCTCGGTCACCTCAATCTTGATTAGTCAGTACTACATTATACGAGATCAAGTCAGACAAATACCATTTTATATACACCCAAGCGTCTTGAACTGAATTCTGATTTGAGTTCCACTTGGGTTTTCAGAACGACATGTGAACACTTCAGAGTTGGAATGGACTGGCCGAATGCGGACCTACTTTTTTGTAGAACTGAATTAAGAGTTGGAGTTCACTCCATTCGATTATTCTCGTGTATACACCTAGAAGTTTCGAGATCTTACAAGGTTAGTAGAAAGTATAACCATCACAAAACTTGTCCTTAGGCCCATTAAGTGGATTAAAACTGAATTGATTCCATTCCTTGAGTTCAATTCAAAAGTTATTCAAGATCAGAAAGTCCAAAAACTCTGATGTCTAGGTCTAGGTATAAAGTACAAACGAATTTAAGTACAATATTGTTTGTTATAGTGGTTTATACCAAGAAACAACGGAAAATTATTTAAAAAGCGTGAAAGCAAGTCGTAAATGGTAGCAAATGACTCAAGAAAGCAGTGTCAATATGTATACAGTGCAAAGAACATCATTTGTCGGGCATGTTTGACTTCTTGCTAGTAACAAATGAATACTAATCATCACCTAGGTTTTGTTTTTGAAACTATAACAAACGTTGTGATTGGTTCAAATCCATTAAACGGCATTGTTATATGTTTCGTTCAATAATGTGACAACACTTGAGAGTTGAATTGCCGATGCACTTGAATAAAATCATTGGTACGTATTTTGTTGGTTCATTCTTTATTAGATTATCGAATGAATCAGATGGAAGTATAAGTAATTCAATAAGGAAGTACATTTGCGAACGTCAAAATATATAAAAGATATTTCCATAATTTCCTCGCATAAAATCCAGTCTTAGCTTGAATAAAATTTTATAAAAATGTCAACTTCCTTAAAATTATATTATCAAAAGTATTCAGGAATATCTGCCTACTTGAATTTATGATTATTTTCTTTGTACGAAAAAGTTTGGCCAGAGTAATAAAAGTTAATAAATGAGTGCCCTGGCGAACGATTGATCCAAAACTTTGGCGACAGAAAAGAAAAAACCAAGTGTTTTCTTAGTTAGAGATTTCTTTTTTAGAATTTCGAGAGAAAAGTTTGAATAAAGAAATCTTTCATTTCCTTTTCGTGTACTCAACGATTAGATTCTCTCTCCTTCTCTCTCTTTCTCTATCTCTCTCTCTTTTTCTCTCTCATCATACCCCCTTAGGAGGTTTGACTATTTCTCCAGGGAAAAGAGATTCACGAAGGCACAGGGTAGAAAACTTCTCTCATTTTTATTTTCCACAACGCGTGCATGCCTGGTGAAGTATTCCAGTGTAAGATAGTAGAGATTACCTTTACCTTTCTCCTCTCTCTCTCTCTTTCTCCTCACCTCCTATCTCTCTCACTCTCTTTTCCCCTTTTTCAACTCTTGTTCACATTCAAACTGTGTCAATGCTCTGTAAATATTCATTACGATGTTCCACAATTTTAGACTCAGAATATTCAATTAACTATCATTTGATTCAATTCTTTCAACTTTTCATTGATGTCATTATTCAATCCATTATAATAATAGTTTCGCTATAATAGTTTCACGAATGTTATAGTTATATGTTCTAACTTTAGATCTAACTGTATGTACACTGTACAGACAATAACGTTGCTCTACATATTATACAGAATCACCACATCATAATTGTATATATTAACACTGTATTATATCATACTTCAATTCTTCCGCAGCTGTTATTTATGAAGTCCGATTTTCAAACAAGTTTTCCAATAGTTATGAATATTATTGATTCATATCTTGATCACATGGGTGCAATTATATCTCTATATAATGAGGAAGTTATAGAGAAATAAGCATGACCTGAATTTATTACTGTAGTCTATCAGTTTAATATTCATTCCTGAAGTTGATTGTTATAATTATGTATATATACATATATATGTGTGTTTCTCATTGTTACTGATAAAATTATTATTTTTACCTCATTCCAGATAGCAGTACATCATTTCACAGAATTGAATGATCATGAAGTATTATTTAAAAAAAAATAAGATTAGTTGTAACTAACATAGAGATCAGATATATTGCCAACTCTCCTCACCTCACAATAAATCGTAATCTACATAAATGTAACGTAAGTGACACCAAGCAAGTGTTCACTTACGATCGACAGTATTTTATAAGATACTTTCCTGATTGGTTTGGGCATTTATCAAATCCTCCTAGGTTTGGACTCGTTCACTACACTATGTTCGAAAGAAAAGTCAGTCACTTCGATACTTTATATAATAGGTTATGTTGACGCTAAAACTATTACTATGTATCGAGGATATATACTTTGTATATATACTATGTAATTTGTATATATACTATGTACATATATACTATGTACATGTATACTATGTACATATATACTATGTATATAGGATCCCCTGAAAACTCGACCAGGCAGTGTTCATGCTTTAACTACAAAAATATTGCTTCCTTTGCAAAAAAAAGTTTTCACGGCCTTACTTGTAAATCTAAAAATAACAAGTCTACTCAATCCCGGGTTTGATTTTATTTCCATTTGTATTTTTAAAATCCGTATTCAAGTTATCTTTTATATTCTTATTTGCTCATTATTCATCGCCACTTTAGGTTTTCTATTATCTCTGTTGTTAGTTTTCAGTTTTATAACATAGGGTCTGATTTTTTTTCGTGCCTGTTTGGTAACCAACTGTATTGCGTGGACTTCTTATGAGATAAAGGCTTGTATATATTATTAGTAAGCTTCAGTGCAAAATATCTCATTTCTCATAAACGCATTTTTTATGAAATAATGGATAATTAACAACTTTACTCCCCACATTTTGATATTAAAAGCACAAAAAAGGGTTCATGAAGTTATTGAGAACGTATTAGGAATTGGGTGATTTTTCTTTAAAAACTAATCACGTCAGTTAAATATGCTATTGTTACTTTATTATTTCTGTTACAAATAACATTCAATGTGCATGTTATGGAAACCCATTAGCAATTACACGATAGCATGTATAGTACAGTTCAGCTGTGCAAAATAAAAATATATGTTATATAGCATGCGCTTACTTCTCCAAAGATCTCAATAAAATCCATATCACAATAGAATATATAAACATTATGTATATATGTATGTATGTTTATATATTGCTACGTAACCTAGATTTGTACGATCATATAAATAACTTATTCCAAAGTAGTAGCTACTCCGGAGTTTCTTCAACGATTGCCATTAGTGTAGCTGTGCCTATACTACTATGATATGCATTATTGAGGCATAACTATGCCTACTATGCAATGCTTTATCGAAGCATAAGTATGCCTACTATGAAATACATTATCGAGCCTGTATAAGGATACCTCGTTGGTGGTATACCGGTAAAGCAATATGAAATTCCATTATTATTAAAGCATATTCGACATGCTCAGTCATTCCATACGAGAGAGTCGTTCGATATGAGATATAGGGTGCTCATAAAAAATAAATGCGCTTTTAAGAACCATCGACAACCACTGAATAGGAAATACAAACCAATCCGATATGGATTTACCATCACACACACATACATGAATATATATATATATATATATATATATATATATATATATATATATATATATATATATATATATATATATATATATATATATATTGAAATTTGAGAAAAAATTGAGAAAATTTAATCGATTCTTGAATAAACAGAAAATGCCGTACCTTGAAACCAGCACAAACAGTACTATTTTTCAATATGCTCGAATATTATTCCATTTGCTGTTATTCACAAGACTCTAAAAAGTAACATTCTTCAAACTCTGTATGGTTATCATGAATTCATAAAGCAGGGACTACAGGAAGATTCCCGACATGCAACTGCCTATCTGCCGCAGAAGACTGACCAACTACGTCTAACACAAAATCAATCTGACGGATTGAACTATGAAAATACACACGCATCGTACGAAACGAATAAGGATATGTCCAACAAATAGAGATAGAGTTGTTGAAATTAGCAACCGCATTGTTAACAATTCAATTAGAATACGTAGCGGGGGGTACTCTTGTATGTGCACCGTGAAGCAATTACATCCATGTGAAGTGGGAAACGACCTGAGCATTGCGCCAGTGTGTAATAATGATAATACTTAACTGGGGTGTAAAGGGGCGTGGAGAAGAGGGGGTAGGGGGGAGTCATTATACTCACATGCTTGCGACTGGATCAATTAAACAACAATACAGCGAATTATTTGAATTAGACTGAGTTTGAGAAAAATTGAAATGAACTATTTATTGACTGAAGTACAGAGATAGAAAATAGGTAATTCCCAGGGGATGAGAAGTGATTACGTGATTATAGCTTGATTCACTGAATAAGTGCTCGTGAAACGGTTCTTGAATAATTTTAGGCCCGACCTTACGACCTCCACTTATGGTCAAGGGATTAATGGGAAAAACTCAATAATATAGGCCTGTATATATATATATATATATATATATATATATATATATATATATATATATATATATTTTTTTATATATATATATATTAAAAATGAACAGTACTCTTGTAAGCCTACTTGCTTTTCTAATTTGACATAACCATATCAATCTTATATTGTGTATTGTATCGTATTGATTTGTATTTGATACATAGTTATGTTGCTAATAAAGGCAGTATGTATATACATATAGTTATCTATTATATAATATTTAATCATTCGTGAATTTCCATTGTTGTACGGAATTTTTATCTTAATAAATTAGAAATGTTATCCCAGAATTTTGTGTCAACATCGGTTTAAATTTGTTATGGAAATATCAATTCAAGACAGTATAGGAAAACAAGAATAGAAGAACCAGAGACAAAATATACGTCTCAAAGAAAATCGAATATTCTGTACATCCCACCCAATGTACACCCAATCAAAGACAAGGACAAAGGAAATTGGAATGAAAGAAAAAATAAATCGAAGACAAAGAATAATACATTCCGAAACAAAAACGAATGTTTTCTTCCTCAACACAAACTATTGAATTTGCTCCCCGTCCTTTTACTCATTAGTTGCTTTTTAATAACATCGAAACTTGATCAAAATCATTGTTCCCCAATTAAGGCTATAGATGAAAGGTATGATAGTTTGGACGGGGCACCACGAGGGCGATCTAGTACCACCATTTTAATCATTTAAAACCAATTAACTTCAACACCAGGACTGTGCTGTCTGTGACCACATTTTTCCGCCGCATATAAAAGTATTTGAGTTTCCGGAAGTCCGGAACACACTATAAGTAAAAACCGTTTGAAAACTGATACCGTTTATAAATTTCTTACATTGAAGCGAATAATTATTTATTTGTGGTGGTAAGATCGCCCTTGTAGAGCGGGACCTGTCCGAACGATCCCAACTTGACATCATCAGCCTATAAATTGGAAAACAATGACTTTATGTCAAGTTTTTGTAGTGATTTTTCAAAAATGATGACCATATGCTGGTATAGTTTCCAATGTCAGATTATGTCGATGTGTAAAGACGTGTCTCATGAGCGATGTTTCAAAAATGGGTCTAGTTGCTTGCTTGGTTCAGTTGATTACAGCTTCAAGTACAAACCAAGAGGTCGTGGTTTCAGATCCCAGAGTAAGCACATTTTTTAGACTTGACAGAAACGTTCTCTCTCTCTCTCTATATATATATATATATATATATATATATATATATATATATATATATATATATATATATATATATATATATATATATATATATATATATATATATATATATATATATATCAGAATTTTTAATATCAATCGAACATATAGAATTATGTTGGCATCAACGACACCTCAGTTCCGATTATAAATCCATGGCCAGCTGCAAGTGAACTGAATACGTAAGTTCAGAGTTGTATTCCTAATTTTTACTATGAGAAACTTCTTCCGAGTAAACTCGTAAGTTTATATTACGAAACGTAATACTTGGGTAAAAAGTTGCCACGTAAAGAAGTGTTGCTACCGCTTTCGATTCACCCGCAATTTATCACAACGTCAAATTTCACCGTTTCCATGAATAAATAACGACCGTATGTAACCTCCGCCAAACTGTCATGGTCTGATATAAACCAGAGGGCCGGAAGATTTGCTAGGGGTTGGAGCTTGTTCCGCGGGACGGAGGGGGAGGTACTCGACCCCAAGCACCCTCCTGACCTGACCTCAATACGTCACTTCATCAAAGTATACATTTGTTGCGATCATATGAAAATATCATCATCTTTTGTTCAACTTTTTGACAAATTACCCGTTGAGGTAACGTTATACTTTGGAATAAACTTGTTTGAAGAACTTAGAGTCAAGTTTTATGTCTCTCAATACCGCAGCGCGCGGTAAAGTTACGTGAAAATTATTCTGCACATTATATACATAAATATATTTCATCAAAAAATAAAAACTTTGAAGAAATAATGTGAGCGAGAACTTTATGAACTAGTTGATAAACATTACTTAATGAAATGGAAATATTGTGGAAATCGTGACAAATTATTAAGTTTATTCAAGAGAAAATTCATACGAAAGATATCATTCAGTACAGTTTAACAAAGACTTTTAAAAGATTATTCCGTGATCTGAAATGACTTACTTGTGGGGTTATTAATTTATGTTCCATTTTCTAGCGAACAAAATGATAGAAAATAAGTTACGAGTTATAAATATACTATTGGATATGTATTTGTTGTTATATTCATCTTTTGAGGAGGAACCATGGCAACCATGGATAACAACAGTTTTGGAGATATATCTGTCCGTATATAAATAATGTTTTAAAGGATTTAAAGTGAGCCAATATTACTTATGGTGATGTCTACATGATCTTCGAGTACCATACTACAAGTGAACGTGAAGGGAAGTAATAGTTCAAGTTATTTTGTGAAATACTTACGATACAAATTTTTGACATCTGGGCTAGCCAGAAGGAAGGCTGACATTCAGCTAATTTGATATAAAGTGATCACACAGAGTTTTCATGACTTTGAGAAGTGGTTTCGATATTAACGTTTCAGTATATTGTATTTTAGAATAGATTCATGTAAGCACATTCATTATTTCTAGGATTTTCAAGATATTTGGGTCGCAAAAGTTTGAAAATCACTCAAAAGAATACATGAACCTTGGCAGATTGTTTTTGAGCACGGCCATCAGGATATCATCAATGTCGAGAGGGCTATGGGGGATCGAGACTTTCCACTGCCACTTGGTTTTCCTTGCATCCATGTCATCACAACTATCAATGTCTCAAGAAACGAAGAAAACAAGAACAGACGAGAAGAATATAAGTTGGAAGAAAAAATGTATATTTCAAGACCAACTTGATCCGTCCTGACGTGGTTTTTCGTGGCTTCCCACAGTCCTCGAAGTGAATGCTTGGATGAAGTACTAATTGGCCACGACCTTTAATTAGTAGAGTGATAGGCCTAGTTATATCGAGGGCTGTCACTCCTTATTTTATCCTTTGTATAATGATGAACTTTGCACCTGCTGTCATTGGAAGAAGTGAACATTGCCTAAGAGACTTAGTTCAAAGTGAAAGATATCAACATTTGTGTGGTTAGATTATTCCCAATACCAATGTTGGTAGTGTCCGGATATATCGCAAAAACAGTTTATATTGTGTTCCGGACTTTCGACAACTGAAGACTTTTATCTGCGGTGAAGATGTGTGGTCACAGACTTATAGATGCACTAGTTTGATAGTATTTTTCAGTCACCGGATGTTTTCAATTCCATTGGTTTTCTTTTCTGTTTTTCATCAGTGACTTCACCCTTCCCCCCTCCACCAGTCACATGCACCCTAGACTTGTTTTAATCTCACAAGGGTTGGCCTTCATTCTATAACCCACAACGGAATGAAAGCGACCCATCTTCGTTTTGTACCAACGATTCCGTATACTTTGAAACATAGTGTATCATAAGGGCTCTGGCACACTGATATCGCGCTTTCATTTCGTTAATCTATTTGTAGAATAAGGGTCCAGGTTTAATATAATGATGAGGTCAATTTGGGTTTTTGTATCACATAACCGAAAAATGTTCGTTTTCCGCAAACCGAAAATAATTACTCATTCAATATTTCGAATTAATAATTCAGTAACTGAATAATTCAATAACATTCTCTGTCTGTTACAGATAACAAGGTTTTTGTATTCCATTAAATGCAAAAACAACTACTTAGCTACTCATCTGATCTCCTCAACAAACTAATCAAACTTATCATTTCTAGCCTTAATGGGGAAACAATGACCATTTGTTTCATTTGGACCAATGACCAGCCTATAGTACTTCAACTATTTGATTATTTTCCATCAACATCGAAATCTGGTACAAAATCATTGTTTCCCAATTGAGGCTGAAAAAAAGGAAGTAAACTAACTAAAAGTTAGTGAAAGACTGTTTACTGAAACAATTCTCTACACCGGGTGGCCTAGAAAGAGCTCATTCGACAAAAAGTTGTCGATGTAGTTCAGTGTGACATACCAACTGGTCAGTGGACATACCGCAGAGCGTAACTCAAATCACCGCCACATGGATACACGTCGGATGTGCGTTCCTTACCTGCAACAAACATGCGTGGTGTCATTAATTATCCACGATTATATCATTCAACATTTCAACAGAAAAGAAAAGAATTCATTCATGATGGCTGTTTATTTGGACGATACATTTCCATTGTCCAGCTTACTATACATTTGAAATTATGGTCGTATATTACAATTGTGTTCAAAATAGCAGAAATTAGGCAGAAGCGTTTTCCTACTTGATAGTATTGGCTGTGACAGTCGGTATCGATTAAAATATAGCTTATCAAAAGCACTCGTTCCAAACATTTTGAATGTTTTTTATTTTTTCGATGTCATTTCCCACTTTCAGTTTTTTTGATCTGATTTGGCTGCTATATTATATTCAATCCATCGAAAATACCATTCTCTTCATATCAATAAGAATCTGAATCTGAAACACATGTCCCATTTCAGTACAATTACTAAAGTGACTGGGTATTTTGAAAAACAATCAAATTCGAAATTCTATGCTCGAGAGATCATTTACTGATTACTACATTGATATATATTTTCAACATAGTGCTTCAGCTATTTGCTAACGAAAATGTAAAGCTATCGGATCGTAAAGCTACAACACTATCATCCTCTCGATGAAACGGTAACGACTTCACAGATAGTTGAATTTATTTATTCATTGAGGTTTCAACACGTACAACATGAACTAGAACACAAATGTTCATAGAAATAGTCAGTTTTGTGGGAATACTCATTCGGGTGAAATGTTTCAATACGGAATTACATCGTCTTTAGGGCGAATTAGAATTAAAAACAAAAACAAACTAATTATGCAACAAAGAAGAAACAAAAAATAGGCCTATTGAATACTACAAACAAGTTAACAAACAAAAATGAAATATTAATTGTCATATAGAATCAGGGATGAAAGTAGTGAACAATAAGAAGCATGTTTTGAAGATTACAATTACGAAATGACGCCTCCAAAACTTCAGCTTGTCTGTAAGGCCATTACAACAAATAATTACAGATAATTACATCTGGATCACTAATCATACCTTATAGAAATTAAAATGAGGAATTTTCTATCATGAAACAATAGACAAATATAAAATGACTTCAAACAAACAAATTTGAATATTTACTTGAATGAAAATGGGGAAAATTTACTCATTCTAAAAAACAAGAGAAATTATCAAATCGAATCAACTATATTGAATAATTTCTGTATTGAAACCATATTTCATCACTTTACATTAGAACTTCACTTTGCACTTACTTATTGATTGCTTATTAATATTCCATCACAAAGATCAACTGTTGAAAAGTTAGTTGCATGTTGAGAATTCTCCCGTATAAAGCTGTATACCACCTTACAACCATATTTCTGCCATTAACGCGATTATCTCCAAGTTTCGATTAACTCCTTGCCGTGAATCGAGGTTTAATAAGCTATTAACAGCTACTAGCTACAGGGTGAGGGTATACGAGTGATGGAGATGAGGCCGGGGTTCGATGCTGGAGCTTAATCCGTCGGCTAATCGTATAACGTGTTCCCAGCTACATGACGGCCCACAGATTAACACAATATGCGAGAGAGAGAGAGAGAGAGAGAGAGAGTTCTGAGTTTTTCATTCGATCAATAGGATGTTACATTTCAATTACCAATAATTATATTCTAACAGTCTTTTGTGAAATATTAGAATGAAACTTAATTGTAATCTTCTCAATTAATAATTGCAGTTATAGCGAGTGATAACTAGAAAATAAAATGCTCCTCATCTAGAGGTAGAGAGAGAGAGAGAAAGAGAGAGATAGAGAGAGAGAGAGAGAGAATTAGGGTGGAGAGGGAGAGAGAGAGAGAGACAGAATGATTGTGTACAAAATACTTTTGTTTTATATTATACACATTTAAGCTGTGTATTGCAGTAGTAGTGAAACTCGGCGCCTCCACCTGTGCGTAGCTATGGAATATTTAAAATGGAATCGAAACGGCATCGTAACTCGTAGTAATACTTCCATCAAGCGTAGTGAACTATATGGCAGGAAAATTCAATAGTTACACTCCCTCGGTATGAGCAAAAGAGAGAGAGAGAGAAAGAGATAGAGAGAGAGAGAGAGAGAGAGAGAGAGAGAGAGAGAGAGAGAGAGAGAGAGAGAGAGAGAGAGAGAGAGAGAGAGAGAGGAAACGGGAGAGAGAATTTCAACTGGTATTCGACTCGCATATGTTTTTCTTTTAATTTTAGCTCTAATTCGAATTTATTTGTAATCAGTTACTAAAATATTGTAACTGAATGTATTGACAGACGACATCTTCTGATGCGCACAACGATACAACACGACGCACATGCTCCATGTGACCTGGAGATGACGCTAGATCGGGCCTTGGTTCGATCCTCACAAGTCACCACCCGAGTAAATGCCGGGATGCTACCTACAATATACGTCAATGCTTTAGAAAACTTCATCTCATTATGCCATCTTGTCGTTAGTCATTGAACAAAGTGAATATATCTTAGTTATCAAACAATGCGTGGTTATGGCTACCCAATATGAATGAATGAATTATTTCTATTTATTTTGAGTTCAATGAGGCACTGTGATAATAACCAACATCTATTAGCTTCTAATGAATGCTTATTGAAATGAAGGTTTCCTAGGTAACGTGATGGAAGCGGTCGTGGCCTATATTGTAGAAACCATCCCAGCATTAGCCTAAACTACAGATGAAGACAATGAAAAACACCTGTAAAGATGAACGGTGGCTGGGATCGAACCAGGTCCGATATTTTCTCTCACCTCCCGAAACACACGTTAGCATATTTCTATTTCTGATGTCACTCATTCTCGAAACAAACAACTCTTATCAATCATTCAATGTTTTCCGCCCTGCCAGTAATCCGTGCGTTTTCGGTATTACGTATTTGCCACACGTATTTTCTAACTCAAAGGTTGACTTTATCGACCAATAGAAATAAAACAAGCGGTACCAACATAATGGCTGGTGCATGGCGTTGACCAGAAACCTAAGAGAGCGTGTAACCGAACCAACATGATGCCAACTTGACAACTCTACACGGAATATATTAATACGTAATTAATGTTTTCGGGAGTAACTGGATATGCGAGCAATTTACTTTGTCATGTTGTCTCATTGGTGTTGAGTGGTGCTATTTGCATATTTCGTCTGTTTGAATTAATGCGCTTTGGAGGCGCCTTGAAGAGATCTCAGGAGAATTGCAGATAGAGTAGGGGTTGTTTGGGATGAAAGCTTTCTGTGGTGACTGAATAAGTGACTGGCATTGGTTAACTGATGACTTACATTTTTATCTAGATCGAGATGAAGATGATGATGAATGTCCATCTCCCGGTTCGAAGAATGTCGAGATAAAGATGACGCAAAAATATTATCTCCGATAAGATAACAGATTAGGTTTGAAAATACCAACTAGATGGTGAGTATTACATGAATACAAATTATATACCCGCATGCGAAGATATGAGATAATCTATGCATTTTGTGTCAAATCCACCAATTTTGATCATTTCTATTTTGGAAATATCATATATTGTATGTATATATATATATATATATATATATATATATATATATATATATATATTTATATACGTAAAATCAATCTCATTTTGACGTAGACCAATCAACCACAAGGTAAGTTATTTATTCATTGGAATCATGCGTATGTGCTTTGGACATTCATAATGATTAAGGAATAAACGATTATAAAATATCAAGGAAATAATATCAAGTGCCTTTAGGAATAGACCTCGAAAAATGAGAAATGATTTATCCCAATGAATTATCAGCTTAATCCACAAGTTTGTATTATTCGTGAAACGTGGTCTTGTAGAATGAATGATAATTGGCGAATTTGCTTGCATTCCTCGTTACTCATCTCATTTTTGCACTTTATCCAACAGCTAGCTAATTAGTACTTGAATACTTATTGATACGACCGGTACCTAATTTTTGAGTCATTAAATGTAATCATCACAATTCAGATTCCGTGACATTTTCGAAACGATGGATAATGACACTTCAAAATGATTTCATTGTATATAAATTGACTTTTCGAACGTTTTTCTATCGCTCCAATCTTCGCTTAACAATACATAAAATATTCATCACTTTTCCCAAAACCAACTCACCTTCTATTGACATCATTATTTACCCGAAATGTTCAAACGAAACGTAGATCAGAGCACGTCACAAAACGTCATGACGCATTGAGACGCGCCACGACGCCTCAGAGAAAGCGTCACGACGCCTCAAGAGGAACGGAAATTGGATGGTAAGTGTCTTAAGATGACTACGTTTCCGTCGACGCAAATTACGAGCGAACGGAGAGACGGTTGCGGGAGGGATAACGAGGAGGGGGAGGGGTATTTTGGGAGCGGGGAGAAAGTATAAGTGGTTAGATGGTGGTAAAAAGTTGAGGTTTGTGTTTAGTTCATTTCCGAATCAAAAGTCTCTGATGCAGAAATATTTCCTTACATTCATAGTTGAAACTTTGTTGTTAGTTGTTTTGAAAATGCTCGATGTGTTTTAGAAGCAGTATTGTTGTTTTCATAGCTAAAGAGGTTAAGGAGAGACAGTGCGAAAGAGCGAGAAAATGAGAATTCAGCATTTTGTTTTCTCTAATGGTGCATGAGTGTTTTTGCAATTGAAAGTAACCTGGAATAAGGGCCATTTCATGGACATCTAAAAGGTGTTCCCTAAAGTTGTATTATCAAATATATCATTAAATAATGATTCATCGATATGTATTATCAGTAATCAATTATTAATTGATGATATCATCATTCATTATTATTAATACCATTATTATTATCAAGAGGGCACCGTACAGACAGTCATAACTCTGTTCAAACTAGTTGGCATTCATATAGTTAAGCAAAGAAAATATATCTTGTAACTCGAAACATACAGATAACTTGACTTGAGCCAACCTCAACTAACAAACCTGACTAAATAAATATTCTAAACTGAATCCAATCTAAAGCCAACTCCCGGTACAACGAATTGCCACTTCTAACCAGAAAACAAAAATTGATTTTTCAAATATTACGTTGGTTAGAGTTCATGACTGGGAACATACACGCCTAACAGAAGCCTATACGGTATCTTAAGTTGCGAGTTTATGTGAATCCTGATTCATACTGACAAGGTAGTCCGTTTTTTTCCGTCCCAGTAAGTCACGTAAACCAGTCATAACTACCCGTAAAATGTCTGAATGGTTTAACCCGACAGAACGGAAATAATCGTACATCCATATATTTTACCATAGCAAAACTTTAGACCAGGACTTTCACATTTTTTTCCGTGCCTGTAGGCTAAGTCATGTTAACCAGTCACAAACGTTCCGGAAAGTTTCTGACCGGTTCGCTTTACTCACCGGGACGGAAAACTCCGGAATACTACGTGATACTATAAATCAGGTTATATTTTCATTCTCATGATAATTTCTTACGAAAGTTCTTCAACATTGTTTATTTGCATTAAATGCACAATAGTAAACAAATACATATAAAATTCAAATATTGAAACTTAATAGCATTGATATTCTAATTTTACTTCACTTATTTACATGATTCGGAAACCTGCTGACGTGATTTTTTTTCAAGATCTCATGAGTGATTTGTAACTTTTCAGACATGTTCGAATAGTTCAATCGAACACACACTTGAAGTCACTGCAGACAATTGAAGTAAATGTCGACAGTTGAATTGTGACTCCAACATATTATTTGACATCAAATTTCTCCCACATTCGTAATCCTGACACTGTAATCTTATGAAACGATCACGTGACTTCAATAGATGGTAAATTGAATAGAACTATTTCTATAAAAAGAGTTTTGGTAAAGTATTTGATAAGAATTGAATGACCTGGTTATCGATTAGTCCGTGGATGGATGTGTGTGTGTGTGTGTGTGAAAAGTGAAAAGCGGGTGCGCGAAATGTTCGACCTCATTTTGCCAATAAATTACTGATTCTAATAGAAAAGCGAACGTAGTCTCGGATCGAGTAAAAGTTGTGCGTTGGAAAAGGAAAGTTGGGAAGAACGATCGACAGTATTGAATATATATATATATATATATATATATATATATATATATATATATATATATATATATATATATATATATATGTTGAAGTATTGTAAACGGATTTTACGACTTTTCGATATCTGGAACCGATTCGTTGAATTCAAATATAAGATCTGCATGAATAATCACAGGTAGTGAATAAACTAACAGAGAAGATTCCATATTTATAGATAGAGGTTTTACCGACAAACTCTAATGATAACTAAGATCTATTGGCGTCGGATGAATGTCGAATTGATGGTCTAGGAGAACATAGCATTAGAGGGAACTCACCCGAAGGAAATGTATCAAATATTTGATTATTTATCAATGTATCAATGTTGAGAAGAAGTATGTTGAGAAAAAGATCGAGAGATTTTCGAAAAAAACAGTTGAAAAATATGTTGATACGGTATACATACAACAAAACCAGTAGATAGCTAGCATGAAGATTTATGAATGATTTATGATTTATGAAGATTTATTCATGAAGATTTAGCGGGTCATCTATGAACCGCTTCTCGTTGGAGGATATATCAACCCTGAAACTAGATTTCAATGAATAATGAAAATATCCATCTCCCTAATTTTAGAAAAGAACAACATGTGGAAGTGCCATGCATGTCAGTACTGGCGCGACCACTACGGCGCGAGCTACACCCATGCTAGTGCTGGCGTGACCACTGTACTGCGGGCAGTATTTAGCTTAGCTGGTAAGAGCATTTGTGTATCAAGCAAAATGTCCGGGGTTAATTCCCCGACGAGGCGGTATTTTTCAGTGATAATAATTTCCATTCCATCAACATCACGTGATGTACCTTTCATCATCTCAATTTCAAAAATTAAGATTATTTTTTGTTCTTCAGGGACCATGAGTCAAAACGTAGGCATTACCGATCCTGTATATAAACATGAACAGAATCGAGACGACTCAGAAAAAATGCCGTTTACTGGAGGACATATAAATGTATATGTTCATTTCTGAAATTGAGATGATGATTCCTATCTTTTTATCTGAAATTATGGAAATGAACATCGTTATCACCCATTAAAATGTAGTTCCGATTTTTCGATACCATCTAAGCAAAATCAGTAATCATCAACTGACGTACGCTGTCTGGATGACATCATTCAATGAGTTGTGACGTCATACTAATAGCAGCACGCGTGTGATAAACATTTGTAACATGCATAACATGCGTGTGATGAACATGCGTAACATGCACAACACACAAGAGGGTATTGCACAATCTTTACTACATATGGACACAATGCTTTATATTACACTAATGGCAGACATCACATTTATGAATAAAATATAAGTTTGTTAGAACTTTGTTGGTACACACGCAAAGAACCTACGCATAATAAGTTGGTTTTGTTACCAAATACAAATGTAGAATACAAACAATATGGAAAGTTATTAAACTCAATACCAACTGAACCCAAATACAAAAGTTCACAGTGTAAAAGTTGATAAACAGAGAATAATCTTAATTTTTGAAATTAGGATGATGAAACGTACAGCACGTGATGTTGATGGGATGGATATTATTATCACTGAAAAATACCGCCTCGTCGGGGAATTAACCCCGGACCTTTTGCTTGATACACAAATGCTCTTACCAGCTAAGCTAAATACTGCCCGCAGTACAGTGGTCACACCAGCACTGGCATGGATGTAGCTCGCGCCGTAGTGGTCGCGCCAGTACTGACATGCATGGCACTTCCACATGTTTTCTTGAATACCTTGGTCATCATTTGCAAATTGTTTCGTTTTTTTCATTATATTGGGTATAACGACGCACTGTGATGATAATTAAGATCTATTCGCGTCTGATTAATGATTGATGAGATGATGGGATGATGAGATGAAGGTTTCTTATCTAATGGAACGGATAGTGGGAAGATTAAGGTCGTGTGGCCTATATTGTAGGAACTATCCGGCATTAGCCTAGACTATAGAGGGATACCACAAAAACCTGTAAAGATGGACGACTGCAGGGACGCGTTGAGCACTGCGCTGCATGTGACGGTAAGTCTACGAACTGAATGACTATAAAAACTCCGGTTGTTACATAATGTCGCTAGATTCCATTCAGGTTATAAAGTTTAGAAAAATGTATCGTTTCTTATCGTACATCTCGCAGTGGAAATCAAACATCCTGAAAATATCACTTTTCTTCAAATATATAACAGTAATATTTGTGTTTCTCTGTTGGTATCCGACCATCTACTTTCATGGTTGTGAGTGTATGAAAAACACATCACTCAGAACTAAAAACAGAATCTGAAGAATTGTTATTATTTCATATACCTAATTTAAATATTTCTTTGTTTTTCTATTCTTCTACGTCTCGGTGTGTATATAAAGAAACGTGCTCTTACATTTTTATCTTTGAGAAGGAATTGTCAAACGTCTACCATATTACTACTTTTATTAAAAGAAGAGAGAAGTTTTAAAGTCAAATTCCTTGTGAAACAATAACATATGAAGTCAAAAACATGGCATATTCTCATCGTTTCTTGTCAGTGTTTCTATTCACTTCCGAAAATATGAATTATAAAAGTAATTTAGTATTCCATTTAATAATGTATATTTATATTATGAACAATATGTTTATAAATGAATGAAACAAAGTACTTTGGTTTCTACAAAACAATTTGCCTAGAGCAATTTGAAAAATAAATTCAGAACAAGTTTGAGATATATTATTATTTTTCGGTTTGTTATGTTGTCAACCCTGTTCTGTTTTCCTCTTGACGTTTCCAGTGCAGACACACGTTTATTCGGTTTGCGAGACAATAAAGATATAAGGAAATAAGTTTATCTCTCGCACGAGGTTTCGTCTTATCAAGTTGGTAAAATAGTTTAGACGTCAACGTCACATTTCGTTAGACGAGATATGAAACGTCTGGCAAATCAAAACACTGCCTTCTAGAGTGGCTATACGACTAGAGATAGTATACGTACTGCGCGTTGAAAGTTACCGCTTTCGTTCACGAGGTTATAGTGATGTTTTAGGCTTATTTCCAGGGGAGATGTGGCAGTGAGTGGATGGATATTACCTGGTCAAATAATTATACTAGGATAAATTCATGATGGTGTTTATTTTCAAGCATTTTTTCGTAATAATGTCTTGAAAATCTCAAGTTCATTCTATAATTCATTGAGTTCAAATATTTGTATATCAGTACACAGTTCATTTATCAAAAGAATGAACTCATATATATATATATATATATATATATATATATATATATATATATATATATATATAAATATATATATATATATATATATATATATATATATATATATATATGGGATATTTTAGCCATGTCATAAAAGATACGTCTCGACCGGGAATTGAAATAAGGGTAATATCTTGGTAGCTCAGTGGGAGAGCAGCGGACCGGCAATCTGAAGGTCCCGGGTTCAATTCACGGTCGAGACGTATCTTTTATGACATGGTTAAAATATCCCACACATCTCGATATCAGATCGTATCCAAGAGGTTTATACACATAGGCCTATATATATATATATATATATATATATATATATATATATATATATATATATATATATGAGTGTGTGTGTGTATATTAAACGTTTTGGCTGAAATGTCTACCATTTCGATAAATATCTCCCGGTTTCCATCTTGTTGTTGTGTTATGTATCGGTATGTCTGTGCATCGAACACGCCGCACATAATAATATACTCGTTATTTACATCGTGTAATCCAATCCAGTCTTGTGACCGCCATTATGTTCACGTCACTAGCGTCGGCGGTATCGAGCGACCGTCTCTCCCAGTCATTAGCATTGCCGATACGATGTTTCGATAGAGCAGCAGTCACTCGAGCAACAAACTACAAACACTGAAGTAGAATTAACGATAATTACAAAGGACAAAGCTGACATACAGTGGCGTTATGAGTTGACAATATTGGGTTATTCACTGTGAAAGATTACTATGACATGATTATTTTCATGATTTATAGAAGTCTATTATAATTGCCAACGCCTTATTTTTTATTTAGTTGAAAAGTGTTATTCATTTTTTTCAAATATTGTGCGTGTTTATGTATCCAATGTCTGGTTAATGAAAGTATGTAAATATATTTGTTTTGAGAAGCCACAGGCGTCTGCTAGCGCGTGTGAGCTTTCACGCCGTGAAACTATAACCGTAGGTATGTACTGTCGATTCTCGTAACTGAATTTTCGGAATAGCATTTATTGTTATCATCATTATTTCAACATGTCAATCCATCTGAATATTTTTATTCGAATATGAATGAGGCGAGTTCCAATAAAATACACACGTCTCAGCTTCTATGACTTTCTTTTCATATATTCACTTGGTTTTCCAATCATTTCAGTTACGTAACCGCGTCTGTAAATTAAAGGGGAAACCATTTAAAAGCGCGCGAAGTGAAAAATATTTGTTTAATCACTTGGAATGTTTATTCAGTCAACTGAAAATATCTCAAAAATAATAAAACGTAATCACCTTCCTTCAAATCGATTCCTCTAGTGACCTTCCGAAGGTCACACGGTTTCACGAAAAGGTCAGCAACACCGCCACCCACGTGACCATATACAGTGTGGTCATTTCCCTTCACCATATTCTAATTAATGCAATACCCGTCCACCAGGGTCGCGTCGGTCGCTCCCCTTGTTAATATTCACCATGTCACGTTTATTTGTCACCTGTTAAGTTAATAGTTGAAGGTTTAGTGCGTAAGCCGCACACCAGAGGGCGTTGTCATCATATTGTGTTAATTTCAAGTTGTAATGTTTCCTACCCTGTATGGCACGACGTTGTTATGCAAATTGTTAACAGAATGGTGAACCATCGTGTATAAAATATGGGTTAGAGTAAATATTCAGAGAGGATTTTAGATTCAAGATGTTTGGCTTAAAATAATTACATTGTAGGTAATTAATTAATATATCTCGTGGTGGTGAGATGTGAGATAATGGAGAAGGAAACTGTAAATATCCTTGTTTCACTGTTTACTGGGAACGAGACGACGAGAAGGAAGTTAGTAATATATAAGCGGTGAATTATTGGGGGGTTGGCAATATTAATAATTGTTATATTCACATTCTCATGAGCATATGCAATGTAATACATCAATTCTATATGTGGATGGAATACAATGGATATTGTAATATTGGGGAAATAGAGGTTAATCTCAAAAAGAATGTGAGTGATATGGGTAACTCCAATAACAAATAATGTTTTGGTATTTCAGTCACTTTCATTCAGTTACTCAAGAAACCTTAGAGGTTAATTACAAGATAATGTCTGGAGAAGCAAGCCTACTTTATTATTTTTTTGTGATTCTGTTGCCAAAATGAAATATTATATCATACAGAAAGATATTTTTCGCAAAGGCTGTGTTATGCTTATGAGGTTTTGAAAAATAGATATTTATCGTAATATATATGTAACATATATCGTAATATATATATATATATATATATATATATATATATATATATATATATATATATATATATATATATATATATATATATATTCGAGAATGATCAATAGACTGCACTGCTGGTGTTTAGCCCCGTAACATCACATGCTGACATTATCAGCCTAAACTTATACTTTAATTTGTGAAAATGTGTATGCCTACTTGTGCACACACGACGTGTACTTGTATGACTTGGCAGAAGACGAAAGAGAATGCAATCATAATGGAACTCAAACCAGATCAAACAAATTTTAAATTATGAATTAATATTTCCATGGCCCATACAAAATTGCCTCATTAAAAACATTCAACAGTAGTCATAGCCATATCTACGTTCAACTATTCCCAACAATTTCGTTAGAACGCTTTTGATTTATTTTCCATTCCGTATCTTTAATATCGCGTGTTCGAACCTTGGAAATAAAACAGTAATAATTACCGCAGTCTTGGTTTAACCAACTAATAATCATCATAACGTCGTTAGTGAAGGGCTGCTCATTTCCCTTTCGCTTTTCCTAGATCCTTGAGCCCACATCACATGCTTCGATCATTAATTGAACAACAATGTTGCCTTATACTGAAGAGCGGAACAAAAGAACGTGTAGGCCTATCAAGTACTCTCAATTGTGTGCGCGTGAAATCGATACAGCAGAGAGTGAAACGCGAGTTTAAGACATGCATATTTTTTAATTGAAGCAGTAACAAAATACCAGCTGTTATATAAAACCTTATTATTTGTCTTGAAACTTCGTGTTACAGGATAGAACTAATGTAACTTATAAAATATAATAATATTACTGAAAAGGACAATGAATAATTGGGTTTATGGATGATAAGTTATTACTTTGTTGAAATATAATTCAAGTAAAGCGTAGAAAATACTAACAAGATGATTCGGTGTAGTCCCGATTCGTCGACTTGCTTAAAATGTGGTGAAATGAGTCGATGAATCGGGATTTCGCTGAATCCACGTAAGGAGGTTCATGCACGGTGGTTATAAAAATGGTAAAATTCACCTTCACTAATGTTTCTCTATGTCCAAAAACCAGTACAATTGAATGAAAAGTACACATATCCAGATAATTTTATGCTCTTTGATTAATACGACATTCCATTTCAGTAGATTCATTCAGTTTTAAGATAATACGTCAATGAATAAGAAGAATGTGGTGAAATTCATTGGTGTATCATCTCAAAACTGATTGAATTCACAAAATTAAATGTCATAATAATTAAACAGCATGAAATTATCTTGGAGATGTGCGCTCTTCATTCAGTTATGCACTGTTTTTTGAAAATGTAAAAAAATGATGAAGATAAGTTTCTCGATTTTGTGAAGCACTGTGCGCGCCACCCCATAACCTCCTTATGGAACATTTATAATTTCACTTTTTTTCTTCCTTTTATGTCTACCTATCTCCTGGTGACTTTTTTCTTGTGGATTTTCACTGGAACTATAAAATGTAAATCTCGGTTACTGTTTCAATATAAACCTTAACATAATCAAGATATATTAAGTGCATTGCTTTTATCATCAAAATGCGGTTAAAAACCTTTAGAGATGTCTAGACAATGTATACATAATACGTTGGAATCGTTTTCACCGTAAAAAAAGTGGATCAAAAAAAGTACATGTGCCTGCTATAAGTTATCATATACATATTTATACATTCTTGTATTTCTCTTCGCTCGTTGTTTGTATACCACTTCTCCACAGACAGCTGCTTCGTTATTACGTATTGTTGTTTAACAACTCGAGCACTCGAACCAACCACTGTTTAACGACACTTCTATATCACATACAGTACGTACCATCACATTAATGAGGTACAATCAAATAATTACAACGTTTATTACGCCATTCTTCCCTCATTTCACATCTCCTACATCATTAAAACAGTGGAACGCAATCCACTTGATATACGTGTATCCACGAAAGAAGACAGTAGTGTACCACCATAATGAACAGAAATATCACAGTTATATTCGTATAGTTATGGTTTTTGCAATGATTTACTTTTTCAGGACGAGGTTTACTATAGGTGAGAGTGCAGCTGAAGAGTGCAGGTGAGAGTGCAGGTGAGGTGGAGCTGCATCCTTTCAAGTTTTCAAATCCCTGAAATTGCAACAAATTCATGAATATACCGAAGTTTTTACAATATTCAGTTTGTAGACGATATTTAGTAACGGACATTTTATTCTGTTTTATTTTTGGAGTTTTTTTGTTTTATGGTGGTAAGATTGCCTTGTGGTACCCCGTCCTCTCCTGCCTTTCATCCGTAGTCTTAATGGGGAACAATGATTTCTGTATCAAGTTTCGATGTTATTATCAAACAAAAAATCTTTTCATCATCGTTTTCATTATAATGTAATACCAACTTATTTTGTTGTTTTACACATCACATGGTAGATGAAATTGGAGCTGAAATCAATAATTCGTCATCATTTCTCTTGTTACATGTGTGTGTGTACTCTTAATTGGGTTTAGTTCAACTCGGTCACTTTTATTCCCGCCCTTTGTGTCGAGTTCAGGTGGGAAGCCTACAAGCAGGAGTATAACGTATGTTCGACCATGCAAGAGTCTAATTCAGCGGTTAAATGTACATCCCATATTTTAATGAAATAATTATTCATGGTAATTATACGAAGTACATTATACGAAGAATTTCCCGGTCGAGTATTGCATTAATATTATTATTTCCATATTATTATTATATTATCATCATAATCATGATTAAGAGAATATAATCATTAATTATTACACCAATTGCATTAATTGGAATCGAAAAACACCTCATGTAATTAGTACGGTTATATTAGTATTGTTAGTATGGTTAGTATTGGTATGTTATTGTATGATAAGTATGGTTGTAAGTACACTGGTATCACTACAACGTGCAGTTATTATAATTATATACCTAGTCTGAATGATGCTGACAATTGTCTACCGGTTACCATAGTCATCAAGCTTATTAACACCCAAACTTTACGATTCACTGACATCTAGATATTTCCTGCGCTTCCAAATAGGTAACAATGTTTTATGTTTTTTTTTGTGGAATGCATTTCAGCGCACTTGTTTATTTGTTTGGTCTGGAATGGAACAATAAAAGAAAACTGTAATAACTGCATTAAAATGTTGATAAAGTTTTTACCAGGTTTTTTGTTCTGTTTTCATTTGGAGATGGTATCAGTTCCATGAAATAGTTATGGTTTGACCTGAATCTATGTCTAATTTGAAACATACGAGAGAGTATAAATTTATATATATATATATATATATATATATATATATATATATATATATATATATATATATATATATGGTACCGTGGTAACATTTTCATCATATTGTGTTCACCGTGCTCGCGTTATTAAAATATTCATTCAGAAGAGATAAAGTAAAGAGAGAAGTTGGATGCATTTTAACAAAACATCTTCAAAAAATCGAAAGAAACTCTATATTTTGTGAAGATATTAATATCTCACTCAAAGAACCTCTGAACGTCATAAATTATATTTTTTATTGTCATCTTCTCACAATTATTCATGTTTCGGTATCATTATGATTTTCTCTATTGTCTTTATTTTCCACAGGTGCAATGCTATCAATGTATCATAGACCCACATTAAGTGATGTAATTATTTTCGTAATTTTTTCGTAAAATTTAATTCAACGATCTAACCTGAATAATACCAATGATATAGAAATGATCACTATGCTCCAGACACAAAACAAATAAAACATATTGTAACGTGTGAATAATAATTCATTCACTTCAGTTCATGTTTTAGTTCATTCCAGTTCAATTAATTTCATTCAGTTTATTTCATTACCATCATTTCGTATGATTTACTTGGGCTTGTTTTATTCACCTAATTATGTGAATAATTTTGTAACTATGGTTTTTAATCAATTAAGCATCACCTTCTACAAAAATCTTCCTATTAGGTTTTCTGGCTGATAATGTGATTGTATGCATTGTGAAAATTGTTAATTTGAAAGAGAAATTCAATAATAAGATCACAATGATGTATAATCCTAATACAAAGGAACATCAAAACCATATACTTAAATTAGAATAACAAAAATAATGAAATCATTATTGAATTCCAGTTCCATTCTCCGAATAGCGAATGATTCAATTTATTTCATTGTCATTCACTGAGCAATCTAAAACATGCCAACAGATGCTTGCAACTTAATTAAGTTCCTTTCTTATCATAAATACGCGTCTGAAAGTTGAAAGAGTGACTCTATGAGAATAACAATGAGGCAGTCGTTTCATTTACTCGTCAATAAGATAATAGCGTCTCTTCTCGAAACCAATTATATCGTCTTACAGAGTCGTGGGTTCGATACTCGAGAGCTAAACGACTCGGTGCTCCTCTTGCTGCAACACATATCTGCATAATCGCTGATTGTGAACAACATTCAACTGAAGAACACTGATGCTCTCTCTCTTTTTCTCGCTCTCTCTCTCTCTCTCTCTCTCTCTCTCTCTCTCTCTCTCTCTCTCTCTCTCTCTCTCTCTCTCTCTCTCTCTCTCTCTCTCTCTCATATATATATATATATATATATATATATATATATATATATATATATATATATATATATATATATATATATATATATAGTGAGTCTCCAAGTGAGGGAGGAATCAAGCCCCGCATGGAAATTTTAGAAAATTTCTCTTTTCAAATACCATCCTACGGGTTTGGGAACTACATAAAATTTCTGGAATTCATGAATTCTTTAGTGCCCCCTTGGCCAAAAGTTAGGGGACAATGCCCCTCCCCTCCCCCCCCCCCCTCCCGGTTCCGACGCCAGTATATATATATATATATATATATATTCATATTGCTTGATGATAACTGTGTGATAATATATAAATATATTTCATGATACTCGATAAATCATGGAACGAACCAGCTATGAATAACTCATATAATGTGAGATGAAAAAGTTCACAAGTATTATTGTTGTCAATTGAAATTGTTTATAACAGTCATATCTGTAGGAAAGGCATGATGTATCAAATGTCTGAAAAAAGTAATTGTGAGTGTTTATTTGAATTGTTTCACTTCAGAGTTCTAGACGTATTGACAATTTCTGAATCGAAAGAATAGGAAACGAACCGAAATTAGACAATTGAAATTTGTATTCAATTATTATTTCTATCGAAATGGTTCTATTGTGTGCCTTCTATACGCCAACGACAATTCAACATGATAAGCGGCACAGCCTTGTAGATATCTAATTCATATTGTTATGAAGACCTATACTAAACTTTTTTCAGATAACTAAAACTTCAGCTTGAGTAATTCTGGTTTTTAAACAATCTGATGCGAACCAAAAATAGTTTTATTAATGCCTTCAGATATTTCGTAAAGATAGACTCAGAAAGAAAAAGAGGATAAACAAATAATTTGAATGATGTATATTGTTAAAGATAAGGATTATATCATATTTCATTACATTATATGATAAAATCTACAAGACACAATTTCGTAAATATTTTTGTGCGATTTTAGCTCACAAAACAAAGTTCTTGACTGAGTTGAGTATAAGAAATTATCATTAGAACAAGGTTTTTTTTTAATGGAAAATATTCAGAATTTAGAAATATAAGTCAGCACAATTCAAACGTTCAAAATGAAAGATCTAGAAAATGCATTTAGACCGAGTAGTAGGCCTACTATATCTTCTATGGAATATATTTTATACAATTTCATAGAAATAATAATATCTTATTCACATTATTAATTAATGAATTTAAAGCATGATAAATTGATATACTGTAAACATAATTATGATATCTTATTATTGTGGTTGATATCAATAAATCAAAAGGATTAAAAAAAAATACTTTCAAAATTATTCATTACCACTGTGTGTTTTATATGTAATAGCATTGTACTGCATATTGTATTTCATTGTATTGTCCTTTTGCATCAAACTGATTCTGTTTATTTATACCTTCTCTATTATTCATGTTTATTCTCATTTGTGAAAAAGAGAATATATTGATTATGAGGAAACGATTGATGAATATAGTCAAATAGTGATGATGGAATGGAATTCTATGGAAATAATCCTTTTTATGTATTTGATTATGAATTGTGATATTAATGTACGTCATTCAACATATTCCCTGTTTTTATAGTTAGTAAATACCGCTGTCCTGCACTGGTTGAAGGTAATCTAGAATTGATCGGTTGATTCTATAGTGTTTTACGTTGAACTAATTCCCGAATTCTCGAAATTTGAAATACTCGCATATGTGTTCAGACTACCCATATTTAAGTAGGGTCTCAATTTCAACATTTATGTACCGTAACAACAACTTCAAGTAAATTTAACATAAAGTGAATTGATAAATATAAGAATGAACATGCCCCTCATTATTTGTTATGTATTCCTTTCTATGTACTCCTTTACTAATTAGCGCAATATAATTATTCGAAGTTTTATACTGATAGTGCCTTTATATTTATATATATTATATGTTTGAAAAAGCCCCGAGACTCGGCTCGGACTCGATAATTCTATGAAGAATCGGACTCGAATCTAACTCGACTTTAAAAAACCTGGACTTACACACCCCAATACTATCATCCCTTACCCATCACATAATATAAATGCATGGTAATAATATTACTTATTGTCGTGAATTTAGCATCCTCCTCCCACATCGGTATCATCCCCCCCATCAAGCAGCACGTAGTAAGAGTCATAAAGCAAACAATATCGCCTTGCCGAGTAAATATTAACAACTGAATTAACTCGGTTTGACAAACAGATTAGCCTGTGAAGTAGGCAACCCGAACGCTCGAGACATGTAACGCACATTGTGTAACACAGATGTGACGTCACGCATTATTACCATCGCATGGCTTATCAATTCGCGAGGCTGAACAGTTCCGTTGTGTTTTCATGTTTGGTCGAATGAAAAATTAGGAGAATGAATTATTTCAAATTTTCGACTGATCTCTCATTTTATTGTGTTGGGATGAAAAAGGGGTTTAATATCATATTACATTGTTGCTGGTAGTGTTTGAAGAATATATATATAATCACAGTTCACAGTTCAAATTTGTGATTCAAATTATTGTGTTATTCTTTTCCACCATGTTATTCTATTATGGATATGTTATTCCTTCTGTTATTCATTCTTTCATTTTCAAATGTGTATGTGTAATTGCTTTCCATATCTATGTTCCATTTATATATATCTCTATTCTAAATAGTATTGCTATTCTGTGTCGTTAGGAAGTCAATGCACGAGTGCAGATATCTTAATAAAGATACAGGGAGAGAAAGTTTATTCAAAAAAACACTGCCGCCAAAACGGTTGCCACACGGACACAGTATAACAAAATGTATAAAAAACAATGCATTATTTTAAAGAAAATAAGATAAAGAATGAATAATGTGAAAGTAATAAGAGGTATAAAACAAAAGAACAAACGGGAATATAAATTGATAACACTAAATTATGAATAGAAAATTAAATGATATGTTGGCCGTATAAATGGTTTCGTAACATGATGGTTTCGTAATATAACATGAATGGAAATAATATGTATTGTAAAAATGAGATGTAGAATATAAGTCGAAGGTAGAATGTAAAATACAATGATGGATTCACACAGAAAAATTATTTGAAATGGAACAGCTATGTATGATAACATCCAATTAAATTTCTTGCATGCAATAACTTTCTTGATTTCCCCGTCTGATTTGAAATATCACATTCTGACTTCCTGGCACAAAATTCAACGTACCACTATTTAAATTGGAATACCTTTTCTGCATTGTATAATAATAACACTGCACTCGACAACACATTCCGTTTTGTCACAAATGTAATTTTGATTCCCCTTATGACATATTATCCGACATCACCGGGCAAAATTGAACCAGCCATCCTATCTGTGAGCCCCTTCTTTTTGGCAACATACAAATATTGTGCATATTTTCGCATCATCATTTATAAGGCAGGCATGACGTTATCTTCAGAACGCGTGGCTGACAGCGTAACGTAGCGAATGGAAATAAAATGCGGAATTGTAAAAAAAAAGTGTGTAAAAAAGCTTGCTAAGCTTGCGCGTGAAAGGGGCTTATATCGTTAGCTGGGAAAGTAGAGGTAAAGCCGTTCGGCCGCTACTACTCAGACTCGCCGCTACATCGCTACTTTTATGTCCACAAGGGATTGCCGTTGGAAAGTCGATAGGTAAACTCTTTGAGAAAACGCTGCTTCTACGAAATCTCACAAAATATTGATGTAGTGATAGAAAAATAATATCCCTTTTCAGAATCGTTTTTGTTTGAATTACTAGCTTTGGCGCTTATTTCCAGCTACTTTGTGAAAGATGAATCGATATATTGGATATGTGTTTTAGTGGAGGCGCCAAGTTTTTAAGTAGACGTTAAATATTATAACATTCTCAGGTCCGTTAACCTGTGACCCCTCTAAAACCAACCAAGCACTAATTCGTTAACATGGCACTAATTCTGAAACTTTGCATAACTGTATCACTAATTCAGCACTATATCGTACCAACGAAGTCTCAGAATTAGATATTGGTGAGGCATAGTGAGGGAAGTGGATTTACAAACTTCTAAGCCTCCAGTAAAGTATCCACAAAAATAATCAACTAGACCATATAAATTGAGCTACTAACATTCATCAACCGAATTTATAAACTAACACTGTAAAATACTTGATTCACAGATAGATTTTGTAAATATTTTTCACATAGGAAATAGTCATACGCGCTGAAGATATTCTTGTAGCGCCATAAGGCGTAATTCGAAGTGTCACTCGCCGTAAGAGTTCTGAATTATCGATTCTTTAGGCCAGTTTCACAATACTGTTGATAAATGTCAGTATGAGAGTGAGGGATGTAATCAATTATTAACAACCCCAATATAACACTGCACACGTAGATGATTAGTATTCACAGTATGGGTAGCCATAAGCATATTTAATATATAATTCACACTGAGAAAGTCAACAAATATGCGTAAAGTTGTATTCACAATCAGTGAGGCAGAAAATCGATATATTGATACAAGTACACAAACGCGCAACAATGTACTTCATACTCACCTGTTTTTGACTGAAGATGTTTATAAAATAATTGATAGTAAAACATTGGGAAATATGAATGAGTTGGTACGTCAATTGTAATTATTTGAATGATGATATAAATAAATATTATAAGCATGAAATAACAACATAATATCGAAAAAATAGAATGAATGGAATGTACGAATTAAAAATAAAAAATAATTAATGTTTGGTAAGAAGACAGAGAAGAATCGATAGAGAAGAAAATTGAAGTCAAAACGACAATAAAAGAATATTCACTGTTGACCACTACTGTTATGGTTCAGGCTGTACAATTAGCTGAAGGAGTTATATTATACATAAATATGTATTTGGGGTCGAAGTGGCTATTCATTGGACCGGAAGTAGGTTTTAGATTAGTTTCAATCTGGATTAAATTAGTTTATGTAGTTGGTTCTGCTGGGTTAGTTCAGGTTAGCGTGGATAAGTTCGGTTTATTACGATTAATTTGGGGTACGCGCAACAACAACAACAACGTCCGCACGTTGTGACATATGGTCCGGTGAATAGAGGCTCTCATTTGGGGTGGAAAAATAGCACTTGTGGTTTGTTCAAACAATCCATTCTTTACTTTTTCAGCCCCAATTGAGAAGAATTGATCAAGGAAATCTCATCGAATAAGGAAAATTTGAGGAGATAAGTGATGGAGATTGAGACAACTTGTTGAAATTCACTTACTTCTCATTTTAATTATATTTTTTTAATTTTTTTAAAACACACAATCGTTCAAACACACGGGAGCGGCCATGTTTTCTTTTGATATAGGTTAGTATACGAATAAATTCATTCAACAACATATTTCTATACTATTTGTGCTTCTTATCCCATGTTTTATGCACTTAACTACTTTCAAAATATTTTATTTATGTTATTACTTGTACTTTCCTTGTTAGGTAAACAAAATCGTCAACATAGCGTATCACGGGCACAGTCGGGCTGAAGTAATGATTCTAAAATCTCTGAAAACCAAACGATCATATCCATCTACGTGGCATAGACAGATATCTCCAGGTTACCCTCCTCGGGGATCCGAACAACGCATCAAGATTTAATATTAATGCTACAAGGGGCTGGTAAGAATGCTTATGCTGTTTTATCTGCAGAGATATTATGCTGCATTATGCAATGTAACGGCATTGTATGTGGGACTCTCGTAGACTGTAAATATGACTAACGACAATGCGGGGAAAAACCTGGCGCCAAGAGCAACTGCAAGCATAGATAGTTATTGATGCGACGTTCATTCAAATGTTCGGTAAGATTCTAGAAGATGCTATTCAGTGATGTTGTATTGGTGTTGTATTATATGAAAATTTATATACCATCATAGCCGTGAACTAGATTTTAATGAATAATGACGATATTTATTACCTGGGTTATTCTTATTATATCATTATTCTTGACGGTATTTCCAGACTTTCAATTATCAACCATCACAATGTATGTGGTGAATTTGTATCATAAACTATTGGCCTGCAGAATAGTTCGTCCTTATGAAATGGGTTTTTCCTGCCTGAAAAATGTTGGAAAAAACGAATAAAGAACAAATGAATATCTGCACCATATTTCATTCAATGAAACTAATGAAAAAGCCAACTAGGAATAATTCAAGTTTTTGGAATATTTGAAATAACAGTTGCGAAACTGTCTATAGAATGAATTCAGTATCAAAAATGTGAATCTAATCTATCAAATAATAACACGAATCAATTATGAAATTGAAAAGAAAAATCTGGAATACAATATAAGAAGGGATAATTGAGAGAGAAGAATAGAATGCTTGTATACATTTTCAAAAATTCCCTTCTTTTAATAAGTGTTTCAAGTACTTTGGCAAATTTCTGAAATGATTCGTAATATTGTATTTTCAATATGAGAGGAATCCAGCTATATAATTATATACAATATCACTTAAATTAACTTTGGTTTCCTGGAATATTTCTGATTTTCAAATTCCAACTAACGAAACATTGAATAAAAATACTAACAAATTCAGATCCAATTAAAATAAAACATTCTCTTCTTCAGTAGTTGTACCAAGTGATGATTAGTGAATTAAGCAAAAATTAGCAAATTAACTTATTATCACTCTTGGTTACCTATGTTATTTTTGTACCTTGAGTAATGATTAACTAATTAATATTTAATCATCAGTTGGTACAATCGGCTCTCAGTAGTTGTACCAAGTGATGATTAGTGAATTAAGCATAAATTAGAAAATCAACTTGTTATTTCCCTTGGATACATATGCTATTTTTGTAACTTAAGTAATGGTTAACTAATTATTATTTAATCATCAGTTGGTACAATCTAGGTACAATCGGCTCTAAGACTGTATATTTCCCCCATCTATCCACACTTGATGCCGTGCTATAGATCGTTCGATCCAAGCTTCATGATGTTCCACCAACACTCGGCGGGTCTGTAATAATGGGTCTATAACATCATCCATCTTCTACCAATCTGACCCTATTACTACACCGAGCATGGCTTGACCAACTGAGCCGTCGTGACCGTCACTAATCCCTTCATCAGTCGTGCCTGGCGGTTTGCGTGCGGCGAGTAGATCAACCCTATCGCAGCCCGCCATTCCCTCGGGACGTGTCTCCGTGTCATCCCTGGATCGCGTTACAAAGCGCTACCGTAGGGCATCGGCACAAAGCAACGCTAACTTAAACTTATACTAATACGAAATAAAGTATAACGAGTGAAATCTTGCGCGTCATCTACCGGACAAGCGTGCTTGATGGATATATAAAGAAGTAGTTGACAGCCATTATTTTATTGAAGAATTCATGGCTTCTGTGAGGAAGATTTTCTCATACGGAAATGTTTTTATAGTATGGATGGATTTGTGATCGACTGGTAAATAGATGTGAATCTGTGTACTTTCAATTCGATGTATTTTATAGTTAATATTTTACTGGCAAACCCGTATCATGAGCAAGTGCATCACCTGAGTGCGAATAATGAAAATTGAACCCAAAGCTAACCCCAACCACAGTAGAAAAAATTGTAATTATGATACACAAAACTTATATAAGTACACATTTTTATTCAGAACATAACAAGCTTAGAGCAAGAAATATAAAAACGGAATATATTAATTCAAAACATAAAAATACTTTACGAAAAGCCAAATTATCCGTAGTATAAAAGCAGTGTGTAATTAAGTTGGGATTCAGTGTTCAAGTTGCGACGTAATCTTCTTATTCCCTGAGATTAGAGCGAAGTCTACATCTTTATTCCAGAGAAACCAGTCCACTACTTTATGTTGAAACATTTCTGTTTTTATTACCGCAAGTCTAAGCACAGGGTCTCATCGCTGATTTAAAATCCTGTTCTGAGTAAGTGAAAGATTTCAAGAGAGTAATTATTATATATGAAAGTACTAGGAAAATACAGCATATGCGTTTTATAATAATAGGAAAATGCATAAATGCGTTGTAAGATGTGCGAGATGTGTATATAGAATGTACTCGAATATACTCGAAGCTCTGAAGAAACAGATAGAAGAAACAGGATAAAACCGAACAATTGATAATTCGATCCTTATGAGGTTTTCCCAAAATTTCCGTTTTTCTTCCGAAAAAAGTCGTCGAACCAATTCTGCTTGAAAACATTCCTGACCTATTCTGGTACGACACCAACGCCCAGAAAGAGTCTCAAGACGATTGATCCACTTGCCTGAACTTGTGTAAAAAAAACGAATACTGATTTTTTCGTCTATGAAATGGAAGACTCTTCGCTACCCTCATCTGATGAACGCGAGATATTCGCCCTTGGAACGTACCGGTATAATAAAACCACCCTCAAATATCACTTTCTTATTTCAATAGCTGTTGTATAGGGATCGTAATTTATCAGTGGACGGTTCACGATTAGTAACACAACTACACCTTTCAAAACAGTTTTAAAAAGTTTTAAATGTTGAGAAAGGGGTTAAAAAAGGTTAAAATCTGCAGCGAGATTGTGCAATTACCGAAGTTTTTACAATTATTTAGTCGCTCATAGACGACTTTATCGTGTCGTGAATATACAATTATAATATAAATCTCTACACAATAGGTATACGAAAATATATAATTTGAAAGTCTCATTACTACGTTGAAATTACCTAATAATTAACAAACAAACATATAATATCTGTAAACGCGAGTACTTGTAAGTTCTTAGTTGTGTACTTGCATTAATTGTGTTGTAAAATGGCAAATATACGATCCTTTATGAACAACTGTACCGTGAACTAATTGCTTTTCTCCGCACACAACTAGGAACTGTTGACAAGTCAGCTCACTCGAGCTTGTGCACATAGTCAAGGTCGATTCACAATAATTTTAACGAGTTGTTCAGTCTCGGCCGTAGTTTCAGTTCCAACGCGCTTAGAACCTACTCGGTTCGAAACTTCACAAATATTCGTAACTACTTGAAACTTCCAACAGAATGCGTTAATTTCTGTCTCTCACAGCCATTCTGCCAGAACTATTCGAATTATTGTTCGACGTATCTGATTGGTTCATCTTGAATACACCTTGTTATCGTCTTGACTGAATTGAATAGGTTCAACCGTGTAGGACCGAGCTTGAGACTGAAACTAAAAATGTAGCATTTAATTTCTGTAATCGAATTGAATCCTTAAAGTGAACCCACACACGGAAATGTATCGAACTTTGTGTTATTTATTGAGGTATAAATGTTGAAACATATATTGAAAATTCGAAAAAAAAATTGAAAATTCCGAGAAAATTCTGGAAAAACTAGTTGAAAAATACGTTACAGTACAGAGGAAAACCACGAAAAACCTCTGTGAAACGGTCGGTGACGGTAATCGAACCAAAGCTCGATATACCTTCATCTCCCGGTCATATGGATCAAAAATATTGCCATACAGTACACGTATAAGAGATTTTGGCCACGGCTTACCGAAGAGAATGATTTATTCAAGCGATTTGAAGTTTCAGGCCCTCATTTTTTTCTTTTGCCGCGACTCACAATCTCAGATTACGCGCACCATTTATTGTGGAATCGAAATATTGTCGTGCCATTACAGTAATCACAACAGAGATTTGGCACGCGTACGAAAAACATGTGTTATTAAGCGATTGAAGTCTCGGCGCCCTTGATTTCTTTGCCCGATTTCTTTGTCATCACAATAGTGTGCTTGTCCTACCAACTGTAAACCGACATAGTGATTTCTACGTAATATTAACTCACGCGTTCTTTTTGGCAGTATATATCATGCGACACTGCATAAAAAGCATCACCCATCTCGATTACGCGCACATTTATGTGTGCATAATCGAGAGTATTCGTATCTTGCTCTGAATCAGGTACGCGTGAAGTATGAAGTACGACAAAGGTGTGAATATTAAAAAAACCATCAGTGTCGGTACATATTTAGATAGCGTGAAACGTCCGCGCTATCGCGAATATTATTTCATACATGGTTTGTTGCCAACGGTCAATGACTGCGCATTTGTATTTTAGTTTTATTAACGTCAGTTTTTTTTGGGGTCAAGTTTAATTAATTTTATCTTTCAACTCGATAAAAAATCATTGATTCCCAATTGAGGATGATAATGGAAAGTGGGATCATTCGAACGGACGAAGCAGCGTAAGGGCGATTTAAAAACCAACCATAGATGTTGGAGTAATAATTTCAGAGATAGTGAACAATTAAAATATTTGTATAGGGTAGAAAAATGAATCTTCCATCTTCTCATTGTTATTATAACCATATAAATTCTCATTACCGTTTGTTATCTCTGTCTCTCTCTCTGTATATATATATATATATATATATATATATATATATATATATATATATATATATATATATATATATATAAATATATATACAGATATAGAGATATACATATCTACAGATATATACAGAGTCTGTATATATATATATATATATATATATATATATATATATATATATAATATATGAATATATCTTCCTCCCCACACTGGCGCACACGTAACACACGTCCTCAACAGACTCTCACAGATTTGCTCCTCACTATACCGAATTTACAGACGTTTCGCGTCAAGAAAAAAAGAAATGAAATAAAAATCACAATAATGTTACATTATGATGGAATATGTTACTAGTTAAAACTGGTCCTGATAATAAGATAATTGAATTGTTACTCCTTGGAAATCATCTTTGTATTTGTTTACATACGTGTATGTTATATTCGTACCCTGAAAAATAATCGAATCATTAGTAGTTATAATTAATACTCTATTAATACCAAGTCAGTAGTTGGTAAAACCAACAGTTGGAAAAAATCTTATTTAATCTGACAATAAAGTCTGTTTGTTGGCTCTCCATTCATGAATTCCAGTATATCAATCGAGAAACGCTGAATCCAATAAAACTAGAACTATTCACTGTTTTGTTTTACATTTTCCTCCGCCATGATTCGCCAAGAGATTTATTGAATGCCAGAAAAGAGAAGATGGAAAAACAGATAGAAGAGTTTCCATGTGGGAACGAAGCACATTCGGCCATGTGGTATACAGTCAGGGCCGGTTCACACGGCGCACTGCAATACCGGTGTTGGGTAATGCAGTTCGGAAGCCCGACGGCTGAGAGTTAACGGCATGTAATTTGATTTGATTTATTACTTATTGCATCTCACATAATGAGATTCAAGCCTTGGGCGTGAAGAGTTTATAAAACTATAACATGACTGAAACGAATAATAATTAACCAGTACATTACAGAATTACAAACACAAATGCTAATTATAATATGAAGAAAAAATAATGTATGAAAAAAAGGCCTGGCACCTTTCAAATTGGTCTCAAAATTTTTAACAAAAAAGACTTTCCCATTTTCCTATATGAAGACTTGTCGCAATGCGTCTCACTCTCTATCTTGCCGATCTTGGAATGAATGGAAATCTGTAACAAGCTTTGCGTATACTATAGGGTTTCTATAGTTGCTACTTCGTATCTTCATAATTATACTCTCTGCTTCATTTCCTCCTCATGTCTTTACTCCCTTCTTCACGTTTTCTTACTTGAAACATGTTTCATAACCTTGCCGTTTTCTTCTAATTTTTAGTGTTTCCCAACTCAATTCCTCCATCAATTCATCCAATCTTTCCCAAATTCAAACTACTTTTCTCTTCTGATTCCCGTTCAATTCTCCATTTCCAAACCTTTCAGTGAGTCTCCTTCCTGACATCTTTTTGACTCTCTCAAGTGCCCCACTTTCGTTTGTCTTGTATGGGTCCCAAACGGCTTCTCCGTATTATGCCTACTAAAGTACTAAAGTACTAAAGTACTGAAGTAGTACTAGAGTGGTCGATAAAACCTGAGTGAAGTGAGTGATGCAACCCATGAATATGTTCGGCATATTTATATTTCAAGCACTCCACGGATAACAAAGCAAAACCAAAGCCCTAATACTATAAGTAAGAGAACACATATCAAGTTGAAGGCCGCCATTTTGGTGCCAACTGATATGGGTTGAAATGTAAAAATTGCAAGTACGCTAATAGTGAATCGAAGAACTAAAAAAATTAATAATATGACATAAAACATATGGTGCATTGCCACCAAAATGGCAGTTTTCCACTTGCAAGATACACAACAGCGCTGTTGACTCCGCTAGAAATACGTGCATATTTCAGTCTCTTTGGAATGAAGCCGTTTTAAGTGATGCTCATCATGTTCCTATGGACCTTTCTTGTCCGTAGCAATCCGTGACGAATTGGTAGGACTTGTATTAATTTTGGTGCGATGGAACCAGGGTTAATATCCAACCGATCCTAATTTTTGTTTGAAAACGATAGACGGGCTTTCGACCACGGGTTATGGAGCAGAATGATGTTTTAGTGGATTTCCGAAATTGGAATTGCTTTTGATTAATTTGTTGCTCGGAAATTTGTTGCCCGGAAAAACTGCATTACTTAGTGTTCTAGCACACTGTAGTGATACCAACAGATATTATAATATGAAGAAGGTGTACGCACTATCGTCTTCCATGTGAAATATTTCCGGGATCATAATCTGAGACCATGGTCCCATTTGCCTGTAGCGCAACTGTCGCTTTTATATCGAATCATAATTATAAAACAACAATGCTCAACTATGCTATACACAGCTCAGTAGAATTATTACGTTGCATGTGGCATTTGTTTTTCACGAAAATTATATAGATTTTGTCAAATCAACAATGTCACTGGGCACTCTTTTATTCATCTAGTCACAAGGTAATCCGTTAAACTTTCCCCGCAAGAAACAACAAATGCCTACCATGTTATTAGTAGGGGAGTCACTACACCTTTATATCATAATAAAATGTGCTTGTATCACTACATCTTGTTTTCAGTGTATATAACTTCGAATTAGACACCCTACTTAACTGCTGAGGCACCGCTTTATAAATATTTGACACTAAGACATTGTAATGTCGCGCGTGAACTGGCCATTGCAGTTGTAAGTCGATCTAGGGCAATTAAATACTTGAATACCACACAATATTCGCCATGATAGCCACTCCGACTCGTTGGCAAGGTAATGGCTCGTGAATTCAAACACACCCTTATTCGAATTGATTTTCTCATGTCGTTTCTTACGACTGAAAGAAAACATGAATCGATAAAAAAGGGAAATAAAAAACAGAATATTTATTTATATATATATATATATATATATATATATATATATATATATATATATATATATATATATATATATATATATATATATAGCCCTATATATATATGATATATACGTATTATAGTTATCCTTGTTTGTGTTAATACTGGATTTTACGATCTCTTGGCATTTCTGTGTTGGGTCTCCGCATATTGTGAAGCTAATCATAGAATGTCACAACCTTTCGCTTCCGACGAAGTAGGGTCATTATGCTGCCGGTAATGTTGACGATAAGGGAGACATGGACAATTCTCTCTTTGAACAAGGTAAAGCACAGGTAATAATGCTCTGTAATGCTCTGTAAACTAGTGTGAGTAGGCTATCGTATCAAAAATGAAAACTGTTTTGTTTCTATTGTTCATGTGTGTGGGTAGATGTATTGATATGGGAATAAATACAAAATTAATATATATAATAACTCTGAAAAGAATAGAAATAGAGTTTATTTCCCAATTCGATTGAATATTATTTCAAATTGTTGCGTCATATTTGTAGATCGGTTTGTCATCTCATATATAAGTTTTCAATGAAAAGCTGAAGGAAATAATCTTCAAATATTAAATTGTGATGATAATAAATTATTTCTTGGTACAGCACTTGGGTCATATGTTTGACCAGGTTCGGTTAGACTTATTCTGAGCGTTATGATTTTTGGGTAACCATGGTGATAACAACACTTGACTGCTAGTTAGAGAGATATACCCACGTTGGTTCTACACATCAATGATCATATATAATATATGTGTTATATATACAATATCTACCATATAACTATATGTATAAATAGTAACATACACATGTGAATTCTTACTGAATCGACAAGTATATGTAAGACCATTTAATTCCATTCCATTATTATATATTCTTCTCTTCCTCCATTTTTCACTACATCATCACCGGCACTAGGTAGCGATGTTCTTGTGCGCGAGTATAGGTAGGTGCAAGGTGGCGGGGGTGCGGGGAGAAGAGGCAGATTCACGGTTAGTAAGCGGAAATAAGGGTGACTGCATAGTGTTAGGGAGTGCGTGTGAAGGCGGGGGTAGGGGGTTAGATAACACACAGTCTTGTCTCATTGCTACATATTTCATGCGTCTGCCAGATGCATTACAAGCTATTGCAAGGTTGGTAACTCGGGAAATGTACCCGTAGAGAGTGATAAAAGAGGGGGAAAATAGTTGGTAAAAGATAATTTTTCGGAATTGGTATGCCATGAGGGATGTTGAACAGAATTCGTATACAGTTGTAGGGAAACCGGAAATTCTTCAATTGCCAGTTACTGAATAATATTTACGATGTGATGATATTTCTATATAAAAAAACTCATCTACGAAAATTGTACTTTTCAAGTTATTCTAAAGGATACAGTAACAGTCGTGAAATTGTCAATATAGGCCTGAACCAAGTAGACCTACCGTAGAGTTTGAACCACAAGAAAAAGTCCGTTTTCTGTTCTGCTGATACCTGTTGAATTCTATGCATTGTAACAAGGTTGACTCATTAAGTCGGGTGGAAATGACTTTTACATTTGGTTCGAGCTATAGATTCACCGGACCGAAAGTAGATCCAGACTAGTTCCAATTTATATTAAATTAGTTTAGTCTATTTGCTCTGTTGGGTTAGTTTAGGTTGGATTAGTCTAGATGAGTTCAGCTGATCAGGTCGGCTAGATTGGGTTTATTACGGTTAATTTAAGGAACCGTTCGCGCAACAACAACAACAACAACAACAACGTCCGCAAGTTGTGACGTACACCGATAGTCCAATGAATGGTGATTAGAGACTGCCATGTAACACTGGTATAGCTTCTAACACTATATAGACATAAAATAACGTAGGGTCTACTTTTAGGGTACATTTTTACACTACAATCAATTTTTGTATTATTTTTGTATCTCTCTGTACATAAGGAGATGTACGCTCCAATATTATAGGTATACTGATAGGTTCTATAAGTTCTAGTTTCTATGGATAAATCCTGTTCATTCAGTTTCAAGAAATTCATCTTAATTCAATCATATAAGTTATGTTTAGTAAGTTATGCATAATCTCACCCCCAAGTTTGTAATTTTGAATTTCCATCTTCATCTGAGCTACGGATCTTAAATAGAAGTTCTGATACAAACTGCATTTACTTTACCAGTTATACAAATAGTTTCTATTTCTATAGAGCTGATTAAATGATAATAATCTAATACGAACATTTCAATTCTTGTTCTAGTGTGTGTAAGCATTTACCCTCCAAGCTTGAACCAATAAAATGACAAGAACTATCAATTAGAAAATGTTCCTTTATACTTCTATTCGCGAGAAGAGGTACCGAACGACCGTCTTTCTTATTCAACGCCATTAGCGCACGGATGGTTCAAGCCATCACCCTCGCTTGATCGAATCTATACGAGAGATACAGCTTTCGATCGACTGTTTCCGTATCCGACAGCACTAGCGCACGGGCGGTTCAAGCCTTCATCCTTCGTGGATAAAAGTCTAGATACCCTCATTAACGTATCCGGAGTAGCTTCAGTGTAGTGTTAATAGTGAAAATAAATACGTATTTAGTCTCTGGTTAGAGTTTCTCATCAAGAAAATAGGGCATTTTTTCACTATATTTTGAACTATCACGGTTTCAAAATCAAAATAAAATTCGAAATCAGATCCACTTACACTCAAAAGAAATGAAACGAATTCATGTAAATTGAGACTTAGAAGCTACGTAATTGATAAATGTTATTATAGCGTGAGAGAGTTGGTGGATGAGAGAATAATTTGACTGGATATTGATTTCCAAATAGACAGAACGATAATATTCGATATTCTTTACGCCAACCATTATTTGTCGTCATTGTATAATGTGTTCGTGAATTATTTCTAAAATTGTGTATCATTACTTGTATCTAGATATACTATATCAAGACCTGTCTAATATCGTTATATACGATCAATTTGGACTAATAAAACACATTCTATTCTATTTACATTACAGAAAAATGTAAATACCTGCATCCAATAGAAGGCGCAAACCACCAATGCACTAGTGGTCTGAGATAGGGGACAGTCACTCGAAACCTTCTTCCTTCGTGGACACAAGGAAATTTACATTTTTTTTTTGCTGGTCTAATTGTTTCCCATTTACGGTTAAGGATGACGTACGAAACACAGTACACATAGAAACAATTAACTCAAGAAACAATACAAGTGAAGTAATAAAATAAACATTCTCAAAATAACAAACGTTCTAGTTGAAACCCACGGCTTCTATCTACAATATTTGGTTTAGTTCCGTTCCATTCTAGAATGTAGTCTTGATGCTTGTATACACAGCTTGAGTAGTATAACACGATCAATACGATACGGTACTTCGATATATCGATATATATCGAATCAATTCTTGTTCTTATTGAAAACAGGTCGCTCTCTCATAAGAATGTGAAATGATTACATTCTGGCATCGAACAGCGGGCGTTGCGTGCTGACTGTTGTATATATATCCGTTGCAATATTTATATTCTATTGTAAGAAAAACCAAATAATTTACAATGCCGTTTCAATGTGGGCCGTATATATACTGACCTACATTACAGAATTAAGAGCTTCGAAATCGATTATGCATGCTAGAAGGTTATTCACTCTTTTAGCCATCAATTTGAATAGAAAAGTTGAGATTGAGATTTTCAAGCTAGAACAAATGGACAGGAAATGATAAAATCTGTTTTTTATGACATAATCTCTTCTATTAGGATTTATATACTTCTCTTCGAAAATAAAATTATTCTCTAGATAAAAATGTGACTGAAATGTGTAAAATGTGACCCTTTTTATATAACTTGAACGAAATCATCATCTTATCTGATTTTCATATAAGATAACAATTACCGTATTCAAAGTAGAAATACTGAAAAATTAATAATTTGGTTTTTGACGATATTACAATTAGTGCCGATTTTTTATTATTGACCAGATAACTAATTGTTGATGCACGAAATTAGCAAACGTACACTAGGCAGATGAGAAGTTCATCCGTTAACTATCGATAATCCAGTAACTATCAGTTTGTAAAACCGGATCTTTTGGACCTTTTCGACTAGAGTTTTTGTATCAACTGATTACTGAATATTGAATAACTAATTATTAGTTAAGGTGAAGGCAGGAAATCACCTAGATACCCAAGGGTGATAATAAATCAATTCGCGAATTATTGCTGGACTAATTGATTATCACTTTATACAACCAGCTTGTAGCAATTACCTTGTTGAATTAATCACACAATAGCTTAATACTAGATATTATTAGTTAGAATTACATATATATCATTCGAACTTATTAATCATTTAATCATTGATTATTAAGGACGTCAGAATAACGAAGCATGATTCCTGTGAACAAATAAGTGCCTTTGTGAATAATTGCATGTTATAAGTCAGAACAGAATCAGGAATAATATATTATAATGAGAAATTAGAGAATTATTCGTTATTTGCATCTGTATAATGTGTTCTCATATTCTTCTGTTCTATTATCCCGGATAATTTTGTTATGGGTAATCGCTATATTCATCTAGATAATAACAGAAACCATCATGTTACAACACCTATAAGGCCTATAATAATGTTGAATATTTTTATAAATAACTTCCGAATAAATCACCGATGTAATAATAAATAGTTATTTATAAACAAATGATTGCGAATAGATTCGTGTCTTTCGGTCAGTCAGTTACGTGAGTTACAGAATCAAATATCAAGAACATAGGTTAGTTCTTTTGTTGTACTTATTTCAAACACGTTCATGTTTCATTGGCAGATTATTCCCACGATTTCACCTTCGAATTCGCTCCTTTTCATTATCCTCGGCACGCCATGTTTGTTCTCTCTCTCTCTCTCTCTCTCTCTCTCCCCCTCTCTTTCACTCTCTCTACCTCTCTATTTCTCTCTCTCTACCTCTCTATTTCTCTATTTCTCTATCTCTATCTATCTCCATCTCAACCTCTCTCTCTCTCTCGCTCAAGCCTATATCTGGCATTGAGATGTAACACTCATTTGATAGTAAAATCAATACGTCACACCTCACACTTGCCAACCTGACGACGGTAAACACAACATATTTCACTCTGCTCAGTGTCTAAGGGACGAATGCACAGAAATGTTGGAATACGACAAAACCGGCACCTCCACCAATTTGTATAAAATTGGAAAAATATTATTATATGATTGACTGTTTGCTTAAAGACCCCATTAGTGGTTAAGAGATGAATAATATCTACAAAAATTAATGCTTAGTGCGGGAATCGAACCCACACTCGACTTGACTTCAGTTTCTGATGTAGTGCCTTCCTGTGTAGTCCCATCATAATGTATCACATTAGTGTTAATTATTGAGTATTAATTAGTTCAATGACTAGTTTGATAATTAGCTCAATAATTAAGCCGACAGTAGTGATCAAATTAATTACCAGTTACACCTAGTTGATTAGGTAATAGGCAGGTGAAGTCGAAATTAGCGTAACCATTAATTAAAGTTAGTCAATGCACTAATGATCGTCTGTTGTACTAGGTCCATGTACAACTGGATCTTAATGACATAATGTACGCCACTAATGTTCCAGTATCAAAATCGAAGAGGATAAAATGGAAAACAAGAAATGAAAAAATGAATTTTGAAATATGAATTAGATATGAGAAAAATATTTCCAAATGAATAATTTTGTTGTAGCATTGTTAACTAATTTTTATATTTTATCTTTGAATAATTTCACAATAATTATATTATTCTATTATTTTTCGGTTTAAAGACGCACTGTGCGATGACTAAGATATATTGGCGTTGGTGAATGATGAATAATATAATGGAAAGATGAGTATAAAAGAAGTCGTTTTATTTGTTTGGGACTGTAGGAAGGAAGCGTTATTGGCCCAGTGCCCCGGAGCTATCCACCTCAGTAATCATCCCCCAAACAACAGAACTCTGTCAGGACAGTCGACCATGGCGGAAATCGAACTCCGGTCTTCTGAATGACTATTCAGCGAACTTTATGGACACCGGTACAACCGTCTCAGTTTCACAATAATCTATAACGACTGGCCAATTATCCCGAAGCTATAGGTCTCAGATCATGCGTAGATGATTTGAATGAATTAAATTAATTATTTCTGAATCTTTTCATCAATTACTATCAATTCTGAATTATATTTACTTCTTCAAGAAACTTTTTCACAACATTCAATGTCCATATTTCCCAAATATTCCAACTCATTCTAAATTCACCTGAAATCAACAAAAAGAACATAAATTTCATCTGGCAGCAACTTTCTTGCTGAGTAAAGTTTGCACGTCAACGTCTCACGAAGACGTCCCTCCTTGTCTAGCTCACATCACACACATATGTCTCTCCTTGTTTAACTCACATCACATACATATGTCTCTCCTTGTCTAACTCACATCACACACATATGTCTCTCCTCGTCTAACTCACATGACACCCATATGTCTGTCTCGGTCCATCTCACAGGGTGTAGTGTTTTGCTGTGAGTGGTTTTACTTCCATCACGGTCCATATCTGTCGTTGTACGCCTCATAACCTTTCCTCACACACTCATACGATCTACACAGTGGCGGTGTCACGCGAAAAATACGTACACGAACGAGCATATGTAGCATAAACGTAATATTTGTCTTGAACGTATTTTGTCGCTACAGCGCCACTTGCAAGAAAAGGTTCATGTTACACGAAGCTAAAAATGATAGGACCTAAAACTATACCTAACCTAACCAACCATGACCAGCCATGCTGTGATATAGATATACATACCTCTAACAACTGTTTTAGGATTTTATAAATCTCATTGACAAGGTGTTTTGATTTAAACCTGTTGCATGTTTTGTATGTTTGTGTTGTTATTCAAAAATTTTCATAGATATTCACAGAAATATACAAATGTGTGCGTAATTATTGTATTGCACTTGTGATGTTTTGACCACGTTGTCAATAAGGACTGAATAATGATAATAATGATTATAATTGTTTCTAAAAATCATTGAAATATTGAAATTCAATACCTTGAAAGTGATAATGTCCTTTGGTCAATCCCTTTTACCAACAAATCTAGTGCCCCAGTGGGAGTGACGCCACTGAAAACACCCACACCTCACACACACACATATATAAAACAGGCTATCACAATCCACGACGTCACACCTACCTCACACGCTCAGATAAAACTGACTATGACGTCACCTCGTAGAGAACAATATCCCTCCCTTGACACACTACCGTGTTTTATCATACCAGAACAGTTCAAGCAAATAAGTGTCAACCGAAGAGAACACTCTGTGACAAGTACTTCTTTGTGATCTGACAAAATGGCTGGTTTATCTTCTACCATCAAGCGTCTTGGATGGGGATCTGTGACACCTGAATTGAAGCACTGTTTCGAATGGTTGAATGTCAAATGTTGTATTTTAGACGCAAACTTCACAGGATGTATTGGAACAATTCATAATTACGTTTATTTTCCATTTATAGTTGTAGTTGAATTTGAAGTTGAAGTTGAAGGTGTTCAAGAACAAAGTTTTCAAATTATTGGATCACTCCTTTATTTCTATATTTTCGTCACAATTTCAGGCTTCGGAGCACCAAGTATATTATGTGGTACATTCAACATCCGTATGGATCTTTGTTTATTTTTACCAGATATTCACTGATTTTGTATAGGTTGTTTTTGTGTTCCATCATGAAATTGATGTTGTGTTCTTCTTTAGATAGTCATAATTATGTAAGTACAAAATTATTCATTCTGAATTACAAAATTATTATTTTACGTTTTTCGGGAGAAAAAACATACTTCCGGTTATGTGATACAATAACCCGATTTAAATTCAACAAAAGTAAGAAACTTGACCAAAGTAACTGACCTTGAAATCTGGTGACAAATAAAATAAAAAATCATGTAAAAATAAGTGTGGTACTGGAATCAACTGGGATGTAGTAACAAGCAACTCGGCACCTCCACCCGTATAAAGTAAAGCATATTATGATATAGTGTTTACTGATCAAACACTACGATCGGCATTGAATAGGGCTAACAGCTTATAAACATTGCTCAATTAACTCATTTTAATCAACTCTAAATAGAATAATGAAGCATTCAAATGTTATATCGATTGGATATAAACTAAACAACTACCGTACTGAAAACAAAACTTGCAAATCGACGCAGTATAATTGTTCAAGCAAAGTTACTCTATCTCGTTACGAATTAAACAATCGTAAATCTTTCTACAATGATTTATTCAATTCAACTTCAGCTTATTTCGATCACTTTATCTGTTTTCTCCAATTCTTCATTCACCTAATCTGACGTAACTTGTTTTCTGAAATAAAAACACTTTTCTCCTGCTGTATAAGCTACTTATAGACGCTTGTACGGACAATAGTAATCCTATTAGGAAATGTCTGCTGGAGAGTTATTATTGATGCAAAGTTTGAAGCAAGGATACGTCTTTTCGAATGTGAGCTCAACTAATTAATTATATATAATTATCATTGTCTAAGCTTTAGGTAATAAGAGCTTGTAAAAGATACTGATACTTTGTTGTCAAAGTAGGGGTATTAGTCAAAGAGTTTAGCAGCCTGAGGTGGAGTGAATTATCTTGACAAATAAAAATATGGAAATTTGTTCGGGAAATTTAAAGTTTATAAGGAAGAAAATTAATAAGAATATATAGAGACAATAATAACGAGAGTCTACTGGCCTTTAGGGCAGTGCTGTGTTGTAACTCGCGTAGATAATTATCTAGATAACATTTCATTTTATTTCTTATTAAGATTTTCCAAAACATGTTTATAATTATCCGCAAAACAAGGAGAAGGCAGAACATGCATTGTAATTGGAACGAGATACGAAATGTACTCGAAATTACAATGAAATACACAACTTGATTCTGAAACTATTATGTCACCACATTTCTATATAATTTTGATTGATTTAACGCTCATTTGTTGAACATTCTAATCAATTAGCAGCTCTGTTCTCTCCACCTTTTTCTCATAAGGTTTGATCAATTGATAGAGAAAGATATTATCTCAGTTTCCCGTGTTTGTGTTCGAATTGCGTGTGAATTCAAAAAGAATTGTTGGAGATATTATCTCCAATTTTTACCCCTCGGTTATTCTATGAGGATACTCAAAATTTCGAAATGGTTTGTATTCAAATTATTTGAACCGATTATGCCCCAAAACTACAAAGTTTCTAACTAGGTAATCATGTGCAGGTCGAGTTTCACGAAAATTTTCTCTTCGTTTGACTTGTAGAGAGCAACCAAGAAAAACTTTTCGCGTATGGTAAAATGTATTCTTCGCACCCAATAATTGTATTGTCTGATGGCTCTTACCTACATTTTTTCCAATATTTCTTTCCGTCCCTAAAATGTCTAAGATTTTCGCGAATATTCATCCGAAAACTGAGAATATCATTCGAATTTCGGTTTCAACATTGACGCTTTTGAAAAATATATTACATCTCGAAGTGTTGGCCATTGTGTGCTAACATCATCATATATACAGATCATCCCAGTTTTAAAATAATCACGTGCATAAGCTAAAAGTAGAAGATTGGAATGATTCAGACCTGCATTAAATATTTCGAACATAAAACTAGTTTAAAAAGATTGAAAAGGAAAAAGCCCGGGAAAGTATATATCCCGAACGTAATAATCTGTAGGAGATGATATACTGTTCAGATAGGTGGCCGTTCATCATGCAACCACGAGCAGATTATCCTCTGCCTACTCTCAGCATTTTATATCATACGTCTTTCTTATCTTGGACTCTCTCCCTCTCTCTCTCCCTCTCTCTCTCTCTCTCTCTGTCGCTATCTTCCTCTCTCTCACCATCTCACTTTCTCTCTCCATCTCACTCTCTTCTTAATCTCTCTTCCCCCCCCCCATCTTTCTCTCTCTCTCTCTCCATCTCACTTTCTCTCTCCATCTCTCTCTCTTCTTTCTCTCTCTCTCCCCCCCCATCTTTCTCTCTCTCTCTCTCTCTCTCTCTCCATCTCTCTCTCTCCTTTCCATCTCTCTCTCTCTCTCCTTTATATCTCTCTCTCTCTCTCTCTCTCCTTTTTATACATATCTCTCTCTCTCTCCTCTCTCTCTCTCTCTCTCCTCCTCTCTCCCTCTCTCATTCTCTCTCTCTCTCTCTCTCTCTCTCTCTCTCTCTCTCTCTCTCCCTCCTTTCTCTCTCTCTCTCTTTCTCTTGCTCTCTCTCTCTCTCTCTCTCCCTCTAATTCTCTCCCTCTCTCTCTCTCGCTCACTCTCTCTCTCTCTCTCACTCCCTCTCTCTCACACTCTCTCTCTCTCTCTCTCTCGCGCCGGATTTTTGTCAGCTAGTCCCTGCTCGTCTCCCCAGGTCGCGCGAGGGTAACTCGGAACAGACGGAAGTTGAAGCGACAATTATGTGAATATCCGGCATCAGAAGTCGGATTACGGCTAGAGTCTCGATCGCGTCAGTTACGTAACTTTCAACAGTTAGAAAACTAGATTCGGAAATGAGATTTTCATTACTGATGCTTTATTCAACTTCGTTCCATCAATTGACGAAAACTAGATTCAGCTTGATTATAATAATATACTCAAAGGAGACATTGAAACAGTTGAGTTCGACATATTTGCTCTCTGTTTGTTATACGTCTCTACGACAGAGAAAAAGATTGTGTTACAACATGATAATTGTAAAAACTTCGGTCAATACACAATCCAGCTGCATTTATTTACTCCAACTATAATTCCGAAACATAATTCCACCTGATTCAGATATAGGCCTCTAGTTCAAATTAGATTGAGAATTACTCGCTGAGTGAATGTAGAGATGTTTTTAAACGAAAACGGCACGTGAATAATAATTTTGGATACATTCACCATCGCTCAGTCAAGTCAAGTCGGGTTCGCGTTCCGCAGAACCAATAGTTCTTCTAAATCATTTTACCTATACCTTGATATTTGTCATCACTTATTCGTCCTTACCCTCAAATTACCTGGCTGTTGATAGGACCGTTGGGCACTTTTGAAAATTAATAATATTATTCATTCCATGCGATCTAGGCCAAAATATGAAGAGTTATTTCGTCAAATATTCCTCGAATATTTATTTCTTCAATATACGATACATTATTGAGAAAAACATTTTCATAAAAATTCTATCTTTTTACATTTGAAAAAAAATCAGAGAATAACATCTAGCGACTCGTCTAGCATTCAACCATGTATGTATTCATACATATATATTTCACTCATATCGTTCATTTCTTTCCCATGTCTTACATTTTCCTTTAAACATTGCAAATCCTCCAGTAGGAAGCGCACGGCAAGAAGAGGAGAGTCCTCTAGATTATTGGTCCATATTTTATCCCTATCTCTCTCATCTTCGTTTTCCTCTTTCTCTCTCCACGAGAGAGTTGATGCCTGATACACTTATGCAGGCTTCAGCAGAGAGCCAGGTCCACGGGACTATACCACATAACACGGTAAAAAACGAAACAAGAAAAAGCAGAACTGGAATAATAAATAATACTTTAGGGAAAATAGAGGTTGTCTAGCAAATTGAATTCCATCCAGGAAATCTTGTATTGTGACATGGTTTGGTTTAGTTATGGAAAATATGAACGTGTTTATATGAAGAATTGAAATACTCTTGTGTTTTTTCACGGAGCAACATAAGGACAGTTCCGTGTTATTAAAGCGTTGATGTTGAATGATGTTAGTCTCAATCAAACTATGAAATGATCATATTGGAAAACATAGATATCATAATAGAAATAGAAATGTAGATTTTGAAGAACGACAAAGAAGAATCGAAAAAATGAAGTATACAGATTAATGATAGAATCCATCAATCGTTTTTCCCAATACAAACGTTGATTTTCCAGCAAGGGGAACCAGCCCACAGCGTAACATTTCCAGTATCAACATGCCATATAAACGATCGCAGTGAATTTTCAGATGAATATATTGTAGTGAAACTACTTCACACTGTGCAGGGAAGTATATTTCAAGAATATTGTAGATCCATAATGAACATTCACTATATGTTACGTAGGGTAATATTTGTACGTAACTGTTCAGTATTAAATAGAAATATCGAGTGTTACTGTAATACAAGTGATCTCTCCACCTTCATTATTATAAAATTAGACTCATCAGCATTTTCGACAGTGTATTTGTTAATTTTGTATCTTGCACGGTTCGAGTTTCATGATCTTATAAGTCTGTAGAATCACCTTAGAGAAAACTTTTGGCGCTATGGAGATTGGAGACGCCGTTTTAGTTTACTATTTCCATGCAGATTGTTCAATGAGTTACACTACAGTGAGTTACGTTACACTTTTAACATGTTAATAACTGTATTTAAAATTGTTATTTTCCACTTTCTTATAGGTAAGGTTAGGTGGTACAACGGTCAGCTGACCGAACCACGCCCTTTCTTAATGTGATAACATTATTTTACACGATTAATAAAGACTTTCTAATTATAATTTAATTAGATTATAATATAATATAAATGTTTCTTTATGGTGGTACGATTGCCCTCGAAGTGCCTAGTCCGTACGATCCTACATTGGCATTCTCAGCAATCATTATGGAATAATGATTTTCATATATTATTATCTACTCCGATTGGTTCATATTTTCATCAATCCTGAAGATAATTTCAGTGCATACAAACAATTACAGAACTACATCAGATATAATTTTCAATCAAGAAACTAATGATTATAAAAAAAGGCACTCCGATGAAATGAAGTTACCACCCTCCAACTAGCCGATTCAAACTTGCCGAGCTTTCTCGTCTATCGGAAATATTCATTGGAATTACATCGCAGACATCGCGTCACATTCATGCAGCTTCTGTTTCTGGCACTCGACAAAGTAGATATTTCTTATACTAAACAGAGAATAAATAAGAACAACCTTTGAGCACAAGTACATATAGAGTACGTCTGGAACACCTTCTCAAACACTCTTCTCTCCTGATAGTTTTTCAATATTTCAAACTTCCCGTTCATCTTCAGATGTGAAATGGATATCGTAGAAAATAAATGTAGAATTTTCATCTTCAACCTCGTTTAAAAACACGTGTTTGATATTATACGATCATGACAATATGATCGAAAATATTCCAGAAGATATGAAAAACCCCATTATACTTTTATCATCTAACGGAATAAGGGAATATGAATATTTTAAGACTATATTTATATGGATTTGACAAGTTTTTTATTGAAATATTCATTCGCGTGACATCAGTTGGAAATGGAAACGTGTCAAAGTGGCCGGGGAGTTGAACCGTTGATCTGGCTGTTTGTAAGAGTAGCCAGCCAATGAGAGAGACGTGACTTTTACAGCTGAAGAGAAGAATGAAAAGTTCAATGCAATTCATTTTACTGAATCTTTGGGATCGGGTACATATTCGGGTCTATATTTAGAGAAATGTATATAAAATTGTGTCTTTTACCTTAGATAAAGTACTGGGATATATTTCACCTAATCAATTCTCATATAGATTACTGTCCTTATGATATATTTTCAATAATGAACTTTCAATGGAAAAATATATTCAAGATCCAAGATACTATATTGGATCTAATTGAATAATTGATTGCGCCTTAAAACCTTAACAATCAATCAAATAAGTAGATACATGTATCTAGGATAGTATCTTGTACCTTAGCTATTGCCTACTATCTTCTATCTTCTATCTAAATTTCAATAACAGGCATCGGAATTGAAATATGGAGTGAATAAAATGTTCCTTCAAGTTTGAAATAATCTATTAATAATTAGAAGAGACACTTGTTAGACAAAGGTCTTGTTCTTGTGAAGTATTTATATAAAAATAAAATAAATTTCAACAGAATTGTTATCTGTTTTGTTTTTCTTCCACCACACCTCTCACAGCGTACACAGGCAAGTTATTGAGAGGTAATATATAACCCTATCGTGCTCAAGTATAATGGATTACCAACGTGAAAAGTACACAATACAATAGTAGACCAACAAGAGTTAGTCATAAATAACAGATCGAAACCCCTTCACGTCAATGCTTGAACATAGAAAAAGTCCAACGATCGTACCTTAACCGCATGTGACATCTCCAGTGAATGATTACAGAGGTGTAATGCACAGAAAGTAGAAAAAGATAAAAGGGATTAGACAGATATTGTGTCGTGTGAGGTTGGTGCAACTGTTAAAGATGGCGACGGTGGTGAGAAAAAAACAGCTGTTTTACCATGATCACGTGACCAACCAACAGCGACAGACGATTTGCTGAAAACAAGAAGAACAAGAAGGAGACAAAGTGTGGAAAAGAAAGAGAAAAGAAACAAACAAAGTACTTGGGCTAATGATGAAAAATGGCTGCGGTCTTTAAGTTTTTATTACGTTTTGTCCGGTGTAAGAAACACGTAAGCTAGCTGTGTTATAACAAATTTAAGATATTTTTATATTCTTTACTGTAACTAATTTTACGAGAAAAGAAATTGCAGTTCCTCGTATATATATATATAGGTCTACTTGAGTGAAAATATTTCGATTAAGAAATGTGAATGATACGATTTATGAATACTATAAAACGTCAGGACGGGGGTAATAAAAGTTGAAAGTATAATCCAGGTTGAATTATGTTACAATTTTGTTTTAAAGTCTTTTCATTATCTGAAAAAAATCAAGAGAGAAATTTATTGGGCCACATAGCAGTAGGATCTACTGAATATTTTGTCATTATAATCTTCATAATAAATGTGTTAGATAGACTTATGTATTGATTTGATTTTGAAGCATTATTAATTAGAAAAGATGGGTCTTCAGCTCGACATATAAACCTGGAAAGTGTGCTCTTTACAATCATCTTAATATCTACACCAATATCTACTTCAATTTCAATTATTATTTTTTTTAACAATTTTCGAGTTCTGCATTTTTCTCAACAGCCGTTCATTCTCGTTATTTCACCAAACTGTTCCATATTACCAAAGCTGTGACTATTTCAAGAAATGATCCATCATTTTGTAAACAAATTAAATGTTTTAATTGTTGGTTACATGTAAGCCCACTATATTTTCATAGTATCAACATGCCATATAAACGATCGCAGTGACTTTTCAGATGAATATATTGTAGTGAAACTACTTCACACTGTGCAGGGAAGTATATTTCAAGAATATTGTAGATCCATAATGAACATTCACTATATGTTACGTAGGGTAATATTTGTACGTAACTGTTCAGTATTAAATAGAAATATCGAGTATAAATTACTGTAATACAAGTGATCTTTCCACCTTCATTACTATAAAATTAGACTCATCAGCATTTTCGACAGTGTATTTGTTAATTTTGTATCTTGCACGGTTCGAGTTTCATGATCTTATAAGTCTGTAGAATCACCTTAGAGAAAACTTTTGGCGCTATAGAGATTGGGGCCGCCGTTTTAGTTTACTATTTCCATGCAGATTGTTGAATGAGTTACACTACAGTGAATTACGTTACACTTTTAACATGTTAATAACTGTATTTGAAATTGTTTTTTTCCACTCATAGGTAAGGTTAGGTGGTACAACGGTCAGCTGACCGAACCACGCCCTTTCTGACTGAAAACATTATTTTACACTACTAATGAAGACTTTCTAATTATAATATAATTAGATTATAATATAATATAAATGTTTCTTTATGGTGGTACGATTGCCCTCGAAGTGCCTAGTCCGTACGATCCTACATTGGCATTCTCACCAATCATTATGGAATAATGATTTTCATATATTATTATCTACTCCGATTGGTTCATATTTTCATCAATCCTGAAGATAATTTCAGTGCATACAAACAATTACAGAACTACATCAGATATAATTTTCAATCAAGAAACTAATGATTATAAAAAAAGGCACTCGGATGAAATGAAGTTACCACCCTCCAACTAGTTCAACTAGATTCAAACTTGCCGAGCTTTCTCGTCTATCAGAAATATTCATTGGAATTACATCGCAGACTTCGCGTCACATTCAGCTTCTGTTTCTGGCACTCGACAAAGTAGATATTTCTTATACTAAACAGAGAATAAATAAGAACAACCTTTGAGCACAAGTACATATAGAGTACGTCTGGAACACCTTCTCAAACACTCTTCTCTCCTGATAGTTTTTCAATATTTCAAACTTCCCGTTCATCTTCAGATGTGAAATGGATATCGTATAAAATAAATGTAGAATTTTCATCTTTGAACTCGTTTAAAAACACGTGTTTGATATTATACGATCATGACAATATGATCGAAAATATTCCAGAAGATATGAAAAACCCCATTATACTTTTATCATCTAACGGAATAAGGGAATATGAATATTTTAAGACTATATTTATATAGATTTGACAAGTTTTTTATTGAAATATTCATTCGCGTGACATCAGTTGGAAATGGAAACGTGTCAAAGTGGCCGGGGAGTTGAACCGTTGATCTGGCTGTTTGTAAGAGTAGCCAGCCAATGAGAGAGACGTGACTTTTACAGCTGAAGAGAAGAATGAAAAGTTCAATGCAATTCATTTTACTGAATCTTTGGGATCGGTTACTGTCCTATAGATAAATGTATATAATATTGTGTCTTTTATCTTGGATAAAGTACTAGGATATTTTTTACCTAATCAATTCTCATATAGATTACTGTCCTTATAATATATATTTTCAAGAATGAACCTCAAATGAATGAATATATTAAAGATCCAAGATACTATATTGGATCTTATTGAATAATTGATTGCGCCTTAAAACCTTAACAATCAATCAACAAGTAGATACATGTATCTATAGGATAGTGTCTTGTACCTTAGATATTGCCTACTATCTTCTATCTTCTATCTAAATTTCAATAACAGGCATAGGAAATGAAATATAGAATGAATAAAATGTTCCTTCAAGTTTAATATAATCTATTAGAATAATTAGAAGAGACACTTGTTAGACAAAGGTCTTGTTCTTGTGAAGTATTTATATAAAAATAAAATAAATTTCAACAGAATTGTTATCTGTTTTGTTTTTCTTCTACCACACCTCTCACAGCGTACACAGGCAAGTTATTGAGAGGTGATATATAACCCTATCGTGCTCAAGTATAATGGATTACCAACGTGAAAAGTACACAATACAATAGTAGACCTACAAGAGTTAGTCATAAATAACAGATCGAAACCCCTTCACGTCAATGCTTGAACATAGAAAAAGTCCACCGATCGTACCTTAACCGCATGTGACATCTCCAGTGAATGATTACAGAGGTGTAATGCACAGAAAGTAGAAAAAGATAAAAGGGATTAGACAGATATTGTGTCGTGTGAGGTTGGTGCAACTGTTAAAGATGGCGACGGTGGTGAGAAAAAAACAGCTGTTTTACCATGATCACGTGACCAACCAACAGCGACAGACGATTTGCTGAAAACAAGAAGAACAAGAAGGAGACAAAGTGTGGAAAAGAAAGAGAAAAGAAACAAACAAAGTACTTGGGCTAATGATGAAAAATGGCTGCGGTCTTTAAGTTTTTATTACGTTTTGTCCGGTGTAAGAAACACGTAAGCTAGCTGTGTTATAACAAATTTAAGATATTTTTATATTCTTTACTGTAACTAATTTTACGAGAAAAGAAATTGCAGTTCCTCGTATATATATATATATATATATATATATATATATAGGTCTACTTGAGTGAAAATATTTCGATTAAGAAATGTGAATGATACGATTTATGAATACCATAAAACGTCAGGACGGGGGTAATAAAAGTTGAAAGTATAATCCAGGTTGAATTATGTTTCAATTTTGTTTTAAAGTCTTTTCATTATCTGAAAAAAATCGAGAGAGAAATTTATTGGGCCACATAGCAGTAGGATCTACTGAATATTTTGTCATTATCCTCTTTATAATGAATGTGTTAGATGGACTTATGTATTGATTTGATTTTGAAGCATTATTAATTAGAAAAGATGGGTATTTAGTTCGGGATATAATCCTGGAAAGTGTGCTCTTTACAATCATCTTAATATCTACACCAATATCTACTTCAATTTCAATTATTACTTTTTTAAACAATTTTCGAGTTCTGCATTTTTCATAATAGCCGTTTATTCTCGTTATTTCACCAAACTGTTCCATATTACCAAAGCTGTGACTATTTCAAGAAATGATCCATCATTTTGTAAACAAATTAAATGTTTTAATTGTTGGTTACATGTAAGCCCACTATATTTTCATAGTATTTATAGTAATTATTAGTTATTAAAATAATTTCAGAATATATTCAGACCAGTTTTTTTGAAGTATTATTTAGTGGATCAAGCAATGATTAGCGGATTTACTTGTTATGCCCTGGATTACCTTCGCTATGATTCTACCATATATAAAATTTTGCCCAATAAACTTATTTTAGTTTTCGTATAAAATAAAAACAAATAAAACAAGTTTTTCTCTCTAAAAATGAAAGTTTCTTTCTTAAAGATTTCTTTCTAATAATATCACCCCCTATTATTCTCTTTTTATCATTCACGAATAAAACATTTCATTTCTTAGTTTGAATTTGAAATTAGATTCATAAATTCTTCCGGAAATATAAAAAGACACTAGAATTGTTTCAGCGTCGTTATGACGTTTCATAATACTCTGTGTCGAGCAATTAGCTAATTGTCTTTCTCTTTCTCTTTCTCTTTCTTCTTATCATCACTGTCTTCCTTCCACTCTCGTTTTAATTGCTTCATTTATTCCTGCTTATTTCTTGTCACACTTTTTTATTGCTTTTATTTTACATTCTTATTATATACTTTATTTCTTTCTTTTTGTCCTCTATCTTGCTACGAGCGAGAAGATTGTCTATTTTCTGCACGATTCAAACCGAATAGCGTCGCGACGCCCTTATCACTATTATATCCGTTATTCTAGGCAATGTGAAACCGAGCGTCTCGACGCCGCCCAACGTCATCGACGTAGACTGGTGGGACGTCCTATTTTAACTGATACAATGATTCTCTGAAACATTACAGATAATTTATCTCTCATATTCAAATAATGAAACAACTTTAATATGTATTTGTGTATTCTGGAAGATATGTAGCTCAACTATTTATGTGCGTGTTTTTTTGTCCGTCCGTCTACTCGCCGTGTGCTTTGGAGATAGTTGCATAAATAATAATAACAGATGAAAATGAAAATTATTGTTAATGATGCTTAACAATCCAGCTAACAGCTACCACCCCAAAGAAATAATTCATTCTGATTTCAAAATGGTATTTTTATATAGCATTTGCGATTTGGAGATAAAAATAAATTATTTTCTAGCCCTATGAATTATCATCGTTCCCGCCAATCACTTTGGAAAATTAATTCTCACTCTTTGATCGTCATCTATATTTCCCACTCCGTCAGTGATGTCAATGCTAATTCTCTCCGTATAATATTATAGGCAAACATTCATCCATTCATCCATTTCCAATGACGTGGTTAAGCAAAACCTTGAAGCAGAACAAGTTCAGATGTTCAGGAAACCCCACATCCAACTTATTAATTCTTCTTCACGACTCATAAAGAAGAAGTAGGCATGTTAGGGCTGGTGGGGGAGGTAGTAGGAGGAGGAGGGTAAGTTTGCCATCCCCTGCAGCAGCTTGATTCGGCAACCCCGCATTGCAGTGAGGACGGATAAGTTGCCTAACCGCCACAGGGGTAAGCGACTCTTTGGCCAAGTTTGTGCGGTTCCGTTTCCGTACAACTTCAAAGCAAGGCTATATCTTATACATGTATTATACGTCGTTTGTAAATATTCAGCTCGGTCGCACGGAAAAAGTACTTTGTACACAGAATACTACAGTTGAGGATATGCAAGAGACTTTAGGCACTTTGTCAGGATACAATATTAGAAAAACGAAATAAAAATACAATTCTTCTTCTGCGAGGCGCATTCACGTGTAAGACGTGTTTTTTTTTATTTGTAGATCGATAATTGTTAGAGCTTTCATGTTTGATGTGTGTGACGAGAAGGGTTGAGTATATTCTCAGTCTCTTCAGTAATTTGCATTATTTTGGATGAATGAGCAGGAATGGTGAGAAATATTAAAATATTGTTTATACATCAAAACAGATAAGAAGAAAACAATATACAGTATATTTTAATCAATAGGGCTACCGTTCGATACAAGAATTGCAAACGATATTGTAGCTTTGAAATTGAATATCGATTGAAATATATCGACAAATTACATTTTCAATCGATATTGAACCAAATAGGAAATATCGAATCGAAAATATCGAATAGGAAAATATACGACAGTGGAAGTCATCAATCTCGATCATTTAAATCATGTAACAGTGCACGTACGTACATTCTCCATCCATTTTATAATGAAATATAGCATAATATTTTACTCTTGACATGGAAAATTCCTTCATCAGAGGAGAAAGTCAAATTACCGATACCAATCTTACAAAATTTTGTATCATAAAAAATTAACATTTTGAGATGTTGTCAGTACAACAGTGATAATATTATCGACAAATTCAATGGAAATCGGATGAATTTCCAAACCAAATGTGTTGTTGATTTCTTCAACACTTCACACAAATAGGCCTATCTCGTTTAACGCATGCGTTCGCTTGTTATTTACCTCACAAAAGTTTCACACTTGAAAAATGAATGTTGAATAAATAAACCTCTATTCACTTTTTTCGAACATGACCGTGTTTACAATACGTGCCAAAAAGGATTTGTTGATTTTTCGTATTAAACCTCGCGATATAACTCGGCAACGAGCCTCCAACCCCTCAACATGTTTTTAATTAGTGCTTTTTTTCTACTCGGCGTTCACCCTCCCCTTTTTTTCCTCTCTCTCTCTCTCTCTCTCTCTCTCTCTCTCTCTCTCTCTCTCTCTCTCTCCCTCCCTCCCTCTCTCTCACTCTCACCGACACTCGAGTTTGAAGAGCCTCTGGGCTACAATATGCTAACGTCACACATGTTAGTTTCATACCCTCACACCCGGGGCGCTAGCATCGATCTGCACGGCCATCGGGATGTATGCACTTGCCATACGTGAATGACTTGTCCGAGTATAGGGGCAGGCTCTTTCGTCGAACCAGAGGACCATGTCAATCCGTTGTTGTTGTTGTTGTTGTCGAGCGAAAACTAAATTGACTGAATAAATTCAGTCCATGTCCAATTTCAACACAATCAACCGAACCTAACCTAATCTAACACATATCTCATGAACTAACAGCTTTATACAATAAGCGATTTTCATCTATTTTCATTACCATGTTATTTTTCACTTCATATTACAATTCGTTTTTTGAGATACTGGAAATAACAATCGAAAAATATTGTCTCTATAAATATGGATTTGAGTAGTAATTTTGTCTTCTTCTATTATGCATCGGGATTTTTTTAACGACGCACTCTACTGATGACTACGATCTATTTGCGTCGGTAAATGATGTACGAGATGATGGGATGATGAGACGAAAGGTCATTTTATTAGGTGTTTATTGGATATTGGGAAGGAGTCGATCGTAATCATCCACCAATCAGAGGACGAGCTTCCCCGAGTTGCTTGAACACTCGCTAGGCGCGCTGAGAGATGAGCTATATTCATATTTTCTACCTGCAACATGCGCTGTCGCCCACAACTCAACGTAAAATCTTGTTTCCCCGTGTAAACTGTCAAGTCTAACTTGTCAAACGCTATTCACAAACCAGCCGGCGGGAGATATTATATCAGTTTCTGACTGCTATTTTGGTAATTATTGGTCCAACAAAATTAAGAAGTTTATAAAGTTTGGTTGCATTTCGTAGAAGTTTGAAGAATTGTTTGTGTTAACATAACCTCAATTAGAGGTGTCATCACAGAGCTTAACAGTAAACGGATTCGTGTGTACGTGGCACAAAGCAGATGAGTAAAGGAACCTTTAGCGAGGTCATTTTGCGCCTATACAAACCTCCCATTTGGTCTCCCCTTAATATCCATGCTGGCTCAATACCAACTTTCCAGCAATAAACTTCGCATGACGTTAATAATAATCAAAGTCATGCACACTATATAATTAACATTTCAACAATGCGCAATTGAATTATCATCAACTCAGTCCTACGAACATTTCACTAATAATTACAGTTTATAGTTGGCAATTATTATCAATTATTATCTAATTACAGGCTGATAATTGATGACCTGTTTTCTACGCGTCAATCTCCACACGGTTACGTAATTACACGACTCATTGTGTTGAATACGTCATCAAATTGTGTACAGTAATTTAGATGAGCGTAGCAAAGACTTCCAATTTTTATACTGAAAATAATAGGGGTTGATTTTGATGATTTTTTTGGTTCGGTTTTTTTGTGGTCGGATGGGTGAACAATCGACTTGGAATTCTTTCTGGACATTGGAGTCACAGAATATTGACATTGTTGTTCATAAAATTCGCTTCTAAGCTTTTTTTTCAAGAAAAAATTGAATATTCATTGAATCCTCTTGAGAAAAGAATTGGATGAAATTTCAAGATTTCAAATAGCTCGATGTTGATATAAATATACATTCAGGATGGCATTATTGTTCAAATACATATTTTCATCAAATTTGAAGGTATTTGGTTGAGCCGTTTCCGAAAAAAATTAAGTTATATTGAAGGAGATTGAGAAATATTGAATTTTACGTCCTTGTGTATCTTGGCCGAACGATCCTACTTAGTCATTTCAACCCCAACTGGAAATCTATGATTTTGTATCACAATTGAAATTTTGATAAAAATTATTTGAAACCAAAACACAGTCTTCTCAGTCGTAGTCTTCTTTATAAAGTGAGATATGCGATACAATTAACGTGGGTGGAAGGGCCGTGTTTTTACATACAATTTTTTACATTCAAATTATTTACATTCAATTTAGAAGTATAAGTACATTCTTCATAATACTACTATGAATGGTTATCATACAGATAAAATTTCAGCCTCCGTAGCTCAGTCGACTAAGGTAATGGAAGTCTTCACTACTCCCATCTAATAACTAATACGGATTATATTGTTCATTCTCTATACGTACAATGCTGAATTTATATTCAATTTCTTCTAGTATCAACATTATCGTTTAATGACGATTCACAAATGCATGGGAGTCAATTTAGCGGAATATATATTTTTTGTTTCAACTTTCAAATGCTTACTGCTAATATCAGAGAAGCACGTCGCTTCATTACCTATTCAGGTTATTCAGGTATCATAAAATTATTGACTTTCGTTCCAAACATTCCATGTTTCCAACATCACATTCCAACATTCCAAACATTACATCCAAAGGTTTTTTCGTCTGTACCTGTAAAAATGATATAATAAAATGATAAAATGATAAATAAACGTGTCATCATGTTTTGTGAATTGTTTTGTTATGGTGTTATGCTTTAAATGATACGTCTTGTAAGCATCTTGGGAATTATTTCGTTATATTTGTCTTGAAGCTAATGAGACACCTGTATTTCCATAGTATTAGAATTTTGATTTCACATGCTGTTCAAAGGTCACCACACACACAAAATTCAAAAGTTATATTTGTTCAAACGTGAGAAGCAATCAGAATGGGACAAAAAAGGAACAACAAGCATAAACAGTATGAATCTATATTTGATCTTTGGTATTCTTCGATTCGAGGGACGTGAAACTTCTCGCACGTTTGCGAATTTAACACTCACTTCTCACGCATGCCCTTCTGTTAACACTAGAAAAAATGATACCTTTATGCGACACATGTAATGTACCATAAGATATCGATCAAATATACTGATTCTAAATTTACGTATTGATATATGAAGCGGATTAATAAGCAATAGTTAGCGGATTAGCTTGTTATCACTCTTGGTTACATTTGTTCTTTTCGTACCTTGACTAATAATTGACTGATTAGTATACTTAACTGAGATTCGTTAAAATGACTCTGGATATAAACATGTAAGACAGCAGCAAGATAAATAGAAAACTTAATTTCCAAGGTATTGGCTAATAACTGTAATGTTATTGACGAAGTATTTAGAATTATTCCTAAAGCAATCCAATTAAATGGACAAAACTTAATTCGATCAACATAATAATATATCAATTTTGATTCAAATTTGAAAATGTCAAGCAATTATAACGTATGATATAGTATGATATATGATACAGTATGATACCGGGAAATGGAAAATCACACTGTCGTTGTCACCAAGTAAGAGTTTTCATAAAAAACGACTAGTAAATAAATATCGATCCCAATTTAGTCCCAAAACTAAAATTTCACTAAATCGACCTCCATGCATTATTACATTATTTGAACTGTATCACAATTTCACCCCGAAAACTTCAAAAGACTTTTTAAATACCAGCATTATAAAACATAAATTATCACAGTTTAGTTCCGAATTACAGAATTATGAATTGTTCTTTCTCAGGTAGCTTATCATATTTCCACACAACACAGTCTATAACTCACTCACTTGTTGCCAACTTACCGTGGCTACCTCAACAACACGCTGATTTACTGATAGCGTTAAATTGTTGCCAACATTGGCGAAATGTATAAATGAGAATTTATATTGTTTGCTTTTTATTTCACGCTTAACTGGATCATGAGCGGGTGAGGTAAACTATTGCTAGAAAAAAGAACGTAAATAAAACTTATTTTACAATTTCTATACATTATTAGTATACAGAGTCGTGTCCGTATAACAAGCGAGTTATGTTTCACTTTTGTGTAAATAGCAATATATTTTGTAGACTTGTCGATACCTGAAATGGTCGATCAGTTATATATATATATATATATATATATATATATATATATATATATATATATATATATATATATATATATATATATATATATATATATATATATATATATATATATATATATATATAATATATGTATATATATTCGAGTTTGATCATTCTGCGACCTCATTATTACATTACCAACTTGACAATAATTATAATCATAGCACAAGTTTCGTCAAACCGCAATATGTTACAGTCTCACCAACTTCATGACAAAAACAACGACCAATTTACCACATTTAGAAAAATCACCTTGACCCAGCATGAGTATCTTTATAAAAACTAACCCATCATCCAGTTTAACCAACTTTCTAGAAACTAAAACCAATCGATAACCAACCTGACCAACTTTGTGCAACTATCACCTTACAGTATCACCATCATTATAGTACATATTCGGTCTAGTCTCTTCATCATCTTCATTCTCTTCATTTAGTCTAGACAACTTTGTGCAACTATCACCTCTCAGTATCACCATCATTATAGTACAAATACGGTTTAATCTCTTCATCACTTATTATAGTTAGGATCGGAGTTATAGTTGGATGAGTGTGGGCGAGACCTTTCCTTCGGTCCAATTGACACTTTTCCGTTCTTTATTCTGTGAGCATTGAGCAAGGTGACACGAACAAATTCATGATTATAATTTTTTCAATTCCCATGAGAGAATGACCATAGAATGAAGTGAATGAAGCTTATTGCAGAATAGAGGATATTCTAAGGACAAATACGGCCATGTTTGTTAAATTCCCTAAATATTGAGTGAGTTTCAAAATCGAGCTGCATTTCTGTAACATTTCATATAAATCTATAATATTAAATTTATAACAAATTTAGAACTACTAATTCAGAACACTCGCTGAATTGATCATCAGCTTAATTTCAACAATTATTTCAACACATACTTGTCAATAATATACTTGGCCGTCATCTTCACGATCATTACATAACATAAGCGAATTAGTTTCATTACATTTTGATAAAACGAACCAACACCAACCAGCTTTATCACATATATATATATATTTAAAAAATAATCACACCAGTGTCACTAACTTTATAAAACAAACGGTTCGTCGTCCAGTTTCACGATGTTTACAAAAACCACGTTCATCAGCTTTATATACCAACTTTACAAAAAGCAGGACGTCATTAAAACTTTGGGATGTTGGCAGTGTCGGAGAAACTCGACATTAACTCTGCGTTAACAATACCACGACTAATTGTGTCATTTCTTTCATTATTGATGACGTCATTTCGAATTGTTTTATCACATTAGCGATAATCTATGATTACAGTCTGCGTTGGTTATCCTGGTTTTATTATAATACGGTATAATGATTGATGCATAATAATTTACTTTTGCATTCGCTTTAATCTCATTATTTCAAGTAAAACGTTTATTCTCAATTGCTGATTACGTACACGGTACGTTTTGAAGTCGTTACTCAGAAAAGTGACATTTACATTATACGACATTATTTTATGTCATGTATTTTAATAATAATAATTTCATCTTGATAATGAATGAATGGATGAAAGTTTTATTTCTATGGCTCAGAAACATCTGGGTCATTTTGCGCCGATTTTAAGTTAATTAGCACTTCCGTATCGCATAGTAGGTCTATATAATCTATAATGGGATAATTACATCAGTCCATGTTTAGTTGGTGTATCCATGAGGTGTTTCTAAGGATCGTGTATTATATGATATGCATACTGGGCTAACGCAGCATATGTTGAAAGGTGAACGAACGAGATAATTGTAGCAAATGTATAGGACGCAAAAAGATACCTTGGTTGTGAAATTTATTCAATTCCCATAATAGTTGTCAAATATGTCCTCATCATTGTGCTTCGTCCACATATCAGAGTAATTTATTGGTATAAAGATATTCCACACTTATTTTACCCATGTTGTTCTTCTGATTATTTTCGGAATTTTAATCATTCTAATCACTCAAAATATTCCTGGCCGATTGTTACCCAAAGTCTATCGAGTTAAGAGTTCGAATTTTCGTCAAAATCCCATCTTATTTCTCTTCATTTTCATTCACTTCGTCAAAAATGTTCACTATTTTCATTCAATTTCACTAAACACATGGCTATAATATGAACGTAATTCTCAATAATATCTACAAATTGAAAATAATACTTCAGAAATTAATATCTGAGTTCTATACTCTTGCTGACAATTATTGTTCAACGCTACCAACAGCTAGGCCATCTGGAGGTACGAATTAGCGGAGGATGGATGAAATATGTTTACAAAAGTTCATGTGGGACTCGAACCCACGCCCGACGTGAATTCAATATGGTGATCCAGTAGAAAAAAAAGTAAAAATACAAAATCATGAGCTCTTTACAGGTAATAAAGAATATAGATTGAATACTAATAATACTGTAATTAGTAATAAATATGAATATTTGAAAACAGAATAAAATTAAGCTTATCATGTATATGATATGTTTTTTCATAATGAATATTAATAGTATTATTATTTGGGGTATGAAGTGCGAACTAAGAATGTGAATTGAGTAAATATATACGCAAAATATAAGCAATATAAGCAAATTGTTCTCCAGTATTTGAATTTTGAGACCTCCGAGATCTTCAGAGAGTAGGTAATTATTCCAAACAATTTCAGACCAATTCTAAAGCCAAGGAAAATATATACAAAAATAATATCCATATCCTTTACATAACTTCAAACGATTTTATTTCGTAAAAACCCAACTTCATATATTCTTCAGTTCCATCATTTTATATATCATTGGAGAGAAAATTCGAATGCATAAATAAATATCCATTATAAATTGTAAAACACTCCGATGGAACGGAAATTTGATAACACAGGTAACTTTGTGGCGCGGAATGTTTTTATTTCTATGGAAAAAACATTCTCTTTTCGGGTTAAAAACAAATTAAAGCGGCTCTTTGTGAGAAAGATGTAAGTTCGCCGAGCGTGAAATTGGAGAGGTATGAAGTATGTTTTACACGCTAGCTTCAGGAAATAGCATATTATACAGAGTTAATCAGAATATGAAGCTCTTTGGATTAGACAGCTAAAAGATCAGACCAGGTGGATCAGGTAAACAGGGATACGGATGTAGCACTTTGGAAAATATAGAAGATCAGGCTGGATTGATGAGGTAAGCCTTGATGAAGAAGAATATGGGCATTTCACAAATTTATATGATTCATAACAGTCGAGGATCTTCACAAATTTCAAGATATCATCTTTAAATACAGCATTGATTCATGTTCTATTGTGTATTGGTACTTTTTCATCATTATTTTATAAAACCATTGTTTGCTCTCTTAATAATAGATTATACGCATTATTGATTCACTTATATTCAATTAGAGTCTTCATAACTTCGGACTATTTTTTTATATTTTGTATCATTATTAAGCATGTATTCTCAATTCTGTATCCAAACCTGGCCATGATGACCATCAGAAACAACCAATAGACAACTTTCAATATCAACCAAACTTTGAGAGTACTTGAGAGTTTTTTGTTCACAATAAATCTATGTGGAAAAGCACGTAGATAATGTTCATTTGTACAATGGCAAATGATTTGTTTGGATCCACGTTTCATTATGATTGTTGAACATTTGTTTCAGGTTGGAGTAATGTTGTTTTTACGAACAGTACTGACAGTAACTAGTTCTCAATCACAGAATAATTGGGTGTATTTGTTGAGGTTAACCGACTCATTGCCGGCAGACCGCCGCTCCGAACAATACACACTGACACGAGTGATGTATGGCACAGTCACATAATGCGTGGTCGTCATGCACACACGGAAACGAGGTGGCGCGGTGGTAACGCGGGGGTGGCGAGGTAATGGCGCGGTGGTGGCGAGGTGGTGGCGAGGTGGTGGCGCAGTGGTGGCGATATGATGGCGCGGATGGCGTAGAATCATAGAGATGTAGTGAATCGGTGATGACGAGATGGAGTTGTAGTGATGGCGCGGATGGCGTGTTGTATAGCGAGATAGTGACACGATGGTGGCGAGGTGGTAGCGCGGTACAGGTTTAATGTTGGCGCAGTGCTGGCGAGGTGACGGTAAAGTAGCAGAGAAGTGGTGGCGCGGTTGGCGTGAGTGGTGGCGCGGTTGGCGTGAGTGGTGGCGCAGTGATGGCGAGGTGGTGGCGCAGTGGTGGCGATATGATGGCGCGGATGGCGTAGAATCATAGAGATGTAGTGAATCGGTGATGACGAGATGGAGTTGTAGTGATGGCGCGGATGGCGTGTTGTATAGCGAGATAGTGACACGATGGTGGCGAGGTGGTAGCGCGGTACAGGTTTCATGTTGGCGCGGTACTGGCGAGGTGACGGTAAAGTAGCAGAGAAGTGGTGGCGTGGTTGGCGTGAGTGGTGGCGCAGTGATGGCGAGATGAGGTCAGAGAGAGATGGTATTGGCGTGGAAGAAGCGCGGCTGTGGCACGGTGATGGAAATGAAGGTAATTCATATTAGAAGATGAAACAACATTTTATACTGAGTATAAAGTATGAACTCATATTTCCTGAAGATATAATTTGACGAACCGACGCCAATAGATCGTAGTAAGCAGTTTAATTCGTCGTATGCTCAATATAAATTAATTCAAAATTTAAAAAAAAAAATGAAGAATGTAAGCGAATACTTCAATTTGGTCCGAATAGCGTATATATCTCTCTACCTTACAACGAAGAAATACGTAAAAAATGTATATTCGAAAGAACTTAATTCTGTGATGTCGTAGGGACAGAAAACACGGACAACTTTTATCATTAAGTTTCATGAATATCAGTCGAATCATATCCAGTCCAAGGTGTGTAGATTTAGACCTTATTTTTCATCATTTTCCATAAATGTACTACAAACTGATAAGAAACTAGAACACTTTTATCTGCAGCAAAGAAGAATATCACATAAAGTACAGTCCAGGTGTCAGAATGCATCGTTGTTCAACTATAATTATAGTCTATAAGCTCATGAACATTTTGACGTTCAAGTTAAAAATAACGTCAAGATCTCGCACATCTTATAACGTATTTGCTACCTATTCCTATTGTTGTATCATAGATTTCAACAATTAATTTAAAATAGCAGCGATACGCCACTGCTGAACATTAATGTTTACCTCACAGCCTTCTAGCCATCCACTAATAATTCCAACATTGCCTGTCGAAAAATGATCGATTTACTGCTGTAAATTCACTCCTACTTGTTTGTTACGTTAACAGCACAGCTGTTATGAGGTGTACACTATTTGCTATTTGCCGTGATATCTGACCCAGTATATCATAAGGGACCTTACAGTTTTATTGTTGACAATTTATCACAGGGAATATACATCACACAAAGGGTCATGTTTCATCATTGATTCCATGTTTTTACGTCGAGAGTATAATCCATATCGTGTTTTTACATCTGTTTAAATAAGCTATCAATTAGAATTATCTGGATCACTTTGTGCTCAATTGGTTAAATAAAAATATCTGCATGATAAAACATCGGAATATGACTATGAAACAACGTTGTTCTATAAATAAAACGAGTAATAAACTCGATAATAAAGTATTCAATTTCTACATAGCCGAGATGAATAGTACTGTTTTAAAAGTATGTCCACCATAATCTCACATGTAAATGTAAAAATGATTAATCTTTGTCAGTCAATCCGTTGCGATGTGCTGGATAATAATATCGGAACAAATGACGCCGGGCTTAATTTTTAGCTATATCAATTCAAATCTTGGGTATTACTCCATCCATTAATGTGCAGCATTCAAATGTCAAATGCCTTTTAGAACAATTCAACAATATTTAAATATACCAGAAGTAATGACATTCGAACAAAAAATTGTTTTCGTCGATTATAAAAATAATGAAAATGTGCGAAAAAGGCATCTACACATTGTAATTACATTTTGATTCATTATGGCCAAACGATGAACAGGCTTCAAAGTGGAACAAAATATCATTTCATAAACATGATTATTATATTATCATTCATACACTGTCCTGAAAAACGCACTGTATAGTGATGACTAAAACGTATTGGGTCCATGTCGAGAATAGAATCCCGGTCTCCTTCATGATGGTTCACCGTGCTAGCCACAGATTCACTCGTCTCGATTCGATTTCATATATATTCAGTATACAATTTCAAATTACTTCATGAGTTATTTTTTGAATAGTGCTCAACGACCTCATCAAAAACAAGGTTACATGGGAGAACGAATTGAAAGGATGCTAATGAAATGATAAAGTGACGAGTCGTTTATGAAAATGCATACCTTATACAGGACTGGAACCCACGACTGACGTGATTTCATTTCCTAGATCAGTGCTTTTTTGCATCTATGCGTATTTAATTATTGTTGAACAATATTTTATCCTTTTCCTGCTCTGAGATTACTATATATGTATTCTGTGATGATTATTATTCTGTTGACTTTCTACGTTATGAACCAACATGCTTCCACAGCTCATGTATCAGTGTTTATATCAATATCACTGAACATAATTAAATAAGCCTATACACAGGTATTGTTCTGCTGTTCAGTTGTTCAGTTGACTGGTAACCGATGGGAATAGAATGCGTGCCACGTAGAACAAAAGGTAGCGAGAGTATTACTAACGAGATAATCAGTGAAATTGAAACTTACTCATGTTTCAAGATGTTGAAATAATAAAGCTAACTCATGATAAGGTTAGCTCAGTCGAGTTGGTACATACGTTTGTTATTTTACTGCGAAGACAGAGTTGTAAGATGAGCGAGACTTTTGTTGGAAATTTGATAGAAATATAAGCATCTTGGTTTTTGAACTTGCACTGTTTTGATAGAATATGTTGAAATTTTTTGTCCGTCATTGTTGGGATGAAAATAAATTGAAAGTTGATTATTTTTTCATCTATTCTTATGAACAATTTTCAAATTTCGATAATCGATTTTGATTTCGATAATCGATTTGTTACAATCAATCTGATCGATTGTCACTAAAAACTAGAATATACCATTGTTAATCAGAATATGAGTAATGCATAGGAAATGTTTCATGTCGTTAGGTTTGTCTTGAGACCTACGTGGAGCTCGTCGCACAAGACTCAACTAACAAACAAACAAACAAACAAACACCACACGAACAAACAAAGAACTCATTTGAACCGAGTACATGGGAGTCTCATCTCACTCTCATGCAATTATCGGCCGAGAGTAGCATAACTCTTTCTTCATGCTTTCGAAAAAAAAACGACGTTGACTTCAATTGAACTTCTCGCTACTCGGCACCTCCACCCATATAATTACTATCTACAGTACGAAAGTAAGTTTGACTCGATTTAATTCATTTTTCATTTCAATTACTTTATTTTTATTTTGACCACAAATAATATATATAATTGGTCAACATGAACAGAGTAGGCCTATGCGATGATAATGAATACAATTACTATATTTAAACTTATAAAATTGGTTTTAAAAAAACGCAAATAATTATGACTGAAAAATAGTGAATAATAATAAAACAATGGGGACAGCATTATTAACTTTTTATCCTATGATGCTAGTTATGATGCTAGCTAGTAGTATGATAGTGATAGTGATTGATGCTAGTGATAGTGATATTATGCTAGTGATAGTAGCAATGTGTTTAAAAACTTTTTAAAATGTTCATGGCTAAGTGCATTCATTCTTTCTTCAATTTTATCCTCGCAATAAATGGTAATGGAAGTTTATTCCGAAGCCATTAGGTAGATACACCATCATCAATCAGATTATTTCTATAGGTGTCTCTAAAAACATGATAATTGACAGTATTTTATGATGATCGGGTATGATATTGTGGATATGAAAAAACTAACATTATTTTATGTGTACATTTGAATGCTGTCACATCAAGATAATCAATCACCTCACATCAGAAGTAATCCTGACAAATATGTATTGATATTGAATACGAATACACTAAAATTATCAGAAAATGTACGAACGCAGTCAACTCGAGCAACGCTTTTGAAACTCAATTCACAATTGGGCTTGGGTTCTAGTCCAGCATAAAGCATGGGGTTTTGTAAACGTTCTTCAAAGTATGATCACTTCTTAATTGCATTATCACTTGCTCATTCTTAATTCCGAATAAACTAACTGTTGGTGGGGTCGTTAGGCAAACAGAAGCCATCACGTGCAGTGCATACGCACAAGTACAGGTTAGAAAACAAGACAGTAGTCGATGCTAGTATGGGCACGGTATTAAGGATGATGTTAATAAGTATTTTCTTAGAATTAATAATCTGATTGTCGCCATGAGGTGGAGGTTATGATGTGTGTGTGTGTATGAGAGATACAGAGAGAAGAGAGAGAGAGAGAGAGAGAGAGAGAGAGACAGAGAGAGATGAAGAGGAAATACCGAGAGCTCATCTGTACCCTGTGTGGCCCCGGTGAGTGAAGTAGCTACACTGAGAATATGATTAAATTATAATACTCTCTAATTCGCGCTCTCTCTCTTTACCTCTCTCTCACTCTCTCACACACTCTCTCTTTATCTCTCTCTCATTCTCTCTCTTTCTACACGTCAGAGGTAGCGACACGAGTGACCGCCAGCTTCGCATCTACCACTTGATACCAATTTTGACGACGAATTCACGTCAAAACTAACGATAAAATAAGCGTCGATTTAATTTTTATTTTTATTTCAATTTCTTTATAGAAAAATATTCCATGTGCCCTGAATTGTATTTCCATATGACAGCCGGGAGACTAATGCATGATCCAACGGATTCCAATTAATATCAAGCATATAGGTTATTCAAATATAATATGTTTTATCATGATGATTGATATATGGTAATAATGTTCCGTATCTACATGTTCTGAATGGAGAATATTATTCTTTTATTTAATATGATAATTAATTGTAACAGATTGTGAAAATACTGTGACAATATTAATCGCTGCTACTCTTTGTATTGAAACTATGGAGCATTTGATTAATGTTATTGAACAGTCGTTCGAATAGAGCGATTCGAGAGACTCTTGTAGTATTTCTCTGTTTTTATGTTTTTTCATATATTATGTCGCATGGTGCTGCAAAGAGCTGGAACGGATCAATTATAGGATATCATTGGGAGTTACTTTTCTCTAAGAATGAAAAATTTTTTCCAATATGTATGAGCGTTCTCGATCGTGCTTCTCTCTAGCAACAATATCTAGATGGAATTATTAATACAAGTCCATAATAACCTCGATAATAGTATAGTAGAGTATAGTTTAGTAGATAACAAATAACCGCCTCAATAATATCAATTAAACTAGCCGTATACAATCAGAATTTGTGTTGGAGAGTTTTGGCTCCGGAAATATAGTATTCATTTTTTCAATTTGCTTATCTAAAAATATTCAGATCAATTGAAATAAATTTGTAACCTCTAAAAAACAGACATTCACAGAACATTATCCATAACATCACAATTAAAACTAATAGAATTGAATCGTGAATAAAAATAAAGGCTAGCTTATATATATTACCCAAAATAACGTACTAATATTTCAACACGGTATAAAACAAACGACCGTTAAATAATAATCGAATGCAAAGCAAGGTACATATACGTTGCATGTACTACTATAAAACATACACAAATTGCCATTTAGCCACCCAATGTAACCAATTACATTGTGATTGTACATCGCAATAGAGACAAAATACGATTACCTCCCTTCCCCCGCCCACTAGTTCCCCCCCCCCCCCCCCCCCCCCCCACCACCAGTGCTCTTCCGTATATCAGAGTGCATTCATCCGCTCCCGTAAGCCTAGCCTGTATGGCAATATCGTAATACAATTGCAATCGGATTTAAGCTTGGTAGCCGAGTATAACATGCAGAGCAGAGCATTGGACATAATCCCTGTGTTATACACGTGTACCCTACCATTACACACAAATATGTACCGTTATCTGTATTATATATATATATATATATATATATATAATTTCAACAACTTTTCCGATTTCGCGATTTTTGAATAGTTTTAAATCGTATCATATATATATATATATATATATATTATTTCAACAACTTTTCCGATTTCGCGATTTTTGAATAGTTTCAAATCGTATCATATATATATATATATATATATATATATATATATATATATATATATATATATATATATATATATATATATATATATATATACATATTTTATATATGAATTACTTTCAGGGGTGGTTCGAGTTTGAGTGATATTGGTTTTTCATAAATGTCTTTACATCAATCAATCATTATCACTGTATATTCGTATCCACATACATTCTAGCTGTTGGTAGAGTCGTTAGAAAAATGTTGTTGTGCACTAAATCATATCATTTTGATAAGAAATTTCTTACTCTTAAGGATTTCTTTAGGCCTAAGCCATAAACAATAATATATTTTGAATATGACTTTTCCAAAATGTATTATTCATCATCAGGTTGCTTCCTTACACTCAATATAATAATACAAATAACTCATTCTAGTAAGTTCGATTAGAAGGTAATTGTGTAGTTTGGTTGTCCTCCTCCTCTACTAGCGCTACTTTTAGCGCGGTTCAGCTTGTTATGTTGGCAGTGACCATGCACGGCCAGCCAGCTACTACCACGGCCTGTGATTTACCAGCACAGATTTAAGGATTTGGTTTGCTGATTCAGTGTTCATGTAATAATACACTGCATATGGTATCGATTTATACCGTATAATGTAGCCACGCGTAAACCGATATTAAATCAATTAAAAGGTAATTTTAAAATGAGATTGCTTTTGTAGTTATTGTTATGTTGTGATGGGTGAAATGATAAGACTGGTAAATTATCGATTTATTGATTGTTATGCATATTCGCTTTGATGGCAACTCTTCATGCAGCTCATTCCTATATACAAGCGTTGTGCAAGAGTTTGGAGAAGAGAAACGGAATGTCGAAATTGATAATCGAACCCACGACCTTACTCAGTCAGCTAGGTGGACAGTCACAGTTAAATTTGTTGACTTTGTATATTATGTTATTTCACGCTATCCTATAGGTCGGTATAGGTTGGGGTAAATGTGAGGGCCCAGTTTTCACGACTGAATCCGTTATCATAAACAAATGAAAAGAGTACTACCGAAAATTTTAATGGAACTAACCGGTACCAACCGAGTACTAACAGAGCCTTTGGAAATTTCAAGATCAGAATTAAGCATGTGATGGGTTGCCCCTCACATGGACAACGTGTTAGTGTGGCAAAACCAGAGGAGTAACTATGAAAATGTTTACGGTACTAACGGGTAATAACGGAGCACTAGCGAATGGTAGAATCATAATGATCATATTCTGATATGAGGGGCCAACTTTATGGACGTAAATTACAAATGAATTAGATTAAATATTCACTGAATAACCGATAATTGAATAATTAGAGTGAGGGAGTGATTCAAGTGAACAGTTGATTTAATTGATATTTTATGTGTTATATGCCTACAAAGTACTTTTAGATGGTTAAGAGATATCAAAATGTTTTTTTTTTTAAATGTATACCAACAAAAATATTTGTAACGACACAACATCATCATAAAACCTACTAAATATATGTTTCGCCGATATAAAACTAAGCGTCTACACTTGCGGTCATAATGATTTGTTTTTCCAATTTTCCATTCAAATTCAATCAAAATACACGCATATTTCCCGGCTTATGTTTCTGTACACTCGTGGAGTAAGTGCTGTTGAATGATATTGTTCAATAAAAATGAAAAAAAAACTTTTCTCCCATAATAACATCATATTTGTGTAAATATAACTATGGTTGCAGTAATTGCACTGTTCACTATGTAATTATATACTAATTATGAATTATATGCTTGGTCGTAGATTGTTGTTATTTAATTGAAATAGAACGAATCGCTGGAATAGTTGGAATTCATAATTTATTTAACCATCAAATGTTAGAGCACGTGATCAATGTTTGAGCCACTCTGTTTGTTTGGGAAACTCAGTGTAATAATTAGCAAGTTATTTTATGATGATTATCAAACAAAATTAGACGAAGAATTTCATTAAATTCAGTGAGTTATAAACATCATAAAACATCGTCAGTGAGTATTCATCCAAGCATAAATGTTCGAGTCCATAATTATTTCCGCAAACTAACCCGACCTAACCCAATCCTCGGTACTGGATATAGCCTTTAAGGTATGACATTCAAGTGCACGAAAACGCGTTCAGTTTGCGCAGCCTGCACTAAATGACGTCACGTCATCTAGTTTATTATATACTGAACAGTAAACGAGACGTCATCGCGATGCGATAGTCGGGGACTATATGCGCAATGGCCTAACCTGAACATAATCTTACCTAACCACACGATTCTCCTAGCATTCTGACTAAACTTCAGATACGAATGGTAAATAAGTCCTGAGTGGCTTTCACTAGACACTTACCATTCGCATATCTTTTCAGACAATAACGCTGTACAATAGTGGCTAGCATGTAGGACTATCACATGTAGGGACAGCCGTCAGCTTACCTAGAAGAAAGTAATCATGTCATTAGTGATAGTAATAATAATAATAATAATAATAATAATATTTACTGTCCTTAAATTGATCAATTACATGATATCAGACACTCAACAATGAAAAAATCCAGTAAAAATATGCCTAGAAGATACAACTAAGAGTAGTTCTTCTCTTTTATATCTCTTTTATATTCATACATTATCAATGTTTCTCATAGAAATGAAATATGATGGATTCACTTCGAAGCAATGTTGAATTTCGTACAAACCGCTATAAGAGTCAGAATTGCAATAGAGAAATAAAATCCTAGTTATCTGTGAATTAACTAGTAATTATCTTCCTTGGTAACGCTTAATTCTTAAAATTCTTACAACCGATCATTTCTATTTTTTTTCTTCAATGTCTGTTGAAATCCCAAAACTTCCACTAATAATTTTGCACTTTTTCCGTTTGTCAGACCGTCATTAAGTTGCCACTCAGCTGTTCCGCTTGTATACAATTTCGACTACCTTCTGTAACATTGATTTACCATTAAAACGGGTATAATTAATGTACACATTGGTTTCTGACAAGGACCTCATCGATTAGCGATTCATTATCAAGTTTTTCATCGCTCCGATAAAGCTGGCTGGATAATGGGGCCAGGGAGCAGGAGAGGCTTTAGGGGTTAGTTCATGTTTGGATGACTGCCCATTACCATTAAATAAAATACTATTCAATCATCGCTAGACGGTGATTACGAAATAGAATACAATAACATTTGGGAAAAAGGAAATGTTGTGGAAGAAAATTAATTGATTATAGGTTATAAAAAGTTGTGTGATTCAATTTGAAATTGGTTTTATCGTTCTGATTTCTTTATTTGAATGTTGTAATGGTTCGTGGGGATAATTATTTCTTGATCGTTATTGATCGAATGGAATTGCTATCAATAAAATTAGTATTAGCAATTGTGAGTGATATTATTCGAAGTAATAAAACGAAAACGAAGAATGAAATTGAGTAGTGCTTATCATATAGTTGATTTTAATAATATTTCAACAGGTGTTGTGATAATACGAATATTACATAAAAACATTAAATACAAATTAATCAGAGAAATTACCACGAGCCGCCCTCGATAGCTCAGTCAGGAGTTAGAGCTTCAGACACTTAAGTTAACGATGGGCGAGAGTTCGAGTCCTGCATAAGGTATGGGCATCCTTTCACTTATTATCACTTCATATTTTCAATTTTCATCATCACCGAAGCAAACTATAATCAAATTACTACGACTCTGGCAAAATATGTGACTTCATTTCCTATGAAAACAGTTGTGAAAACCGTCATATTACAAATTGTACATCAAACATTATTTTCATTTCTTCTTAACGGTAACTTTTATAACATTTATTCAATTTTCTCGGAAGAATACGAATAAATAAGATTATACAAATATAAACTTGTAGTAGACAGATACCACACCGACCGACTGCTAGTTATTCAAAAGAGTGTAATCGCAACCTTATCGATCAACTTTGTGCACCCCTATCACATTGTGGATCTTACTACCACACATAGCCCGCTTGAAATTCCATTGAGTTGCAGCCCTTATTGACCAACTTTGTGCACCCCTGTCGCATTGTTGATCTTGCCACCACAAATAGCCTGCGTTGAATTCCATGCAGCGATATTTGATAGGCTAACCGCTACTCTTTGACAGGCCACCAGGGTGAAGCGATACCACCATGATTCGCTTTTCCAATAACAATGTCTTGTGGACTTTGTCTAATAATGGACGATCGTGCACGCATGCGTGGCAGCCCCTATTATTAGGCAAGCTCGACAACTAAATGTGCTGGCAGTTAATTACGTCACGCCGGTTCAATTGGAAATTTCAGGAGTCAATATAGTTAATTTTCAATCGGTTGTAATATGCTCGAAGTATAATTTAATTTCCTTCCAGGATGGCAGAGTCTGCGCAATATGTTGGATATATTGGATGGTAATATTTGTGTTTGTTATGTTGGTAGATAAATAGATATTTTAGTGATTACCAGTATATTATTATCATCGTTAGTGCTGCAACATAAATTACTTGTAATTATTACATGTAAGCCATTGGCTAATAAACATGATTCAATTATTACGATTTTCGTATTGAATTTGTCCAAACCCGTAAATCTGTTGATCGAATTTATTATTGTTAATCGATCAATTATTGTCATGCATGAATATAATTAAATTAATAAATAATAATGACTTACTGACATGAAACAGTATTTTCATCATGAAGCTATATCAATACTAACATCCGCTAAAACCAATGTTCAATGCTCAATGCTCTATGCTGTATGTACTCCACAATGTTATTTTATCACTGTGAAAACACATCTTATACGTTGAAAGATAAGCGAGATATTTGTACGAAATACAAATATATATTTATTATTAAATATCAATTTTTACTTTTGAACTTATGGAGTCGAGTGAAAGAGGAGAAATGGTGGGAGAATAGAGAACCGGTGGAGAGAACTAATAGGAAGAGAAGAAGAGGAAGATGATAGTAGGAGTGAAGAAGAGGAGGAAGTGGTTACATAACTCGGAACTGGTAGAAACCGAGTTTTCCGAGCAACTGGCACATGCAGCGCAGTGGTTAACGCGCTCGCTTCATGTGATCAGGGAGGCGAGGGGTTCGATCCCCGCCGCCGACCATCTTTAGAGTTTTTTTTTTCATGGTTTCCCTCTGTATAGTCTAGGCTAATGCCGGTATGGTTCCTACAGTAAGTCGGCCATGACCGCTTCCTTCCCACTATCCTTCACATTACCCAAGAACCTTCATCTCATCATCCCATCATCTCATTGATCATCCATCCGACGTCATTAGATCTGCGCTATCATAACAGTGCGTCGGTAAACCCAATAAAATAAATAAATGAATAAATGAATCAATAAAGAGTTTTCATTTGAATCTTGCCTAGACATTCTGGTGAATCACCCCCTGACCGAACTGAGTTGGTTCATATATATATATATATATATATATATATATATATATATATATATATATATATATATATATATATATATATATATATATATATATATATAAACTTATCCAAGTTTACCTCATCATAAGTTGGTGACCACGTTGACAGTCAGAAAACAAATAATAGAGTCAACTTTCTGTATCAACTTTTTAATTGGCTATCAGAATGCGTAGTTGAGCTCGGGGACTTTCAATCAAACTTGTCAGACATGCCGTCATTGTTTTCATTAAAACGTCCCAGAATTTGTTTTTTACGGCTGATTGTCACTCTAAACTATGTGAAGTTCTAACTTCAATAAGTTGGAAGGTCACAATAAAAATATGCCTAGGCACAAAATTCAAGTGAATCGGTTATAATACTTGCTACTTGTGGAGCGCATGTGAAAATTAAAAAAAAATCGATTAGAACCCAAGGGAAGTCTTCTAACAATAATTAAATTGATCTATGCACACAATAATAGAAACAGGAAAATGTATCGGATTGTACTGAAATGGCAAGAACAATCTCGAATCTTTGATGAGATGAGAAAGAAGGTCCGAAAAACAAGAGGCATTACACCATATTCGTAGTTAAATGTAAAATCGTAAAATGTAAAATGTAAAATGTAAAATCGTAGCCATTTCAGTACTGATGTGACGCATCAACGAGCGAGTGAATGACACATCCCTCGACAACTTTGAATATGTTACTCTGAAGAAGAATCAAAGAGGCTTTGCTGAGACAATATGAATATAGCTTTGAGGTCGCACAGAGTCCAGCCGCAATAAATGCATGAAGAACATTCACTGATAGTATAAATAAGCACTAAACCTAGAAGACGATGTACAAACGAACCTTACCCCACGACCCTTACCACGACTGTCACTTAAAATAACGTCCTAGGCCTGGCTAGCTCCTAGATAACCAAAGACTTTGGTTGGTTAATGTTCACTAGTAAAGCTAAATTATAAAGCAACATGTGCGGTCCTTGATCATTTTCATTTCCATTGTTGTCAGCACAAAATCCTAGTTTAAAGTTAGTTCTACGTTACAGTTGTTGTCGTGAACAGTAACGAGAAATATTGTAAGTAGCGAATTGTGAGTTATCCCAAGATTACGGTTCAGTTTAATCGTGAATGAACCTTTAGTAGGAAACTATATGTAGCTGACGACTTTACGGATTAAATGTTTCACTCGGAACGTGATTATATATTTCAACTATTATAGTATGATTGATTGCAGTTTATTCGAACAATTTTTCTATCGTCTTTTTTCTACAAAAAAGCAAACGAGCAAATGAATAGCCACGCTGTTAATATATGAACGATGAAACTAACTGCTTGTTCCAGAAAAAAAAACATTTTCACTAAATAATAGAATTCGTTTCTTCTATTGAAAATGATTTATGACTTCACGACACAAAAACAACTGAGGTACTTCGGGACAAGGAAGTAAATTGATCACCAATTTTTATTTATAATATATTCGTCGACGAAATATAATGATTACTTATATATATATTGGCGTCGGTGAAGGATAAAAGAGATGATGAGGATGATGAGGATGATGAAACATTATTTTATCATCTGTTTTGTGCAGCGGAATATACTCCCCTGTCAGGGTGATCAACCATAGCGGTAATTTACAACAATTGATCATTGTTTAAAGTTAAATGATCATATGATTCAAGACAAAAGCTCGAATTGTATACACAAAATCGTATTTCTTGTTTATTTTACTCTTATAAAATGTCAGCTATCTTGGTGACAACGACCACTTGAGATGAAGATTAGCGAGAAAAAGCATCAAAATATTTTATGAAGCGTGAAACAATATCAACTGATGAGTTAGGAGAAGTATCTCAGTCAATTAAGTTCAACCGAAGTTATACTACAGTCAATTTTAAGAAATTAACTCAGGTTAATCCACGGTTAATTAAACTCATCATTCATCTTCACGCCACAATTATTTCTATCAACATCGAGTTTTTTATGTACAATCAACTGTTTACCAATTGAGGCTAAGGGTGAATTTGTAATGCCATTTGAAAGCGGCAAACCTTACTTGTTTTATGGTTTGGACGCGGTCTTGTCAACAATTTGAAATAACTATTCATAGACATTTTTTCAAACAATTAAATTGAGTTTTGACACCGGGACTTCACACTTCTTCGCTGCAGTTGAAAGTACTCAAGTGAGTTTACCACTCCTCTGAAATATATTCATCCGTTATTTGTGATATGCGGACATTACCAATATTGGCATTAAAACTTGATAAATATTTAATTAAACATTGAACAGAGTTATTTATTTAACACAAATGTCAAGCCACCTGTCAGTTCGTAAATTTACACCGTCAACAAGATCATTGTGCAAAACATTGGAAGTACAGATCAAAATATTATTATTTTCATAAAAAAAAAACATTTTTGGTTGTGAAAGAATATCATTTCATCTATCTTTTACTGTGACATTTTGCACCCTGCTGTACTTTATGGTTCGGATGGTTCGGACTGCGAAACATTTGTGAAGGCACAATTTATCTAGCTGTATAATGTGGATATCTGTTTGACAAAATCGGTTCGACCACTTTTCAGAAAAAATACCACTTTCAATGTCCATAAGAATAACCCAATGGGACGCGATATGAGAAAAAATCACTGCGGACATTTTTATTTTCATCCAAGTAAGACACTTGAATATTACATGGAATTGTATCACAATATTATGAAGGTTTACATAAATCAGTACAATCATTCCGAGAAAAACAATTAAAAAGTATAATATTTCTGGATCAAAAATTGAATAATAATTTATATTCAACAGATACAATTTATTAGTGCTGCATTATAAAAGCAGTGTGAACCTATTGATAGTTTAAATCAAGCTGTGTATATATCGTACGAAGGTGTCGTGTACGTACAGGTATTGCTAAAATATTAAAATGTATAATGCTGGTTTCGCCCAGTTTTAAATTAAGTGCTTGTTCGTTAAACTATCAAAGAACCAAACATTAATTGGTGTCGTTATTTTTTTTCTCGAACACTAATGCACCACACTAACAATATAAAACTCACGAAATAAAATATCTAATCTCGATCGGATTGCAATACAAGCCCTTAACCTCTATAAATTCACTCTCCGCGTTGGGCGCCACTGCGAATTATCCAACCAAGCATGCATACGGCCGAGAATAGCGCACCGGTTCGATTCCCGCGCACTACACGGATACATAATACATCATCAACACCGGCGACCCATGCGTAACTCGTATACAGCCTCGACGACAGCACAACCAACTGCCAGGTCGATACCAATATAACAACACGAAATAACAGTATCGAGTTAGCAGAAACAACATTCGTAACTCGTCACGTAAAGAGACCATTATCTGAACAAGATCAACATTTCGAATGAGAAAAATGTTACAAGTATTTTCAAACAAAGCTTTGCGATAAGTAATTGAAAGAAATAATTGGAATATTCATCTCTACACTTTTCAAATTCCAGTTATAGTTAGTTTTGAGATATAAAAATTGCCTGGAACTCTTCAAGACTGGATCTTTTCTCTTTTTTATAAATAATTAAAAAACAGGATATAAAAATTCCGGATAAAATGTCGACTATAATGTAGATAAGTTATTTCCCGCCGGGAATCGAGAAACATTTTCCAAAATCTGTATAATCTTAGATTACAGCTTCAACAGCTTTAATCCATGCAAGAATAAGTTACATGTATAATGCATTCAGTGACATTTTCTAATGAACTATATGCATAATCTTATTAGAATAATTTGTAGAATTAATTGTAAAAGATCTTAGTAGTTCTGCTGAGTTTTAATTAGATTTAATTAAATCTGGATGAGCAATATATACTGACAATGCAACACACCATGTACAAAAGCAATTTAGAATGACGTCACTCGTCATTGTTGAAAGACACTGAGTGACAACAATAGAAAAGTGGCAATCTATCCGACCGGAAGTAGATTTGCTGGATTTGCTACAGAACCTTGGTTTTACATTTGTCTCAGGTTGGATTTATTTTATCTTAGTGTAGTTTATAGATCAGTATTAGGCTAGGGAGTAGTCCTCTTCAGTCTGTAGGACTGATGGGAAGGAGACGATCCTCCTATACTTTAATGACAAGATGGGTGGCAATAAAGAGCACAACACAATTTAAGATGAATGCCAGAAATGTCAATTTTCGATCATGTGCCAACATTGATTCGGTAAAGTGCTATAATAGCACTATAGATTTCATTTTCAGCACTAACCTACACTAAAGACAAATAACGATTGGAATTTGCTTGAATAGAATTTTTCCCATGTGCGTGGTCAACTTCACGGGGGTCGGTTCAGCGGGCTAGCCACTAGTCACACTTTAGGTCATAACTTGGATTCAATTTGTTCAAGATGTAGGGTGTCATGTCAGAATGGTTATGTGTGATTGGTTTATACAGGCTAATTTGGGTCATGCGCAACCACAACAACAACAACAACATATACCTTTGAATAGAGAATGATCACATGTATCCCCCAATTGATATTAACCAATCACATGATCGTATCGTATAACAGCTGTCTTGCACTGTTTGCTGTAATATTGCGGGATTATCTATACAACTTGGTTGTTTGTAGTTAGTTGATGGATGATCGGCGTGATAAAGAGAACATTGCTCTTTTGTTTTCATCGAACCAACTGAACCGACAACACTCGGCTACTTTGTAACGAATACATTTTTATACCTCAAAATCGTTTATGAGCGTGCAGGAGTCGATTAAGTGAAATGCAATTTTTTGATATAGCTTTCAAATGGTGTGAGACATCAAAATTATATTTTGAGAATGAATACACATCCCTTTCTAATATATTCAGAACAATGAGTGGGGCCTAGTGAAATTATCAACCTTTGGTCTTGGTATTTTCACATGTTGAAATAAAACATTAAAAATCACGAATAAAACTATTTAAGTTGGATAGTTCCTACGTATATCATCTTGAAGGTATTAAAATACCTATGTTTCTGTTTTTATATAAGCATCATGACTCAGGCGCCATACTAAAGCTATGACCAAAACACATATTTTCGCTAAATCGACACCCATGTAATTTCAAATTAATTTGATCACACTAATAAATTTATTTTCATCGTCATTACGCCTACATCTAAGCTTTTTTATTACAAGATCAGTTGATTAAAAAATAGAAGACTATTTGTTTCTTTCTACTACTCTTTCGATAAAGTATAAAGCAGTCGATAAAACTGCTGTACCTTCTTTGGGAGTACTACTTTATCGACTATTCAGTTCACATATTCTATAAAATCACTGCAGCCCATGAACTATACTTTCACCCACGAAAGAGGAATGTCTTGTACCAACTAAATAATTGTAAAATCTTTTGTAATCGTACGGACACTCGCTGCATCATCCAATATAATTATAAAGCTTTTGAAAGACATAGTTTTGTTTCCAATCGTGAATACTCCTGAAAAATTATTTCACTGTGAATAATACCATCATCATACAAATATAAAGGTGATATTAGTGTTTATTCTGTTGGTAGACAACATTCTTCTTTCGTGGATATAAGTTTATATACTTTGAGCAGAATATTAAGTATTTCCCTCTCGTCCGACTGTCCTACTATTGACAGAATCTCCTCTCTTAACGAACCACGTCGTCGGTAGAATTGAGGTCGTTAGACAATTACCAATTATACCCTCGTGTGACCAATCCCAAACACGCAATCGTCGCTGTCCACGCCTTCTTACAGCTGGGAATTGCTTATATACAAACAATTATTATTAAATTATATTCATTGTTTGAAAACCACATAGAGGTGCCGGGTTTGAAGAATCTTTCTAATTCTTCCGTAGCCTTAATTGGGAAACAATTATTGAATATCAAGATTTCGATGTTATAATAAATAGGGAAAGGCAATATATGTGCTGTTGGATGAGCGATATAGGCATCTGTATATGAGATGTCATGGAAAGCTATACACAAATTAGGCACCATGAGTTCAAAACAATAAATATGTCACGTACTGCCTTTCTGTTTCATTCATATCTCATTTCAAACGTTTCATAATTTAATTGGTGATTTAATTTTACAATTTAATCAAATTAAATTTAAAAATAAAATTTCCTAATAGGTTTCTAGCTTCGATTGATGTCAAGAAATTACATTAAAATTTCTTAATCAAAACTGCTGCTCTGATTTATGTGAACCTTCGAAAATCATTATTATATTAAAATCCCGTGAAAATTTGAACTCATTCGCACGAAATATTTTTTTGAATTTTCTCCTCCCTATTTTCTTATGGGTTTTTCAAAAACTTAGAAATAGGTTTACTTAGAAGTGGTGCAACCGACAGTTCCTAAAACCTTCACAATATCGAATTAGCTAATGACACTTTAGTATTCCAAGATTCAACTGAATTTGTACTTTCATTTGTACAAAAAAAATCAAGCACGGTAAAACTGAGTCTTCGCTTCGCTCATCCTACGATAATTTCAAATAGTTATGATATCTACTTGAGCGCCTACATACAACTCATGAATCTGTTGTTATGGCTCAGATAATTGAGGCACTGCTTTGAAATCCGGATCCGGAAGAGCGTGGGTTCGAGCCCATAGGTCTTTGTCAACATCCTTTCCCATAACATCTCATCATTGTGCCGCTCTTTCGTATCTCCCGTATAGCTGTGGGTGGGGTGGGGTTTTTGAGCACCATTGTAAAACATAAATAGTATACCTATAAATATTGGACCTAGATACTCGTGTCTATGAAAGAAGAAAGTTATATTTGTATAGCGTTGGTATTTTTTCAAGGTATTTTGAATTTTCAGGACTGAGCTTACGATTTCTGATTTTCTTGCAGACTGGGAAAACGCAACACTTGCGTTGTAAGATGAGCGACATAGGCATATTTATATGAACTGAAATGGAAAGATTTCCACCTTGATTTTGAAACTCGAATATGTAACCATTTTTCTGGTTCATCTTTTGCTCATTTTAATCGTAACGAATTGGTTTCAACTGTTACTCTTCTTAGATTGCTTTGAAAGTCTTAACAGAAGTAAATAAATCGCATGTCGATTTCTTGTATGCGTTTTGTAAGTGTGTATCATTTTTGTGCTTGAATTCCGTGAAAATTTGAATCTAATCGAGAAAAAATCCCATTTTTCTTCGAGTTATCCTTATAGAGATTATCAAAACTTCGAAATAGTATTCTCTCAAAAGTAGTGTAACCGGTTGCGTCTCAGACTATAGGCCTACAGTAACGAGTCAGATGATGACACATATGCACTCCAAGTTTCATCGAAATTTGTAGTATCGTTCGACCTGTGGAGCGCGAAAAAAAAAATATATATATATATATATATATATATAATACGTTTTTTCAAGTACGGTAAAATTATTTACTCGCTCACGCTCATTCACTCATTTAGTTGGTAGAACTGAATAGTAACTAAATAGTTGTTTATTCTTTAGTGGATACAAACAAACCCTATAACTGGATCAGTGCGTTTCACTATTCAAGTCTAGATAGTATAAAATCTCTTTCAAACACTTCATAGTTCATACTTTATTCACAATGTTTGAAAACTCGAACGTTCCCACTAGCACACTCAACCAAGTTATTCTATGAAATCTAAAATCAATTCGGGCACGGGTTCGAGTCCAGCATAAATGTTTATTTACATCAAACATCACCATCTATCATCGACTCATCCCCACGAATAACTCAGCATGTTGACGGAGTCGTTAATCATAACACTCATCATCGCCAATTATTCAACAGTGTCATAGAAAAGCCCGGTTATACCAGGACACTCTCCAGCGACCAATCCCTATTGTTCTAATCCACTCATCAAATCCTTTATTAATCAACTGTATGTCATACCTGGTATTAATCTTCAGCTCTCAATTCAGTTGTCAATCACAAGAACGACCACAACAAATCCACACGCTCTCCGTACAAGGGTAGCACTTTTAATAAAATCACCTTTCACAATAATGATTATTATATATATATAATGTATCTACACACACATTTCCACTTATATTATTCTAAATTTAAAGTATATATATATTTATAATATTCGTCTAATGTTCAATTGTTTATCTAGTAATTGTATCGTGGTTAAAATACGACACCGAAATGGCACGAGTTTGAATTATATCGAAAAGAACCCATTCTCTTCTCTAGAAGTCGTTCACACGTAACACTTCCCAGCGATATCAGGAATTACGGATATGATGAGGATGATATGGATATGTTTATTTGTTCAGTATGAGTATGTGTGAGTGGAGCGTGGAGCGCCTCAAAGACTACTGCGCCTTGATCACATGTTGTAGGCAACCCGACGTGCGCTCGATGGGGTTGTAAGGGTAGAGGGTGGGGGGTGGGGGGGAGTTGGGCGCAGAAGCAGTGACGCGGCCGAAACTCGAATAGCACCGAGTTGAGAGGGTTGATATTAGAATAACAAAAAGTAGATTGTTGATAATTAGTAGAGGTTTTATTGTAAAATATGAAAAATATAATGTTCCGATATGTGTGTTTAGTAGGATAACGCTATAGGGATGTAACACGTTTGTGGCGATAGCAACTAGAAAAAAGTTATAACTAATACTGGCGTGATTGGTGAACATAATTAAGGTGATATTTTCTTAAAACAGTGTATAAAATCACGTGAAAGAAGCCTAGAGCGAGATAGTATGTTGATATACCTCCCCCGTGCTCAGTCAAATATCGTACTGCGTTAGGAACTGAAGTCAGGTCGGGCGTGGGTTTGAATCCCACCTAATGTATGGGTTTTAGTAAATGTCCTTTCACACAGTATCACTTCATCGTTTCATTATCACCCACTCATACGTACACCCCCGTATAACCTAGCTGTTGGTGGGGTTGTTAAGCAGTTCTGGACAAGTTGGGCAATTACAAACTAATGCTGAAGTTGTGATTTGATAACACACTTGGGGGATATTGTTGCTCACTTACTACAACCTTGTGTGTCATCACTTGAGGGAATTATATACACGTAGTTCTTGATGACCATAAAGGAAGAAAAATGTGAGAAAAAATGTTCTTGTATCCCATGAAATGTTTAAATAAATGAAGTGAGTAAATGTGAAAAATATCAGAAAATGTGAATCAAATATATATATAAACTTGATAATATATGTAGTAGGAATATGAATTTTGTGCCAACTATTTTATAAAATCTTCGCACTGAGATGTGAGATATAATATAGGCACTGCTTTATAAACTGCAATCGATTGTCGGGCTTGGATTCAACTACCACATGAAGCATGTGTCCTTATGAATATCATTCATCTATCACCTGCTCATTCGTACTCCCATATAACCCTAGCCACTGATGGGATATTACATCTATAACAGTAATAATTCTCTTTTCCAATCTATTTTCTATATTCGAAACAAGAACTCATCATGTTTTCAATCAGAGAACAATTGAAATAACGAAGTAGGTATGGTTTTATTTTAAAATTGAAATAACGAAGTAGGTATGGTTTTATTTTATAAAAGAGCATTTCGTATTATTAGTGTTTGAAATCGCATAGGTCAATAAAATGACACTGTATACCAATACTGAACGGAGTTCCTGACTCAGCTTGACATTTCCACCGTCCACTTAACATATATACTATCGTGAGTGGTTTTCGTTTGAAACTATTGTGGTGGAATTGCTTCAATATATACGGACATACGGAGAGGTATGTTCTTAAATACGGTCGATCCACAATAAACATCAACACAAATAACAAAATAAATACAATGAAAACAATAAATGAATACAAACAGGTTATTTGCATGCTTTGATCCGTGGTGGGTAAATATAGCCGTTGGAAATATCTGGTTTTTCTGTTATACGCGTGGTTCTACTAACTAGGAAAACGCCATATATGCGTTGTTAGACGAGCGAATAGTAATAATATGGGTTTAAATGGGTAAAAAAAGTGCTTCGAGTGGTACCAATTTAGCACATTTCATGTTTTTTCTTCAAAATGGCTGACCCGATCAAGCTGAAATTTTTTAGAAATGTGTATCAAAATGTAATTCAACTATGACCTGTAGAGAACCGGCAGAAAAACATAAAAAAAAAATAAAAATAAAATAAAAACGAACACCAATTTTTTTCAGTATGTCAAATTGAATCCTCACTAAAGCTCGTCTAATTATGTCTCATTAGTATTTTGTTGGATGAGCATAACGAAGACTTCCATTTACCTCAGTAGAAAAAATCGTGCTCCCTTTTTTTCTGTAACTTTGTTTAGTTTTTGTTAGTTAGTTGTATTCGTTAGTTTCGTAGCTTGCATTGTTTAAGTTATCATTTATATCTGTTTTATGATCATTTATATCATTTATATACAGGTCAGGTTAATTAACCCATCGACTTAAAGCTTTTCTGTACATTTTTGGTGACTAGCAGAATGGGTTAAGATGGTTTTTGAGTAAAATCGGGTGACGGTTATAGGAAACCTTCGGAAACTATGGAAAATCCCCATAAGAATAATAGCACTTGATGAATTTTTTTCATTTCATCCGTTTTTTTTTCTTTCAATAACATCGATACTTGACACAAAATCATTGTTCCCAATTAATTTCATGATCCGTTTGTCTTGAAATTTTCAGAGAATGTGGACATTGCTCTAATACGTATTCCTGCTAAGCTTAGAGAAATTTTGTATCTTAGTTTTGAGAAGAAAAAAATTATATATAAAAAAAATTATACCAATACTGAGATTGAAGTTAGTCAGCAAGGTCTAGGTGCAGCCAGACTTGGGTATGTCGTAAATCGTGGCAGGCGTTGTTGTTGTTGTTGTTGTTGTTGTTGGCGCGAGTAATCTGAGTTGACGAAAAATTACCTGATCTAACTAACCCAACCAACCTAACTTGAACTAATTTATTATAACCTAAAACTAACATAATTTAATCCAAATTACCAGTTATACTATGTAACAGTGACCAATAGGGTTGCTTGTAAATAGTCACTTCGGAGTTTGTCAATGAAAATCTACATGTTGCAAGGCTATGAGATAAGTATGAAATAATATGAATGAATAAGGAAGGCTTACAGATGAAACCAAGGTGTGTATATAACTTTCAAGTGGATCCCTTAGAAACAACTCGCTCATCTTACAACGCATATGCCGCGTTTTCCTTTTTTAATGATGAATATTCACCCAGCTTGATCATTATCACATGACTGGATACGTCATGCTCGTCAGTAGTTCACACCTGTTACCTGTTATCAGGAAATATGGGATAATTGATTCGTGGACTGGAATATTCAACTGACAAACTCATCGATAACAATTTCCGGTTATGATTTACAAATATATAAGCCTGGAATTCAATCAAAAGTTTTCTTTGTATAGCATAACACATCGAGCAGAATAAACGTGTCAATTATTCAATGTGTCATATTCAAGTACACGCAGGCTATAACACAAGAAATGTATTTTATAGATTATGTAATGGATTATATAAATTATCAAAAAACGACACAATTTATATAGATTATATAAATTAACAGATTAACTATATAATAATCACCTTGGTTACGTATTTTATTTCCGTACCTCGACTAATAGACCTATATTGATACTAAACTGAGACCAGATATTATTACCTTATACTGAGCCTTATACTGATAGTTAATAGAATCAAATAACATTGATAACTATGGGGATAACCAGTTTCAAATCTCAGTTTAATCCATTCCCACGTCGGTATTTCAGGCACTTTGGAATTCAAAAAACCGTCTCCAATGTTACCGAATTATCGAGTTGGAAGTAGCTAATACGGCACGAGTTTTTTTTTTGTCAGCATCCTCTTACTTACCACTTCATAATTTCATCATCACCAACTCATTCGTACTCTCATATATCCTAGCTGTTTGTGTTATCGTTAAGCAACTTTGATGAAATTATCTAGAAGTTATTGACAAGCTGCGTGGAGGTGCCGTGATTCAGTAGCAGTCTGTTTATTGTCGAGATTGAAACGACGAAGAAAGTAACATCTAATTGGATATAAAATACCGTTAACGAGAAACTTAATTAGGTTTTGTTGTGTAATTCAACTGACGCTTATATCCTCGTCGTTAACGCGTCGTAAAACCATACAATTATGATTCAATTGGACAGGATTATATAATGATATATAGGTATACGCTCGACAAATTGTAATTGTTTAATAACGTCGTTCCTAAAACATAATTATGTAATATATTCCTGTTAATTCCTGTTATATTCCTGTCAATTCTAGTGTTAATTAGTACGAGACAAATATATATATATATATATATATATATATATATATATATATATATATATATATATATATATATATATATATATATATATATATATATAAATATATATAAATATATGTATTTGTGTGTCTGAGTCATAAAAAATAATAAAACCTAGTGAAAGTAGCCTTAATATAGTAGTCCAGATAAAAGATTCACAATATCCCCCTCTAAGGACTATACGCTATGAAATAAAGTAAAATCGGACGTGAGTTATAATCCCGAATAAAGCATGAGGTTTCTTTCTTTCACCTTCCATCACATCATCATTTCAGTAGCAGTCGCTCGTTCGTACCCCCTTATAACCTAGCTGTAGATGGCGTCGTTAAGTAACATTATAGAACATTAACATAAAATATGAACTTATATATATATATATATATATATATATATATATATATATATATATATATATATATATATATATATATATATATATATATATATATATATTGTTGGGGAGATTCTGGTCTCGTAACAGTAAAGACTATAGTTATTTAGGTTAAGCCTTACACGATCACCGAGCCAAGTTACGTTCAGCGTAAACAACATCCTTAAACTAGTACATTTCACGTGAGTTTAAGCAACAAATTGAATCCTTGGGGAACCTCAGCTCCTAGGGGATGTTTGACAAACAACAATACGTGTCTACACTACTTCACGTACCTTATTATATCAAATATTTCATCAAGTCTTATTGGCTACGAAACTTCTTCTCTAGATTATATATACATAGCAAAACAATGAGAGAGATAATAGAGGATGATGATAAATTGAAGCACGTCAATATTCAACTTGGCACTGTGAGATGAAGGTTCCAACTGAACGTATTTCCTTTCAAACACCACTGGCGCGTAGGTGGTTCGAGACTTCATCTCTCGTATTTAACTTGTATTCACGCGATATGAAGGTTCCGATTAACCGTCTTCTCTATTCCATATCACTAGAACAAAAGTGATTCGAACCTTATTTTCTCGTGTGTGACTTTTGTATCCACGAGAGATGAAGGTTGCGATCGACCGTCCCCTATATATACCACATCATATAAGAGTGATTCGAGCCTTCATCTCTCGTGAATTCCAGTATGGTCAGAATTACAATAGACATTTCAAGTTCTTCGTACGGTGTTTTTTATGCTTAACGTCCCCTCCAACAGCTAGGTCATACGGGGGTACGAATGAGCGGGTGATAATGAACGATGAAGTGATGATAGGTGAAAGGACGTGCTTTTATTGAAAAGTAACTTAAATAGTTATTTACTATGAATGTAATCACTTACGAATCAATCGTTCAACCGAAATAGTTTCAAAAGAGCTAGAACTAAAAATAAGACAATGACAGTCTTCGAAGCTTTTCGAAGCAGTCTTCGAATGCTTCGGATGCAATCAATTAATAGCATGTAAAAAGTTTAAATGTGCTGTCTTTCTGACATGAACCCTGGTCGTGGTGATTTTTCTAAACGCGGTCTGCATCGTGAAAACGTGACCGACCCTCCGTGACGTCATTGGGGCACCATCACCGAATCAATGAGCACCATCACCGAATCAAGGAGCACCATCTCCATCAGTCTAAGATTCTAGGCCATGAAAATGTGTTCATTTCATGTAATGTGCTAAAACTTCTAATGAGAATAAAAATAATAAAAAAATAATAAATTGAAATTATTTGTTGTCCTCCGTAGACCATGAGTCGTCGTGACGTAGGCATTAGCGGTTCTGTATAGCATCATGAACAGAATAAAGTAATGTCTACGTCACGGCTCAGAAAAGGGCTGGGTTCTGAAGGACAATTGAATTAATTATAATTTCTTAAATTAAGTTGATAATTTCTATTTATCTTTGAAAACAGGTAAATGAATATCGTCATTATTCGTTAAAATCGAGTTTCAGAGTTGTACTGTTCTTTAAGATAATGCCTAGTATATCGCCGCGTAGCGAAGAAGCACGAGACGCTCGACGCTCGACGCCGCGACGCCTCTCTACATGCGAGTGGAAACCTCTTAACCACTTGAACCTTGTGAGACTTGAGCAGCGTTCCGAACAAAAGCTCTGCCTTGAAGCACTCGACTTGACGTCTGATCAAATAGAGCTGGTGCCGTATTGAATGAGCAATCGACTAGGCCGACCAATTAGCACCACGAGTCTACACAACAACGTGTGCAATCGGTTACCGTGGCAACGGCTGTTGTTAAAGGATAATACAACCATGAAACTAAATTTTAATGAATGATGACGATATGTATTTCGCTCATTTTCGAGAAAAAGAGAAATTACGATCTCAATTTCAGGATTTATAATGAATTTATTTGTCCTCAGGACCCGGCCCTTTTTCTGAGTAGATATTACTCGATTCTGATTATGTTTCTAAAGAAAAGTGGTAATTATTGTCATTATGACTAATGGTCTCTGGAGGTCAAAAAAACAATTTCTGAATTTCGATCGAGGTGATGATTTCTAGTTTTTCTCTGAATGTATGGAAATAATTGTCGGTTTCATTCATCAAATACTAGTTTCAGGGTGTATAGGTTCTCGTCTTCTGTTTCAGGAGCCGTATTCTCAAGATTTATGAAATAAATCACACTTTCACAACTTTTTAATTCCATCGCATTTTTGGTCTTTTTGCTAGTCTACGAACGACGAACGAAAAAATTAGCAGTTGAATGTGCGTAGATTTTATTGAACTTGACATTTTTATTTTGAATTGAACCATTTCATGTGACCGCAAGTGGACACTAAAGATTCGAGTTGGAGAAAGTTACAGAAATCGGAGTACAGAAATTCGAGTTACATCATAACCATCATATATAGGCCTAACATCCAAAATAGGAATCACTATCCTGACTTTCTCTCTCTCTCACCTTTATCCTATATCTCTCTACCCATCTCTCTCCCTCCTCATCTAAAGAACACTCAATTGTCCCTTGTTATCTCATTTACCGCAATATTATTCTGCCAGCTATCAAAGGGATTCCTTTCCTCCAAGCAATGCACTATTCCGTGCGGCTCGAAACTCCCTACCGGCATTGTTAACTTAACTGAGAGACGGTCGATCGGAGCCAGCAGTGTAAGTGTCATGCTTATGATGAGAATTATTGTATACAAGCGCGACATTTTGATGATTGCCGTGCCTATTGACGTCAAAAACAACATACAAATGCATGTTTGTTACTTTCTATGGGGATGGTTTGCTATTATGTCAACTGACAGACCAGCTATTTGGTATGTTATGTATAAACTGTATTTTGAACTTCTGAAGTGCTGGGAAATTAATTAGTTAGCGAAGCCTTTGAATGTTTCAATAGAAATGTTCAACCGATTTCTACAATATCATTTTGGCAATTTTGATTTTTTGAGGTAGATACTGGGATGGTTCTTTGACAACAGGCTACAACCGACTCCATCCCACTATCCAAAAACACCTGATGAAATAAACTTTCATCTAATATACCACGATCTCATATACCATTCACCGACGCCAATAGATCGCAGATCATAGATCAGGCAACAATAGATCGTTAACCCAATATAAGTGAATAAAAATATGGGAAGAAGGCAGAAATACCTATACGAGAGGCAACAGAAAAGCGAAAAAGCGAAAAAGAAGCGGAACAGAATAATGATAGAGTTTTGAGTGAGAATAACCGAAGAAAAGAGTTTTCTTCAGCTCTTTTCAGCTCTTCAGCTCTATCTGCTAGTATTGAGACTCGTGCTGAGGGGAAAGTTGGTTGAATTTTTTAACGTGAAACGTCTTCAAAATCAGTATGTCGTAGCACTATGTGAAACTGACCTTCACGTGCTGCTGACATGGTCCTTGACCATCCTTCAAAAAGAGGGAGAGAGAGAGAGAGAGAGAGAGAGAGAGAGCAATACCTGGTGTCCTCAACAAACCACGCGGTCACCCTGAAGATACCATCTGGACAACGAACAGCGCCCCCGGAACTAGGGAATCGAACCCTAGTCTCCTGAACGACGGTTCAAAGCGCCACCAACTGTTATCCGTCTGTCCCTTCTGATGGTGACAATATTCAACATTAACATCACTGGAAGTTCAATCATTTCCATTACTTCCATTATCAATTCCATTACTCTCAACATAACTTCTGCATAGAACAGTTTATTACTCGATTCTAATACCAACTTAAAACTAATTATTATCTACACGACTCTCTATCATAAACTGGAATATCAACTGGTATCACTGCTTATATCGTGCTCTCGCTCACTCACATAGACAATTACCTTTAAAATAGCTCTATAAATTGCTACCAACATTCAAACTAAGCAATATATCATAAGTTAACGACCTGAAACCATATTATCTACAATACTATAATCTTCTTACTCCGGACCGATACGATACTAACCGCTAACGTTACCCCGGCAACGTCTTATTCTAGAATAAACAATACGTCTACCGAGTAATACGCTGTTTAATGACGGCAATCTGGGGCGTTAGTAATAGCTCTCCGACAAGACTGCAATTAAGTGCACATCCACTGCAGAAATGCATAATTAAATTCAAGCATTCGCGGTTTGATATATATATGTATGTATATATATATATATATATATATATATATATATATATATTATATGTGTGTGTGGAGTACGTGAATGAGTGCCCAGATTTCTGTTGGAACTTCAGCACGTGATGTTGATAGGGTGGATATTAATATCACTGTAAAAAAACATCATACACCCATCACATATATATAAAAATATACATAGATTGAATATATATATATATATATATATATATATATATATATATATATATATATATATATATATATATACATATATGATACAGTATCTAACTAATAGTGTAATAAAAAGATTCATAGTTCTCAAACGAAGATAATGCAGGGAACAATGATCAGATAATTGCGTTATTGCCCGTGGATGTGTACTTTAGGGATGAAAATAGATGAAGAGGTTCCCGTAGTGTGTAAGGGTGCTTCTGTGACCTTCTCCTCCCTGTTGTACTTTGTACTTATACTAAAATCACAAGATTAAACGTGCTTGCCTTTCTACAACAATGCATTATCCACTTGATTGACTTGAACAGTGTTCAACTATATCTGCATTGAAGTTCTTACCTTTTATCTTATTCTTATCTGAATATTCAAAATCAAAATATAAATCTTTCATTCACTCTCAAAACCAAAAATTGTCAATTGTAAAAAGTTGATTCGGAATTAATGGGACATAAAGTTGCTCTAAAAACGAGTGTATGGTGACTTGGAATAAATTCTTTGGAGTATTACCTTAAAACTGATTGAATGGACAAAAATGATACGTCGTATTGATTATAAAGCAGACAATTGTCTAGGGTATTCAATTGCAGTGGTTCGTGAACATGGAAAAAAATACCAGAGGTATTTTTGTGAGCACCATTCATGCACCCTATTTCAAGAATGTAATAATGTAATAAAAATCTTTAAAATTTAAATAACCATTTGAGAATGTTTTGAATATAATTTCTTGAACTCAGTACACAAAATGAGATCCACATGAAGAAGGCAAATTACGCCAAAATCCAAATTACATCAATCAAATATGAAATGAATGAATGCATCAATGGAACAAGTATGTGAAGATTGTCCGGGAGAACCAAAATATAAATCGGGACGTAAATAAGTCATTTTATTTTTGTATCTATATTTTTATCAATATATTGTATGTTTTAAATGAGAATAATACGGATAAATTCTTAAATATAAATTCACAATGTGCAAAATGTACTCTATTTTCGGATTTATTTGGGCTAATTTTCACCATCCATTTTGGATGTAGGGCCTATATGAATCATTTTTTGCAAAATCGAAAACATCTTCATCAATTATTGAAATGATTGGTTATTTTGATCACATGACTATATTGTTAACTTACTTAACTACATGATTGTGAAAAGGGTAAGCACCATTTTTCCACTTATACATTCAGATACCAAGTGAAGTCTATAGCTTCTGTCTTAATTGTCACTCACACATTCATCACCACGTGAATTAAATTCATCGACAACAGGAAACAAGAAATACAAAAAGAGGAAACACTCTCTGTTTTTTTTTCTCTCTGTTTTGTTTTATGTGCAAGCCCTTGTATTCGGTCTCAAACTGCTTTATTTCTACTGGATTCGCGGAGTTGAAAGAAAAAAAAAAGGATTTTTAAATTTTTACTAATTTTCATCAGAAGCTATTTATAATTATATTATAATAAAATATGCTACACTAGCAATCCAATTACAGTTTCTAGCAATTTATGTAATTGACCAACTGTGACTGCATACTGACAAATAAGAAATTAATTTAGTTTCATTGGATACTGGACAAATGTATGGATATTGAACGCCCTAAAACTATTGTACATTCTACATATCCACACGCACTCCACAAACACACTATGAAAGAAATTGCTCTAAAAAAGACGTAATTTTTTTTAATTCAAAAACAAAATTTGTGCTAAAAGAACATTTTATATGAGCGCGATTGTACGTACATAAATATTTGCATATTAGCTATAAAAATTCAATTATTTGAATAACACTGAGTCTTGTTGTCGTGTTTCATAATGTATCTACAATGTATATATTGTATTATATTGTATTATATTGTATTTGTGAACAGACGAGCCACTATAATGGATAGTTTTTCTAACCCTGCATAATAGTATTATGCATGTATACATAATCGAGTTATGAAGGAACATCAGTGCTCAACTAAGTTTCTCTCAGGGGAGTGTGAGAGAGAGAGAGAGAGAGAGAGAGAGAGAGAGAGAGAGAGAGAGAGAGAGAGAGAGAGAGAGAGGGAGGGAGAGAGAGAGAGAGAGAGTGAGAGAGAGACAGAGAGAGAGAGATACTACTGTACTATTTTATACATGATCACAATAACATAGGTTAATGTGAAATAACGTCGTATGCTTTGAGAACTTTGAGACAAAATTTAACATTATATTTATGTTCATATATATATATATATATATATATATATAAAGAGAGAGAGAGAGAGAGAGAGAGAGAGAGAGATGTATACATATATGTATATAATACACTACATATTTATAACATATATATATATATATATCCCTACATATACATAATAGTTACATCCATTTGAGAAATAAAGGTTCCTCCTTTTTGTAACTTGTATCCCATCTAGATGAAGGTTGCGATCGACCGTCCCGCCTAATTCGCGCGGGTGTTTCGCGCCTTCACCTCTCGTTGATACGTAGATAGATAGTCCATGACCTAAGCTATAATGCGTTCGAATAACTTGCAACAGCGATGGGGGTTGACGAAGGAAATTAATTAAACTGACTTCACGCGATTAACGGTTGTTTTTTGTCAAAGAACTGACAGATTATACGTTACAGTTGCAGCTTTGGATTTAGTTGAAAGTAATTTAAAGGACATCACAACCCTGAAACTAGATCTGAATGGATAACGACGATATGTATTTCCATAATTTTAGTGAAAACTAGAAATCCTCATCTCAATTTCTGAATGTATAATTAATCCATTTGTCCTCCAGGACCCGGCCCTTGGTATGAGTTGTGTCGTAGCTATCACTCTATTTTGCTCATGTTCATATTCATCATCATTCTCTAGAATCTAGTTTCAGGGTTGTGATGCCCTTTAACGAAACATTGGTGTTGGTATTAACAACGTTCCAGTCATAAAAAAAAGAATATTAATAAATAATACAAAAAAAACGTATGTTATCGTATACAATCGCTCTTATCTCGCTTCTGTTCTGCCGGAGGTTATTGCTCCTGTCGTCTTCACGCCAGGACGATGATGAATGAGGCTGTCAAGCGTCACTGACGTCACAAGTGATCGGGCCGAGGGTAGTAATAACAGATAACAATAGCCGACTGAGCAACCGAGCTGTTTACATGATTACATTATAACCATAAGATTCTTATCAGCAGTGTCAGACAAGACACGTGGATTTAAATAGTTGTTGGAATAACGAGAGAAGCAGTAAGGGGAAATATATTTTGTGACGTAGGCACGAATTTCCCGAAATGCGCATGCGTATTTAAAATTAAAGTTACTTGAATCGATATGATCTAATTAACGCAATGGACCATCAACCCAACCTAAGCTAAAGTTTCCACGAAAATAGGGAGTATGTTTTAATTTACCCTTCAAGAAATTCGCGACACTAAATTCATACGCGTATAGAAACTTCCTTTCTTTGATATTCTTTGGTTCATGGTGATAGCATGCAGGTACTAGATAGATAGACTTCCTAAGTCCAAAATCAAACCAAAATCACAAACCTACCCGCGCAACCTACATCAACCTAAAATTCAACCGAAAATGTCGCTAGTGAGGTAAATCAGAGGGGTGGCTGTGGGTTAGCGCCCGGGGGGGGGGGGGTAACAGCCGGCCGCTGATGCACTGGTTTGTGTGATTCGTTCTGCTAAGTTGAATTTATCAAATCATTTGCAATAATATTACCGGCTATCGGCGTGCACAGCTTACCTAAAGATATATGCTATCATCGTAAAATCATATTATCATGGGTTAACGATAAGTGTGAGTGAAAATACGATGGATCATTGTTCAATTATGAGCCCAACGATTTCCGTTCGAGTTTTATTGCCGTTCGATTTCGATATTTCCGATCGATTCGATAGTTTAGGATTTCGATTCGATGTCGAATAGGAATATTAAAACTATCACCGATGATACTTTATGGTGTATGATATGAATAATGATTTGAAATGATATTAAAAGTTTCATCAAGTTATATGATATAAAAAACTACGATATATGCGATAATTTAGCGATATCGAAACAATGTTCTTATATCGATTGTACGTGATCAAATAACTAATACAATACGCTACAGCCAGCAGTTGACTTCGGGACAAAAAAATCGAAGTTGAGATTAGAGTTGATATAAGTTGATCGAAGTTGATATAAGTGCAGCACTATAGAAGTGAAAAAGGTAGAGTTCTCAACTTACCGTCAGGTCTTTGTTTAAAAGTGACTCATTTTTGAGAAATATATCCAAATTTGTGGTTTTCCTATAGACTTTGATATGGAAAATTTCATTTCATGCATCAACTCGAATGATATACTGTTTTCCAAGTGCCAATTCAACGTTCCAATCAAAGGAAACACCACAAAAAACTGCTTTGACGAACTTGAATATCAAACATACACTCAACAAACTACGAGCGTATATTATATAATTGAATTCAATAATAACTTGGAAACAAGTTAATGCTGGTTAATTAATATTTCAATTAACTTTCTATAATGATTGTTTCTCTAACGTCGTCGTTGTGTGTTATTGAATTGTTCGAAACAGTCTGAAACAGAGTTCCACCATGTGATTGTTTCCCGCTCAAGCGAACCGTGTGTGCTATCATAGTTAGTACTTTTAGAGAGAGAGAGAGAGAGAGGGGGGGGGAGAGAGAGAGAGAGAGAGAGAGAGAGAGAGAGAGAGAGAGGGGTGGGGGGAGAGAGAGAGAGAGAGAGGGGGGGGAGAGGAGGAGAGAGAGAGAGAGAGAGAGAGAGAGAGAAAGGGGGGAGAGAGAGGGGGAGAGGGGGAGAGAGAGAGGGAGGAAGAGGCAGAAAGAGCAAGAGAGAGAGAATGAGAGGGAGAATGAGAGAACGAGAGGGGGAAAGAGAGAGAGGGGGGTTGTAGGCAGAAAGAGTAAGAGGAGAGAAAGAGAGAGAGAGAGAGAGAGAGAGAGAGAGAGAGAGAGAGAGAGAGAGTATCATAATTGTATAATGAAATCACGTGGTATAGCTTGCTACCCTCAGGAGTCTTGAGTACACAAATAAGAAATGTGCAAAGCAATGTTACTAATAAAATATGACTAGTTGTTCGATATGGCTTGGATAATGTACACTCGGGTTCATGTTGACCTATAAAGTTTAATTTTATGTTCATTCAAGACATTCAGATAGCGTCGGATTTATGTAATGTATACATGTTAATCTGCTAAAGCGCATGGGAGATATTCAAGAGGTTTATCAGTTTTTGGCGATATCTTTGGAATATGATATCAAAATGATTTTACTACTAAAACACGTACAAGATATCTTCAAAAACTTCAACAGGATAAGCATTAGATCAATGGACATCACATCCCTGAAACTATATTTTAATGAGTAATGATGAGATTTATTTAACTATAGAACAACATCTCAATTTCAGAAATTATTCTGAGTGTTTATATCCTCCAGAGAACATGAGTCATGACTAAACATTACCGATTCTGCATAGAAATATGAACAGAATCGAGTACTATCTACGTACCGGCTCAGAAAAGGGCCAGGTCCTGTAGCACTAGATTGTCCTTTAACATTCCAGAATCGATGGAAAACTAGATTTCAACAAATAGTGGCGATATTTATTCTCATAATTTGAGAGAAAAAATTAAATCATCATCTCAATTTCCGTAATCATAATTGATTTATTTGTCCTCCAGGACCCCTTTTTCTGAGACACGACGTAGATATTACTCGATTCTGTTTATGTTTCTATACAGAATCGGTAATGTTGAGTCATGACTCATGGTCTCTGGAGGACAAGAAAATTAATTGTAATTTCTGAAATTGACGAGATGATTTCTAGTTTTCTCTAATATTAAGGAAATGAATATCAATCGTCATTCATTTATCAAAATCAACTTTCAGACTTGTGATACCCTTTAAGCTTATGCTATAACGACTATAGGACCTACTCAGATTTTCCCCCCCCCCCCTCCCCTCCACCAGCCGCCATTACATCACCTCGTGCAACACAATTTCCTAAACATCGAATATCCCTGTTAAATGTTCCATATAAATCACATGTTATACACTTGTACAGCATAGTATCATCCAATGTACGGCAATATTATTCTACTCCGATCGACCGTCTCCTCATTCTACAAGTACTAACAATCAGAAGTGTCGAGACGGCAAACACGCGCCGAAAGAGGTATGTGAAGGGGTGCAATAGATTGTGTAACAAGGAAATGAAATAGCAGCTATTGTTGTTAGAAAACAGATGCATCGACGTTAGTAAATCATACGTGCAGTGAAATTGGGGTGCTGAGGAGCGTGAATAGTGTACGAATGTATAGGAACGAAGCAGCCTACTGAATATTTTAGATAAATGGCAAGTAGCTATGGATATTCGACAGTGAAAGTAGCAGGTACCCTAGTAGTGGTAAACAGGAAACTTGTGATAAGTCGCAAAATAAAGCGTGATCATATCTCGACAATGACATTTATTAAAAATGTTACATTGTTGGTTTTTTATTTGTTACTTTCCGTCGGCCATATTGGTATTTAGAAGCGTATTGTGTTGTTTCTTCTAGTGTTGAATGGTTATGTTACTTTGATTTAGCCTGGTATTACTACGTCCAGTTAAATATTATCTGAGATTTGGTGAAAACAAATAGCATGGGTCACCATGGTGATAAAATCATGCCAGGTGGAGTCCTAAATTTAAACTGTTTCAGAATTAATTATTTCTTGAATCTTTTAATTAAAGAAGTAGAATAAATGGATCATCACCTTTCCAAAATGAATATTATATTCTGAAACTAATATGGGAATAATGAAAAATAACATGAATCACAGATAATAATGTTTATGAGCTTGACTAACAAATATACAAAAAAAACTATAGTATTTTTAGTTCTGAACAGTAATTTAAAAATTGTTAAAAGTCGATACTCTTCATGTAAATTAATGAACAGAATTCACTGTAAAACACAGTCTTGTTATTCGATCTCAAAACAAATAATACAAATATGCTACTATTTTATTTCATGAAAATAATGAGCCATTATTATACGTTCTGTTTATTCCTATGCAATTCAAGTCTTCATTTCAAAAAGGTCATTATAATTTCAAACTTTCAACGAAATTGAACCGATGTTTGACTATGTTTGTGAAAATATACTCTACTGAATTAATATGGCCCTATACTCTAAAAATTGAAATAAAGTCGATGAAGAAATTATGAGCGAAACAGTTATTATTGGGCCATATGAGATATCAAAACCCTTACGTGAATTGAATTAAAAATCATGTATATATCATACATTTTTAACATACCAACAGGTAGGCCTATGGATTATTCAACTAAATTTCAGATATTAAAATCAATTTATTTACCCTCTTTAACTCTTTTATGAGTCGTAACGCATACATACTCGATTCTGTTTACGTCACTACACAGAATTGGTAATTCCTATGTCTCTCACACACTATATATATGTACGTCTCGAAGGACAGCAAAAATAATTCTAGTTTCTGAAATTGAGATGATAATTTCTAGTTTTCTCTCAAATTGGGGAAATAAATATGTAGTATAATTCATTGAAATCTAGTTTCGTGATGACGTGATTATGATGTCCTTTAACAATTCAGCCCATTCATTGGAATGGACAGAGTCAGCAACAGAAGTAACGTGTCACAGGTGTGTATCAAACGGTGAAATAGTGTATTCTTATAGATGATAACTTGTACGTATACATTTCTCATTCAATCGATTCTTGTTTGAATAATATTGGACGTGATAATTAGTGGTGTTTAACAAGTCCCGCTTTGAGCGCCTGGAGAATTCTGGATCTTGTTTGAACAGTTGAGTGTAACTTGAACTGGATTATTAATGTACCGCTAACTGTGTGCCCTGAATGACGACTTCGAGCGGCACAAAAGACCCGAGTCCAGATTCAATAAGTCTGAATAAGTCCTTGTGAGTTCCTTGATCACTAGTCATTTGTGGTCCAAAACATTTCGAAATGGCATTGCTTTGACGCAAGTTGTTCATTCTCTCTCTTTATCGTTCTTGTTCTTTCTCTGTCTCTTTTTTTCTCTGTATCTCTGTCTCTCTCTCTCTTCAACTTTCTCTTTATCTCTCTGTTTATATTACTCCATCCCTCTCTTTCTCTCTATCTCTCTCTCTCTCTCTTTCCTATCTCTTTCTCTCTACGATGAATCGACGAGATTCAATACGTTCCTTTATGGTAGAATTGACAAGAAAACCAAATATTCCAGTTGGACAGAGAGCAGAAATGAATATAATTTATTATTGGATTCTGGCAGTGAACGAGCAAGTTTCTATAGCATTATAAATTCTTATTCATATTTGAAGCCAGTAGGCAAATTTCTAAACGGATATTCCAATCAGACAAAGTTTTTTCTCAAGTCGATGTGTTGTAAACTTGTAATATTATTTATTGTTTGGTAAAGATTAAGAATGTTTATTTTTCATACAATTATAGACAGAAATCTTTGTGAAGGTATCAAACCAGGTCTGATATGCCCCTCACCTCCCGGATCGCACAAAGCGAGTGCATCTGAGCCGCATGTGCCAGTCCAGTAAATCTAGCAGAAGTGAATAAATATGTATAGTGTGCATGTGTATGTACATGTGTAAAATTATGAATATGTAAAAATATGAGCACATTAAATTTGAATATTGAATTTATGTCTCGAAAAATAGAAGAAACGAGCAGGGAAAGGAAGGTAGTTACTCGATGGATCTCATAAATATGCTGAATATGCTAAATTATGCTAGTTTTAGCTAATTGCCTATTCAATAAGTCTGTACAAACTTTCAATCTTCAGGTTTTTAGAAACATGTTATTTTTAAATATTCTCTTCGCGTGATTTCCTTGAAGTAAATGTTAGAAAATTTCTCTATTTACAAACAAAATTATCATTTTTCACTGTTTGAATAATTTATTATAGCTAAAGCGCATTATGAATGTATACTAGAGGCTACGATCATTGATAACATTTTGAAAAATTAAAAGTTTGTAAATTTGATCGTTAAACTTCATATTCATAACAATATTAATATGTTCAATACTTTTATGAAATGTCTTTTAATGTGCAATGTATTTAAGATATCGTATTTAAGATATAGTGATAAATAAAAAACTAGCCTACGCCAACACAATATTCACTATAGCAAGTTTTTAAAAACTATCCTGATTACTTCGGCGACTTTTCCCCCAAACATAATCCGTTTGAAAACATCTCATTCTCTCCCCTGCAAGGTAACTCTATCGGGAACAAACAGGAACACTTACAACATGGTGACTGGTAAGACTAGATGAAAGTTTCCTGTCGACGTTTCGGGGGAGTTTAGTGTCGGTCTGTTGCCCACGTTACTGAAATCCTAGAAGTCAACCGTGAAAATACTCTCTCTACGTCACTGATTACAACTATGACGTCATCGAGACAGCTGGTCACGTGACTCTTACTAATGGCGTCGTTATGAGGAAATGATTGATTTAATCTTTCAGTGTGATTGTTAAATGTAGTGGAAATGACGAAGCAATTTTCTCGTTAACATATTGGTGGAGGTGCCAGGTTCAAGTCGATTAAAGGCTATCACAACTTTGAAACTAGATTATAACGAATAATGACAGTATTATTCTCCAGAATTTATAGATAATTAGAAATCATCATCTCAATTTCAGAAATTATAATTGATATTTTTGTCCTCGAGAGACCACGAGTCATGACTAGGGCATTACCGATTCTGTACAGAAATAGTAACATATTAACGTCACGATTCAGAAAAAGGACCTGGTATAATTTCTAAAATTGGGATGATATTTTATAGTTTTCTCTGAAATAGGATAAATCAATATCGTCATTATTCGTTAAAATCTAATTTATGAGTTTTGATATCTTCTCAATTTATTTGGTTGAACTTTCTGTCTTATTTACTTCCTCTATGAATTATCATTCTCTTAATCTATTTTAAAATATGATGTATTCATGATATTTCAGTATCCTTTCCTGTTTGATTGATATGAGTATTATCGGCACTGATACCCCAGTGGTAAAGCGCTTGATCGATGTTACAGGGAGACGAGTACTTTTTCGGAAAACGGAAAGAACTATACTGAAAATCAAAATAAAGAAACTATTTAGTATTTAAATGGTGTCTCGAGCATTGGGTTACGAAGACGTTGATTCTCATATTAGACCCGATACACAAACCAAACGATATGTATAAAATATAGTTAATCCAGCAATGTTTGTTTTCCGAAATATTAAAAACGCATCTACACATCTACCGTTTAGTTTATACATCGTTTGGTTTCTTTTGTCTAATATTGAAGAAGCAACTTCGGACCGGAAGTAGTTTTAAGATTTCTTTTGATTCAGATTAAAACAATTTAGGTTGTTTATTCTGTCGGGTTAGTTTAGGAGGTTAGTTTGGATAAGTTCGGTTGATCGAAATTTATGCCATCGTCTGACGTGTGGACCACGAACAGAAAAAACTTTTTACCACTGTAAAATCAAATATTGATTCGTCCAATTAAAATACAGTCATTTGTCAGAGGTATAATAATTATCATATTTAGGTTGAAATCCTTCACAAACTCATTGACCAGCAAGTGTATTTTAGATATTATACACGATGCATCAATACGCGGAAAATCGGTACACACAAACAACATTTACCTCATAAATAAAACAACGTGAAACTTGTGTTTATTTCATAAACAAACACATCCAAATCAATATTTGTGATTAACTTATTCGCAATACATCCGCATAAAACCTAACCAGTCGGTATAGAACACCGGTGTATTTACTCGCTCAATGTTATTTACTCTCCAATGTTCACATTTCAGCTTTACATGCCAAACAGCTTTGTTGGCTCAACGGAGGCCGACCATCGATTACAGATACATCATAATATATGTATACAGGAAATATATTTACGTCCTAAAACAACTCGGCCTATAAACATTATAGTTGTGTGTAATTCAAGTTTTAAAATCTTCAAACGATCGAACCAATCACCTTGGACCATTACCTGATAAACATCTTGAAATACCGCACCAGCTCCAAGAGAGACTGGGACTTTACTAAAAGAGCTACCTACTATGGCAACACAATATAACAACAAACTCACGGTGACAGTCTCTTGGACTGAAATCATTTATCGTATTTCGCAGCTTCATTACCTCATGCGCAGGGCCGGGATATTGTACAGCAACAGTGAAAATACACTAAGACTAGACATGTTGTCATAGTTGTAATGTTGTAAGTATACTGTAATATTTGTCATTAACATTAAAAAGTACATTTATGAGTTAGTTAAGTAACTTTATACGTTTATTATCTGTCATTTCTGGTTTCAATCAGTACAACCATGAATCTTCTTATTCTTGTTATCCTCGTCACCATGGCTACCATTTCGTATCCATGGCAACATCACACCATTGCCAACCTTAGCATGACAATTATGTGACACTAGTGGCTAGCTATTTTATCGAACATTGATGAATGATTGTCCTAGTCTCTTAGATATAGCTAGATCCAGGACACACATGATTTCTAGTGGTTCTAGAGTCCCCATTTTTGTTTCCTCTAAATGAAAACAAAGATAACCCAGTTGATTATTCTACACAACACAAAATGTGGTGTTTGAAAATTTATTGGAATCATTGATAGAAATGGAGAACATTTTGACGCCTCCCGTGGCTAATTCAGCCCAGGCGTTGTATTAGAAAGTAAAGTCAAGAAGAGCGTATAGATTCAATTCCAGCATATAAGACATGGATTTTGTAAATATCATTTATCTATCATCCGCTTACTCGTACCCTCAAATAACCTAGATGTCGGTGGGTCGTTAAGCAAAAAATAATCAACATTAAGAAATAATTTATAGAATTTTTCAAGTAAAAATCTGAAGAGTGAGTTATGTATAAATCTACTTCTGAACCTGACAATATATAGTTTAAAGTAACCATTCAGGAGCGATCATCATTAAAATACACTCATAAAAAATACCATAAAATAGCTGAAGTAATACACTGAAGAATGAGAGCACTCATTCTTATAAACTATTTTATTACCCACCCATTTTGGCACTCGCATATATTTCTCACGTTCCTAACGAGATCTCGTTGCTAAGCGATAATTCTTTCTTTTTTGGCGCGAAACGACGCAATTAATTTCACAAAAGTCCAACTTACTTTTCGCTAAAAACGAATTGGATTTCGATAGACATTCAAATTCGTTCTCTTACAACTTTACCTCCTATCTTCTTTATCGTCGTCGTATTCTTGGCGACTGTTTTAAATGAAATCGTTTTGAATAATCGCTACTAAAAGATAACACCTTGCTACCAGTAAACTCCTCGGGGATTTCGTATTGGTAATCACTATTAGTCAAGTCTTCACAGATATATTTATTGTATACGAAGTGAAGTTGTGTTCAACCCCGTTGTGGTTCGGTAACAAAATAGAGACAAAGTTGTTCGAATCATTTACAGACGGTGGAAACTTTTCGAGTAGTTACTACGGTGCTTAGGAAACAGGAGTTAATTGGTACACTAGGGAGTATCAACTTGAATCATTAACATAAGTTGCGTTGATACGTATCAGATAACAAAGAGAAGTAATATTGATTGCAGAATCGAAGGAACCCTAATTTACTCGTTAATAAGGTACCGGTAATCGAGGTATTTATTTTTTTCGTACCACTCTTTTTTGTTGTTTCTCTAATTTTATTTTTCCCCTTTTTTGTTTCTTATTCACGCATTATACGCAATATTGATTTACTTGTTTCATATTAATTTCAAGTTAATACCGATTTTATAGACGTATCCACGTCAAAATGAAAAATGTTACTGATTTATAGATATACTTGGCTTATATCATTTCAGATTTTCAATCGAATCAATTTTACTGTTGTATAGAATTGTATTGTGTGTCTCGCTGATCTCAGAAAGAAAGTTACATTTGGGTATTTCGTAGTAGTACTTAATATCTTAATCGTGCAACTATTTGTTTCCTTACAAATAGAGATATTAAAATTCAATGTTTGAGAATAGCGCATGGATGGTCTAGATAAAAGTAAACTAGAACATTGCACCTTCATGCAACTCCTCGTTTTGTCGATCCTTGAATCTCCATCCAAATGACTGTCTCCGATAAATCCTCTCTAAAACGATTAAAACGGTAAATTATCTCGCGTTTTATCAGGTGAAGATTCACGACTTCTAGCGCCGTGGCCGGGCCATGGCCATCAATTCCGACACGCGAGCCGGCGCGCGCACACTTCGTTACTGATAAACATTCCAATTAAAGAGCGCGTCGGAAACTTGGCGGGCAACGCTATAGTTAGACGAGATGGTCGGAACCAAATTGATCTCATAAATAGGATTACAAATATATATATATATATATATATATATATATATATATATATATATATATATATATATATATATATATATATATATATATATATATATATATATACATATAAGTTCATTCTTCTAAGATATATACTGTGTAATTATACATGAATATTTAAACCCAATGAATAGAACCAACTATAAAATATTAAAATAATATGTATAGTTTATAAGATATACGCAGAATAAACAATGATAAATGAAGGTATAAATAAATACATACATACTAATTTAATATTTTGTAGTTGGTTCTATAGTTCTTTCTTCTGAACCAGACTATATCTTGAGAAAGGAATCAACATGGAGATCGAAACGTCGAGTAACAATTCAACTCACACGAGACACGACGCGACGAAACAACCCAGTATCTAATACCTCAAATAACGAATTATTAGATATATTTCTCTGGGTGGGTTCCCCTTAAATGGTTTTCTTGAGCAGATTTATCGTTACCTGTCTCGAGGTTAGCCGAAAGAAATCACATATCGCTACGATAAAAGTTTAGTTATGCCGATTGAAACGACTCAGGCAGGCGGTGATTTCACTAGTGCATTATTTCCTCGCACGTTCCTGCCTCGCACTTGGCGCTAGTTGCTATGCATCAACCTTATGGCGATACAAATCACAGAGCAAAGATAAATCTTGTTTCCAATATGCTTATTGAATCAAATGTTGTTCATCGCGAACTGAAGTGAGTGATAGGAACAGCACCGTTATTCTGTAACTGTAAAACGAAATGATAGCGGTCCGTTTTGTTTCTCCTCCAATGTTGTGCCCATACTTTAACATTGACGTTTGTTTTTCAAGTTTCGCTTTGGACTTTTTAAGGACGTTTTTAAGAATGGTGGTAAATGAAAATGACAAAATATCGGAAGTAAGAATTGAGAATAACTATCTTCCATCTTTTCTCCTCGATGACAAATCTGCCATGGAGAAAGTAGTCAAACTCTATTACGGCTTGAACCACCCGTTTGTTAGTGGTATGGGATAGAGGAGACGGTCGCTCGAAATTTCCATCTTTCGTGGATAGAAGTATGTATACATATTATCAAATCAGAACTACAAAAACTCCACAACTGAAAAAATGAATTATCGAGTGAATTCTAGGCACAACCCAACACCAATAAATAAAATATCACATATAGTTTTCGCTTAGAATATCGGCCATTTGTACTGTAAATGCTTCAAGGGTATCACAACCAAGAAACGATGCTAATGAATATATGACGATATTTATTTCCCTAATTTCAGAGAAAACTGAAAATCATCGTCTCTATTTTAAGAAATTAATTTTTGTTATTCTTCAGAGAGTCATTGAGTCGTGAGGCATTACCGATTCTGTATAGAAACATAAACAGAATCGAGTAATGTCTACGTCACTACTCCGAGAAAGGCCCGGGTCCGGTCCTAGAGGAAAAATTCATTCATTTTAATTTCTGAAATGGAAGTGATAATTTCAATTTTTCTCTCAAATTGGCATAACCCCAACCAATAGGACAAGATATAAAGAATCAGAAAAAATCACACAATCATATATTATATAAAAAAATGATATCAAAGAAAGAATTATTCCAAACTGTAGAAAGATTTCCCCAATAAATATTCTTTTAACGTCTTTTTGGATTCTCCTTCTTCAAACACTGCGTTTCATGTGGTGGATGGTCGAAGAGTCTCCTACCGGCTTGGATTACTCCATTTGAGGTTGCATTTAGTCGGCAATACTCGTGTGCCAAATTACTAGCTCCTCTAGTACTATATTGGTGGTGACTGATTATCTTTCCGCTTGTGTTATTAGAAAATTGACATTATGAATTGATAGAACTGTCAACAATAACTGATGATGATTATTGTTTGCTTAACGACCCCACCAACAGCTAGGTTATATGGGGGTACGAATGAGCAGGTGATTATGAAATTATGAAGTGATGATGAATGAAAGGACATTTACAAAAACCCATGCCTTATGCGGGACTCGAACCCACGCCCAAAGATGACTTCAGATTATGAAGCGGTGCCTCAACTGACTGAGCTACCGAGGATGGCTCAACAATAACTATCTGCACATTATGATTATTAGTACATTGCTGACTTTTTATGATCATTTATATCGATAAATCCCCCTGGCGCGAACTTACTCCCTCTATAGTCGCGAAATTCGTCTCAAATAACTACTCAAAAAACAAACAGAAAATCCTTTAATTTTTCATTTTCTTGTTGATTATAAAAATCTTCTTACTGTAACCGCTAGCCATCTCCGTGTCCTCGCAGTGTGTAGGCCATGCGGGGGTGTGGGTGAGGACTAGGTTTGCGAGGGGGAGGGGGAGGGGGGAGGGGGAGGGGGGAGGGGGTAGCCATGACGACACTCTGTAACCCGCGGCTTTCGCATAGCATAGGCCGTCCGCTGAGATCGATTGTCACTACTTGTTATTGATTGCCGAGAAATCGACAAGGGTGAACAAAAAGGATTTGTTAAATGTACAGATTAGGATCAGATTGAGCAATGTTTATCATCCTTGGAATTATATAAATAATTGTTCCTCTGAAAATGCGAGTTAGGATCGACCTGAAATAAGTAGATATATATTTTTAATTTATATAATGCAAATGCTTTACGTAGACAGTTAGTTCATCTTTCTGTGATGATTTATCAGATGAACAAGAGATCGTGTTTATTGGAAAAGATACAAGTATTGTGTCAATAAAAATGACGGTTCTTTATGACGATTATTAGTTGATGAAGTTTTTTGTTTGCTTCAATCATTATAAAGTCTTGGTGTTTGTTGCTCTAGCTCCATATACTTTCATCAATCTGGCAGTAGTCGATGACAATAGTTTTTGATGCAATGAAGTATTGAATTGGATAAATGACTAACATTGAGATTGAAATTTGTCAATGAAATTATACAGGTTACAAGGCTGTGAGTTACGAATGAAATGATATGGCTGAATAAGGCAGGTTTATGAATTAACTTTAAAATCAAGGTGTGTATATGTAATTTTCTAGTGCATTCTGTATCAATATCTCATCTTACAATGCAAAACGCTGCGTTTTCCTGTGATTTATATGATGCGACCTGTTGAATGTTCAAAATACGACTTCTTGCAAAACTTTTTTATCCTAATATTCAATCAAATTTATATTTTTGATATGTTTTTTCGTTATAGTAGTGTAAAAATTACTGAAAATGTATATGATATAGATTGTCTTCATATTCAGTAAAAATTTACGAGCTTTTGAGGAATTTTTATTTCGCGAATATTTTCTCCCCGAGTTAAATTCTTGTAGGGATTTTCTATATTTTCCTTTTTTTTTCAGAAAAACCGTCGAACCTATTTTCCTAAAAACAATCTCAACCTATTCTGGTATGACACCAATGTACAGAATAAGTTTCAAGCTGATTGGCCCCTTTGTCTGGCCTACAACACCTGCAAAAAGAAACAAAACAACAAAATAACTTGCATACAAAACGAAGACCCATTTTTTTCGGCATGAGAAATGGAAGTCTTCTGAAAAGGGTTCCGAATGATTTATCAAAGAGAAGATTCGATTGAAAAAATGAAGGAGAAAAAATTCTCGCGCTTTTCGTTACGTCTAGAGAAAAAAAAAGAAATTGTTCCAGAATCGGATCCTGCCTATAAAGAAAGGTTTTCTTTCAATTGACTTTTGAATATCAGCTCGTATTGGTTTGATACCCCTGGGAGATAGGCATCTTACCCTCTTTTCGCTACCTTTATCTTGAAATCCAGTGGAACCCTCTCCACTGATTAGCGACTATACTATGCACGTCGCTTGGAGCTCACTGTACTCGAGCCCGCGAGAGAAGGTTCCATTCGACAGTCTCATGTAGCCCACAGCACTAACGAACAGGTGGTTCGAGCCGTCATATCTCCTCAGTAACTTGTGTCCACAAAAGACGAGAGTTCTCAGCGACCGTCTTCTCTATCCCATACCACAAACGCACGGATGTTTCAAACCTTCATCCCTCTATGTAAAAAGTATCTACTGGAGATGAAGGTTCTGATCGACCGTCTTCTCTATCCCATACCACTAACGCACGGGTGTTTCAAGCCTTCATTCCTCGTATGTAAAACGTATCTACTGGAGATGAAGGTTCTGATCGACCGTCTTCTCTATCCCATACCACTAGCACACAGGTGGTTCAAGCCTTCATATCTCGTAAATACATGTAAAATCATGTGTAATATGGTAAGATCAGATGACGCTTACACCGCTTCCCTCATGTTGTTTTGTTAGCTTATAATTTTAATGATTAATATAATTAAAGCTCAGGGACTATTATGAGTTAATGTCAAAGTTGTATTTGTTTTTGCATTCTTCTAAAAGATGTTGAAAGTCTCCACCGAGGGGTTTACAACTCGCAAATTTGGTGTACACATGAATTCAGGTGATTTTAGAGATTTCGTGAGATTTCAGGGGATTTCACGAGAGTTCGTACGTATTTCAAGGGGATTTCAATTGGATTTCATGGCGAGTGTACACCGGATTTAAGGAGTTGTTAACCACTCGGTCTCCACCACACTTTATAACGGGGTACGCGATGAGCTTTGAAATAGTTAATGCACAAATGAACAAATGGATAATGAAATTTTGAAGTAATAACATAGAGGGTAATAATAAGAGGAGACTGAAGAAAAAGACAAAAAATCGTTCTATGACCAATGATGACAATGCAATCTTCAATGCACCTTGCCCTGTACCTTGGACAAGTGGGACTTTAGCCACAGTGAGTGGGGTCCAGTATCCCTCCGTAGTGAGGGATAAAAAGTTGAGGAAAATATCTGGATCCTTTAAGATGTGTGTTTGATCTTTCCGCATGGGTTTTATCAAAATTTTAAACTCTAGTATTTTCTACTCTTATTATCTGCATCTTATGAATTGATTTTTGACGATTGACATTTTATGATCGTTTAGGCAACATATCCTAAATCTTAGAATACCCAAATCTCCGAAAAAAAATCGTACTGTCTTAGATATGGGTTTTCCAAGATATGGGATTTCTTAGATATGTATATCCTAAGATTTTTTTCTGTCATCGTTTATGTAGCAGTAAATTCTCTCTGGCTGAAACTTTTATACCCTCAAATAAATAAGTTAAATAAAAATGTACGACATTATAGAGAAACCCTGACAAGCAAAATACCTTTTTTCCCTCCTCGTTCCCAATTCCAAGTGCTTGAACTTTTCCGTGAAACTTTCTGCCCACTCGATAAGTTGTTCAATCTAAAGTACTGAGCGTTGTCCGTAGCGTAGTTGTGTTGAGAGACGCCCTTGGGGAAGTGGCGTCCCGACGCTCGATGGCGTCAGGACGAGCGTCGACGTCAATAGGCTACCTGCATCACACTAGAAATAGTCACAGGCGAAATAACCACACGGATTTTTTTTAATAACAACGAAACTGGATTGCAATCGGTCATGCACGGTGCTTATAAAAATAGAGAAATTCATCTTTACTATTTTTTTTCTTCATCACGAACAAGTGTATTTTGATAGAAAGTATATCAAACTCAAGATAATTGTATGCTCTTTAATTATTGACATTCTAATTCTGAAATTCAATCAGTTTGAAGATAATACGTCCATAAATGTTATCACATTCTTGATATTTATTGACGTATAATATAGTTAATTATTTGTAAGAAGCATATTTTCTCATTTTTTATACTGATGAACAGTCCCAATTAACAGGTTCCTGCCGGCTATTCAAAATATCAGGGAATCAATATCCAAAACCTCCCAAAAAATAACCTTTCATCACATCTTCCGACCATCGTATTCGAATTCATCATTCAATAGATCAGCTATGGCGATTATGCTATTATACATAGCTATTAGCTATGGCAGTGTGTAAACTCATCTCTGAAAAGGCAAATAAGTTAATAACAAACGACCAATTGGAATACAAATGTCAAAACAGTAAGTACCGTACTTCTGGCCATAGAATATAAGAATTTATATTAAAGTAAACAAAATTAATGTTGTATGTAGTAGAATGTAGTTATAATTTTTAAAAAGTGAAACGTGAACGGGAACATTGTGTTGAATAAATCATTTTCATACCAACAAACAAATAAATAGGGCTACCTCACATGAGTTTTCCTAGAGTTTTTTTTTTAGAGAGTTTTATTCCTAATGACCCAAATATCACTTGTTATCGAACGATCTTTGGACATTAAAAAAGTTCACTTTTTTTTTCTAAAGCCACGGGTGAGAGTTTATCTTTAATAGATTTGTGACGGTTAATAATTTCCTATTGCGACATGGACCAGAATGTTTCTCACAGTTCAGTATAGCCATTCCGAGTGACGATAAATAAAAAGTCATGAATGAAGAAAAATAGCGACCAGTCAACAGTGACATCAGTTTCAGTTCAATACCTTCAAGTCTAGAATGACGAAAAAAGTAACAGTTACATTGATGATCGTTTTGTATTGTGTACTAAATTGTTGTGAATCGCACGCTATCCCTTATCAGTGGTATACGTCAGATTGTGTCTGCTGCACCGCCGTGGTGCCCTGTGACGTTTACAAACCCCCCCAACCCACACTACCAACTTACGAGATCTACGTACCACGACCCACATGGCCAACTAACGAGATCTACGTACCACGACCCACATGGCCAACTAACGAGATCTACGTACCACAACCCACATGGCCAACTTACGAGATCCCCGTACCACAACCTACATGGCCAACTTACGAGGTGGAATACTACTGGGAAGAAGAAGAAGCCGTGATAACTCCTACTTTGACAAGACCACCATACATAATACCAACTTCACGGACACCAATAACAACCATATCAAAAACAAAAACAATGTACACAAAACCTTCAATAACTACCAGGACAAAAACAAAAACCATATTAATAACTCTGAAACCTTCAAGGACTACAACAAGGAAAATAAAAACTATAACGAAGATCCTAAAACCTTCAACGACTACAGTAAAGGAAACAAAAACAATCACAAAAACTAAAACCCCAAAACCATATCCAACCACTGTAATAATAAGAGAAACCCTAAAACCTTTTCCAACTACAATAATAATAAGAGAAACTGTAACAAAAATACCAAAACCATATCCCACTACAATAACAACAACAGAAACTATAACAGAAACCTCAAAACCTTTACCAACCACAGTAATGAAAACAAGAACTATAACAAAGACTCTACAACCTTCAAGGACTACAGTAAGAAAAACAAAAACGATCACAAAAACTGAAACCCGAAAACCCTATCCAACCACTGTAATAATAAGAGAAACTGTAACAGAAACCCTAAAACCGTCGCCAACTACAGTAATAAAAACAGAAACTTTAACAAAAACTCAAAAACCCTTCACAACTACAGTAATAACAACAAAACTATAACAGAAACCCCAAAACCTTTACCAACCACAGTAATAAAAACTAAAAAACCAAACAAACAAGTACACAAAGAACTATACAAACTAAACCCCAAACCTATCAACCACAGTAAACAACAAACGAAACCCAAAACCATCCTCAACTACAGTAATAACAACAAAAACATATAACAGAAACCCAAAACCGTCTCCAACCACAGTAAATAACAACACAAACAATAACGGAAACCCCAAAACCGTCACCAACTACAGTATAAAAACAGAACTAACAAAAATCAAAACCTTACAACTACATAATAACAACAAACAACAACGAAACCCAAAACCTTCCAACTACAGTAATAACACAACACATAACAGAACCCAAACCGTCCCAACACAGTAATAACAACACAAACAAAGAAACCCAAAACCGTCACCAACTACAGTAATAACAACACAAACTATAACAGAAACCCCAAAACCGTCTCCAACCACAGTAATAACAACACAAACAATAACGGAAACCCCAAAACCGTCACCAACTACAGTAATAACAACAAAAACTATAACAGTAACCCCAAAACCGTCTCCAACCACAGTAATAACAACACAAACAATAACGGAAACACCAAAACCGTCACCAACTACAGTAATAAAAACAGAAACTATAACAGAAACCCAAAAACCGTCTCCAACCACAGTAATAACAACACAAACAATAACGGAAACCCCAAAACCGTCACCAACTACAGTAATAAAAACAGAAACCATAACAAAAAGTCCAAAACCCTTTACAACTACATTAATAACAACAGTAACAACAACGGAAAGCCCAAAACCATCGCCAACTACAGTAATAACAACAAAAACTATAACAGTAACCCCAAAACCGTCTCCAACCACAGTAATAACAACACAAACAATAACGGAAACCCCAAAACCGTCACCAACTACAGTAATAACAACAAAAACTATAACAGAAACCCAAAAACCGTCTCCAACCACAGTAATAACAACACAAACAATAACGGAAACCCCAAAACCGTCGCCAACTACAGTAATAACAACAAAAACTATAACAGAAACCCAAAAACCGTCTCCAACCACAGTAATAACAACACAAACAATAACGGAAACCCTAAAACCGTCGCCAACTACAGTAATAAAAACAGAAACTATAACAGAAAATCCAAAACCCTTTACAACTACAGTAATAACAACACAAACAATAACGGAAACCCTGAAACTGTCGCCAACTACAGTAATTACAACAAAAACTATAACAGAAACCCCAAAACCGTCTCCAACCACAGTAATAACACAAACAATAACGGAAACCCCAAAACCATCGCCAACTACAGTAATAACAACAAAAACTATAACAGAAACCCCAAAACCATCTCCAACCACATTAATAACAATACAAACAATAACGGAAACACCAAAACCGTCGCCAACTACAGTAATAAAAACAAAAACGATAACAGAAACCCCAAAACCGTCGCCAACTACAGTAATAACAACACAAACAATAACGGAAACCCCTAAACCATCTCCAACTACAATAATAATAAGAGAAACTATAACAGAGACAATAACGTCAACGCCATCTTTACCAACGACAACGACACCACTGATCCCCACACCAACTACATCAGTGATTACTATACCAACTAGGCCTACACCAGTGACGACTATTGAGACTCCTATCGAAGTGCCATCTACTACTGATGATGGAATGGAACAGGAATATTATGATATTTAACGATCAACGTTTCTTGAGATAGGCCTTACCTTTTATTCATTTGGCTTCCATTATTGTACGAGATGAAGGTAGCGACTAGCAAGACATGAATATTTAAAAGAATATTCTATTTTCAAGTCGCTATCTGACTATTGAATATTGAATATAATTAGTTATAGTTATGATTACAAGAGAACTTATTGTAACATTGTATTGCTTTGAATTAGTATTATTAGGCCGCCTATACTATAATCATTCTTCATAACAAACTGTACCATGTGAAGATAGCACTTATCAGCTAAATAAAATTACTACTACTACTACTACTACTAAAACAAGCGTTGGGCACGCTAACCAATCAGGTGTCGTGTTTCGAGCGGTAGTCGCGACCTCTTGTTCAACTTCGTTTTTTCAACTTCACAGTAAATCCACTGCCTACGTGATATTTCGAAGTTTTCTATTCCGTTATGTGTAATGATATAGAAGGCTATGGATATTTCCTCTGAAAGTTTCAAGGTCTCTGTAGTGCTACGAGCGACATGATTCTGATTGGTTGTGTGACTAACCGGGCCGGAAAGTATCGTGTTGCTGCTGTACTATGAATCCAACTTTGGACGCGTCAGATTTCTACTTGGGTCGACTTTTTAGCTACGCAAGGCAAGATAACCTCAGTAGGGGAAAAGCTGTGTTCTTTGTTAAGTCACTTGTACACGATACGTATTTACTTCAGAATATTGAAGGTTTTAGGACTTTTTAAGCATTTTCTGATTATGATTCCTTAAATATAAATAATAAATATCAGATGACCTCATTCATAACATTTACTACCTCACTCGCTTTATAACCTTTGCCTATAGCTATCATACCGATGGATCGTCATCATTGTTCAAGGCCATTATAAAGCTGTGCGACCAGCTAAATTCTACAGAACCAAAATGTGCTTTCACCACATTACCATTTACACTAGTTTCTTCTGGATTGAAACATTCTTCTACATTCTACATTACAGTCCATAGTTCAATTTCAATTTTATTGTGTTTTTAACTTGAACCATCAAGCAAATCTGGAAGATTCAACAATACACCACTACCGTTACTAGTTAGCCCTACATCAGAAAGATCACGGGTGAAATTACAATTACATATATCCATCGGTACGACAGCTACAATCCAATACAAAACAATAATAAAAAAAAAATCGAAATTAAATAAGGAATATGTACCGGTATATTATTATAAAATGACAGATCTCTTTATTGTTAGAAAATACACAAAATTATAACCACTATTTGACTAGTCTACTATACCCAATTCACGTTACTATTTTAACATCTCGTCCTGTCGACATGAACTCTACGATTTGAGATATTTCAGTATAATTTCTTCAACAAACCACTTCAATGAGAATTGAAGATGATCTCCGTTGAGTTTAATAAAATCGAGTTTTCCCGACTTCTCCATTCGTTGCAAGCCGAGACGGTCCTGAAACAGAGCGTCACACGGATTAATCGAGTTAGTTACACTCAGAGATGATTATTGTTTGCTTAACGACCCAACCAACAATTAGGTTATACGGCGGTATGAATGAGCAGGTGTAGATGAAAGGACGTTTACCAAAACCAATGCTTTATACGGGACTCGAAGCCACGCCCAACGGTGACTTCAGGTTCTAAAGCAATGCCTCAGCAGACTAAGATACGTGAGGCATTGGTCAAAAACGGGTCATTCTCCGTTTGTATGTTTTGTGTACGCGCTTCTCATGCAAATATTTCATGCATGTTGCTTATTATTAGCACTTGTATTAGACAGAAGCATGGGGGGAAGGGGTGGAGAACCTGATGGAATGTTCTATTATATATCATTTTCTATAAGCCTTAGAAGGAAGATTTGAAATGTTATTTTTGTCCCAAATTTTTTTCTTCATTATACCTGATGACAAAGATTTTTGCCATAATGTCAGATAAAGTACTTTTCCAGACTTGTTCAACTCTTGTAGCCTGTAAGTCTATCAGTATCTTGGGAAAAATTGAGATTGCCATCCTATTTCAATACTTTCAAGTGATTCAATATTTCAAGACATAGATTAAATATTGAATTCAGACATTCAATATTCATTCAAATTCAATATCAAAACAATGGTCAATATTTTTGATCGATATTGAACAAATTGTATTCCTATAGGACTTAAAATAAAATGCGGCTATTGAGAAATGTTAGTACATGTGAATACCTATACTACTACTGGCCTCTCCTACATGTGGTAAGAAACTCTGGCATCAGTCCAAGTGCTAGTCATAATTTTTTTTTGATTTGATTTTTTTTCTATTGGAAATTGGTAACTTTGATATTTCCTCAATTTCAATTCAGCCAGCTTACCTCGATGTAAAGTCTAGTCTGCTGCAGATTGAGTATCTTTGACGCCTGACCGGGCTCGTAGAATCCGAACCAAGAAGATTCTATCGGTTCTACCATAGAGTCGTTGTTAAACTTCACCATGACAAATTTCTTCAAACGTGACAGATTATCGACGTAGGTCTGGTTCACATTGATTTCGTTGTTGATGTCCGAAAGAAAAACACTGGCTGCACGGTATTTCTCCTCGTTCAGCGGGTCGTGCCAGTACTCTGCTTGGACGAGATCGTTCTGCACCCAGCTCCAGTACGCACCGACGTTCAAGATCTTACGAATGTAATTGCAAAGCTTATTTTCAATTGGGCCGCATTTCGGTAAACCGTAGACACCTTGGTGTTGGCCGCCCAGCGTAATGAGTTTCAACATCGGTGGCTCGGGACATCGTTGTGCTACGGCACGTCTGAAATTAAACCGACGTAGACATCAGCTTAGACCCAAACAATACATTTCTAAATATGACTTTGACTAGTATTATAGTTACAAACACAAATGAACATAATGTAATGGAAAGTTATAGAAGTATTGAAGAGTAAAGTTTTGCGTTGAGGTTTCGATGTGCTACAGCCTACAGAAGTATTGCATTGTCATTCAGCAATATCAATTTCGTAGCAATATTAATAAACCTGACCTTGATACAATGATTGTAATCTAACCTTCACCTTCTTTGTTATGCAAATGTGATTTCATGGTTGGTTACGCCTGGTTCACAATTGAAATATGGAATAGTCAATATGAATAACTAATTAAGTTATAGTGTTATAGTAGCAAAGGTGGGCCACAATAGCCTGTTATTTCAACTGTAGGTTTGCCAATAGTTCACCGGAAGATCCGGTTCACTGCCCCATTAAATCATCATTTTCCCTGAACGGTTCGAGTTTCAGTGGCATTGGCAACATTTGTCAATTTAAGCCAGAAATTTAGGCCCACAGTACTTGTAGAACTCTTCGAGAAATTAGTTAAATGAAGATCCTATAAATTGCGACAATGCCTGGTGAAGACATGTTAAGCTGGCCTTCCATGAACGCGATATTTGCTTGGCGAATTGGCTAAGCGTTTTTTTTAGCCCGGATACCGTGCCGCTATGCGCCGCTCTCGTCAATGATTGGTCGTTTTTCAACATGGCAGCTAAAAAAACGCTTGGCAAATTCCGCGTTCATGGAAGGCCAGCTTTATGTGTTTTTTTAAGGAGTGTCTGATTTGACTCTCATAGAAGAATAAAACACCCGAAATACATAAACGGTAGTCACTTGACTATACAGCAGTATCATCATCTGATTAGACAGAATTTGGCTTGTCATGAAGATCATAAGAAAACAGTCGTAAGAAATGGATTTATTAAATTTCCTATACCAATTAACATAATCACTATATTGTGAATGGTTACACGGAAACGCCATCATCCATTACATATACTGTACCCGTATAACCTAGATGTTGGTGGGGCGTTAAGTTCAATAATCAACTATGAAATAATAACTATTTCATATTGACTACTCCACATTTCAATTGTGAACCAGGCCTTAGGTTAGGTAGTGGTTCTGTCCCACTGCTTTTCAAATGTTGTTTACTTTGCGGGCAGTTATAATTGGCTGCCATTAACTAGATTGGTAAACTTGCTGGACTATTTTACCTGTTAAGCTGCAAAGGTCAAGTGTACTGATCGGCCAATTTAGTAGACAGCTAGGCTGGTATAGCTTTGTTGAGTATCCTTTTTTTTAATGTTGCTTAACGACCGCACCAACAGCTAGGTTATATGGGGGTACGAATGAGCGGGTGATGATGAAACGATGAGGTAATGATAGGTGAATGGACGTTTACTAAAAACCATGCCTAATGTGGGACTCGAACCTACATCCAACGGTGTCTTCAGTTTCTACCACAATGTGCGTTAGCTGACTGAGCCACGGGGACAGAGGTTTATTTTCGTTAGGAGGCATTTTAATGTGGAATGATCGACCATTTTATGTGACTGCAATCATACATATAGGGGCATAAGCAAAAAGCGACATGAAAAATCGGTAAACATTTGAAATTATTAATAAATCGGCAAAATCTTACAAAAACTGTCCTCCTTGTGAAAAGCCAATAGCATTATAGCCATTTTCCAGCAAAGGGTCGATAGAAATTTGCTGACATACGTCTTCTACCTGCTTGTTCACATTTAAAAAGAACCCGTTTTCAGTGTCTTCGATTATGTTGTTTCCGATCCGCAAAGACTTGACGTACACACCAGGCACATGTTCTTGAATTACTGGAATTATACTTCCAAGACTGAGAGGGTTGCAGCAACTATCACCTGAAATAAAATTCAAAATGTGTGATGACAATCAAACAGTTTTGTTCAAGTCATTGTGGGCCTAGTTGAGAAAAAAGGTCAATTTCACCAAATCTTGGGAAATATTCTTTATGGTGAGGCGAGGAGTGATGGACTGATGGTTAGGTAGGAAATGTGGTTAAGTAGGCCTACCGTCAAGTTCAGTAAATTTATAATAAACCGCGCCAATCCGTTTTCAAGGTAGGGCTACGTGGTTAGGTACGGTCAAGTTCAATAAATGTATAGCAAGCCACGCCATAGGTTAAGAACGCCTAGTCTGTAGATAGACAATGATGTATAACAGTGGCTAGTATCACAAAGCAGCACTTCTAGCAGGATCATTGACTTTCAGGATTCTGGATTCACTTACTACAGTCAAACTCAATGCTACAGTGCTCTGGCAGATGACATTTTTTCTTGGGGATCACAGCACTTCTAGCAGGATTACGAGTCATAACAACACAAAACTTCTACCAAAATCTGTGTACTGTTTAACCAGGACTCGGCCCTTAATGGCTCAGCCACTCTATCCCGTAAGGCTATTTATCTACTCAATGATCTTGCCAATCTATTTTAGGGTTGTGTTCGGATAAGATTAGGCCTAGGTAGGCCCTAGGTATGCCCACGGTACAGTTTGAACTGTTTAATACACTCGTTGTCCATTCAAGACAAACCTTGACCTAGACCTGACCACAATAATGACCCAGCACTAAGAACCCTGAAAATCTATTAAAGATAGGCCTAGCTCAACATCAACACAGCCCCGATACCATCGAGTAAATAATATCCTTACGGACTACTTTATCTATGCCAATAGCAATGCCGATACAAAGTCCTATTAAATTTATCAAAGTTTGTGTCAAATGGAGAAGACTGTAAAATTTGCGATTCGAACCAAATACCTATTCTAACCTTACCTCACCTCACCTCACCACATCCATCGATTTTTAAATCAATACCTAACCTAACCATAATAAACACCGAAAACTAGGCATTCTATTCTAGACCGTGAATGTGACATTGACAGTTAGCTTTTTACTTACCCATCCCATGCCACAGAACTACAGGATCCACATTGGCATTAGATGCAGAGTCATGATTTGCTGATAGTGTTACAATTATATTGCAACTTATCACAATCAATATAATTAAATATGTCCACATATTTAATATTTCAGTTAACGTGACATTGACAGCGGTGACATTAGAAATGAGTTGACTGGCAATCTCAACTCTCGCAAGCGAGCCTCGAATGCTCTGCTCGAATAATGAATCTCGACCGCGGTGTAATCTCGACTCGTTTGTCGATCGCCGCGCGTCGTTTCGACTTTCGATATTCAAATGTCTGTTATTATTTGGGTGGGTAATACTAATATTATAGAGGCTAGATATTCCCCAGTATCTAGCTTCTAGGTAATATAACCTTGATTCATCAAATGAAATTACAATCTTTATTACGCATTAAGCTCCTAAGCATTGACATGTAGATCCAATGATCCAGTGCTTCATTTTTAATTACAAATAAGAAATAACTTAGAAATAAGAAATAATCAGGCAGTTCACATACGAAATTCATCGATTCCACTACAGTAGCCTACCGTATGAAAATTAAAATATTAAAAAATATTAATTAATTGAAAAAACATTATATGAAACCTGAAAGGTGGAATAAAAAGCAGAGTTCACAGTGCTATTATTGTTCGAGGCTAGGAAAATATATTACAATGATTCTATACAATATTTACTTTACTGTCATTATTAATTTACAAATGTTATATTAATTCTAATTCTTACTTACAATTTAATGCACAACCTAGGCCTACAATTTTATTTACAAAATAATATTTTATGACGTCTCAATTCAAATAAAAACATAATATCGATTAATAATATACCATGACTAGTTGTTAAAATTTAATAAAATGAATGAAAACTTGGCATTCCTTCGTAAGAGGTAATTTGTCAGTAGTTTAAGAGTACGACGCATTTCAAAGTCTCAAGCCCCGCTTGCGATAAGATGACGCAGGTCTTTGCGCGAGATCAAGAGCCATGCAGGCAAACGACTGGTCGCCGGGCGACAAAACATGTGTGCTCCTCACGGGCGGAAGAATCCTCTTCGGCATCGACGGCGTTATTCCGATCCTCATCGTGCAGCAACCTTTCGCCATTGCAATTCTCATCACCTGTTCTTCGATCGGCGAAAACTTTTCTCTCGTCTTGGTGTTCACGTTGTTCACAAGTTTGAGTTTGCGTGTTTTTCGCTTGCGTTTCGTGACGTGTGTCGATGCGTCGGTCAGGGACGTGTAAGTCACGCTGTTGGGAGTGATGTTGTTTTTGACGGGCGATAGAGGCGTTGAAGTCGCTTCGGGCGTGTTCAAGAAACCGGTGTTGGGCGAAAGTATAGTTTTGTGGTGATCGTCATTCCTACAAAACACAAATATACGAGGTTAACAACAATAATGCATATTTTGCGATAGACGAAAGATATACTACCGAGACAGTTCACTCTTATGACTAAACAAGAAGAGATCCTACACACACCTCCATTCCCCTCATCTATGTTTGCAATTAGTACCTATGCAATTGCCACTGAAGAAACGGCCCTGGTGTCTGCTTGGTAGCAGCACAATCCAGCATGACTGTAGCATTTTCGAGTGGTCTGCATTGGTACTACAGCTGTTACAGATTAAGGAGTTAGAAGAGAGTGATGATAAACTAGTAGGGTTCAGTTTTATTTACACATTGCATGACATATAGATTATTCATCTATGATTTTGCCACATATAAAGATTAAAAGAATAACAAATAATAACATGAATATAACATTAAGTAAGGCATTGAAAAAGAAAGAATATGCCCACCTGGTAAAATTGACACTGTCCAATACCTATTAGGCCCAACATATTTCTACCAACATTCTACCACATTTGGGCATATCAGAGATATAATTTCTACTCGTGCAATTCTGAAGAGCCGATGATTTTTCAGGACGATCTATGATAAACATTCACAATAGTTTACATGTTATTTGTAAGTAAAAATCGATGGCACAAAATAATATTCTTATGAATAAAATTCTTGCATATTCAGCCAAAAAAATTAATGCAAATCCCCCTGAATGTTACTGTTACATTCAAGTAATCTTTCCACGTTTTTTGTTATAACATTTTCCTTCATTAGCTGTTTCGGCGAATATTGTTTAAATCTTATTATGAATTTTTTAATTTTGTATCTTGCACTGTTAAAGTTATATGATCATTTATATCTGCGAAATCACCCTGGCGGGAACTTTTTGTCTCTAAAGACTGGGGACACCGTAAATACAAGCATACATAATCACTGAATCATGTATCCATATGTACCCCACATACCGTACCGTTTTGTACCAAAATAGATTTCATTTCGCAATATACAATCAACACTTGATGTACTACTTGGGTCCACGAGATATGAAGGCTTGAATCACCCGTGCGCTAGTGGTGCAGGATAGGGGAGACGGTCGCTCGCAACATTCATTTCTCGTTCGGATACAAGTTGACTACGTGAGATGAAGGAACGAACCACCCGTGTGCTAGTGGTGTGGGATAGGGGGGACGGTCAATCGGAACCTTCATCTAGCTCTCATAGACAGAGGAATTTATTTCGAAATCCATCAACACGTTTAGTGGTAGTTGATCATTTTTCTAGCCTTATGTAGGCCTATGGACTTACGAGCCTAAGATTATTGACTGGTAGGTATAGGCCCAGGTATCAAATTAGCAAATGGCCTTTACGTCGATGAAGATTTCAAGAGCTACAATAATTATAATAATATTGGGCATTGGCTCAATTCAACTTGTATATAGTCAATTCAAGTATAACGCAGGATACATTTTGAATTTTCTACCTCCAAAAATGGAACAAAGTAAAAACTTTGTGATTTTCAACAGCAGGGTATATGCCACTAAAAATGAATATATTGTGTTTAACGACGCAGTGTAATGATAACTAAAATCTAGTGACGTCGGTTGCATGATTATTGGGATGATGTGCATGATCGTTCACCAGTGCCGGTAGTGGCAGACTAAGATCCATTGGCGTCCGTGAATGATGAATGGGAAGATGGAGAGGAGAGGTGAAAGGTTATCATCTGTTTTGGACAGATTAATAGAATACCCCCACAGCTAGGATATAGGCCTATGAGAGTACGAACGAGCAGGTGATAATGAAACTATGAAGTGATGATATAAGTGAAAGGACGTTTACAAAAACCCATTCCTCATGCGGGACTCAAACCCACGCCCGACCTGACTTCAGTTAATAAAGCAGTGCCTTAGCTGACTGAGCAACGGAGGAATTGGTCACATTAAAGGAGCCCGCTGAAGTGTCGTGTGAAACCATCCACGTATTCTTTTGGAAACCACGAAAAACCTGATTATGATATTTTATGTTTTTTGTTATTATCTTTCATCCATCGAACAATGATTTTGTATGAAGATCGATGTTATTGAAAAAAAAGTGTTATACTTTAGAGCTTATATGATTGTGCAAATAATTAACAGACTACACAAAAAAATGTAAAACACATATAAACATTGAGCATTGAATAAATTGAACAATTTGTGTTATATGTTTTCATCTGGAAACTTATGCTGCAGGAGATGACTGGTTCATCCCTTTGACCCGTGGAGCACATGACTAGATAAAAACAAGTGGAGTATTTGCTTACGCTCATCTAGTAAATAGTATGTAACAAACGATTACTTTCTTGAAGATTCTCGAATCTCAAATTTCTCGAATAAGCTAAAAGTAGTTTGCATGAAGCTCGTTGTTCACCGTTATTTTGATGTTCATACTTGTAAACAGGACAGAAGAAGGTTCCGAGTGACCGTCCCCCCCTATCTCACACCACTAGCGCACGGGTGGTTCGCTCAGTCATCTTTCATGGATACAATTATATCTATCATATAACACGTACTGTCAACAGAGTCAAATGATGTACGGGGTAAATAACTTCTTGTATTGATGAGATATGAAGGCTTGAACCACCCGCGCGCTGATGTTGTGGGGTACGGGGGACGGTCGCTCGAAACCTTCATCTCGCGGATAGACGTAAATGTACGCGAGATGAAGGCGTGAACTACCCGTGCGCTGGTGTTATGAGATAGGAGAGACGGTCGCTAGGAACCTTCATATATCCTCGATACAATATCTTGCCTAGTTATCTAGTTCAAAATGGATAACACTAGCCTAATTCATTTAGATTATCCAAATCTAGAACACAATTTCAAAATTAACTGAAATTAGAAAATTCTCTGCTTCTCCGTTATAATTGAAAAAAAATCGGATATTCTTCTATTTTAATTACAAATTGTTACCAAAGTACATGATGGTCAATGATAATAGGCATATAACCATTTGTTTAATTACTCATTTAAGGTAGTATTTATATAATTTTTTTGGTAAAATTACTGAGACACTTGGCACGCCTATTTGAGTTTATTCCCCCAACCTACCCCACTAACCTAACCAACATATCACCCCCTCCAGAACCCCCCTCCTCCACCCCCAACGACGACATCAACCACCCCCACTAACCAGCTAACCGACATAAATCACCTCCAGCATCCCCTCTTACAAAGAACAACATGCAAAAACCATCAGATTCAAGTGAGTTAAAAAACTACAAACGCGACTTGTTCTGATAGATATAAACAAGATCTTTCAGAAAACACCAACAACTTGAAAATCAAACACCAATTGGCCAAGATCAGCGTCACAGTACAATAACCGCTGATTGTACTGAGTAAGAACGTGTTATATTAATAATACAACTTCCTGTACAGAGACGAGTGACCAGCTCTACTATCAAGAGGAAAACCTCGATATCAACCACGGTCTGTGATATCAACCATACATTGGATAGCAATCCGCCTGGTTATTTTACTGTGACACTGAGCATCGCCAATTGGTCTTTGATTTTCGATTTTTTGTGTATTCTGAAAGATCTTGTTTATATCTTTCAGAAAAAGTTGCGGGACGTTAAGAATTGATGGTTTTTATAGTTTTTTTAACTCACTTGAATCTGATTATTTTTGCACGTTGTTTGGGAGGGGGTGATTTATGCCGGTCAGGTTATAGGAGGGGAGGTTGATACCGTCGTTGGGGGGCTGGAGGTGGTGATATGTCGGTTAGGTTAGTGTGGGAGATAGGGAAAAAAAATAGGTGTGCTCAGTGTCTCTGTAATTTTACCATCCGCCTTATTAATACCAAAGACTAATGATATGCTCATACCCAATTGATGCATTGTTGGTTGCATGGTTTACCGGTCTTACGCATGTCATATAGGCCACAAGTAGCCCCACCCACCACGCACTACGCCCTCGTTTATCTGTGATTATACTAGAAAGGTCTATGCTCATATTAAACCCATCCAGTGGTGTAATATTGGAACAATTATTATGGGGGCATGGGTCCAACCTAGGGGGCAAATGGTAGCTCCAGTCAAAAATCAATGTCGGAGAGGGGGGATTAGGCTACAGCCCCACCTGTATACAATCCATTTCTTTCTCCATTATCGGCTCGTGATTGTGTACATTATTGGGCAGCTGTGAATATTATGCGAAGCAATTATTTCAATTTTTAGTATTTTAACGTAAATGTATACATATACATATATATGAACCGCTTACAATTTTGTTTATGTTTACATGAATAATGTAGACATATTGGGATTGCATACCGCTTTGCTATAGAAATGAATTTTCATTTTTTTGCAATATAGGACGTACCTATTGAAAGGTCCTACGCACGCCCATGTATTACGTACAGATTATATAATTAGAGTTAGCCTTCATTATATGATCGCCATATAAATCCTAGATACACATTACGAGTAATATGAGTATTTTGAAAATGGTGTTGTTGATACACTTGTAAATAACAATCACGATACTAATACATACGGTGGACTAATTAACGCATAGTATTTTGTCTTAATGTTATTTAAAGAAAAATACCACATATATACCTACAGTATGGTCAACATTTTCACTAAAGGGTGGGGGGGGGATCAAATTTTCTTGTACATCTTATCAATCATCTTATAGACCTAATAACCAACTTATTAGGGTTTTGAGTCAGTGGAAAGAAGCGATGACCTGGCGAAGGAACTAGCCCATCAAGGAACTAGCCCATGCAGTATAACTTACAGGCCCTACGATTATTAAACCACGATTATGTACCCCTGTCAGAAAGGTCGACCATGGCGGGAACTGAACCCCGATCTCCTGAATGACGGTTCTGTACCCTATCGACTAATAGCATACATTAGGAAATAAAAAAAACATTAATTCTTACCTCTCTTCCTTTTCCAGCAGTAACCGACATCTCCAGCAAATATTCAACACAATGTGTATAAACATCGAAGACACAATACCCATCGTAGTAAATTATTCTAATATATTCCAAGTGTTATAAAATGTTGTGGTGATACTTCTTGAATAATATCGTCCGTACGTTCAACTGACTTGACCACACTTTTCTCGCGACTATGACGAAAGTATGTGGTGATACAGACAACTACCGGTAGGCCTACGAACAGAGCACTGACTCATTGACCACTTCTCTACCCTTGCATTCTTCGTCCTCATCCCTTGAATAAGACACTAGCTGTCTGAGTTTGAACTAGTTACCTATTGTCTGCACTATATTGTCAATTTAAATTTTGAATTGCGATCAAATCAATTAGATTATAGTTACAAAATTCAATTATGGTCAGATATTGAAAGTTACAACATAGTTGTGTATACAGAATTTTAATTTGAAAAAATTGACGAAAATCACAAAAAAGTATGGGCCGTATTTTTCGCTTACTCTGTGGGTAAACACAATATCGTTATGCAGAAAACTCGAATCTTTATGATGCTGCTTAACGACCACACCAACAGCTAGGTTATACGGGGGGAATCTTTTATCAAGTTCACTTCTATATAATGTCAAACTTGAATCACGTTTCAAAAACTAAATCACGGCCTACTAACTGTATAGAAAACTACACAACAATGTTCTTCATTGTACAATCAATAATGAATACGTAAATTGAACGTTTATTAACTCTAATTATTGTTAATTCCTTGTAGAATGGATCACTGCTTAACAACGACTAAGTTTACCCGCCTGCGATATAAATTAGTGTGAACAATATGCCGAAGGTCAGACCACAGAGATTGTATTTTTAGTTGCATGGCCAGATTGTTAAACAAATAAACAAACAGTCGTTAGACGAAAAAGATTAACTATTTCTGTTGGTATGAGGTTATATATGTTTAACGTAGTGATGCGTGGTAACACTGTATTATCCATGAAAGAAGGTTGTCTACCAACATGACAAATATAATAGCACCGTTAAATTGATAAAGCTGATATTTTAAGGGTCAATGGCATTCAGAGCGATTTTTTAAATTAGAAACACAACTACATTTTTCAAAAGTTCTTGAATATTTAAAGTTGCGTTGAATTTCTCCACAATTATGGAAGTTTTTACGATTTTTTGGTTGGCAAACAACCTTCATTCGTGGATGGAGTTAATTAGTAATGACACAATACAGGACGTTATGCAACGCTTCAAACCAAAGCAATTAGTTTTTTTTTACTTGACTGTGGAATTTGAATGTTTATTAATTTGTTTAATTAGTTGTACTTTGTAGTTATCTAGTTTGAGTTAAGAGAATATTCATTAGTGGAGGGCATTGGATATTGACGGTACCTATGGGTATTACTGTTATTAAGTTGTACTTACGGTCGGGAGTGTTGACCCACCAAATTGAAATACATCCTCAATTCGTATGAGAATTTATTGTCAGCTGGCGAAATAATCGCCAATAAGAAACAGTGGTATTCGTCTTAATTTATCACAGGATTCATACGTGACGAGCAAGCTATGTAAAATGCTGACTTGTAGGTCTTTTAAACATTCATTATGAACTCACAAAAATAATCATTAAAAATACTCTAGGCCTACTCGATTTAAATTTCTTCAAATTCTTTAAGATTGAAATAAAATACCTTTCAACATTGACAAACACCGCAAAAATTGAATAAAATTTATGTATTTTAAATATATATTTTCTTTCTGCAATGGATTCACAAAGGATAAATCTGCCCTTTGACTTCGCCCTTTTTCGAATTTTTCAATAATTAATTCCAAAGAGAATTATTATAAAATTGGAAAATATTTGTCATTTTTTCAGCTTTCCTAATACAATTTCTGACTCGAGATAATTTTTATTAAAAAAAAATGCTAAAGCACAGATTCATCCTTGACAAATCTGTTGCATAAAATGTTTTTTTACACTGATTTTCGAGCAGGTTCTGCATTACTTTATAGCGTGCAATGTTCGGTTTAGCTCATTGATTTCTCAAAAAAAAAATCAAAGTCAAGGTTTCAATGTTATGTATTCAATTTTGATCTAAATTTGTAAGTCTGTGTCTATCTTCATCTTCATTTATATTGAAAGTTACGTAAACTAACTTCTGAAGTTTGCTACTACTAGGAAAACACAGCATATGCATTGTAAGATGAGCAAGAGTGTGCATGAAATATACTGAAAAAATGGTATAGGTGTATAACTTACACCTTGATTTTGAATGTATTAACTCACTGCCTAGACCCGATTCAACTATTAATGGTTTCAATTGTTTTACCATCTAATTGGTTATATTTTTAATTAACAGCTTAATTGATGTAAAGAAGGAATACATAATTATTGGTATTATCTTCAAAACGTCTTTTTCGACTTATATAAAACTTTGGAATACTGTGTACCATTCTTGCACTGTATTTAAATTCCGCAGAAATTTGTATCATTCGGAGTAAATATTTTTCCATAATTCTTATGGGGATTTGGAAATTATTTTCGTCATAGGAGTCGATAAGAACTTCGATTTATACACTTACGAGTCAAGGTGTATAGAGTTTCCAAGTACAATCCATATAAAAATCTCGCTACAGTACTTACAACACATATGCTGCGTTTGCCTACTTTTACCATGGATTATATAAAATGAATGGAAATGATAGAAAAGGAATGAATGGAAATGATAGAAAAGGAATACATGTCTGACACGTAGAATTAAATTGATACAAATATTATACGTGTTAACAATACATTTTAATTTAATATACTTTGATTAATTATCTGTTCACCATTCCTTAAAAAATCACCAATAATATCAAGAATAAAACATGTCTTTTAAACTCTTACAAATATCATCAATTCATTACTGTATTGATTAGAACCAGCCTATACTGGATAGGGTTAAAGGTGCAAGTAGCTAGCACTCTCGACCCATACTCAATACCCGAACCACTTGCAATTACGTCCAAGACCTAGCTAGCTCCAAGAGACTAGGACTTTCCTTGGTTAATGTTTACTAAAAGAGCTAGTCACGATGACAACATGTATTTCCTCTTTGTTGTTAGCACAGAAGTCTAGCCCTCCTTATGAGGTGGATTGCAAATATGTTCATTTATTGCAGTCCAACAGACCTTGCCTTAATTGTTTTAATATTGTGTTTCCATAGTGACTAGTTCTCTCAGTAAGGATTCATTATCCAATCAAAGTCCTAGTCTCTTAGAGCTACCCTGAAGATTATACCCTACCTTGGAGATTATTTCAAGTGGGTTGTAAAATAGGTTACGTAGGTCCGTAATGCCTAGCCAACCTCTACTTGCAAATCTTATATATAATATTTTGGTATGTGCACTTGATTGAATATTTATAACATCCCAAGTTTCAGCAATTATGCAAAAAGCGTAATAAATAATGCATGAGAATATATTCCTATGATCCTATGATAAATACAGTGGACTATTAAGAAGTCGCAGGCATCTTCTAGGCGTGTAAGCTTTTACTCTCACAATCGTAGTTCTTAAAATAGTAATTTCACAATTTGTTTTTCATTTTGTTGCTAAAGAAATAATCTACGTTTACGTCAATACAGAATATAGAATACAAGTGCTGTACTCGGTGCGTGATTGACTATGCTATTGACTATGCGTGATTGAGTTTGTCTTACACGCCTCCCCATTCTTAAAGCACACAAAATAATACCAAATCAACTCTAAAATGAAACAACATCGAGCAAAGGCTGTTGCAAATATCAGAGGTGTCAGAAATCAACTTTTCTTAGGGGGGGAGGGAGAGGGCGGCCCATAATTCTATAAATTAGCTTGCCACGACCCGCCAGGGCCTTCCCACCAGCTGAACAAATTTCTTTCAAATTATGTACTTTGTTTGGTACGCGATCTGATCGCTTTCAAAGTTGCGTGAACAATTATTATGTTTATAAAGACCGCTCTAACAGTTTAATTTGTTATTTTCATCAATTTACAGTGAAATTCTTTATATTGAAGTTGTCATAAGTGTTACGAGCTGGCTACGGTGGATCGCAAGGGAGACCCCATGTACCCCCACTCCCTGCATCCTACACCACTGGTAAAGATGCAGGAGTATCATTCATACACATTGAAACTGTCGTAAGTGATCATTCAACGTAACTGTCATATCTTCAATTTCCTGTTTATGAATAAACAGGAGAGAAAAATTATTATTATTGTTTGCTTAACGATCCCACCAACAGCTAGGTTATATGCGGGAGAGTTTTTTTTTTTTATGTTGCTCAACCACCTAACAGCTAACATAGGCCTAACAGCTATAACAGCTAGGTTATACGGGGGTACGAATGAGCGGATGATAATGAAACGAATAACGATGAAGAGATGATAGATGAAAGGACGTTTACAAAAACCCATCCCTTTTGCGGGACTCGAACCCACGCCCAATGGTGACTTCTGTTACTACCGCTAGCGATAATTGACTTAGCCACCGGGGCAGCTAGAGAGAGAAAAATTTATGTTGCAGTATTTGCCAGGGTGATTTTATTAAATTTACAATACAATCACTTGGGCCTACATTTTAATATCCGGTACATTCATAAATGAGAAATTCAATATACGAAAGTTGGGTTACGTTATCACCACTTACGACAGTTATAACTTATAACGTAGAGAAATGAGGCCCCGGAACGTGAATGTTTTCTTAGCAATGAAGTCCGTGCCCCTCGTACTTGATGACGAGTTTGCGTACGAACTCTGCGGTCTTCTCGTCGAGCCCGAGCCGAGGTACTTCGGCGTTGAACTGATCAACACCTCCTAACCCAACTACATAACCATTCAAGCGAGCTGCCAAGTGAGACTTGGTCACCTGATTCGGTTTGATGCCGATCGCTTCCATCAACGATGTGTGCTGCTGAAGGCGATACTTCTGATGGTAACTGAAAATATAATTCAATTTCAATTTAATTTCAATTCATTTTCACAGTGATACCAATTGTTATCAATAGAGGCAAGCATTTAGGGTGAACTAAAATCCCAATTTACAATTTTAAATAGCTTAAAGGGGTGAATTGGTGCTGAATATTCTTACAAAAATCGTTTCTAGTGGTGAAATAACATATGCGGAGGTGTTTCATCAGGTGTTCAGAGACAGTACAGTGGGAAGAAAATGGTGATGGTCTGATATTAAGGAACCATTCACGTGAACACTTCGAAGAAAGAGTAAACTACGATTCGCCACTGTCAAGATGGTCAACCATCACGCCAAACGAACTCCGGTCTACTCTTGGTCTACTCTTGGTATCTTGGTCTACTATATAATGGTTCAGTGCGCTAGCGACTGATCTACCCGTCCAAGTCAGGATGATCTACCATGGCGGGAATCGAACTCTGGTCACCTGAACGACGGTACAGAGCTACCCGATATCAGCACAAAGCACTCACTCTTCCGCCTCGTAGAACTCGGTGGCCGGAATGACCTTGGTGACGAGCGGCGCCGCTCTCTTGGCCGCCTCTTCCTTCATCGAGCTCTCCGCCAGACTCTTCTGCTCGTCGTCATGGTAGAATATCAGCGATGTGTACTGCTTGGTCATGCGGGCGGTCGGGTCGTGATTCTCCCAGAACAGGCGCAGCAAGTCGCTGTACGATATCTCAGTCGGGTCGAAGTCTATCTCGATACTCTCCGTATGATCACCACTGGCAGAAAAGTATATTATCACGGTCTAGGAGACTAGGAGGGTCTAGTCGATGCAATTTTGAGTCCGTTACTTCGTAATTGTTATATCGTGATGTTCTACAAACTCTATCAATTATACTGCTCTCAACTATTCACGGAGGCATTATTAATTTGTTTGTGAAAGTTTCATGATCAGTTCTTTTGTACACAGTACATTAAAATTACGATGGCTGTTCGATAAAGAATTTGCAAACAACACTGAATATGCCAATCGAATATCGATCGAAATCATAAACATTTTTTCAGTCTAAATCTTGTCAGTCTAAATTACGTTGTCTGGCTTGTGCACTTCAAGCGGCAACAAACGACTGACGACCTGACTTTGGCTAGAACACGCATAGAATGGTCACTATGATTATTTGTCAGGATAGTCGACAAAATTAATTTTCGATATTGAAATGGCAATCAAAAATACTGAAATCACGGAACAGCCCTAATTTGGGGATTCTGGTCGGACAACCCGCTTTCGGGTAGTCCAATCTGATTGGACCCTCTGCTATGACTTCAATTAGTACGGTTGGTTAGATTTTGGCTATCGGCAGCTCGTTTCTCGCGCAATTAGTATGATGTTAGATTTGGAACATCATACTAATTGCAAACATAAGCGAGGGGATTGGAGGTTTGTACGGGAAATTGAATCTTGTTCTACCATATACGAGACCTGTCTTGGTAGTACCGTATACAGTTTGTGCTGGTCTGTACAGTTACCAGCACTAAAGTTGAGACATTTTTTCAGAGTCTCCAAGTCAATATTAGTCGAACAGATAGTAGTAGACCTACCATTCAAACTTCACAGAGCTTCTGATATAAGTTCGAAGGCAACTACTATCTGTTCGACTAGTATTGCCTTGAGGACTCTGAAAAAAATTCTCAATTTTTGTGCTGTTCTGTACCTAGGCCCTAGTTTTCAATTAATTGGCTATATGTGAAGGAATGTAAAAGAAGACGATTTGAAGAATCTATCTACCGTTATCTATTTATTGACTTACATGTTTTTGTAAGTGGGATTAGCCATCGTGCCTCCAGAGTATCCAACCCTCGTCCTGATCACTCCCTTCTGTATTCCGAACAACGAGTCTGGAGCCCAGAAGCAGGCCATGGCAAACGTAGCCTTCTTTGTCGGCACATCCACTTCGTGTAGTAACTTGGACATATTCTGTAAAAATGTCACAAGATTTTTGAGATGAACAAATCACAAGCAGCGTGGATTAAATACAGATCAAACGTCTGAATGTTGAGTGTAGAATATTTGTGGAAAGCAGAGAGAAATTCAACAACAACGATTGTGCTGGAATAGAGAAAGAGCATGGTGCCAAATTATATTCAACAGAATGCTAAACAATCGGAAAAACGATCAGCACAGTAGGCATACTTGTTTCATGGAAATTGAGTCTAGTAACCTCAACGAAACGTGGCTAGTAGCCAGTAGACCTAATCTTCATTAGAAGTATTGGTAACTTTGTCATACTCGGTATCACAGGCACCCTCTAGCGGTATCAAATGTCATTTTAATCATCTGCAGTCCTGTTCATGCTACCACCACTACAATCTCAATGCTACCACTCAAGGTAGACTAACATGAACATGGATTCAACAAAGCAGATAATTTTGCTGACATGAAGCAAAAACGACCAATCAAGCACAAGTGCTGCGCGACAGTACAATTTATTGAGCTCGGCTCAGCTTGTTGGCCAATGGGCATTTACATTCATAGAAGGACATCTCAAATGAATGACGTGATACTACTGTAAGGCCTACCATATTCCAACTGAAATAATAAATGAATATAATACATGTTGATTTAGTAGGTGTGAGATTCAATAATTTTTGTTACAAAAATAATGTAATAACCCTGGGATATAATGTAAGATAGGGGGGTAGGGAGAAAATATAAAAATAGCCTACAAGTGCAAAATAAAATGGGCTATGAACACACTTCACAGACTCTGGCTCGAAAATAACCAACACCTTGGCTTACGTTAAAAGACTGGGTTGTCCCTGTAGGAGCTCGCAACTGTAACACTAAACGCGAAAGCCCACTTATTATTGTATTAAACATAGCCATAACTTGTTTATATAATACAGGTGAGATAAGATAGGCTCGAAGGTACGCCCACTTGTTGTTTTCAACAGGCAATAGGCCTACTTTCCTATATTTTGATTACTATTTAGAATTTCTGATACCACAAATTGTGAATATGTACTGAAATCTACACTAGCACCACCATTACACCTACGTTATATCTTTAATGCAATATGGTGCAATAATACGAATCGTATTATAAAAGTAGGCCTACTGTCACCAAAAATGTCACGCAAAGGCAAATGCAGCACGAAGACGGAAGAAACCAGTGGCGCATGTGTAATATTATGCACAGTTCTCATTGGTTCTTTCGTGCCTGAAAGAAACCAATGATGTTCTTCTCCGTATAACGACTGCAGTGATGCCATATCACCTTCATTTACTGGAAGATAGGCCTGCAACGATAATGCAAAATCTGGCAACTTGTGATTTACTTATACGAGATACCTACTGGATCCTGTATGAATTCATTAAAAAAATAAACTCTATAATAGTATCAAAACTGAAAGTGCATAATATGTAATATAAATTTAAACAAAATAAAGATAGGTCATTTTTATTCTTGTCTTGCGCATGCGTAGCTCAAGCTGTCACACTGAAGCCGCGAAGCGACCGCCAATCCGCCATTTCATTCTCACGCAGCAAATGAGCTTTGTTCGACCGGCTTCTTGAGTCTAAATGTGTAACGATTAATAGGCCTAGTATTCAATCGCTTTTTAACCCAACACGATTTTGGCAGCTTTCAAGAAAGGTAATTATATATTCTGTATGGTTGATATTGAGGTATAAGTGTAACAACGTTGGTATTTCATATTTATGCTAGGATTTGTAGGCTATTAATCGTAGGCCTAGGCCTTTAAGATTGCACTCCACTACGCCTAGCAGCTTTGTTGTCCTCGATTTTGGCGCAATTGACAATCGTGTAACCATTTTTCTTCCTAATAGGCCTATACAAATAATGTGTGGTCCTTAGGCCATTCAAGTAAATGTCTATGCGTATGCTTTCGTTAGATTATTACAGTACCTTAGGATGATTTAGGGTCTAGGTCAGTGTTAACCTGCATCAACCTTGAGAAGGCCTAGGCCCTATTTATTTATTACTGAAAGCAAATCCTTGGCAGAGGCCTATAGGCTTACCATTGAGGTTGAACCTAGGTATAGGCCTATACCTAGGTAGTAGACCTATAGCATTGAGTTTGTAGTTACAAACTCAATGCCTATAGGCTACACCAAGATGTATCAAGCTTAGGCCTACATGGTGGTTTCACTCAGCTGTCAATCTTGTTCTATTTCTTTAGTAGGCCTACTGTCATTGAGTTTGTGGTACCACAATCACAATGGTGGTACTGTCCTTGAACCTACCGATCACTCATTTTTCTACTTTATCTATATTGTACAATTATAAGACTGTGTGTGTACGAACCGTTCGTCTCCAAGACTAATATATATATAGGGCATGAGGCCTATTCCCACGAACCGTTCATGCCAACAAGACCAGTAATCCACAAACTATCTGGCCTACCTCAGCCATTGTCAAGACAGTGACAGTATAAATGTTGCCCAATGCCGCCTAACGCTTGATGTTGTAGAGGAAGCAAATTTTACCATTTTACTACTTGAAGATTTGAAATATGAATAATTTTGATTTATTATAATGCCAGTGTAGGCCTAGGCCTATTATTTTTTATCAATACTCTTTTCCGTGAACTGAGCCGTAGGCTTTTCTTTTTTTCTCACAAAGTTACGTTTTGGTAAAAGTGAGCCACTCATCGCATTCCGAGTCCAGAAGCTCTCTGTGCGATCAAATGAACTCTGTGTGCGGTTTGTGGGAATATAAGTGACCGCGCAGTTCTGCTTAATTGCCACGGATTAGTAGGCCTCCTACGTGTGTAGGGTCGTAGGACTTCGTTGAGTCTATAGTGTTACAAACTCAGTGCCTAGACCTATGTTTCTAAAAAGGTTTGAAGCGGCTTATAAATCTAGCTTGATTAAAGCTGAACTAATTTGTACGTCTATACGGTACCTTGATAGTTGGGTTGATACCTGCAGTTGTTACGAAGGATCAAAACAGTTTGGAAATTGATAAAACACCAGTCGGAAGCTGGTCATGTATTTTATAATATTTTTGTAAAGTGAATATTCTTTTCAGAAGTTTTTGTTAAGTTCTTTATTTGGCATGATATATGCATGTAGGCATGTAAACGTCAAAAAGGTGATTCGAAGCATCCCCATACATATTCGGTAAGTTGCACTGGATGGATCTTGTTGAAGTTACAATTCTAGTTCTACTTACAACCGCCTTTTTCATAATATTACGTGTTTTAAATCTAAATAATATTTATGATGTCGAAGTGGAAGAACAGGGAGCCGGAAATGAAGAATTCCTTTTTCCTTTGTTTTTATAAAAGATTTTTTCATTTAATCACTTCATTTTTAGTGATTTATCATTATTAGGCCTACTTGTTGGTACATAAAACAACATTTTTCATTTTTTCTAGGCCTATCTATTCATAAGAGTTTTTATTTAATCACTTTGTTTTTTGTGATTCATTATTATTATGCCTACTTGTTGATACATTAAAGCTTCATAGGCCCTATATAATTATATATTGAAATATATCAGAAGAGAAAATTAATTGAATGGCCTTTGGAACCTTGTAGCATAGGAGAAATTAGGGTTCCTGTTAAGGTTCTTCTTATAAAATAATAATGTAGGTTCCGTTTCCAGAAAAAAATAACGTTTGGGGCTCTGGATCGGGTTCCTCTACCTGCTGGTACTGTAAGTAATCATGGCCTGCAGTATAATTTATGTGTTTGCTTTGTTGCAGAATGTCGTCCAACGGCACCGCAGAAAACCATGGCGCCGGAGATGCCTTGCCAAAGAAAAAGAATCCAGTGAAGAACACTGAGATTGAACAGATATATCAGAAGAAGTCTCAGCTAGAGCACATACTGCTGCGCCCAGACACTTATATTGGTAAGCTGTTGTGCTAGCAAAACTGATGGACATCATATTTTTTGCTAGAGTTGCCGTTCAATAGAAAAATTACACACAATACTGTACCGCCAATCGAAATACCGCCAGGGAAAAATGAGCGGTTTTGTATCGAATATTATGATACAATTATAACAACTTTCAAAGTATCTCGATATAGCCCTATCTATTAAATAGCTTTGCGATACGAGTTATTTTCTAGTTCTGAATTATGTTATAGGCCTAGATACGTGATATTGCAAAATGAGTGGGCCTTAGCTTATTTTGATCTTCGATATATACAGGGACACCTCAATGCATTGTTCCCGTACCCATAATTTATTTCTCCCCCCACATGTTCCTTAACCAATTGTTGGATTTTCCTGCATGGATGTTTTCTTCCTGGTCTCGGAAAATACGATAGATACGTGTTTCTCTGTTTGCCTTCGTTTAAATCAGTACACTGAGTTGTGTCACAAAAACATGTCTGGAAATGCCAGCGAATGCCCTGTCGTGACACACGACATCCGTCTACTTGAAAAGAATAAGAATTTTCTACACTTGATAAACAAATTGATGATACAGTAAACCCTCGTTAATCTAAACTCGGTTAATCCGAAATTTGACATATTTCGAACTTGCCAGCAGTCCCCGGCGGAAAGTATAGGCATTTCAATGTTAATTGATATGGTTAATCCGAATTTCGGTTAAACCGTAATTCGAACTAATATTTCGTCCCTTCAATAGCTTCAACACTGATTTCGGATTGGATAATTCGAAATAATCCGAGTGAATTCCGTGAAGTTATTACTGTTTTCCCAATTTCCATCCTTTTTATTTGACGCGTAAGAATGAGTGGAAGCATGCTCAGCTGTTCTATGCTTTGTGTACCGAATGCAGTCGACCTTGACGAAGTCTGAGCTCGGAACACTCGTTCGTCCGACTCGGGACGGCCGAGCGCCAATAGAAACGGGCCATATGAGGATCACGCGTCACAGAGATAGCCGAGTACACACGATCAGCGAGGCCCTTAGCAACGGATCTATCACGTAGTCTCAGCCGGTGACACAGCTTCCTCTAGCGCGCAATACAAAATTAACTATATTCTGAGCGGGAAAATTTACTTTTTGATTAATCCGAATTTTTATAAACCGAAATCATTTTTTTTAGGTCCCTTCGATTTCGGATTAACGAGGGTTTACTGTAATCTTATTTTTTACCAAAGTTCCAACCAGGCCCAATGATAATTTTCAAAATGTGCTGCAATTCAATATTGTGATCGCAAATGTGCTCTACAAAAATGACGGCTTTATTCAATTTTTTCGCTGAAAAATGAATTTCTCTATTTTTTCAAACCTATTAGAATAGAACCTATTCTAATATTAGAATATTAGAAATATCACAGTTATATACCAGACAAATGAATGTAGCTAGCTACATAGGGACATTGACTGCTGACTTCGACCTTAAGCGGTTAACGCAATATGAAACGTTCGGCACCAGCATAGGCCTATTTAGTTATTTTAGGTACCGGTAGGCCTACTTATTTACAATTCTTGGATGCTAACAATAATTTTTTTATCAAACCTCACCCCTACATTGAAGTCTTGTGTCGTTTTCCAGGCTCGGTGGAACATGTAAAAGAGAACATGTGGCTTTTTGACGAAGAAGCCAACACGATGGTCCAGAGGGAGATCAACTACGTTCCTGGGCTCTACAAGATATTCGATGAGATACTCGTCAACGCTGCCGATAACAAACAGAGATGTCCCAAGATGGATACCATCAAGATCGACATCAATGCGTGAGTACCAACGAGAAGTGTTTACGTGTGGAGTAGTACAGTCAGCTCACTTTAATTTGAAACTGGGTGAATCCAAAATTACCCATTTTGAATGATGAAAAATTGAATCATCGAGCTTATGGGTCGAAACTCTTTGACATCGGAATTATTGTTTAAATTAGATCTACACCCTGGTAGACTACAACAACATCGGAATAATCAGAGTTTGAATCAAAGAGTTTATACTGTGTTGGTTACATTTTTAGTAGTGTCCGAGTACCTTATTCTGAGTCTTGAGTCCCTGCAGGACTCGGACTCGTTTGAAATATTTTAGACTTGATTCGCGAATGAAATTCAAGTCTTTACATCTGCCGCCTGTGTCAAAATTTGAGAGCTCTCTTCTTTTTGGCTCTTTCTAGCAAGTACGGTGATCGAAAAGAAGGGATGCAAATCTAGAATACATTTTTATAACCAGCCAGATTCTTCTACTTTTCAATCTGCATCGCAATAAGTGAGCCAAAAACCACGCCAGCCTACAGTACTTTTGATATGTCTTTAGTCTCTTCAACGTGACCTTTGATTTTTTACAGTTGATTTTTATATATTTCCACGCTTTTTCCCAAATAATATTTTATCAAATAGGGCCTACAGCTCTGAAAAAGATACAGTAAAAAATATAGTTGAAAAGAATATAATCTTGAACTTACCAAAGATACAGTAATGTATCTAAAACATGAAAAAAGCCAACAAAATTTTGATAAGAATATTCTCAGATTTGACAGCCCATTTCATTAAATTGCTGAATTCCTACATCTCTACGCATCTCTAGTCGTACGGTAACTAATTTTCTCTTTTTCGACGACGGTGTCGACCAGGGAGGCGAATACGATCTCGGTATGGAACAACGGCACAGGCATCCCGGTCGTGATGCACAAGGAGGAGAAGATGTACATCCCGACGATGATCTTCGGCCACCTCCTCACCTCGTCCAATTACAATGACGAGGAGGAGAAAGTGACGGGCGGAAGGAACGGCTACGGCGCCAAGCTGTGCAACATTTTCAGCAACAAGTTCACCGTGGAGACGGCCTGCGCGGAATACAATAAGACGTTCAAGCAGGTGCGCAAAGTTGGCGGTTTGCTGCCGAGAGGTTGAGAACGCACGGGAGGCGAATGACTGAAATACCCTCGTTAATCGAGCACTGTCAATTCACATTATGATTTAGTGAAAATAATAGTTTTGGGGCCTCTTTTCTAAACATTTTTAATGTCATTTGATCCCTTATCTTAACTGTCTCATCTTCAACTTCTTATTAATGAATATTCAATAAGCTAAAATGTATGATGTAGGCCCAGTATTTAGTTGTGTGGTTTTTTAGGGTTGTGCAAACTTGGTTTTTCGAAGTCGAACCTACGCCTCGAAAATTCGTGAACTTCGAACTGTTTTTGATCTTCTTATTATAAACTATACCTAGGCCTTGCGTTATTTGGCTATTAGAAATGATGGGGAAAATTGTACCATATATGGAATCCACCTTTTTATTGTTCAAGGTTTTTTAGTTTTTTCAGTGATGGTCAAGGTTAGCTATAGTATTGTGTCGAATATACATCAATTAAATTCAATTTAAAGTTTGAAGCTTCTACAGTTGGAACCATAGGCCTATCCTACTTAACCATAGGCCATGTTCAAGGTCATGTTTTATGTGAATGGTTTTTCAGTATTAATTGATTAGTTCTCCAAATAATAATGATTCCATGCTCGGCGACTCATGTTTGTTCCGTGTCCGTGCGTTCAGGTCTGGGGTGACAACATGGGCAAGGCGTCTACTCCGTCCATCAAGGAGTACAAGGGAACCGACTACACGAATGTCGTCTTCTCGCCGGATCTCAAAAAGTTCAACATGGATAAGCTGGACAAGGACATCATCGACCTTATGTCGCGCCGCGCGTACGACATCGCCGCTTCAACCAAGGGTGTCAAGGTCATTCTCAACGGCAAGAGAATCGCGGTGAGTCGAAGCGCGGCGACCATTGACCCAGAACTTCGACTGCTCAATGTGCCAGTCAATGTTTCAAGCAAGGGTTCGATCCTTGATCCATTCGATTCAAACTTTGAAGACTATTGTTTTGCCTGAAGCTCGTGGGTTATAAACGTTCTGTGATTTACGTTGGTATAATTCCCATATAATCACACACTAATTTTTTACAACCGTGATTGACAATCAAATCAACGACTTTATTAGGCGAAATTTAGTTTGGTGACTACTCATACATGCAATGTAACAGTCTTATATCTTACAAAAATTGCTAAGCTTCCATCAGATTTTCATTTTAATATGCAAAATATTTGCTACTTTGGAGTCTACATGTGTTTGGGTGAAATTGATAATATTGTAACAATATCATTCTTCAAGTAGCCTGGCTGTTGGTGGTGTCGTTAAGCAACCGTTATTGTCCTGCCTCCTTAATCGTGCACCAGCGATATTCTCCAACCTCAAATCACGAATAGAAACCAAGTAAAACCTCGTTCGATTTCAGGTGAAAAACTTCAAGGACTACGTGGACCTGTACTTGAAGAAGAAGCTGGACGATCAAGAGCGTCCGCTGAAGGTTGTCTACGAGTCCATCAACGACCGTTGGGAGGTCGCCGTGGCGATGTCCAACGAGGGCAAGGGCTTCCTGCAGGTCTCGTTCGTCAACAGCATCGCAACGACCAAGGGCGGCCGCCACGTCGACCATGTCGTCGACGCGATTGTCAGAAACCTGATGGAGATCATCAAGAAGAAAAAGAAAAACGATTCCGTCAAGCCGTTCCAGGTGAGGAGCCACCTGTGGGTGTTTGTCAACTGCCTGATCGTCAACCCGACGTTCGATTCGCAGACCAAAGAGAACATGACGCTGATGATGAGAAACTTCGGCTCCAAGTGCACCCTGACCGAGGCGTTCACGAAGAAGGTAGCCGCCTGCGGTATCATCGATCTCGTCCTGTCGTGGGCCAAGTTCAAGGAGGCGGCGGCCATGCAGAAGGTCGGCGGATCGAAGAAGACGAAGATCAGCTCGCTGCCGAAGCTGGAGGACGCGAACGATGCGGGAACGAAGAAGTCGCTGGACTGCACGCTGATCCTGACGGAGGGAGACTCGGCCAAGACGCTGGCCGTGTCGGGGCTGTCCATCATCGGGCGAGACAAGTACGGCGTGTTCCCGCTCAAGGGAAAGCTCCTGAATGTACGAGATGCCAGTAGCAAACAGATCATGGATAATGCCGAGGTGAACAACATCATCAAGATCATGGGCCTGCAGTACAAGCGGCAGTACAACAGCGACGAGGACCTGAAGACCCTGCGCTACGGCCGGCTGATGATCATGACCGATCAGGACCAAGACGGGTCGCACATCAAGGGGCTGCTGATCAACTTCCTGCACGCCAACTGGCCGTCGCTGCTCAAGATACCGTTCCTCGAGCAGTTCATCACGCCTATCGTGAAGGCTTCGAAGAAGAAAGAGTCGCTGTCGTTCTACTCGTTGCCCGAGTTCGAGGAGTGGAAGCAGGCGACGGACAACTGGACGACGTATTCCATCAAATACTACAAAGGTATGTCACTGAGACGGCTAGCATGTCGAAGCATCATTCAGGAGACCTGGGATCGTTTCTCGCTGTAGTCGGCCATCCTGAAAGGTTTTTCGTGGTTTTTCTTCATCTTATAGGTTCATATTGGGACAGCTCCTTAACAACAGGCCACAACTCACTCCTTTTCCATTGATTTTCCCATCACCTAATTCATCATTTGCCTTTGCCAATACCGTAGATCTTGGGTTATCAGTAGGGCTCACAGTGCGTCATCAAGCCTACCGGTATTATAAATTAAGATCACGTTGGAATCTTTTCACTACAGTAGAACTTCTTGAGTAGGCAACACATTTCTCAGCGTAGTGAATGGAAGTTTTATTTTTGATCGCATCCATTTGCTTCCTCATCTACATTGTTTTCTTTAGTAAATTTTTTACTTTAGTGATTTTTTTAGGATTGTGCAAACAGTTCGAGAACGAACTCAAACTTTTGTTCCTAGTTTGAAATTGAACAGTATGTGTTGAAATATGCCTATATTTGCTAATTTTGTCATCACATTCTCCTTTCAGTCAAGTCTTAGCCCTACTTTCCAATAATATCCTTTAATTCAGTCACTTTTACAACTATTCTGATTCACACGAGTTACGAAGCTCACCCGTAACGTCGACTCGTTTTGGCCACAGGGTTGGGTACGTCGACTTCGAAAGAAGCCAAGGAGTACTTCTCGGACATGAAGCGCCACCGGATCCGCTTCAAGTACGGCGGGCCGGATGATGACCACCACATCAAGCTGGCGTTCAGCAAGCAGTGCATCGAGCAGCGCAAGGACTGGCTGACCGGCTGGATGCACGACACGAAGCAGCGCCGCGAGATCGGCCTCAACGAGCAGTACCTCTACGAGAAGAATACGACGTCCGTCAGCTACACAGAGTTCGTCAACAAGGAGCTCGTGCTGTTCAGCAAGGGCGACAACGACCGGTCGATTCCGAACATGATGGACGGTGAGTTGGGACGAGTCGGGCCTCGACGGCGAACGCAGACCCTTGAATAATTACTGTGTAGCTTGGATTGCCGCCCCTCGTAGTTCAGTCGACTGAGGCACCGGTTAGTAACGGAAATTTACCGAGCCAGTTCCCGAATTCGAAGCGCAGTCGGCCGTAATTGTTGACTATTCGATTTTTCTTTCTCTAGTTTGTAATCTATTAAGAAAGAGAGCGTCACCAGTCACCACAAAAAATAAATAAAAAAATGAATCGCTCCTCTCCGCAGGTCAGTCAACTAAGGCACCGCTTTTGAAACTGAATTCATGTTAACCGCAAGCCCTTCCCCCTCTAAGCTCTAGAATCTCTCCCCTTCTCTAGAACTGGCTAGTAAACGAAGTGCCTTGTTTTGAACTCCTGACTGCTCTTTCAGGGTATTATTGGCATTCCATTGTTGATTGATTAATGGCTAGTAATGTGTGTGGCTCAATATTTGGCTACTTGGAACTATGAAACTTTCGATACCTTAGTGGATATTTCTAAAACCACCCCTTATTAAACAGCCCACTTGATGAATGTCATTTTTTATGTCCGCAAAGGGGTAAGAGAATGATATCAATTCATTTGTTTTTAAAGTTGATTGGAAGAGAAACATATACGTTTCTCTACGTCAATATCTAATTTTGATCAAATGAAATGATGACTTGATTTGCTTCTCTCAGTAACTTGGTCAACTAAGGCACCGCCTCATTTACTAAACTCGATAAAACCTGGGTTTTATTGAAAATCCTGGGTGACCTTGTCTTTGTTTTCTTAATGTCATTTGTCAACCGTGCAGACGTCTAAACCATTTTGCGCCTCTCAGGTCTGAAGCCCGGCCAGCGCAAGGTGCTGTTCACGTGCCTGCTGCGTAACGACAAGAAGGAGGTGAAGGTGGCGCAGCTGGCTGGCTCGGTCGGCGAGAAGTCTGCGTACCACCACGGCGAGGCGTCGCTGATGGGCACCATCATCAACTTGGCGCAGAACTACGTCGGCAGCAACAACATCAATCTCTTGCAGCCGATCGGTCAGTTCGGCACGAGGCTGTCGGGCGGCAAGGACGCGGCCAGTCCCCGTTATATCTTCACCAAACTCAGGTAAGCTGTACGAGACGGTACCGTACAGTCGTAGGAATATGTGCTATTATCCCACAGGGCTCTTATATATGAAATCCGTATGCCTGTATGCAGGAAAATGATGCATCCAGGAAAATTTAACACTGCGTGGAAAAAGGTAGGGTGAAAAAAATGAATGGTAGTCAGTGGCAAACGATGGACCCGAAATCCTGTTTTTGAAACGACTGCCACGTCAAATGTGTGGTTTTACTATGTTTTAATGTATTGGCGTACTTCTATTCAAATTATAAATGGAACGAAAAAAATATATAGGGGTGTTTTTCGAATTGAATCCACTTTCAGATTTGGATTCGGTCCAAGATGGAAGATTCGAATTTCGAATCTTGGCGTTTTTAATTTTAAAACAAAAGTGCTGTAATGGTTAGACTTGTGTTGCATAAAACATCAGAGGTAGTCCTAATGATGAGAATGCTGAGATGAGATGAGATTTTCACTTCCTGGATCAAATGTAACTTGATCAGCGGTGTCGTTTGTCCCATTATCACGCTTCCCAATACATGTTGAAAAGATTCGGATTTGGTCATTTTGATGAAGATTCGATTCGGTTTGAAATAAAAAAAAAAATGGATTCGCACACCCCTCAAAAAACGGACACCATTTTTTCACGCCTCTACCGCCGAGTCTCGCCACTCCTGTTTCAGCCCGCTGACGAAGCTGATCTACCACCCCGCGGACACGCCCCTGCTCGAGGCGCAGTACGACGACGGCCAGAAGATCGAGCCGGTGTGGTACTGCCCGATCATCCCCATGGTGCTGGTCAACGGGGCGGACGGCATCGGCACCGGCTGGATGACCAAGATCCAGAACTACAACCCGCGCCAGATCATAGAGAACATCCAGCTGATGATCGACGGCAACGAGCCCAAACCTATGCTGCCGTGGTATAAAAACTTTGTGGGTGAGTTCTTCGTTATTACCACTTTGGAGTTTGGACATGTTGTTCACCCGATTCAGCGAAATGTCAGTTGTGTCGTGGTGAGTAGGGTTGACCACCGATCGAGAAAATGTAAACGATACCGGAATGTGCCATTTCGAAAATCGATCACAAATATCCATATAGGTATTAGGAATTCCATTCGATATTGAATCGAAGTGATAATATCGGTTGAAAATATTGATTTTTTTAGGTCTGAATCATGTTTTATTTTAGTCGTCTGCCTTTGCTTTCACACTGACACTTCGAGTGTCAACAAACGACTGACTACTGAGAATCACACAGAATGGTCACAATAACACGGATAATGCTGGTTGTCAGTGTTGTGCATAGGGCAAACCCGCAATCGCTCAGATGGAATATGCAGTAATATGAATTGCAAATAACCCTGTTGTGATGGTCTGTAAAACAACACAATTCATTGATTCAATTCAATAGTGCTTAGAATCAATGGGTTAGCAACTTGACATTTTAGTGTACACCTGTGTGTCATTTTTTTTTTTTCGCGATTTATTGCTGGATGAGGAACGTACTAAAGAGTTTCTACTGTACATTTTTTTTTCAAGATCATTAAATTTCAATTCAACGAAATCCAGGTTTTTGCCGACCTGCAAGTAGTGACATTCATTGTGTTTTTTGTAGGCACGATCGAAGAGTTAAGCGATACGCGTTTCATCGTGTACGGGGAGATAGCCGTGCTGAGCGAATCTGGCGGCGTCGTCGAGATCACGGAGCTCCCGGTCGGCGTCTGGACGCAGAAGTACAAGGAGGACGTACTGGAGCCGATGTCGAACTCGGAGAAGGAACCGGCGCAAATCACGTGAGTCGAGCGCTTTCGCTGGAAAATGACGGATATAGAATGTCTTATCTGGCCCCATCGTCTGTAGTTGTTTAAATTTTGTGAGAAGTCTTGGAAGTACTTTCACACCGGCACGTGCAGCGCAGTGGTTAACGCGTTTGCTTCGTGTGATCCGGGAGGCGAGGGGAATTTCGAACCCAGTTTGATTCCCGCCGCCGACCATCTTTACATGGGTTTTTCGTGATTTCGCTCTGTAGTCTAGGCTAACGCCGGGATGGTCCCTACATTAAGTCGGCCATGACCGCTTCCTTCCCACTATCCTTCCCATTACCCAGGAACCTTCATCTCATCATCTCATTAATCATCCATTCGACGCCATTAGATCTGCGCTATCATAACAGTGCGTCGTTTAACACAATATGTATAGTAATTTCATCGTGTACGGTCGCCGTTGAGAGTTGTCATGTTTTCCAGCGACTACAAGGAGTACAACACTGACACGAAGGTGCGGTTCGTCGTGACGATGTCGCCGCAGAAGCTGCGCGATGCCGAGATGAAAGAGGGCCTGCACAAGTTCTTCAAGCTGATTACCTCGTTGACCAACACAAGCATGGTGAGTGCGAGGTTTGGTGAACTCTCTGGAAAAAAGTACGGGAGTGCGTTGACTGAACCTTTTTCAAACTGAACTTCTTAAAAACTGTTCTCATGAACGTCTTACCTTCGAAAAAACTCATGCCGCTGTCAGCTGAACATTTGTGGAACTAAACTTCTATCAACATACAATTGTACGAACGTCACGATTAGGGTAGTTGGAAGAGGAAGTACATGGCAAACAAGTAGCCCCCACTACCCTAATGTGACATTTGTAAAGTCCGTGCAGGAAATGTAGACACATAAAGGTTGATAGAAATTAGGTTTCAGAAAAGTTCAGTTTACTGCGGAATGAGTTTTTTTCGTAAGATGAGATTTAAATGAAGAAGTTTGTTTTGGTACATATTTCAACAAACCACCTAGGACAGCTGGTGACCAACGCAACCCTCAATACGTCTTAATATGAGCATGGTGAGTGCAGGGTTTGGTGATCTGTCCAAAATACAAACTCTTTGGAATAAAGTACGGGCATGCGTGGACTGAACCTTTTCCAAATTGAACTTCATAAAACTGCTCTCCTAAAAATCTTCTCTTCGAAAAAAAGGATCCCGCTGTCAGCTGACGTTTCTGACACTGAACTTGTACCAAACTCCTGCAGCTTGTAAGCTCCTCGTCCGAAAGTAACAACCGTCTGTCTCTCTCCGCAGTGCGTCTTCGACAACAACCGGTGCATGAAAAAATACGACAACGTTCTGGACATACTGCGCGACTTCTTCAAGGTCCGCCTCGACCTATACGAGAAGCGGAAGGTGTACCTGGAGGGGATGCTGGAGGCAGAGATGCTGATGCTCAGCAACCGAGCGCGCTTCATCATCGAGAAGTGCGACGGCACGCTGGTGGTCGAGAACAAGAAGAAGAAGGTGATGGTCGAAGAGATGATCCGGAAGAAGTTCGACCCAGACCCAGTCAAGGCGTGGAAGATGAGGGTCGACAGGGAGGCGGTGCTGGTGAGTGGTGGATAGTTACTAGGGTTAGGATAGATTTGTGATGTTATCGATTCGATTACACTATTCCTTTCATTATCGGTATTATTGTTATTTAAATCATTCAATAGGAAACTTCTATTTCCGACTGAAACACATACGAACGCAACACTCCACTTCCGAATCTTTGATGTACAGTTATGACAAATGAGCGATTTTGTGGCGGGAATTATACCATCAGCGATGTTACAGTAAACCCTCGTTAATTCAAACTCGGTTAATGTGAATTCCGAGCTAATTCAAGCTGATTGAATTACCCCAGCCACAGTGTCAAAGTTCAAGTTCAATTCAATGTGTCAATGCTTAAGGCTTGGGTTTTTGTATACGTCTTTTCACCTATCATCACTTCATAGTTTCATAATCACCTGCTGATTCGTACCCCCGTATAACCTAGGTTGTTGTTTGGTCGTCGAGCAAACGATAATCATCATCGGGTATTTTCAGGCCGAGCAGGCGGCCGAGGCGAACGACGAGTCCCAAGAGGCGCAGGCGTCTCCAGAGGATGAGGACACGCAGGCAAACCTATTCAACTACCTGCTGGGCATGACGATGTGGTCGCTGACGCTCGAGCGCAAGAACGCGATCATCAAGGAGCGCGACGAGAAGCGCCACGAGCTGAAGGTGCTCCAGGCCAAGACGCCGGGCATGCTCTGGCGCGAGGACCTGGCCGCACTCTCCGAGCAGCTCGATATCGTCGAGCAGAAGGAACGCGACGACGAGAAGGGCACCGGCAAGGCCGCGGCCAAAGGTAACTAGCCGTCGACACTGTCTCGTCTATTGTTTTGTTGGTTTTAACTGTTGTCACAAGACAAACGGTGGGGGGGGGGGTAGTACAGTCCCGAAGTCAGTCATGTTGGCTCCTGAAGGTACCCGATCCCTATTCTTCAACCATAGAAAGAAGTATACATGCAACTCATATGTTTGCTGTATATCTTTGTTGGATGAGGCGTCTGCTCTCAGTTCTAGGGAGACTGGGTTCTAAAAATGTTTTCAATAGTTATTGTTTTAGTACCCGCAATATGGAAAATAAAATGTGACTGAAGAATGTGGCCAAACGAGAGCCGTTGGAGCCAACTCGTGCTCGCATAATTATCCTTACATTTTACTCCCAACATTGAACCATAAGCAAATCCTAGGGTTGACCTCATACAATCACAAGTCCATATCTCAGTACCACTTCTAATATATAGCTAATGATCTTTTCTCTGTGAATCTGGAGACTTGTTACACGGCTTATATTTATGGGTTGGCTGATTGACGTCTTTTCTCTTGGAAGTCGAAAGACACTAGCTTCGACCTTGATAAAACGGGGATTAAAATTGATGCGAAAATGCCAAACAAAATTCCAAGTCCAACATTTATTTCCATTCTTATTGAATTTACCCTAATATATACGCCGAAATTACGCGTGTAATTTCAGCGGATACCCGTTTCCTATTTTCTTACCCAAAGGCATCACTAGCATAAAGTCGAATAATTTTTAAAATAACAATCGCTTAAATTTCACACTTTTACTTATTCATAAATTGTAAGCGCTAAATTGAAGGTGGGACAGTACGTCATCGCTTACGACAGTCACAACGTGCCGAAATGAGGTCTTGAATCGGCACAAAGATCAGTGTCGAGATTGTGACGAGAGTCGATCGTCTTACCGACCAAGCGCTTGTCATGTTGCAGACAAGAAGAAAGGGCCGCAGAAGAAGACTATGGCGATCGAGGCGACCGCGTCGGCACGCAAGGTGTCGGCGACGATGACGACCGGCGAGCGGAAGAGGTTCATTGCGTTGGACGTGAAGAAGGAGTCGGGCGCGGTGCCGAAGAAGAAGGCCGGGCGGGCCAACAGTCCGGAGAAGGACGAGTTCGACCTGATGGGCGAGAAGGCGATACGGCCGCTGCAGGACCGCATCGGCAAGTCGCCAGAGATGATCGAGAAGAAGCTGGTGGCCAAACGGAAAGAGGTCAGTGGTCTGAGGGTGTAACCCAAAACCTATCGATTTTCAGTGGACCAGGAAACATGAACTGTTTCTGTAGATGAATTGGTTTTATGGGAGTAGGGTGGAAAAAATGAATGATGCATGCTGAAAGATGCTTAGTGGTTTCACTGAATCAGGAGATTGGTGAACTATCAATAGGCCTACATTGATTCACTTTTAGACATGAATGATTTTATTTTTGTAATGGGACAATAAATTTTACTACTAATGGTTTCAAACTCCCAACAGTAGAGGACTTTGAATGAATGAATTGACAAGTAGGCCCTAATTTAGTAGTAAACAAGAAACCCAGGTCGTTGGGAGTCATTTGTAAATATTTCTTCATAGGGTTATCCAAAGACGATAGTTACCTAGCATTGGTTCTTGAGGATTTCCCAACTAGGCCCTATTAATATTATGTACTTCACATTAGGAATTAGAATTTCATTACACATATAGCATGTGGTCTCATTTATTCTAAAAATGTATTTACATGAATGAATTTTAAATTCGTTACACTTATCTGCCCAAGTGTAAAGTAAGTAGGCCTACAGTGAAACCTCGGATCATTTATCAAAAACCATCCACGCAGGTAAGCATTCCATCCAGGGGCAATCCATCCTAGATTTTAATAGGTCTTTCACTGCTATAACATTTATTAAATCTAATGTGTGTGTGTTTATAAATCGCTCAATGTTCAATCGTGTTTCTTATAAACGCAAAACGTTCGGTTTCGAGTGTAAAATGTTCTGTAATGGTCTCAGAAAGAGGAAAAGGGCATGAAGCAGACGAAACTGCCGTTCAAGACGAAGTCACCGCCCAAGGCCAAGTCGCCGAAGAAGCGACCCGGCAAGGAGGACTGGGTGACTGACAGCGAGGAGGAGGTCAACTCGGACGACAGCATGCCGAGCGTGACCAGCAGCCCGGTCGTCGCACGGCAGGTCGCACGCAGATCGGCAGGTGAGCGATTACAAACTCGGAGGGTCGTGAGAGTCGATTTAGAGAAATAAGTTTCTGGGTGCCAACGTTTCAAAGGTATAAGGCATCAAAATTCTAATTAGGGAGGAAGGCATGGAAGGCACATTTGATGTCATTCGATAGTTTGCAGTCACACCAACAGGGGCCCAGCATCTACTGGAATACAGGTTAAAAGACATAAAGTTCTGCCAACAGCTGTAATATATGCTGACATTAATTAATTCATGCATGAAGAGGACTGTAATATAGTGGAGTAATTCAATTGAATATAATACAATCGTGGACATTTTACTCCTAAATATCCTTGAATAGGAGACTTCAAATACGACAGTCAAGTTGCGTGACCACTGACAACAGTCACGACGTACAAGAATGAGTACTGACTGTGAACATTTGTCGTTACAGCGGCGAAGGTGAAGTTCACGAGAGATGACAGCGATAGCGAGGGTTTCTCCGAGCCCGAGCTGCAGGACATCGTCAACGGCTCAGCTGGCGGGCCCATCATTGACGACGCCCTGGACGACGACTTTTCGCCCGGCAACAAGCGCAAGCTGACAGACGACGGTTCCGACTCAGACAACTCTGTCGTGATGCCTGCCAAGAAGTCGGCGCCAGCGAAACGTAAGCCTGCCGAGAAATGTAAGCATGCCGTGTTTGTTGTGAGCATGGTTTTATCTATTTTGAGATATATGTGTAATTGTGTATGTATATTGTTGGATGAGCGATAGCAAAGACTTCCATTCCACTCTTATAGTGCTTCATATGTATTTTTTGTGCACACTACACAGTTTGGCGTGATCAATATGAAAGTGTTTCCGAATACGTGGGCTTATCCAACTTGGAACTGTACAGTTTTGGGGCCAAACCATTTGGACCACTTTTCATTTTCCAAACTATAGAAACACCATCACGAAGCCGCCCTCGTTAGCTCGGTCAGCTGAGGCATGCTTCAGACACTGAACTTGGGCGTGGATTCGAGTCCAGCATAAGGCATGGGTCTTTGTAAACCTCCTTTCACTCATCATCACTTCATAATCACCTGCTCATTCGTACTCCGTATAACTGTTGGTGGGTTCGTTAAGCAACCAATATTCATCATCATCACAAATTCTCTAAAAAATCTCATCAAATTAAGCCTGGCAGAAATATTTTGTAAAGAAGGCTTTCAAAAAGCTCAACATTTTCACTGAATGTAGGCCTCAATACAAATATGATTCACTTTAATTCCGAATTATTATCAAGATCGGACTAGCCGTTTTGAAGAAGGTGGTTATTTGATGAATAAATTTTCCATCAGACACACAGGTAGCTAGAATATGTAGTGGTTATTCTCTATCCATTATCTTCCACGCGGTGATTCACGGCTTTGTAGACGGGCAAGGCTGTTTATTTTTATTTTTTCTCAAAGATTTGTACATGATACAAATATGGAAAATACTTGAAACTATAAATGAAAATGAGTGAATAGAAAGAGATAAGTGAAGGTGTGTAGAGTTGTCATGTAGACTAAGTTACGAATATCTCGCTCACCACGCAACACATCTCCTGCGTTTGCCTAGTACTGTAGACTTGTGTCCATGAGAGAAGAGGTTGTTGTTGTGAATAACATCAATTTGAGGGGATGATATGAGAGATGACTCAGATGAATGATTGATATACAGTGATAATTGTGTTCATCTTTTGTCTTTTGGATCTATTTCATTTATTGATTGAATTATTTATAAACACTTTTAATTTTCAGCCAATGTAACTGATTTAATGCTTTTGAAAGATGCGGTAGCTTTTTTTTAGCATGAACCGCGTCATGAAAACTCTTATTGCGCTAGAAATCCCAGTGCTATACAAATATATCTTGCTGCAACTTTCGGGGAGTCAACACCTTCGAGAGATGCAGTTGCTTTTTTTACCGTGAACGTTGTCATGCAATATCATGGCACGCTAGAACTAGCATAATTAGGCCTACAGTGAAACCTCTATGCATCGTCCTTGATCCATCGTTTTCGTGCATGTATCATTCATTTTTTCAAACCTCACTCACATATAATCGATGTTAAATTTCCCTGGATGGATTGTTTTATTTTCTTGGTCCCTAGAAAAACGATGGATAGAGGTTTCACTGTATACAAATACAGTACAACTGTAATGTTTGTTATGTTGGTCGACTACCTTCTTGCGTGGATACAATACTAGAACTATTCAGTGGTTTATCAATCATCTGTATTTTTTGTGTTGACTTTAGTTAGTTACGTAGGCTAGTTTGATCTTGCCCTACCCTTGTGTCTCCTTCAAACTTGGAACGGTTGTGATAAAATGATGGCCATGTCACAAGAGAAATTGGTATAGAAGAAACGTAATGCACGTAATCCCAACAAACCCACTGATTGGACACATTTGGGCAAGAACGTAACCAAGGTGTTTAAAATATTTGTCATCTTTGTACATTACCTAGAATCGGGGTTGTCAAGTACCATTTTGGGTACTACCCAGTAGCCAGTACCCACCTTGAAACAATCATTTTGTTCACCCGAACCGTTTTTTTTTTTTTTTTTTTATCTATTTTTTAGTAATTTTTTCACTTTTGTTACTGTAGCCAACAAGTGACTGTTAGTTTTTCTTTGGCAAGTTTATGCCACATCGGGAATAAGAACCAACATCTCAGTTATTAGGCGTAGTCATTTCGGCCTATTGCATTTTTCACAACTATTTTATTTTCCCTAGATTTTGTATAGGGCCTACCCAATAAATACCAGTCCAGACTGTTCTTGCAATGAGAACCCAGGTTATCAACTAATGCCGCTAGAATACCGTACATCGATATGTCAGGTCATCGGTTTCCTGACCGTGTATACGATCGAGATGAACGTTTCTTGTGTTCCAGTGGACGTGAGCTACGACGCGATGTTCGACAGCCTGGTCGGCGCTAGCAGCAAGCCCAACGGAACCGCGGAGGCCATCGACGTCTCCTCCGACGAGTCGCAAAAGAAACCCGTCTCTAAACGTAAGTTCGTCTAATTTCTTGTATTCTTTTATATACTTGATCAGCAGTGAACGAGAGGCTACGTGCTGTTTTGGACCGTAATTCAATTCAATGCAAAGAGAAAATCAAGACGGAACTTTTGGGGATTAGGAGGACGATGGCTTACATGTGGAAATATATATCCCTTTTTTAATACGTCCAGCTTGTGGAATGATGTATAACGGCTTGGAGAAAACAGCTACGTCAATGGGTATAAAAACTAACTAAATTGACACGTGATGCCTACTAGAAATGAGAATGAAAGTATCGATCTGCTTGTAAAATGAAATGTTCGTGTGCTACTTATTATAGACCTACTTTAATTTTTGGTTATATTTCTTGTGAAAAATGAGTAAACTCAGCTGATTATTAATTGAATATTTCATCACTCTTTGGTCTGGTGTTATTTAAATGTGTTAATAGCATTGAGTTCTCAGAATAGTAATGGTAACCAAGGGCGATAATAAGTTGATCAGCCAATATCACTTTAAATCCACTAAGAGCCGGTGCGACTAACTGATTATTACCTTTTAGTCAGTTACTGTAATTATTACTTGGGTACGAAAATTACATTTAAGTAATGTAACCACTAACCAGGTGAAAACAAGTTGCTTAATTCTCTAATTTGTTTGCTCACAACGTCTGTTCGCATCGAATGTGTGCTTTACTAATCGTCGGTTGCTACAACTGGCTCTAATCAATATTTTGCACAGCTAGCCAATTATCAGTGAAACCAAGCGTGACCTCTCGTCTATACCTACCCGTGTTGTGACTTGTTCTTGACGCCACGTGGTTATTGTTCCAGCGCCCACCAAGAAGAAACCGCTGATGAAGGAGAACAGCAGTAAACCGAAACCTGCCAAAAAGCCTGCAGCACCCAAGAAACGAGTAAATTCCGATTCGGACTCAGACGATATGTTTACTACGAAAAAGAAGTCAAAAGTGAGTCACAATTTTATGATGAGTGTCGCAAGTCAATGTTTGTCCTGGGTCGTACACTGCGTAATCTGAACCCGTTTCTGAAAGTGCGGTTAGTGGTACAATAGGTAAATTACAAGTTGTTCAATGTGGCTTAGAAGAGCCAACAGCCTTGTATAAATTTGCCATTTTAAATGACCATACATGTTGAAGTGACGTAAGAATGAATCTGGTAACGATGCAGTGAGTTTCCAGTATACTGTATCTGTTTATGTATTTATATCTATTCCTCAGAAAATGCTACTTCAGGACCCTTAATTTCTGCTCGCCACCCTCCTATGACTCATTCAGCCAAGGCACTCCTTTCGAAACTGAAGTGGAGTCGGGCAAGAGTTTTGAGTCCCAAGTTTTGTAAAGATCGTTCGTCCATCCTGCTCATTTGTACCGGCCCAAATAGCAATTGGACTTACTATTGGCCAAACAGTAATCAATCAATTATTTTCTCACCATTCTTAATCTATCTCAATCTCTGCTTGTATTGAATGAAGTGCTTGTAAAACTGAAATCTGAAAAAACAAAATAAATAACCTCTGCCTGCAGCAAAGATGCCTCACTCCCTCACCACCATCGCCTATTGTATGTTACTCCTTCCTTTTTGTATTTATATGATTTAACTGTCCCACATTTTTCTTTCCAACAAGTTATGACCCTAGCTTACATTCAAGTATTAATATATGCCTTCTATTACTGCATTACAGGCACCAAAATCCAAGAAAAGAAACGACTTTTCGGATAGCGACGAAAGCGTGAAATTCTCTGACTCGGACAGTGGCAGTAAACCGAAAGCGGCAACCACAAAGCCCGTCTCTGGTAGGTCACGAAAACCCGTGTCCTACAAGTTTGATGAAGGTTCAGATTCCGACTAGACGAAAGACTGCGTAACCGCGTCAGATATTATGTTCCATCAGCCGACATTTGTTTCGAAAGTTCCGACAGACAAAAAACAATGTGCGGAACCAAGTTTCACGTATGCCAGCACTGGTGCAGTCTACCTCCTAAGTAATTAGTATTTAATAACTAGGTTTTATCTGATTGTATATAAGACTATTTGCATTTAATGTAAAAATGATGAAAACTTCTTCTCACATTGATGAAACTACTTATCAGCACCGCGAAGGTGTATCGTTGGTTAGCGATGAAACCAATCATTCTCCGTATTACATTGTATAATTTAGCAACACTTGGTCGATTATAGTCGTACTCAGATGTTCTGTAAGTCTTTGCATTACAGATTTATTAACAATGTCTTATTGTCTACAGTAAAACGTAGATAGACCGAACTTACGGAAGGTAATTAGAATACTGCCAGGTTGTCTCGATGTTTTCCGAGGTTAGACGGTGATTAAACGGCGCAAATTTGAGTTTGTAATGACTTACCATTCAAATCGCTAACCAGCATTTTAATAGTAAGCAGTAACCTGTATTCAAAAGTCTCGTTACCAACTGACAGCTGATGGGAAACAAACTTGACTTACGGAATAAAGTCTGATTGAGACTACCTATTCACCAATATCTTATACGTACCTCGGGCCGTACAGTTTCCAGCTGTATACATGGAAAAGCATGATAGTTTGAACCTTGACAGGTACAAACTCGCCCAATACACGTTTTCATCTGATCATTTGTGAGAAGTAGTTGATCATGTGTCTAGCTCTAAATCCTCCATTTTATATGATTTAATCTGTGGTCTGGCGCCACCAGATGTCATTGTGATGTAGCTCGGTAGTCGGCGACTCTCACGGGCGAATAGTGTTTTGATAATTCAAGGTGTTCCGGCTACGAGTCAACGGCGACTTTTTGCCGCTCCATACCACGTAGGGCGGGACAAAACATCGGACAGTTTTTTCGTGTGCTACTGTGTGCACGTAGCGAAACAAATCTAATTTATCTAAACTAGAATATTTTGGTTACGAATGTGAAGCATGCTTAGGTTTAGTCTTCAAGGTAATGAGAACGTACAGTGTTTGATACTGTATCGTTAGTGTAATGAACTTGGTTTGTCGTCTGCTCTATCCTTAGCTTTACAAATGCTTGGTTCTTTGTATTCTGGCGTTCGCCGTGTAATTGAGTGATACGGAACTGAAGCGTTCTTACTTGGAAACAGATTACAATAGACACAGTATTATCAATATTGGTGTCTAAGAGAGTAATGTCTCTGCAGTATTAGAAACTTTATATTTTGACAAACAATTTGAAACAATTTTTCTAATCATGCTCTAGTTACTAGTTACGTTATTTTATGGTACAAATATGATATGTTCAATTGTATTTGTTATTACCGATACTTGTTAGTTTAATTTCTTGTACAGTTTGTGGTAAAAACTAGATACGGTATTCTCTTGTGCTAGGATATTTTATCTCTTTTAACAAATATTCCAAGGAAGTTTTTTTATACTGTTAACATATTTTAATGTGATCTTGAATTATTTTCAGTTTTAACACTAACTTCTAAAATAAAACATGATCTGTCTTTTTCAAAATGTGTGTTGTGTTGATTTATTTGTAAATTTACTTTAATGAAACCTCGATGCTTTGTTCCCAGGTCTATAATTTTCGTGCTTCTATCATTGATTTTGTCCCACCCTACTCCATATACCCAAGTTATTTATAAAGTTATAGTTACAAGCCCCTTGATTACCTATAGACTGATAGAGGGTTTCCCTTTACAGTACACCGACAAAATATATTGTTGGTTCCTATCTACGGTAATTCTGACTGTTGGTCCTCCAGATCCATCAATAGTGGTTCCAGTGGGGAAAGGGGGGGCACCCTCTTAATTCACTTCCTCATTTTTAAATAAAATTGTGCAATTGAACCAAAGAGAAGAAGAATTCAAGAATAAGACTTGGGTAAGAAAGAATACTGTATTAGTGTATTTAAATATAGGAAGGTCCTCTCCCCAATGCAAATGTTTGAGTTGCTCGCTATTCCTGGAATAATTACCGTACGTTGAAATGTATTGTTTTTTAAATGATTTTACAATCATTCTTGGAAAATAATTCAACTTTATTTTTAAAATTAGTTTTAAACTAAGCACCAGTCATCACCTTCGATCTTGACAATCAAGCTATAATCAAAGAGGTCGATATAAAATCAATAATACCGGTAAGTTAGACAATGTTTGATTGTAGTAGGCCCTGAATATAATAATTTTAGGCATTGGAAATATTACAGAATTGTTTTTTTTTTTCTAGAATACCCTGTAATACAAACTAGTCGGAACTAGAGGGATGATGAAACACAAAATGTAAGTAATTTGATAATCCCAGATGATGGAATACTGCTAATTTCATTAATATTTAAATTCAATAATGTTCTAACAAAATGAAAATTTTACAATAATTTCTTTTACATATTTAGCTTCACTTTTGGCTTAATATTTGACAACAATTACCTAATTAAATCTGTGGATGAAAATTATTTCGATTAAAAATTAAAGTATAGTATATGCATGATGAAGCTTTTCCAGTTAAATACAAGCCTATATATCATAGTACAATAAAATATCTAAATAATGCTCTATATAAAATTAATTATGACATTACAAAATTCTAAATTTAATTCATCTCTCGCATTTGTACATGTTAACTTTGTGCAACCCAACACATAGTTAGTGGTTCAGTAGTGTGAGTAGGTCTTGAAACACGACGGAGATATATAGATTCCGTGTTTCATAAACGCAAATGTATTATCTGCTGGAAGGTCGACCTTGCTGCTGTTTGGCAAACTCTTTGGTTACAATCATTCCTGCAGCAATAACGTATAATCTAGTTGCAAACAACTCGCCTTGATTTAGGATGTTAAGATTGTTTGTGAACGTAAATATTGCAAAATTCACTGCTTCGTTTCTACACTACCTTCTGGATGCAATGTCGACCTTGAAGCACACAGTGTATATCACGATCGATTGTTCATCTTGAAAGCTTGCATGATACATTTTAATGTAAAACTTTTATCTAGACACTTAAGTTGAAATATTAAATTCGTTATTAAATATAAATATTATATATACTGTAGGATGAAAATACAATAGTATATTTTACTATAGTATGTGTGTGATGTGAACAATTTGTATTTTCTCATTATCGTGACATTTCATGACATTTAAATTTCTATTTTATGAATTTTTATTTATGTTTCTTGTCACAGTTGAGTTCGTATTTATTCAAGTAACATTGTCTTTATTTTTGTTATGGTTTAGATACAGGAATGAGATTCATTGTACAATATTGTAATAGCATCATTTTCACGTGCTATATTCCGTCGTACCTATGATTACTTGGATGATAATAAATATACAAATACATCTAACGTGTACTGAGAAACTGTTGACATCTCGCATTGTTCGAGTGTATTGTTTCACTTGAACGCTGTCTAACATCGTCACCAAACTCAATACCTATCGCTTCTCCGGTCTCGTTCGGAATATTTGCTGACAGAATAGCGATCGCTGTACCTGTCGTCAGGATACTTGTCTTCGGGCTTGTAATGGATTTCGGGCGATCCGATCGTCTTCTGCCAGTGATGCGTCCAGTACAGATCCTCCGGACGGACGTCCTTCGGTGACTTCGCGTCTCGACAAACGTGGACGCAGTACACCAAACTGCCGATCAGCGTCATGAAACCGAAGATCAGGAAGACTATTCCCAAAATCCTGTAATAAAAACAATAGGACCGATGAAAAGCATTGACTTATTAGTTATTTGATATGATTAAACAATGCACACCAGCTGAGCTGTGGTTTGCCATTCGATGTTTATATGATAATTGATTATTTGATTGATTGAAGAAATAGGCCTAATTGGTAAAAAGTAAAAACAACTTCAATGACAATATAGGTGACCAATAACGGATCGCTTACCACACGAAGACCGGCTCGAAGAACTGAATAACGATTACGAAGCCGAGCGTGACGAGAATAATGCCGAGGTTGAGAAGCAGCATGAGACAGCATATGCCTTTCGTGTTCGGACAGAACGGATTGGGTGCCGACATCGTCTCGACCATCAGACCGCCTTTGCGAGAGTTCTTGGTCTTGGTGGAGAGTTCGGAAGGCGGTCGACCGCTACGGTATGAGTAGTGGCTCGGAGCTCGGCTGTACCGGGAACCCCGACTGTAATAGAACAGGCATCATTACACCACAAATTTCACAAAGTACATCTTACTACCCCAAACTGATACTAACTACAGTAATTTAATCTTAGCTAAAACTGATCTAAAACCACAACGTTGCCATTGCAGTACATATACAGTTAACAGCACAGAAATTGAGAATTGTTTACGATTCCTTAAGTCAATAACAAATGAACAATATGTAATTTTAGATTTGATTTGTTATGTCCTCAGTAATTTGTAATTTTTCTTCGTCAGTCTCTGTAATTTCTGATTTGTAATATTTTACGTGAAATATTGACTGTCTTATACATCTTGTTTTGGGATCAAAAAGACGAAATAAATTATTATTGTTATTATTGAAAAAAATACTAGTCGATCAGTCAGTAGTAGCCTTCAAACTTAACTGAGCTCCTGATACAAGTTCGAACTACTATCTTTTCAACTAGTATTGACTTGGGGACTATGAAAATTATAAATTTTCGTCTCCCTTATTTATAAAGCGTATAGCCACTTATTTTTGCAAATAAGTTACAAATGTCTAATTGTCCACATATCAACATAATACTCATTTAAAAGTACGCCCCTGTTGTATCACATTTGTACTGATTAGCAAGCTGGGTTTTTATAATCAAATTATAATATATATATATGTATATATATATATATATATATATATATATATATATATATATATATATATATATATATATATATATATATATTATATCTTTCGTCCCTCCCTCTCATGCTCTCATGTATTAGGACAAGGTTCTTCATGACTCAATGCTTACTTGTTTCAACAGGTGTCTTGGTGACAGGCACGACCCGACCCAGGTTATGACCTAAGTATGACCCAGGTATGACCTCACATGCTCAGGTGTCTACATTGGTCAATAGAATAGCAAGTTTCAATAGATCCTAATGGGCTAGAATGACTGTCTGGTAGGCATTTTGGACAACAGTAGTTTTCAATGAAATTAAAATAATTTTGATGATTTAAAATACAGTGTTAATTAGTGGTGCTACTGAACTAGAAATCACTCACAAGATAATTATAATTAGTAGATCATAACTATTATAATTAACATATTCATTAGAAGACCCACCTAGAAGATGTTAAATAAAACTTGTTCATGACACGTTATTCTCTCTCTTTCCATCTTTCTCTCTGTGTCTATCCCTCTCTCAACAATGAACGACTGTGGTGAACTCGAGGTCATAGAAAATATGAATTTAAATAAAGAGAAGTTTGGTAGATATTAAACAAGAATTCAGGTCAATCCTAAAGATGGCAATTATTATTTTGATGAGTGAAATCTAAAGTAATTATTCAAACTGCAAATCTGCAAGTAAGCCTTCTGTCAGTAATATTTGATTCATTCAAATAATCGAGTCCCAATAGGAATTAAAAAATAACCACATATAATACAAATTGGAGGATTTTATGTGTTATTTTTGGTACTGTAATGCCAAAATCCCCGTGACATAAAAACTGAAGCAATTAAAAACTTCAATTTGGCTCGTTTCTTGATATTTTTTTCTTCTAAATATCCAAATGACATGAAAAATTGTACACAACTTGTTTTTTCAAATTAAAATCAAAATTAAAATGATAGAAAAAACAAGTATAAGGCAAACTTAGAATAGATAAATGCCATACCTTAATTCGGAGGGCGCTCTATAAGCAGCACTCGTCACATAAATATCCGACCCCTCATTGTCACTCCTCTGGTGACTGGCCGCCGACAACGCCCTCTGCCCGCCAGCAGCGCTACCTCCACTCCTGTACCCCCGCTCCTTCCTCTCGGGCCTCCGGGGCCGTCTCTCTGGTGACGACGGCGATGCGTCGCGACGCTCGTTGGCGACGGTGTACTCGGAGAGTGTGCGCTCGGACGGCGCTCGCTGGCTTTCGTCCCCGTCGGTCGAGTAGCCGCGGTTGGGCACCCCGCCGCCGCGATGGACAAACGCCGGCTCGTGTTCGCGAGGGGGCGTTGCCAGGTAGTGGTGATTGTTGAGTTTACGTGCCATTGTTGTGGTGGTTGGTGATCAGGGTGATTGGCTGGGATGAGGAAGCATCATCTTAAATGACGAACGCTGAAGCTGAAATAGAGTAGAGAAAGAATTGATTATAAAGAAGTGAATAGTGATTTTTTTTCTTCTCCTAAAATGTATGGTTCTTACTCTTCACTTTTTAGACATTCAATAAACTGGAACGTTGTTTAAAAGTTATTGAAATATATCGAGTTGGTTTTTTTGGACAAAATATAGCCTAATATTTTATTGGAAATAAGTCAACAAATATTTGACACTATCATTTATAATGGTGTTGAAACAGTTGATGAAAATTTAAGTACCACGTGTAAAACGTATATCCACGAACGAAAGAAGGTCGTTTATATACCCACTAAATGATTGAAAAACTTTGTTAATTACATAATCTCGCTGTAACCTTGAGGAGTCGACGCTTTTGAAAGATGCAGTTGCATTTCTTATTGTAAACTACGTCCTTAAAAAATATGTTACCGAAAAAATCACAGCTATAACGATGATAATTGTGTTCCTTATATTGGTAGATGGTCTTCTTCCTTCTTGGATACAATTAAAACAGCGTAATCCCAAGTACAAATACGGTCACATAAAATGGTTATCCTCAAAATTTAAATTTAAATAAAACCCACGCTTATTTTATACGCATAGTTAAGGAGTAGACCTAATGACAGTGAATTTTCTTCAGTAATCGTTTTACTGCGTTTAAAGCTCTATTGTAGACTACTAGAAATTTGATATCTCACCATTCGAAAGTTATACAAAAGTAAAAAAAACGAGATTGCGCTAAATCGACTCCAAAGTGACGCCCTTGTTTTCAACTTTCAACCCGAAGTTAACAATAATAAAAACGAAAATGTAAAATTCAGTACAGAACGAAGGTCTCACCCCACCCACAACACAATAACAATAGCGTCTTCTACAATCTAAAGTGAATTAAGATTCAACAAAACGGACACAATAAACCATGATTTCGATTAGTTCACACAATGCTATTCTGTCTTGCCTAATTCACATGGTCCAATTGATATCACTAAACTATTACAGCTTGACCTAGTTGTAAAAAACGAGCTCAACTTTTATCACTAACCTTAAAATACTAATTAACTCCAATTATAAATATAATTACTGGTACATCAATTAATACATATTTAATTAATTCGGAAACTGAAACTGATTCAGTTGATCTTTTTCCCTCTTTTCTTCTTCTTTGTTCTTGATTGAACATTTGAACTTATTTGAGCGCTAATTGTATAATAATTAAATTGTATAATGATATATTTTTATCTGCGGGAAGATGTCTATATAGTCACACACAGCACAGTCCTGGTGTCAAAGTTAATTGTTATTCATTTTAAATTTTCTATACATAATTATTAAATTTGTTAACTAGATTGACGTAAACCGTGGAGTCATAAAACAATATAGAGGGGCCACTTTCAAAAGCTCTTATTAATTATTTCTTATAACCTTAATTGGTAAAAAATGATTGTATTTTAAGATTTCGCTGAAAATTAGACTGAATACTGACTTAATTAGGTGGAAGGTATGTTATGTAAAGCGACTTCAACAATTATATCATGCTATATTTGATAGTTTAATTCTTCAAGCATGCAAAATAAACGCACGATTTCACTCATTTTCCTGCACGTTGGTTTAGATTAAAATGTGTGTAATTTTAATCAATAATCACGCAAACATCTAGTCGGTCTGATAAACCAAATAACCTACAAAATCAGAGCCAAATAGCAGGTTGTGATATATGTGTAGAACTGGACATCACGCCTAAAACTGTTATTTTTTTTTTTACGATCTTCGATTTTTTACGATACGATCTTGGTTCTTCGATTGAGTGACTGAATTACCAACGTGGGAGTATATCTAACTGGCAGTTCGAAGTTGTTATCACCATTGGTTACTCATGCTATTTGTTTTCACTAACTCTCAGATAAAGGTTAATTGGACGAAGCTACACCACGCTACCCTAAGCTGAAAAGTAAATAAGTCTCACCAAATCTGGTCAAAGAGTAAAGGCCCATTCACGATTAAACTTGACCGCAAACTTAATTGGAAACTTACAAATTGCAAAAGCATATAATAGTAGAAGGTATTGAAACGATTGATTATTTGCCATCTCTGTTTCCACTATTTTATGTAGAGTTAAAACATTTTGTAATTAACTGAATGGTGATCATGATTATAATATACGATAAAACTTGATGTTGGCGCCGAGTTTCCCTTCAGCATTGAAGCTTTTATCTCGTTGTCCCCTTTTTCTACCTTTAGTATTTCTACTCGGTCGAAACTGCATTCTGTTGTTATTACGTCATACTACTCTACATGTCAGTACTCGTCAGTACATTATTATTGTTTTTACCCTTGACCGCTTCACTGATTTTCACATCATCCCTTCAGTTGCAATCTCGGTTTGGTCGGAACTAGACGTGTAGTTCTTGGTTTTCGTCCCGGTTTCGGACACCCATTCGTCAGTGGCATTTTTCGTTTATGCAAGTCGCATTAGTTTTTCTACACGATATTCTGTGAAGATTGATTTAGTTAAATCACGCAGTATTATTCCGTTTCGTATCGTTTTCGTTATTTACCGCAACCCAACCTAAACCTTACGTACGTATTTCTCCCTCTAATTACCCTCGTCTTCGCACATAGTGCATTCCTTTCGAGTGCATCGTGGCTACGCTTCAAGACTCGCCGCCAAGGAGAAACTCAGGTATCGTGCGTTATATTCTACCCTCATCTCAAACCCTATACAGTCCACTTATATCAACCCCAGTCGCCAATAGTCGTAGGATTATTACCATCCCGTGCCGCAAATAAATCCTGTTGGATTTGTCACGGCGCAAACACTTGATGTTTTTTGGTTATCACCCCGGTCCCACCAATCTATTATTCCATTTGGACGCATGACGCAAAACACTAGCTGATGGTTTAGTTATAACTGTAGGCTAGAACACTTTAATTGCACATTGTAATTCAGGGTCAGATGATTGCATTTAAATGACAAAGTACATGATAAGTACAAACCTCCGAACATGGAACTACATTTCAGGACTAATCTCTTACGCAAATAAATCGACTCACAGTGACGCTATACACTTGTTTCCACGAAAGAAGGTCGTCTACCAACAAAACAAGTCACTGTTATATATGTGCACATGCGCTATTTTGAAGGGCAAAGATTTATCAAAACGTGATTCAAGTTTATAAACGTAACTACATATTTCAAAAGCATTTTATTTTTAGTGCAGTCTTTTGATCACTTGATGATTGATGATAAAACAGAAGAATTTTGATGATATCAATAAGATTTTTGAAGATATCATCAACATTTTTGATGATGTCAAGATTTTTGATGATAACAGCAGGAATCTTGATGATATTAATACGATTTTTTATAATGTCAGTAGAAATTTTGATAATTCCAATTAAAGTTTTGATATCAGTAAATTTTTTTTACAGATATCATCAAGACTCTTACTGATGGGATATTGTAAAAATCATTCATTCATCATTCTCATTCGTACCCCCATATAACCTAGCTCGGTTGGTAGATATGGCGGATGACATGAAACAATAATCAATTATAATTAGTTTTTGAGATATATTTGTTATTCTACTAACTGACAACTAACTCCATCAATATAATGTGCTGTTACGACATCAAGAAATAAAATGTAAAACGAAATGTAAAAACTGCGTTCACTTCACGACAAGACTGGGCAGATATTTACAAATAATTACAATTTAAATAAGATACAAGTATAGATAGCAATCCCTATATTTATTCAGCGTTTCAATTGCACAAGGAAAATAATGAAATCGTGAGACAAATTGAGAAATTTAATTTCTGCTGGGCTACAAGGCCATATAGTTAAACCATAGACCAAAGATATGTACATCTTTGGTATATTATGGGTAAAGGTAACTCGCAAGCTTCAGTACCTGTAGGGACAAGACTTTATATATAGACTTATATAAGACTTTATAATACACATGAAATTTAAAATGGCCACAGAACGTTTATATGCGTCCATGCAAAGCTCTATAATAATAATTAATTTAATTTAGATAATGAAAATATATTCTATTCCCTTCTGAGAATCATTCTAACAACCATTCTAAGGACTATTCTTCAACCAGCCTGAAATATTTAACGCGTTTTGGTAGAAGCAGTTGTGTTTCTGATCGTAATTCCCACGTCCTCAAAAATTATTGTCCCCCAAAGTATCACAGCTGTAAGGAGTTAACAACTCCTGTAATCCGGTGAACATTTGCATTTGCATCTCTTGAAATCCCCATGAAATCTCTTAGAATCCCTGAAATCTCATGAAAACTCTGACATCCCTGAAATCCCCGAAATCATTTCATTTCATCATCACCTGAAATTGCAATAAATCACTTAGAATGCCGTAAATCCCTTGAAATCTCTTGAAATCGTTGAGGTCGATTTAGATCAAAGATCTAAAATCTATTTGCGTCGGTGAATGATGAATGATGTGATGGGATTATGAGATGAACGTATATTTCATGACGTGTTTTAGGAGGGTGTGAATTGGACTCTGTCGTGGCCTGTTGTTAAGTATAACCATCCCAGTACGAAAAACTAAGAAAACCTCTGCCAGGATGGTCGACCACGGCGGTAATCGAAACCCGGTATCCTGAATGACGGCTCAGTGTGTCCCTTTATAGCACATTGAGCCGACATTCAGTTCAGGAGACACGTCGATTGGAAATGTAAATGCTCTATGTCCATATTTCATTTTTTTTTCGAGTTGGTTGTTCTCGGGAATTTATTTGTCCCATCTCCAAATGTTTCAAGTCCAATTTCGGCCTCATTTGGCTCTTATAAGCAAAAAACTATTAGTGTATGTCCAACATTGGCCATCATTCAGAATGTGTGTGTTCTATATATCCTTTCCACTGCATTATCCCATATTTTTCGGAGTGTATACTTGTATCTTCTATATAGCTGCGCTGTTCTTTGCTGTGCTGGGCTATTGCTACAAGCAATTGAAATGTCCATTAGAGAAGAATAATACATATACATGATCTAAAAACTTCGATGAGTAAGAAATCTAACTTGCTTTATAGTATGTTATTCACTACAAAAGATATTTTTCATTTATCAACTTGTCATAGAAATCGGTGTAGGCCTATACGAGACGTCGTGGAAGGTGCACGATTCTCTGCGGAATGTTCAGACACCGAGTTCCACCTCAATGACATTGACTCCCTTTCATTCTACTTGTTGCTGTAGAGTGTAGAGTACTTGTCGACGTTGTCGTGCAACCAATTAGGTCAGATATTTCATGGATATCTATATACACTTTCACATTGAATAGCGCGCACTTTTGCAATGGAGCCTCGAAACAGGGGGGGGGGGGGGGGTCGAATTGGGGTGAGGGGATGTCGTCTTCCCAAAAGAGAAAAACAATTCGAGAATGAAGGGAGGGTCGGGGGGGGGGATGTTATCCCCCCAAAAGAAAAAAAAATCGCTTTTAATCATCCCTCACAAAAAAATAAAATTTTGGTTAGGTATTCCCCCATTAGAAATATCCAGTTTCCGAATGACTAAATATTATATTATAATAATTTTCTCAAAATGCTATACTGATAATTTATTGTTCCTCTTAAAATTCTTCTAAATTAATAAAAAATACTTAAATATAAGGCTCTAGGGTCCTTTCGTCCTACATAATTACTGTGGTAATTTTTATTTACAATTGTGTAAGCATTAATAAACCATTTTCAAAATTTCGACATTTTTCTTGTGTAATGTGTATCACAATCAAAGTCCTTTTCCTTGTGACCTGTGAAGCGCATACAAAAACAAACAAACAGATGTAGACCAAATGAACGGAATGGAAGACATCGTTTTCGCTCATCCATCAACCCAAATTCTAGGATATAAAATAAGTATTTATAATTCATACTATTATGAGTGACTAACGACACGGTGGACGCTGATCCGGAAGACGCGAGTTCGAATCTCGTTTCCGTACATCATTTCCCACACCGCTTCTTTCACTTCGTCACAAAGCTTGGTAGATCGGAACATCCGACCGACCATGTTAACAGATAGGCGAGACGTGCGATTGACTCGTCATGACATCAACTGTATCACTATAGTTTCAGTTGATTGTAATTGGTCATAACTTTCTGTCATTATCTTCAACAAAAGATGAAAGAATGTGACTAGAATGTCACGATTTTTACCATGGATATTATGGTTACTATGCTTATTATAGCTGGGTCTACTCTTCAGTGAGAAAGTCCTTTCGATTTCTGGTCTGTGATTCATTCAAAGAATAGTAAGTAGGCCTATACTGCCTCCTAAAGTAGGACAAGGAACTTATACCATCATGCACCGTTAAAACTAATTACAGAATTAGCAATTCAAATTATACAAGTTTAGATTGATAAAATACCGGTATTATTTTGAACTGGCAATCTTACATTTAATAATGTACGGAAATATACAAGCTAATGCCGTTGTAACTTGCAATACAATGTAAAGAATTAAGAAAGCTCATTCTCAATCGAAATTAGGAGTAAAATTAAAGACCATCACAACCCTGAAACTAGATTTTGAGAAATAAAGACGATATTTATTTCCCACATTTTAGAACAAACTAGAAATCTCAATTTTCAGAAATTGAAATTGTTTTTTTATCCTTCATACCATGAGTTATGACGTAGGCATTACCGACTATGAATCGAAACATAAACACAATCGAGTCACGACCAACTTGTACCACCATACTAACATCTCTAGCACCAAATAACTAGCTTGGGATTTACATGTTATTGAAGCCATGACGGACTAAGAGAAAACTTCCTCTATAGCAGAGAACAGTTGATTATCATGTTGCTAGCCAATTTTGTATAATTTGAAGTTTTGTTCCACTGAAAATACCTGAAGGGTTAGTTTTTCTAAATTAGTTGATTATGCGAGATTTGGGGGTGCCCAGTATCCAAAGGGTAAAATGTTCTCACCAGGGGGATTTCTCAGATATAGGCCTAAATGATCATGAAATTTGAAACGTGCTCAATATAAAATTAACTTATAGGCCTACATCATCTGATGCAGAAAAATTGGTCGAAAATGCCAAGTCCAATTTTATAATAACAAAGGTGGAAAAATCTATCTATCTAAATCTGCATCTATCATCCGCCCATTCGCACTCGGCACTCCCAAATAACCCAACTCTTGGTGGGATCGTCATGCAAATAATAATCAACCGAATTGAATTTGAATTGAATCTAGTGACGGTCGACGTGCGACATGGTCACGGTTCAAGGCAGCACTGGCTGACGTTGTCACGGTTCAAGACAGCACTGACTGACATGTCAATCTTGTAGCGGTACTTTAACACTGTCACAGTCAGTGAGCGGCTCGAAGTACTCCAACTGGGCCAACATGACATTTGTCATCGGGGTGACATGACTTATCTCATCAATCATAACTGTCCTGCGCAATTAGTTAGAAAGAGGTATATTGTTTGTGATGTGCATTGTTGACTATTTAATCGTACAAAAAAAAGTTTATTCATATCTAAGGTAGGCTATTCTATAAACTAAATAATTTTTGTAAGAACTTCGAATTGAACGAGAATATCATTGAAACTCTTAGGATTTAACGCTATTGCAAGATGTAGTTGTGTGTGCAATCGTAATCCTCGTCCTGGAAATATCCTGAAAATAAAACAGCTATACTCGCATATAACGTTGATATTTGTGCTGGTAATGTTGGTAGATGACCTCCCTTTTTCGGGTGAATATTTAAAGTGTGAAAATCTTCCCATCCAGTCTAGATTTGAAGCTTAGATCAGTCGCAAGCATTCTAGAGACTGGGATTCGATTCCCGTCATGGTCGACAATCCTGGCTGAGGTACATCGTACAGTTTCCCTCGGACGTAAAGTGGTAAAGTGAATATACTGAGATGGTTCTTCAACAACGAGCCGCGACCACTACCTTGCCATGTCCCAAAAATCGATTAAAATAATCATCCACCTCATCCTCAATTTTCAAATTCATTATTCACCGACACCAATAGATCTGAGTCATCTGATATTGCGCGTTTCTGAACCTGATGAAAGTATTTTATATGATGATATACTCGCATCCATGAAAGAAGACGATCATCTACCAACATAAAGAACATAAATATAGCCTATATGTAATTTCTGTTTAGCTTTGTTATACTTTTAGGGTATATGCCCTATACATTTTAGGTGATATTATGATTATGATAAAATATAGAATACTGAAAATATATTGTAATTATTTATAAAAAGTACGGCTTTGAGTTTGATGACAGAATTGTATGAGGTATCAACTTCCCATCTTTTCGGCTTTTACCATTGGCGTGCACGAGAATATACTCTGTGCCACAAAGATATATGACAAGTAAAATAAAAAACAACACAATTTTTCGACCAAGCTAGGTGTAGAGAAAGAATCGTTAATCGTAATGCACCTCAAGTTTAATCATCATCAAAAAATACCTTCATTTTATTTTAAATTGTAATAAAAGAATAGAATTAAAGTAAGTCTTTGCTTACGCATACCGATAACGAACTCGGCGAACGCTAGACTAACAATACTTATTATACAAATTAGTTTGCAAATACACAAATGCAACTTGAAGTTGATGCGATCAACAAATACATATCTAGTCTGTAGGCCTAATGATATCTGCAGTAAGTACATGCACCGAATCAATAATCTAAGTGACAATAGTGTGCTTTGTATTCTAATAATGTCACGAAATGACGTCACACACACCGCAGCCTACACGTTCAACAAACCTTGATCGAACATGCAAGAAGGCGTATAAAGCCAGTCCTTAGTGATTGGCTGGCTGATCGCAGTATTCATTGTATTTATTCATTTTATAAGTTATCACAACTGCATAATATTATGTTGCGGCAATAATGGCCCTATGATTACATTATTCCAATTTTATAAAAAAAATGAGAAAAAACATACATGAAAAAACATACATCTCTTTCAACACACACACACATAGACTATATATAGGCCTATATATATATATATATATATATATATATATATATATATATATATATATATATATATATATATATATATATATATATATATATATATGTGTGTGTGTGTGTGTGTTGAAAGTGATTTATATATAGATATAGATATTTTTTTTTATAGTATGTATGCAGAAAGTCAATAAACTAGAAGAGTAGTATGATTTGAAGCAATAGTTCGCCGAGTTATTCTAGCCGTGTCCGAGCATTCTCGCACCTTCTAGTACAGTACTTACTGTCTGTACCACTCCATGCAGTCTTTACATCGCTCCCATTGGTCACAGCAGAGCATATAGTAATGCTGGCTTTCACCTGTACGAGGACCGGAACTGGACTGCTCCACAAATACCGTGTTTTTTATTTTTATTCCATGTCACTGAACTTGTAATGAATCGTATGAGAGTGTTAAAGGACATCACAACCCTGGGGCTGGATTTGAATGAATAATGACGCTATTTTTTTTATTAATTTTAGAGAAAACTATATGAATCACTATCTCAATTTCAGAAATTATAATAAATTTATTTGTCCTCCAAAGATCCACAGTTTCAACTATAAGTTAAATGTATAGTGCAATATAGAAGAAAGTATTGTTATTTGTACGGCGGTAACAATACACTTTTTGTTTTTATTTTAGCAATTGTTGCAAAGCTCTGGACTCTGTTGCATATCCATCGGTAGATATCGGTAGAATCCAAGACAGAATCCAAATCTTTATGACCAATGCCATTTGGATCGTATTATAATAAGCTATTCGATGAATAACTATTTAGTTGGGCTTATATTGTCGGTCATTAGTGTTCGATATGCCACTGGGACACAGAAATCAGAGTATAAAACACTAGTTTCTTGTGAGACAATTGACAAATGTTTTTACAACTTATCAAAAAAAATTGTAATACTTTTGTTTCTCGAAGGTGGGTAGACTGTTGCAGTATAAAGAACACCATCACACAGTTTCTAACTATTTCCGTTTTTTCATCTTTCCTCTCGAACGCTTGAGTTGGCATACCTGTTCTGGTCGGTCGCCGGTTCGACTCCCGCCCACTAATCATGTACTTGGTTTTATATCATTGGTTATGAGACGCAGCTGGTGTCCCTGCTATAATTCCAGCCATCACAGCCATATTGTCTGCTGAATGACTCCACCAATATATAGGTTATTTGGGGCCAATTGGGGGTACAAAAGAGCGGATGGTAGATGAGTGATGGTTATAAATAACCATGCCTTATGCGAGAGTCGAACCCACGCACGACAAGACTTCAGTTTGTTTCGCTCTTTTCGTAGAATTTAGATCGCATTCTCCCGACTTGGACAATTTAATAGGCCTACTTGAGATTCAATATAACTAAAAAAGGAAGTATAGGCCCACCGGTACTGTTGTCCTGATTTTTAAGATAAATATTGCAAATATCCTATAATAGGCCTATATGAATAAGCAATACAATGTTTGTGTAAAAAGATGATTTCATTACTTTCTTCATATCTACAAAATTAAACGTCATTCAAATGTAAATACGAAAATATTCCAAACTCTAACTGGTGGACATTGTTGTCTGTCTCTTTCAACAATGGTGGTCGTCACTTAACAGAAGCGTAATACAGACTAAAGCTATTAGTTTGTATCCAATTTTTCTAGTTGCTATGGGAACCTGCCAACCAACGATAGAACGTAGGTCTTACTATGCCAGTCATAATATTCATTCTAGAGCCATCGCCTTATGCAAGAAAGAGTTCAACAATAAGACAAAAGAATATAGCGAAAAGTGAATCAACCGAAGCGTATATCGATATATATTTATTATATATGTCTGCAATATGAAATGATTGTACGAGGAACGTGATGTTATGTATTGCGTGCAGATAATGTTCGGCGAAGAATGAAGATCAAAGAATCATTTTACTGACTGCTCTTCTGAAAATACGTTGTGTAAAATGTGATTTAGGGACAAGGCGTAACGTACGTTCGAGATTATAGTTTTCTTATCTCGTGGGGGGTGATGGGGGGGGGGGGGGGGTCTTGAATATGTTTTTGGCAAAGAGATTCTTTATGGAACTAGAATTTATCTATGTTACACAATGTGGAATTATACTAAAATACTATGACTTTTTGACATTATGGTGCGGTTAGATTAGGTTAGTTGGCTACGTTGGACTAGGTTTTGTTTTGGGTTCGATTAGTTAAGCAAGGTGTAGCCGACTTTCAAAACTCATAATAGTTTCTAACCGTAGATTATTCAATAAGGTCTTTGTTTCTAACATTTTTGTGGGAATATTTTCAGAATATTGTTTGAAATTTGAAAAATCCTCATTATATTAAATCCTCACAAAGCATATTATAAAAAAGTGACATTTTTCAGATACATATTTTAAGAAAAACAATACATATTTTTAATATTTTCCCAAAACTTGAACGGGTCGTTTTTAGAAGTGAATCTTTTTTTTATTTTTTGAACGATTTTCCACACTTGACTTATTTCTATCAACGCAGTTAAGAGTCATCCTTGCAAGTAAAATATGTGTGCTCTTTATGTTAGCCCATTTGATTATTTTGATTGTTTTCACAAATCATGTTTAATGTCGTATTGTGCCCTATTAGCGAATCAATAAACCCGTTTTGTGGCCAGTCTGGCTCCTACAATGTTGTATAACACATGCAAATAGCAGTACGCCGCGTGGGAGCATCATCTAGCCATACATGGCTAGGTGAAAGTAAAAGCTGAATATTTTACGTAATTATACATCTTACAAAACAGCTGTGATACGAACAATACGTGCTATGGTACAGTTATTATATGTAAACAGCTAGAGAACTATGTATAGACCAATATTATGCATAATAAATTCATAGAATTTATATAGATAATAGATTTGAGTTAGGAGTAGGACCTATATAAGTCGATAGGAAAGAAATCGAGAAATCGTCTTTACCAAAGATGGCAATGCAATTCTGTGTGGCTCAAGGCTACATTGACTATCCTTGTATCCGTTCTTACTCTTGTGGTAAAATAATATTTTAGTAAATAAAAATCCCTTCCGATAGGAATACTGATAGGAATCCTTACTCGGAATAATGTTACATTCATTGGATTAAAAATATTGGAAATGTTTCATTTTTAAAAATTTATATTTCCTTTGAATTGAATCACATTGCAAAATATGTACGTATAAAATACGAAAAAATATTATTTATATTAGCCTACTAGAGGCTGGTATAGTTACGCCAAAATAACTTATGCTGATAAAAATCATGTAGCTTCACTTTGATAGGCCTAGTAACTATTGACATGCCTTTTTGGACTGACGTTTTTCGTCGAGGACAAGAAATCATCAAGTTGCGTTGCTATTCTTCTGGATATTTAATAATGAGATGAATTCCGTGACACTGTAATATACAGAAGACGACTATTCACTTTAACGGGGCTCTCGTAGAAATAGTTGCTAAATCTAGGATGGCGTCAATCAAATTACGTCAATCTTATTTTGAAACACTATTTAAAATATATCAATTTACCTGTTTTTATAAACCATAATCCAGTTAAATCCAGCGAAGAATTCCGACTGAAACAACCACACTACACTCACACTTCACGCAACAACTTTGTTATTTAAATGTTAATTATCATTATTCTTTTGTTATAAACTTTTACCGACCTTTCACGGTTGACCATACCTAGATGACTGATGATGATGGAACAAGACACTGTTTACGGAGGTGAAATCACTGCAAGTTATCTTGCACCTCCCGAGACGGTGAAACAGTAAATGAGTACGCGCGAGAGAGAGAATGAGAGAGAGGGGTCGTGACGTCACGAACCAAGAACCGCCGAAGGCTGAATGCTATCACGGATAGGAAGGAGCGGAATCTTGAGCGTTGGCGGACATCTTTGGGAGGAGGTGGGCCGTCAAGGTGAATTCAAATACAATAAGAAGTCTGATTTGAATATAGATTCAATTCAGGTTATTTTGACACACCCTAAACGATCCATAACGTACCAAAATGAAGTAAATAAAGTGGGTTACTTGATCAAATTACGTAATCCATTTATTATTAATTTCAGTAATCACTTATTACTTGAAATGCACTCGCAATTGTCAATAATTTACCATTTATTGAATGTTGATTCTGATTTGGTTGAAATGCGGATTTCGCGGCACTCACTTTGAATGTTTGGAGCTGAACATGCGTGATGATCAGGTGGCCGTGAGCCACGAAAATCGCGATTATACAAAATGGCGTACTTTTGATAAGGCGAGCTGTCAAAATGTGAGATAAAGCCTATTATTTTGTAGATTGAGTTGATATTTACAAATAAAACACGATATAAGTATTTTTTACATCAAGTATTTCTAAAATGAATGCATAGTAAGTATTAGCTGCCTTCGCTGTAAATGTGACATTTGTTTTACAGATCTTACCAACCAACCCTTCCTAATAACAAGTTAACGTCCACAGTCATCCATGCCATTGTCCATGCCACTCGCTATCACATGATTCACATCCAATCCAAGAATCCTAGCATAGGGTTTACCTAGGCTCCAGTCTCACATGAAAATTATATTGTGGACATTTTTTTAATTGGCAGCCGTGCAAACGGTGGATACAGTGGTATGGAGTACGACAGATGGGTCGAGCAACGTGCAGGGGACACTAACGATAAATCAACAATCACGAAGATACAACAGCAGTATTGGGTTACAAAGCAGACTGTGCGCCGTAAATTTGGTAAAAAAGAAGATGAATGTATCGTAGCATCAGATGCAGAGCTGGATGCCAAGTTGGATCTCTTCCGCTCTATACAAGACAGCTGTCATGATCTGCAACGAATTATTGACAAATATCAAGAACGTCTTTGTAGTAAGTTGTTAATATGCTTGAATGTATGCTTAGGCACAAGACTTACTGATGGATATTTATATATTTTAAGGCAGACCCTGCTACCACGGACCCGTGGGGCAAATATACTGTCCCATAACCTATAGCTAATTAAGATTTTTTTATATAATCGGGGCCAATTTGAAGAAAAACGAACCCTGGCCATGGCAGGAATTGAACCCCGGTCTCCTGAATGTTGGTTCAGTGTATTAAGTGTACTTATAAATAAGAAACAATTTAAGGCCTCTTTTAATGTGTCACATAGAATTATCATGTAGGTGGAAGCCATGTATTTTTAAGAATTTCCTCTTGATGACTGCAGGTGCTGAATTTTAGGTAGGGCCTATGGTAGCTGAATTATTTCATCTTCCAGTTTCACATGTATTGAGTCCTGTGGCATCATAGGACTGAGTTTCAAGGTTTGAGATACTAGTGTATCCTACATAGGCCTACCGCCTACCTACCCATTGTATATATTAAAATAATTGTTCTAGTATACAGAATTGATTGTGCCTATTTAATTATTGTTAACTAGTATTATTACATGTAATTCATAATATTATTTACAGTCTTGGCCCAAGAAGAGAATTCCATGGGCCGTTTCCTCAAAGAGTCTGGTAAAACTGACAAAACCCGAGCCGGAAAAATGATGACTGCTGTTGGTAAATCATTATCATACTCTGGCCAGCAACGTCTGGCATTGAGGGTTCCTTTGCTTCGCCTCCATCAAGAGGTTGACACGTTCAGACACCGAGCCATTGAGGACACTCTCTGTAATGTACGTTCAATGGAAAAAATACGCATCGAGTATCGTGCCTCGTTGAATTGGATGAAGAACGTTTCGACGGAACTGGATCCAGACACGTTCCAACAGTTGGATCGTTTCCGGAAGGTCCAAGGACAAGTTCGTCGGAACAAAGATAAATTCGATAAGCTAAAACTTGACTGTCTTCAGAAGATAGACTTACTAACTGCGGCAAGATGTAACATGTTCTCGCACGCTCTTATTCTCTACCAGAACTCTCTTATTCAGTTCGCTGAGAAGACAGCAAAAACGTTTGCAACAATCACCAACAGTTTTAAAGGTAACAATTACCATGAATGAATTAAGGCATAGGCCTACTGACATGGAGGATCAGTTAGTAGCAATCATTCTGGGTTCGATTCTTGCAATTGCCGCTCATCGTGGAAAGTTTTTCATGCTTTCCCTTATTATTTATAGTTTTGTTTGTGTGTATATTTGTATAAAAATATCTATTAGGCCCCTATAAATAGTTAGTTATTTTAATATTTTTTCGTACTGCAATTTGTTCAAGTGTATAAATCCTGTATTGCCGATACCTACTAAATGATTGCGATTATATTTTGTAAAATATGAGCCGCCGTCATGGCTCAGTCAACTATCATAGATAGTGGTAAAAACTGAAGTGAGGTCGGATGTGGGTTCAAATCCTGCATAAGGCATGGGTTTTTGTAAACATCCTTTCACCCATCATCGATTCACCATTTCATTATTACCTGCTCATTCGTACCCCCATATAACCTAGCTGTTGTTGGGGTCATTCAGCACCATTAAAATAAAAAAATGAATATATATTTCTCAAGTTCATTCTAAACATATATATATATATATATATATATATATATATATATTTGTTGATACATAGTACTACATGTAGCCTAAGTGGTTAGTAGTCCAAAGATGTTATTTGGTTCTAAAAGTGAGTTAAAAGAAGGTGTGGCACTGCCTAACATCTAGTTTCCGTAGGTTACCAACATTACGAGTTCTGCGTGGTGAAGGAGCTGACGGAAGCGTCCAGCCAGCTAGCCGAGCAAACTGCTGAGAAACAAGAGCCTGAGCCCGAGACCGACACCGACAAGTGAGTAGCACTTGCGTGAACTAGATTCACAATAATGCATTATCCGTACCCGACCCGGGTAACCAAAGGCATCACTTGGAAATTTCACACATAATTGAATATTTTTTATATTTTTAAGTGACATTTAAGAACATTGGTAGACCTACTTACAAGATTTCAATATCAATCTGACTCATCAGAATAATGAAAACGAGAAATAAACCTAGTGCGACATTTGTTTTAGACTGCTTTTCTTCGAGTCCGAGTACCAGGACGAGCCTGACTCGGCGTCTGCGGCAATATCGGAAACCCTCGCCAGCCTGAGCCTCGGAGCTCCGCCCCTCCTAGACCTGTCCCTCAACGAGTCTGTCTCGAGCGTCGCCCCCGACAACAGCATGGGAGACTTCCAGAGCAGCGCCGACGACATGGCGCTCCTAGAGGAGATCCTGCGCTCCGACCGGCCGGAGACCAATCTCCTGTTCGATCCGGAACCGTCGGCGTCGGACACTGGTATGTCTTTTGTTCAACACTTCATTCAACGTTTCAGCCTTTTAGGGCGGGCAAACGTTCGAGACGAATTCAACCGTTCACGTGATCAATCACGCGGTAAATTTCGAACGTGCATTTTATTCAAATTCTCATTTGGAAAAATCTTGGTTTTTTCTTCGTTTACAAATTAAACAAATATCATATGAATATGAATATTCATATAACACCATGAACTAAAACTCCTAACTTCAGTATTGGAATGAGAACAATAACAATGAATTAATCAAGTGAATTGGAAGAAGATATTAAGAAAATAATGAAGATCGGTGATTTAAGAAGAGAGCTAAGAAAAAATATCAGTAACATTTTATTGAGTAGGGCCTACCGTATGTTTGATTGTAATTAATTTTCATGATAGTAATCATTACCACCTGTTCTATGAACAATTTGTAATGAATAAATAAATTTGTAATGAAAAAAATAAATTATCAAAGTGACTATAGATGTACTTACTGAAATCATGACATATTCTACAACTGGTTTTACTTTGTCTAACAACTCCATACTATACTCGGTTCTATTGAATAAATAAATAAACAAAATTAATAAATAAATAAATAGACAATAATTTAGTTTCAAGCCAAATTGCGCCAAGTTGTACTTTGTTATATTATGAATAACTTCAGTAGAGGTTCTTACCGTAGGTTCGTTCATGCCGTCTCATCTACTCGACCTGGCGTTCCACGATTCTCCGATAACTCCGTCGAAAGCGCGAGATTGCGAGGCGGCTGAACTGAGCGAGATAGCCAGCGGCTCGAAGGCAAAACCGCCGAAAGCCGGGCCAAAAGAGAAGCTCGCCTGGCTCGATCTGTTTGCCGACCTCGACCCGTTGGCCGACCCAGACTCAGTTGGCCGCGGCCAGGACTTTGATCGCAACTGCTGACCACTCAATCTGGTCACTACTCGTGCACGGTTCACAAGCGGTTTAGGTAAGGTGGCGGTGGCACGTAGTCTCATCACCTTTGTTATGTTCGTTTTATTTAGATACAGTATATATATATAGCCTAATATATAAATATGGTCTATCCCACCAGTTGTGGACTTTATAGTATTGCCAAAAACATTATTTTTAATGTAGTCGATTCCAACGCTTACTGTTCATTCACCAGTTACATTTACTTTTAAATATAAACTATTTATAGTACATTTGTAAAGATCTTTCAAGTAATATCAGACAATATGAAACCTGTCTGAAACCTGTGAACAAGTCAAGTACAATTGTGACATATTTTTATTAGTTAGCATTGTTTTTTTTTACTACGTGTACAAAAACTAGTCTGCTTTTGCTGTTTGTATTATAGTTAGTGGAGTAAACATGGATGAGAGTACGGAAGTCCACTTTGAATCTCTCCTTTATATTGTGCAATTTACTGTATTTTATCCGAAAAACAAAAATGACAATTATTACCAGTATTTAGTGTTTCATAAAAAGTAGGTTAATGTAGTCGCTTTGCTGAGACGGGAAACTGTAGGTGTTGATTGGTGGACATTAGTAGTAGTCATTTCCATCCACATGGTGAGCAACTATTTTTTTATGACCTCAGTGGCTCAACCGATACGGCAAAAATGAGCTAACTACATACAGTAGTCAACTTCTCACCCATGTTTGAATTCCTTTACTTTCCCGTCTTATCAAAGCTAATATAGGCCTATCGTTGGTTTCATATTTATAATAGCCTATGCCTGTTGGCCTACGAACATACAATCGAGCACAGTACCGTATGTACACTCGTGGCCACGGAAATTGGCCTCTGTTTGTTCGAGAATGTATTGAGGACTAAGTAATCTTCAAATCGATTAGAAATCCTCTCATCAGCTCTGAGCACGAAACCGTAGAAAAATGAAAAGTTCCGTTGAATTTTGTGGTTCAACGGGTATAACTAAGCTTTGTCTACTAAATTACCGCATTGGAAGTAGAAACCCAACAATTGTACATGGTACATGTCATTCATTAGTGCCACTTCGTCTCAACGATTGATAACAAAACGTGAGAAGTATTGTTCATACTGTCTCGATTACTAGGACTTCAAAGTATTATTTTAGAATGCTAAAATTTTGCCAACTATTTTTAGCGCAAAAAGTACAGTTGGAGAACCAAATGAAAGAAAAATTCCCTTTTCTCAGTACCTATACTTGTATCCAGAAAATGAAAAAGTCGAGACGTCCACCAAGATAACAAACACAAACATCGCTGTGACGTTTTTGTAGTGGTTTTATTTTTAAGGTTTTGTAATTTTTCGGGTCGAAGAAGTTTACGATAGGAAACTCTAATGAATCTTACAAAAGTTGCAGCGAGATTAGTAAAGTTTTTAGAATAATTAGCTTGGTAGTTGATTTGCTTCCTTTGTGAATATGAGTATATATTTGTAATGTAAAAACACTTTTGGAACGGGAAGCAATATCCACGGTGACGAGTGTACCGTACCGTAGTGCTGTGCAGGTTGGTCAAGATTAGGTACAGGTCTAGTCAAACACTTTCAACTAGTCAATAATACCACATTTGTCATGTACCAGTCATCATTTTATTTTATACACCGTAGTAGTAGTTTACGAGTAACGAGTCATCAGAAAATAGTACATTCAAAACATTCCATTTATCAAAGATCCAGCGATATTCTTTGTTTACACGTGAATTAGTTAAAGTTGAAACTATAACTTTTTACCTTTGACTACGTTAAACACACCAAGGCAAATTACATATATTAAAAATGTATCCTGTGTTATTAAGATTAAGCTGTAGCAATTATTTTCATTCAACTTAAAATTCTTGAAGTTAATGTTACAAATACTAGCAAATATTAGCGTAATATGCCACGCTAATGTACATTAAAACGCCATAGACATAATTTGTTGAAGTAAAGTTATCTTGTACAATAACTAAGAAGTTAGCCAACTACATTTCATTTTAAAGCAAAAAGGTGATTTGCAGATTATTTGTATGTTTTATTTTATGTTATGTATTTTTTCTGTGTGTATTTGAGAAACAATTTTTGAAATATGTACTTACCACCAGTGTTGTGGAAGTAACTTTTGAAAGTATCCTACATTTGCAAGTAACTTTCAAAATAATGCAATATTACATTTCACGTTGAGGTAACGTTCAGGTTCTAAACATTCCTTCATCATTTAACGTTTGTAAAAAGTTGGATTATTACGAACGTACGTTATTGTTAGCCAGCAAGCCTTAACAGAGATAGATCAAAATGATCAGAGATGTCAAGGTATGTTTGTCTACTTTATCACTCAGTATTGGAAATTCTTATGGAAGAGACTTTACTAAGAAATTCACCTTTCTAGCATTATTTCCTATTTCCAACTTTTAAAAGTAACTTCAAGATACTGGTAGACTAAGTTAGGTGACCAACATTAAAAAGCTACTTTTATTGAAGTCAGTTCCACAACACTGCTTGCTACATAAGTATTAAAGACAGTAATTATATAAACTAAATGTACGAGTGCAAACTGTAACAAGTATACGTATAAGTACGTAAGTGACATTGAATTATAAATATCTATTGAAAATATATATCTATAAATATATGTATTAGTTTTTTCCTCTTTATTACCACTCACATCTAGATATCCTTTCCTTCTCAGTCCATTTGTTACTTTTTCAATTAATCCTTTACCCACGTCCAAGAATCATTTTAACCTAGGCCTTACATTTATTTTATAAATATACAAGTTGTTTTATTTATTTATACAAGACAAATATATAATATTATGTTATTTCAAAGAAATTTACAAACAAAGTTAGAAGCCATCTAAACATGTATACCAATGAGATTACGAAACAGTGTTTGTCTGGTTGAAGGCATTGCCATGGAAACCAAGGTCGTGGGTCCGAGTCTCGCATAATGCAAAGGTTTTTGTAAATATTCATCCATCACTCACTCGAACCCCAAATAATCTGGTTGTTGGTGAGGTCATTAAGCAAACCATGATCATTAAGAAATATTCCCCAAAACTAGGGTTGTCAACAATAACCAATATCGATTAATATTTTCTCAAACAGTACGACAATCGATTCAGTTTCTTCGATACGATATTTTCGATTTTCGAAACTACCGGTACCGCTTAATCCTTTCAAAACATTACGATACGATTATTGAATAGGAGAAAAAATGTTGATATACCGGTAGGCCTACTACGATTAATTATCGGTGTGATGTGAACGTTGATCAACATCAGTTTTTACATCGAGGAACAACCCTAACCGAAACCCATGGACATGTGAAACTCAAACCCGCACTCGTTGACTTGCGATTCCAAGGCAGATACCGTGCGGGAAAACAAATGATTACGTCAACATTCAGCATTCAGTTCAATAGACCTGTGTGAGGTGAATCAGGTTCGACTGTTTCTAAGCCCTCACATGCAGTCCATGCAGCTGTATAGTAACATTTAGTTTTGAACATTAATTCACATTTTTACGGGTACTGTTGACGCAAAAAAACTTTTTTCAGTTTACTGATGAAAATTCTATTAGATAGAAACCACCAAAAACACAAAGTGGTAATTACATTTTCACCTCTTCTCCCCCTAGAGGATTATAAATGCAAAACGAAAAAATAATTTCTATAGACAAAACCCAATATGCACATGCTTCTCATGTGCGCTCTATTCGTTAGTAAACTAAATAATTTTACTAATATACATGAATGGATATTATGTAAATACAAACAAATGAAATACCGGTAGTCTGAACGTTATTCATTGCTGAAATTTTGAACGAATCTTCTTTTCTGTTCATGTTTAACGTGATTTCTCCTATTTGGTACATGTTGTAGGCCAATCTAGGTAGGTAATTAATGAAAAGTTGTTATGAAAAAACAAGAAATTGAACAATGTACTGGATATAGAAATACAAATGAGTACCGTAATACAGTATAAGCAAAAACTATATAGTAACTCTGCTAAAACGGGAACTGAAGGAATTCAACATATGTACTATGTAGTTGCTAAGAGACAGATTTAGAAACGTATAGGCCTACTGGCGCCATCCCATCAACCTGTCGAGTTACTAACAATGGTTAGCTCATTTTGGCCGTATCACTTGAGCTATTGAGGGGGTAAAACAAATAGTTGCCTGCCACGTGGTCAGGAGCGACTTGACTGTAAATTCCTTCAGTTTCCCATCTCAGCCAAGTGAGTATAATAGTTATTGATATTAGTATATTTGTACGTAGAAAACCTATACAATATGAAAGCTCTACTTGTATCCATGAAAGAAGAAGGCCGTTTACCAAAATAACAAACATAAATATCGCCGTTATATTCGTACACTTTTGGTACTTATAGGGAATTACGATTTTTCTGGGCAGGATTTACGATAGGAAATGTAACTATATATTTCGAAAGCATTTAATCCTTAAAGCTGCAGCGATATTATATAATTATCAAATTTTTTACAACCATTCAGTTGGTAGACCATCTTTTGGGGATACAAGTATAGATAGTAGCACTAGGTACAATACTGTCAAAGTTGAAGAAACTTTCAAATTTGAAGAACGTTTTGCGAGTTCAACTCGTCCCTTTTATCACAAATATACAAAACAATGTATGTATTTAGATTATTCACCTATTTAATGTTTACGTTATTTTTACAAGTCCTTGTTAGCAGTTCCTTAACACAAACAAACTCAGTCATTACAAGGTATGCAACCATCTCGCACCACGATGTAGTGATACCAACACACATTCGAGTCCCGCGTAAGGCATGGGTTTTTGTAAACGTCCTTTCACCTATCATCACTTCATAGTTTCATTATCACCCGCTCATTTGTACCCCCATATAACCTAGCTGTTGGTGGGGTTGTTAAGCAGCATTGAAAGAAGTAAAAAATTATTAGATCTAGGTAGTCTACTGAGTGATAAGCATCACTAGTAGTCAATCTTTTGAAGTAATTGCCAATCCTAAAGGTCAAATCATTTTGTATATAAATAGAATGAATAACTAGAACTTGAAAACCTTGAATATAACCAGGTATCCGCACCACTGACACATTTCTGTCATTGCCTCTACATCTTTTCAGGATTTGTAGGTTGGTATCACTACACAGTGGCTTCATCATTCAGCTTCAAACCACTTTCTTCTTAAGAATGCAAGTTGTCATTCAACTACAGCACAGCAAATGAAATGTTCAAACGAATCAGCGATGTATACAGTTTTACAGTACAGCAGAAGTACATCAAACCTAGGATTATAGCTGTTAGCAATGGACGCAAAATTAGCAGCATAAAATTGCACTGCAAACAATATCGCCACGACAGTCAATCATTGCTGGGGAATCTCATTTCTTGACAGACATAGCGTTATTTTGCTACAAAAAATCACAAAAATACGGCGTTCAAAAATAATCGCACTCTTCCTTATATCTTTAGAGCATAGTGGTCTATGAGATAACATGTGTGTCCATTCCACCGCGCTATAATCCCAGGCAGTTTCAACTTTGTCTTCGACACACTGACCAAGCTACGATGGTAGAGCTTCCCGTGCCATCGTCAGCCAAACAAACACGTATGCTCAAACGCCGAGAAATGTAATCAAAAGCGGCTACAAATAATTACATACTGATGTATTGGCCACATGAAAGTACTCGGAAAAAAATTTATACATTTGTATAGTTATATTAATGTGACCAGCAAAATCTTTTTTTATTAAATTATTGATTCCAGAATAGCTTGATGTCAAATTATTTATAATTCAAGTAACATAATCAATAAGTTGATCATTCTTTCCTAGAGGTTTGACTGGTTTTTTTAAACAAAATTCAATACATTAGTAAAATTATCATATTTATAATAATAATAATAATAATAATAATAATTCCTTTATTTTGACCATTGATCTTTCAAAAAAGATATCTGTCACGTCAAGATTCATATATAACATACCGGTACAGACAGAGTCGTCATTTTAATGGAACAATACGTAGGCCTACTTTTACCTATTTTAAAATAAACTTGATTCCACTTTTTGAATCGGTATCAAGTGATGAGAAAGAGTGAGTGAGATAAAGAGAGGCAAAAAGAGAGAGAGTTACTTGGCTGAGTATCATGTCTATCAACTAAATAAGCTCAAGCATTACTTAAGTTCATCAATTTACATATTTTTTGGAAGATCTTATACAGCCTTGTTGATCAATGATCGCAGCTAGCTAGCTACTTCATACCGCGGAAATGGAATAAATGGTAAAATACAACAAATTAAAAAATAAATAAAAAATTCATCTGTAAAAATAAAAGTTCAAATTTACAGGTATACGGGCCTAGACCTAAGGGTTACTAAATATTAAGGGGATGTGGGGTAGTATAATTACGACCGAGTGCGAGGAAAACATGAAGTTACGGAAAACCCGAGTGATTTTGAAGCAAAAGGAGACAATCTGAGGGCATGAAGAATACAAATAAGTTCGAAAATTGGGTCCTTTTTTAAATAGAACAAACCTCTCCTATAACCCCAAGCAAAAGCACTACATTTTTCAATTTAAAATGAAAATAGCGTGGAGTGGATTCAAACCCTGGCCCCTCCTCACACTGAAAAAAACATTCGACCGCTAGCCTCGTAAGGAAGTGTCTCAAATTCATTTGCCACGCATTAGTTATAGTCTTATAGCGTCACTCGTGCTCTATTGTCTACATCACCGTGACGTGACATTACCTCACACACGGTCGAAATTACGGTACCAGGTATTGCGAGTCTAGTTCAAGCGATTCGAGCCGAGTCTCCAACGGAATCGCACTTGTTTGAAACAATTCACACTTGTATTTTACAACCTGTACAATATACACCTGAATCGTTGAACAAAATGAAATATTTCATTTCACATTTCAATATCCTAGAAAAGGAATGTGTTGATTTTTAGATAGAAAAATACTCGTGTAAGACCTAGGCTATATATACAACTGTCCCATTCATTTATTAATTACATTTTTCATTTTGGTAATGACTCGGGTTTGAGAACCTCGCTGAGACTCGACTCGGCCTTCAGCCTATGAAACAGACTCGCTCACATCTGAGGTCATTAAAATCGTTTAGATATCAGAAGGTTACATCGATCGGAGAAAATCGCATTTTTCGCTGTATGGTTTAGAATTGGTGGCAAAGAATAGGTGTGCGAATTGAACGACGTTATTCGTTCAAGTTGAGTAGAGGGTTCGAGGAGTGGGGATTCAAGTGGTCAAGTGATGAGAGGGGTAGTTTCATTGTGATACAGCTGGTGGTGAGTCACAGGGTCGCACGGAAGAATCCGACCAAACAAATGTGATCCACGCAATCTTCTAAACCATTTCAATAACCTCGAGCAACTATTTCTTGAAAAAAGGAAAGTTAATTTAATAATTTTAATAAAAATAACATAGCAGCTCACCGTATCCAGTATCCACATGATGTATCCATTACCCAGGGCCATTACCTAAGAAACGACTATGAAAATCGTGCTAGGCCTGACTAACACCAAGAAACTAGGACTATGATTGGCTAATGTTCACTAAAAGAGATAGCTACTATGGCAACATGTATAGTAGTTGTGTATTTCCATTGTTGTTGGCAGAAAATCCTAGGCCTGCTCATGTGGTAGGCTACAAAATATCATAAATATTTGCAGTGCAAGACGCTGTGACTTTGCTTACATATAGGCCTACTCAGATTGTCACAGTAACTACTTCATTAAATAAATATTATCCAATCAAAAGTCCCAGTCTCCTGGAGCCAACTAGATCTAGCACGAAATTCCAACTGGTTCATTAGGTACGGTTCAAGAGACACTGCTTCCATTAGTGCCAAAGACAAAGATCAAATCAAACGCGAGTTTCTGACATAGCTGACTACGCACGTGAAAAAAAAAAAGAAAAAAAACAACTGCAACACGAGCCGCCACGAACTTGGTGGCTAGAAGTAGACGAGGTCGCGTCACGCCTCCGCGAACTGGGTCATTGCCGTCTTGACCTTGTCGAAGAGCAGCGTGTCGGCCGTCATGACGAGCTGCTGCAGCAGCTTGTACACGCCCATGTCGCGTAGCCGCGCCTGACGTTCCAGCGCGCCCGATTCCTCGCGCCACACAAGGTTCGACACGCAGAAGATGGCGGCGATCTGTAGCTTCACGTTCGAGTGCATCTGTAACGCCACGTTCACATGTTATCGTGATTATTATTGTTCGGTGCATTTTGAGGTTCCCAATTTACTTAGTATGAGCAATCACAATACAACGAAACCTCTATGCATCGTTCCCCGATCCATCGTTTACCTGCTTTATCATTCATTTTTCTCACCCCACTGCTATTCAATCAATGTAAAATTTTCCTGAATGAATGGTTTTATTTTCCTGGTCCCTTGGAAAACGATGCATAGAGATTTCACTGTACTAAATTACACACTTAATTAACACTGCACTTCTTTACAAATCATATTGATATATATGATTTTAAATTTGTCATTCTATTGCACAGCTTTGAAATTTTTGCAATAATTCTTGGTCATTTAATTTTTTCTCTCCGGGCCTCTATATTTCATCGCCACTCGGGCCGTTGTCTGATCAACAACGCCACTGCCAGATAGATTTCAAGTATTCATTTATACTGGGTTCAATTCAACGATAGGTCTACATTGTGATTTCAACTAAAATCTGTTGGCGACACACGTCTAATTAACGGAACGTTAACGTGAAAATAAACAACTTGAATTAAATTTCTCACCATGTTGTCGGTGAGTTTCTCGAGTAGGGTTCAATTCAACGATACATTGTGATTCAACTAAAATCCATCGACGGCACACTTCTAATTAACGGAATGGCAATATGAAAATCATATAGGCCTATAATATGAAAATAAACAATTCGAATTAAATTTCTCACCATGTAGTCGGTGAGTTTCTTGAGTACGTCCTCGTTGGCCATGATGTAATCTTTTGCCGAGTCGCCGTCTGCGATGTTGGCCAGGATGCATATGGCCTGCTCCTTGACGTCGGCCCCGTGGTTCCCCTCGAGGATGAGGACCACTGCCTGCATGATCTGCGCCCCGTGCAGTGACATGATGTGGTCGATGTGCGGCTTGGTAGAGAGCAGGTTGCGCAGCAGCCCTGAAACACCACGACACCGCACGGTTAGAGTCGCGGTGTGAAACTACGATGGCCATGTATGATGTCGAAAAATGGTATTGATTGGTTTAATTTCCCATGATAACTGATCGATTGATAATCGAAGACATGATGAACAGAAAAATATTATTTATTAGATAGGTCTATCATTTACAATATACATCCACAATAATTATATAAAATAAGACACACGTTTAAAATGAAATATGAAATACACTGAAACCTTGGCGTTTACGGATCGATCGTTTTCCTGACTTCATTTACTTTATCCCAACCTACTCCCATACATCCAATGTTGAATTTTCCAGCACGGATAGTGATATTTCCCAAAATCCTACCCGCCGAGGCGCCGACATGCCTAGTAGCCTACCTTGACTAACACACTTGTTAAAACTGTTGTGAAAACATGAATGTGTACTGACCCAAAGTCTTCATGAGGACGCTGACCTCGGGATCCGAGAGAAGACGGAACATCTGATCCGTGCCGAGAGCGGTCAGGATCTGAGACTTGATCTTCTGTTCGGCTTGAAACGCCATGTTCTGTAGATACAAACACAAACTGGAGATAGTAATCATAGTACGTATTATCTATCAGCTTTTGTAGCTATTGTAATCATACCGTAACGTAACAGCTACCATACCTTTAGTCTCCTATTCATGAAAATATAGAAAAGTGAAATTCATTTATTAGTATTTAGTGGAGTAATTTCATCATTATTTTTTCTACCAGAACGAAACTTGATACAGAATCATTGTTCCCCAATTGAGGTTATGGATGGAAATATACTTTGATGAATGTGTGAATGCATTTTATATTAAATATAAAATACATATACATAAATTCTATACAAGTTAGATGAAGACGTGATCACAACGTACAGCAATGAGACCCCAGGTCTACTCATTAGTCCCCTAACGGGGGGACATACGCGACCCCCGCGCTCGCCCAAGGTCGAAGAGGTACTCACCATTAGCGCCCATATGCCGTTGAGCCTGAGCGCAGGATCAGGGCGGCGCGTCAAGCCGCACAGGAGGTCGACGGCACCCGACTCGAGGATCGGCTCCTTGGAGGGGGAGAACTCCAGCAGGAGGTTGCACAGGGTGGAGGACGCAACCGTCAGCACATCGTCCGGAGCTCCCTGGAGCAGCTGCATCAGCGGTCGCCACACGGAGTGGTCCTGAAGCAAACAATGACGCTCGGGTGAAATGAGGGAGTGAGTCAACTTGGACTATATTCGTACCTAAGTTAGACTGGAAATTTTGCATGTTGTACTAAAACTTCCGTGAACAATGACATCAATAGTCTACAATGTTTTCGTTAGGTCGAAGGTATATTTTCCATGTGCCTCGTTGAGAATATAATTCTAAGCGAGTATGCAAATAACAGTGAACCATAGTTAATTATCTCTCATAATTCTATTTGTCTGTAATTCAAACAAGAGTTCACATCCCTACAGAGTTTTGAAACACAATAAACTCAATGTTGAATATTTTTGTAATTCAAAATGGGTATTTTTGGGTTCAAGGAATTTCACATTCAAGAAGGATTATTGTCTTTATCTATGTAGGCCTGTCTAAATGTAAGTTATATAAAATGGATATTGGATAGTCAAAAGCAATTTATAAATTCTTCTCTTTTTCATTTTGGCACATTATTTAGTCTATGTTTCACTTGGTATCTTTCACACGCTACACTTTGACATCAAGATCCTCTGTCATTCTTCATTGTTATTATTATTATTTCATTTAAAAACTCCAAAATTATCATTTTAGTCAACCCATAATTGACTTGGGCCTACAGTAAAAGTAGAACCTCTCGAGTACGTCCCTCATTACAGCAACCATCGGGATATTTCATTATTTTTAGAAATTTCAGGCCATTTCCCATAAGACCCTGTGTAATTTTCCTTTATCAAGACGTACTTAAATATACCAAGTAACAACCATCACAATCATATAACACATTTTTTTGTTTAAAAAATGAATAGGCCCAAGTATTTTTTCAGCATGCTTGTGGCGTATGTTGTGAGTTACCTGGAAGGTGGTCCTGAGCTGTTGTACCGACCGAGACAGCGAGTGGAGACACCTGACGGCCGCCAGTCGTACTCCCGGGCACGTGTCCTGCAGCCCGCTCACGATGTGGTCCATCAGGTTGTCCGTCTCGATGATCTTCTTGCGAATGTCCTCGTCGTTTGCTCCCAGCGACGCAAACGCCTGCAAACAAGTACGTTTACAACCAAAAACCACGATGCGCACAACTTTGCACAGACATATTTTTGTGGATTCGATGAACAATAAAGGTAATGTGAATAATTTTTTCATCAGCTGAAACCGAGTCGAATGGGCGTAGTTCAAACATGTGCACAATCATTTATATTTAAATGTGGGTGACTTATCGAAATGATTCAATGGATTTAAAAAAATGGATTTTGATATTTTAAAGAGGGAAATTGAATCGTTATAAAATGTGAAATGCCACATTTCTAGAAATTAAATGTGTTAAAAACGGTACAGAAACTCTGGAATAATTTGTATGCCAATCGATATCAATTTGTGATGGATAATACAAGAGATGGATGATAGAAGATGACACAGAGTGAGAGAAACAATGAGGTGGGTACAGGTTGGACTCATGGAGCGCACAAAATTACACAGAGTGGGCTGGACAATGAGTTACGGGAGGTAGGTTCCACAAAGAAAAACTAACTCAAATTTCCCAGTACTTTTTCCATTGACTCTGAAGCAAATAATCCCCATGTAAAAATCACAGTAACATTAATAATAGACTAAATCTCGCCACGTGTTTCGATCTCATTGGGTATGCCAACAGGTTATACTGACCTTGAACCCAGCCTGTTTCATATCCTGCGCCATCTTGGCCTCTCGCTCAGCCAGCTTGGAAGAGAGACCAGGGGTGGGCTGGTAGCGGAGCAGTTCCGCTAGCGACGGCACCAGCTGATTGGAGATGGAAGCCAAGCGCTGGAGTTCGGTGTCGACTTCAGTGAGGTACGCAAGCGCCTCGGCGGCAGTCACCCGTTCGGTCGCGGTGTATTCTTTCTTGCACAGGCGGACCTACAGGTTCAACACCACGCAAACACTCAAAACCATGTACAAAACAACACTTTCTCCAACTTGGTTGAAATACCGTTCAGTACCCTATACAGCAAACAAAGGCTTTCCAACCAGATATCTCAGAGGGCCATTTTTTTTTATAGGAAAAGTTGAGGTAGTCCACGTGCAGTTAATTGGCCAATAGTTGTTAAATATTTTCCACTCATTTTCAATGTGGTACACCGCTATATAAACAACATATTCTTTAATACACACATATTCAAGCTCTTTTTCAAGCAATTAAACTTGTCCGATAATGGGCTACTCACAAGACAGGGCAGTGTGCGATACAAGATCTTTGGATCCTCGGCGCTGAGCGCTCCCGCCCGATGTAGGTACGTGACGCACTGCGCCGCCACCAGTTGCATCTCGCTGGGCTTGTCTCGTGCCATCATGTCGGCAAGGATGTCCGGCACCGACTTGCCCCCGTAGCTTGACGTGGCTACGTGGGACGAGACGGCCGGGTTCTGGAAGCACAGCCCGGCGAGGCAACTCAGCGCCGGCTCTTGGACCTGGTAGTGGGGGGAGCAGAGGAGGGCGGCGAGGGAGGGGATGGCACCGTGTTCGCAGAGTAGACTTTGCTGCGCCAACGTCTGTCGAGATGTGAGTACATGGTAGTAAATAATCGAGCAATGAAAAGCTAAAAGCATATGGATGATCAAATCAGGTACTCGGAAGTGAAATGTTTTTAGATTTCACTTCCACCTTTTGTTGATAAAAATGTTGGTTCCAATTTCACTCATCAAATATTTATATTGATTTTGATTTCTTGAAATCAATAATATAGATTCCGTTTTTACCTCTCGACACGATAATTTTGATTTTGTACAGCACAGTAGTAACCAGTAGTCTATAAACCCGAGTAGGCCAAATCCTAGTGAACCTGACCTCTTTGCAGACCTCCTAGTCTACCGCAATACTGAGAGGGAAATGGCCATGTCACAATATGAAGAAACTGTCCCAGTATTTTATTAAATCATAACCGAGGGAAACCAGTAACCACTATGCACCCGCTAGGATAATCGACCATGGTGGATAAAGAACCCCAATCTCTTGAATGACAGTTAGCAAAAATGACAGGGTAGCAACCGATCCACCCGTATCAGTCAGCAAACACAGAGTATTCCCTAGTTGAACCTACCTTGCACGCTGCCGTTAAGATGGTTGTGACACAGACTTGATTGGACACCGAATGAGCAATAAGGCTCAGAAGATGCGGTGGAAGACTTTCATCTTGACAGATAAGATTAACAGGTGTACCGGGATTTGAGAAGACTGTTCGCAAACAGCATAGACAAGCCTCGATAAGCTTTGGTTCATCACTAGCGAGACCTATTGGACAATAATGCCATTAAATGTCATGTGGTCATAACGCACATCCAACTGAATTCCACCAGTTTGTTGAGGCACTTTGGGTAAACTAGGGTTGTCGATCAATGTCAAAAGTGGCATCGAGTGATCAAATTTTCTAGGCCTATGATAATAGATTATCTTACGACTAAAACATAATCAATCGATAATTGAGGATAGTGATGAAATAATTGGCCAAAAAACAACAAAAAAGGTAGGCCTTGGCCTATTGAATAAATATCGTCTTATCCAGTAGGGTACATTTCAATTTCTTTGAAAATATTTCTTTGAAAATATTTTAGGGAGTAGGCCTAATTTCATATGTAAATAGTAGGCCTACACTTTTAGCTGAATATACTTTCAGAGAAAATTGATGTAATATTTCTGTTAAATAAATCGAAATATATACTCGTAAACAGTACCATTAAACATAAAATCACAAAAAAGAAGTAGTATTTACACTTAATGGTAAATTCCTTCAACTCTGAATATGAATAAAGTGTCCATATAGTCACCTCGAATGAGTGCGGGTACTACACCGTGGTCCACTAGAGCCTTTACATGTTCTTCCGTACCCTTTGCCAGAGAGCCTAGCGTTACAGTGGCTTCGACTTTAATCTGTGGAGCTAACATATCATCTTCCAACAATTGCACTAGCCTCGGGACCACTCCTTGAGTTATCACGTTCCCTTTCTGGCGATTACTGCCAATAACAGAATTCTTTAAACACCTGCCAATACAAAGAGAGAACTTTTGTAATAATGTTAATGACGGCAAGCCTAAATACAATAATGATATACATAAATATAGTATAAGAAATAAGAATAGTGTAAATACAATAAGAGAGGGCAAAATGAGCAAAGTAGCACCCATTGATTTTCCTACAAAATCAATAGCTAGGCCTAGGCATATCGAGATTGCCATTGCTAGCCTACGGTAGCCTCGGCCTACTGAGACCTTGGACCGGTGGCATTTATTCGAGTATACTTATATTAGATATGCATACTTACACTATGGCTTCTAAACATTTTTCACTATTAGGCGAGTAAAGCTCGTCGATGTAGCTTCTCGAACTTTCCATATCCTAAAAATTAAGGTTATGTTTCATGTCAATACAGGTTAGGCCCAGATCTGAATTGTACTTATGTGTCTAAAAATTGAAAATAAAAACATTACCATGAAAGGTGGCATAACAGACATCATCCTAGATATGAACAGTCGTTTTAGATACTTAGTTAGTAACTGTAATGAGATAATCACACCAAATTTCTACATTTTATGGACGAAAACAAGTAAAGTGTATCCAAATAGTTCCTGAACTCGTCTGCAACATCCACTGCCTTACAAAAGTAAGTTCGGGTAAATGACTTATGACCGAGAATAGAAGGCGTGGGATTTCAAGGTTATCCAACATGGTGATTTACATTCTTTTAAGTGGTTGTTTATTTGTTTAAAGCTAAATATCTAATTATGTGAATTTATTATCTTCTTCGTATATGTTTTTTTTAATTATACCAACCTTCAGTAGTACGAACTAACATATTTTTCTTCATTTGGCTCCTAAGCTGCTTACGTGTCCTGTTGCAGTGAGTTGACGAAGCTATTGAGGTAAAATTATGTCAATGTCATACCGAGGTCTAGGCCCTAGAGGTGTAATATTTGCCTAGCATGTGATTTCCGTGTATCAGTCTTCAGAAAGTATTTAATGTCATCATTGTCATAAATCTCAGTTATTAAACACTTTTAACAAATATCACGTTTCAAAGGTTACATCCTAATATAAAACAGGTGGGTGATAGGCCTAGTCCTACCACATAGGCTGAGGCAGTATGCCAGCATTAATGACAGTAGTAGGCCTTGTTCAGTAGGGTCTCGTCATAAGTCTTTATTCTATGGTGTGATTCAAGACCTAATATCTTTCTGTGACTATCGCATATAGGTCTACCTAGTCTTGGCCGAGATCTGTATAGTTCACGTATTGTTTTGTTATATTGTTCGAGACTAAGTCTACTATAGGTTTCCATTACATGTGAAAAGACCTACAATCTTTGAAATATAAATTAGTGTAATTATTTAAGATCGATCGTCTCTTGACGAGTTCTGTCTTGTGTTCTATTTATTAGCAATGGTCGCAGATTGATGACATTATCCGATGTCTATTCAAAATAGTCCCTAGTGCCTTGACAGGGAAGTTATGGATACAGGTAACTTCACTATGAAGGGATAGCCTTCTAGTTTTGCACTGGATTGAGGATGAACGCTATAGCTCACGTCTTCCTCTAGGCCTATAACATCACTTTCACTCTATCTCTTCACTCTCTTTATCTCTCTCTTTCTCTTTCAGTGTACAAGCTGCATACCACCCTCAATTACCTTTTTCCAGCAAGTAACATGCTAAAGTGTATAATTGACCCTACATCTGACCCTTAGTAGCTTATCACCATCTCAGCTTGGAATGATATGTGCGACCTTGCACCATATCTGTGTTATTTGTTGTGATGACTAGATTAATTAGTTATTGAATGTTGTCATTCTTGATACTTCCTTGTGTGATTACTGATTCTGTACACTTCAATCACTTGCCCTTCCATTAAAAACCCAGCTAAAAAGTAAACAATTGAAGACCTCAACTACGGTACGTACCGTACCGATAACGTATCATAAATAAATTATTGTTTCTATTCAAAATATATAATGTGATTGGCCTACGCTATGTTCTGAGTGCTATTATATTATACTTGAAAACTCTTCTATATAAAGTTTTTAGTATAATTTATGCATCACACTGACTGCATATCGCTGATCGTGATTATGAATAAAATATAATTGGTAATCGTGTTCACAAGAGCATTTGGTTTAACCATCAAGGTATAAATTTGTGTTTCAACATCGAAACATGCTAACCTTAATAAATAATATGTTTGAACTCAGCACGACACCCTCAATTGCTTTTACCTGTATGTATTCATAACCGTTATAGTAGGTCAGACCCTAGATTAATGTTGAAACCCATTCTGCACTGTTTGACATAAATTCATCTTTTGCTACAAGTAGGCCTATAGACATGTTTATAGGCCTACATTTAAACCATCAGAATTCGCATGTCTAGTACATGTACATGTTTACACGCGCATACATGATACACCTGATACATGTAGTACAGTACATGAATAATTTTAACAGAGTGAACACTTGGCGTGAGCCAGCCGAAAGAATTACTAGAACCTGGATGAAGCCCTGTGTATGATCTGAAAATTACTTCGATAATAATTGATCTCGAATCACTTCCTTCGAAACTTTAGTGATTTTTAGTGAAATTTCAGTGTTTATAACCACTTTGAACACCATGACAAGAATGAACTTCATGAGTGTCAGCAAGACCACCATGTTGTACTCTAGTAAGGCAGGTCCTAGGTTAGTTTTAGGTTCATTCAAACCTATACCAACCTATACCACTATGAGGTTATAAAAGATTCTGGCCATTGGTTATGGAACCTTTTTTTGGGGACCAATGAAATAATTATTTTCTATTTATTTCTCTATTTAAAACAGTGTCATTTGCATTTTTTTCTTGACAATAAAGCATTATATTGAGGATAGGATACTACAGTTTTACCAAACTTTTCATCGAATACATGTCATTCTATAGTTTTCACACTTCCGATAATTTTAAGTCGACCCTCCATATGAAAAGCCATACATTCCTGTCTATTACTAAAGTTTCGTAAGTAAAATGCTATCTCCTAAGCAGGGGATTTACCGACATTTTCCGCACTTCCGATAATTTTCAATCGACCCTCCATACGAAAAGCCATACATTCCTGTCTATTATTAAAGTTTCGTAAGTGCAATGCTATCTCCTAGGGGGTGGATTTTCCGAGTGGCGCGGCCGCATACTGAGCCGTTCGTTGCAAGTGCAACATAGGTGGCGAACGCGTTGGCAACCTCGCTTCCGACGTTTGTTGTCCGGCCAGTCAGGTCAGTCTGACCATGAGGCGTCGCTCCTCAAGAGCTCCGACGTCGTGACGAACGATATCATGCCTGGTATCGACGACTCTCGTGATATCAACCAGGACCAAACATCCAGTACAGTATTAACGGCGACTCAAAATGAAGGAACGGATATTATTGTGACGAAGACAGACAGCCAGAAATCTTATCGTCTTTTAAACTTAGGTAAGTGATAGTTATTCAAGTCTTATTTTATTTTAAATTCAAATTCAAACTGTATAATAAATTACCGAAAGCTATGAGAAATTTAGAATAATTTTCAAAAATTTAAATTGAATTTAAAAAACTCGTAATAGACGGAGCTTATTAATTCGTTAAATGAATATATTCTAGCATGATGAATGCATGATAGCATGAGGTGGTGTAGAATGTCTCTTAAATTAAACTTGGTGAAACATGTTGGAAATATATTCTGACTTATTGCAAGATGCAGCTTTTCATACTTATAGCTACATTGTTTTCAACTAAATAACGTACCGGTAACGGTGGCTACAGTGTCTAATGCGGTGCCATAGCTGACAGCAATTGAGAGAGCCTCCAGTTATATCACCTATATAATGTATATAGGCCTATAAATATCCCAAGAAGTGGCCAGATAAGTTGACCTTGCATTTTCTTCCCATAATAACCCGACGAGTGGTTTACCTCGGACTCTTTGTTATCATTACATAGCATCTGCTTCAACAGAGTGCTCTAACTATAGACTGGCTAGGAATATTGTCTTAATGCGTCCTAGGTGAATACATGAAGAGTATCAGTGGCCAGTTCAGGTATTGCATCGAATGGACGGTCAGCTAGAGCAAGTCAGATAGAAGATATACTAGTTGGCTAAATGTTGAGTGCTTTCAGGGTTTACTCATAGTAGGCCTACTCACTGAAGAAATTTTTGGGAAAATGTTGAAAATTTTTCGGAACAAATTTAGTTCAGGGTATCAAGAATAGAGAGAAGGCAAGCAACTGTTACGCTCACGACCTTTCGTGATCAGTATTGAAAATATCAATCCAATTTTGTTTTACTCTCTTACTGAAGAAATGAACAAGTTTTATGCCAATACAAAACTTTGCTAAAATGCAAGTAGTGAACTTGGCGCACATGTATGTGTAATGATAAGTAAACATATTCAGAATAGACAAACACTTTTTTGAGTACCGACAGGAAAAACAGTTTCATTTTATATTCCTAATTACGGTATTTGGTGTGCGTGATGTACTAGTTCATAAATATACCGACATAGGCAGAACCGTAGAACGACTTGAACACAATTTCTAAAATTATATATATTTATTCTTTCCAAACGTGTCGTTACAAAATTGACGCCGTCCATCTTTACAGGGGTTTTCCATGGTTTCCCTCAGTAAACTACGCTTATGCCGGAATGGTTCCCACAATATAGGCCTCGACCACTTCCTTCCCACTATCCTTCCCATTACCCAAGAAACCTTATTTTCATCATCCCATCATCTCATTAAGTCATTAATCATCCATCCGACGCAAATAGATCTTCGCTATCATTACAGTGCGTCGTTAAACCTAATTAATATATTCGAGTCATCAACCTGCCATAAGGAATGTTTCAATTCAACCTGTCGTAATATCCACTCAAGTTGAATATGTCGGCCGTAACGTCGAATACTCGGATTGATTTCAGATAAAGAAATGAGCGCCAGCACTACCTCTGCCACCAACCTCGGCCAATCAGAAGACTCAGCGTCGCGCGACAGTATAACCGGCGAACAAAACTGTCCGCTGCCGATACCGACAGTCGAGACGATAATCACCACTCCGGCGGATAGCCCAGTGCCCTCGGCCGACGGGCCTCTCATCCGGGTCATTCCTCCGGGCGTGTTGGCGTTGAACGTAGAGCCGGATCAAAGCGCGACGAACGCCAGGAAATCGCCCGTCACCGTTCAGGAGTGGGTAGACTCCCTTCCCCCACCCAACCTCCGGTCAGTAAGCATTCCACGCTAATACTACGCATAATTGAGTCTGTGTATTTGCTTGTTTTTGGGTCGATCGTCATGATAATCGATACAAGTTGAATATCTATATCGTCGTTATTTTGAAATAAGGGCCTAACTGACGTTTTTTGCTGAATGTTTTTTCTATCATCTTGTTTGTTAAAGCATGCCACACATTTGTTTTAACTAACTGCAAATCTCTACAATAATGGACCAAGACAATGTGTAAGCAGTTTAGAAGGCTGCAGGTATCTGCTAGACATGTGAACTTTCACGCCATGAACTTTCAATCAAGACCATACTTTTTAAAATATCTCTTTGATATTTGTTTCATTCTATTAGGCCCTACTAAAGAAATTAACTAGTTTCACACCTATAGAGAATTTTTGATAAAACGTATATACTGAAATTGCTGAATCAGAAGCTCTATAGACTACACAAACAATAGGTTTGGTTTGGTTTTGTGCAGAAATTTCACAGATATACAGCTAAAAATATACTTTTTTCAGCTATATACCTGGGAAAATATTAGAATCCAAGGTAATAATCTTATTTTACATCATTTTAAAGTTATTAAAAATAATTGTGTTTCTGTTGTATTAAAATTTTGGTATCTTAAAACTCAGCTTGACTTACCAGCTATGTAGTGTTCATTCCTGGCGATTGCGTTGCTTCTGTTGGCAAATCTCTGCCGCATCGTATCCTTTCGCGTTCGCTCGCACCTTCGCGTGTCACCACTGTCTGACATCATTTCACTTGAACAGTGTCATTTCACTTCGACCTCTAGCCGATACGTTTCGGTCTACAGTACGTACTACATACTGTTTAGCCTACAATCACTGCATTGTTTTTAGTAGATGCCAATCAAACTTGTAGTAAATCAGAGTTTCGTTGCACAAATACCGTTACGCCAGATCTTGGTTGTTATTATTATTATTATTATCATCTCGTACAGTTGCGCATAGATCCCTAACCTTCTGCCGGAATTGTTTCCCTCATTTCATTCCCCTCATTTCATTCCCCTCAAATACACTTCTACTAAGTTCATTCCAGTCCCTACCTGTCCTATTTATGAAAGAAAATTTGCCCACATCTAATCTAGCCCCCTTTACAACTACCACTCTGTCATGACTTCGCCTACCCCTATACCCTGACTCATTCCTTTCAATCAATCTATTCAATTCCCCCCAGCCGCCTTCCCCTTCCATTGCCCTGAAAAAATTATATATCCGATCCAATTTTCACCGCTTTTCCAATTCCTGCCAAGAAAGTTACCCGAGTTCGGAGGCTAGACTTTCTTACGAGCAAAAATCAGGTTTTATGGAAAAACTTTGTAATGGTATGAGGTACCAAAATTCTCATCCAACAGAAACACATCTGTTTAGTGCCTTCAAATAACTCTTTTCTACTTATTTTGTATGCTCTTCACAGACATACACAGCTAGAAGCTACAGTACATTTTTTAGACGCTTTTGCTGGTGTCCACGAAAAAAAAGTTTGTCCATCAAACACCAATATGAGAAACACAAATAACACCGTTATATTTATGTAGCTGTGGAATTTTTGGGGAATTATCTTTTTTTTTTGACGAGATTTTTGATATTAAATACAACTGCATCTTTCAAAACCGTTAATTCCTTGAATTTGCAGAGATTTGTGTAAATGGTCACAGAATTTTTAAAACTATTTAGCTGTTCAACGACCTTGTTATTTTGTGAATATAAGTATACCACTGATAATGTCAAGATCCAATGATAATTTTAATTGATATCACTTTGAAGGTATTAACGAGATCCGTGTTTATGAAGTATTATAATTTGAATATTTCATACTATTCCAAAGCAAGCACCAAAGACCTGATATTTTACTAAATTGATCCATGCGCACTCAAGGTACATAGCTGGTCTCTCTGTCAACCTTTCACGTAACACACGTCACTTAAACTGATCATTTTGAAACAAAATTCAAATACTTAACTCAAGTTGCCTATCTACCCTAATAATAAGGCACTAACGACTTTCATATCTCCACTAATAATAAGATACCGGCAGGCCAGTCTTGTAAGCTATGTCGATGTGATTATTTTCTTTATCTCTGAAATTTTTCCTTATCACCTTGGGTGTAGGCCTAGTTAATGAGTGGCCATGTGTTCAGCCGTGTACTAGATACTGACTGTTTCTCAGACCTTCACGGTCTTGGAACACACGTAGTACGGACGTAGACGATGTGAGGTAGAGTCGATGCGATGAGTGTTGTTTTGATTTGAACATGAGGAGTATTTTAGTGAAACTCCCTTTGAACACCGCTAAATCGTGAGTAGGCGTGCAAATATAAATAAATATCATGTCTGTATGGATGGTATTAAGAGCTAATGGGATTCGACTTAACGCTTTTAATCCCTTTTCAACAATGAGAGATGTCATAATGCTTATACGATAGGAACACAGATGTGAGATGTTTTTGATATCTCCAAGATGGTATAAGTAAAAACTGTTTGAGGAGACATTGAAAGCTATTTTTTGATGTTTTAATTTTGATTTTTTTTCCTTAGGTCCATAGTGTAGGCCTACTGTTTTATCAATTGGATGCTGCAAGAATCATCAAATCATTCAAAGTGATTCTATTGATATCAGTTTGTTCATTTGTATCAACTTTATGTGTGTACCAACTTGAAGTATTATAAATACCTAAGTTTGTGTTGTATTAGATATATTTGACATCTCGTACAATTACAAAGTCTTCATTAAAAAAATTATATATTTTGTTGAATCTACTCCCATACGCTCTTACGCAGTCCATTCAGATGTGGTGCAAGTTATCTTTCCATTTCAAATGTATGCAAGTTCAGATGTCATCATCGGCACTGGTTGCACAGTTGTAACGTGCTTGCTCCATTTCACTGGATGATAAGGGATACTTCGGTACTCGGTTCGATCCCCGGGACCATCCATCTCTACAGAGGATTTCCGTGGTTTGCCTCTGTAGCCTGTTTGAATGCTGGGATAGTTATATAGGCAATATAGGCCAGAAGCGCTTATTCCCACTCCTTCCCATTACCTAAGAAACCCATATCTCATATTTCCATCATCTCAATAATCATTCATCCAACGCCAATAGATCTTAGTCATCTCATCATTATAATGTGTCGTTGAACCCTAGTAAAATATTTAAAACATCAAGTATCCTGCAAAACCATTGCTTGTATTGTCGTGTGATGCTGATTGCGTCTTGCTCCTCAGCGATGACACGACTCCCGACCCCTGGCCCGAGCCGGTGACGGCTGCGCTGAAACGCGAGGCGTCCGTCCAATCAGACGCCGGCAGCCATTGTTCCAGCGTGGAGTCGCTGCTCGGCAGCCGCAAGCCGGACCCCGAGGACATCCTGATTGGACTCGGCTTCGGCGGCTCGTCAAACGAGGTCGACTCGGACGTGGCTCGGATACCGCGCAGGTTCCTGCGGCCGTCCAAGGTCAAGGGCGTCGCGATCAACGACTTCCTGAGACATCAGCACGACCTCGTCAAGACGTTCGAGTCGGGCTTCTCGGGATATCGAGGATTGACCGGTGAGACTTATCGCTGACGTGTTATCAGTGACCTTGCAACTCAAACCCTTCTAGGTTAATTGATGATAAACTGCTGTTTTGTCTATAATCAGTGGTGTAAATGGGCCTAGGTGCACCTATAACCTCTTCATGGTGGTACGGCACATATAGGTTAAGGACAAGGTACCTTTCTGCTGTGGTGGCAAGGTGTACATAGGAACATTTTGATGACGGTTGGATGCTCCTGTGTACCTTTTTGTGGTTTTGCGGGGAAGTTACCACATTCGGTTACCCTTTTATGCCAGTGAGGCTCGCCTATGTACCTATTTATGGTGACTCGACGCACCTAGGTACTATTTCAATACGTACAACAGTAAACCGTCGTTAATCCGAACTCGGTTAATCCAAAATTTGACGTATTTCAAACTTGATATCGGTCCCCAGCTGAAGGTACCGGTATAGGCATTTCAATGTAAATTAATATGGTTATCCCAAATTCCAGCTAAACCGTCATTCGAACTAATATTTCGTCCCTTCAAATGGTTCAACATTGATTTCGGATTGGATAATTCGAAATGAGTAGAGTAAATTCCTTGAAGTTTTCATTGTTTTCCTAATTTCCATCCTTTTTATTTGATGCGTAAGAATGAGTGGAAGCATGCCCAGCTGTTCCATGCTTTGTGTACCGAATGCAGTTGACCTTGACGAAGTTTGAGCTCGGAATACTAGTTCATTCGACTCGAGACGGCCGAGCGCCAATAGAAACAGGCAATATGAGGATCGCGCGTCACGGAGATAGCCGAGTAGGCCTACACACAATCAGCGAGGCCCTTAGCAACGGATCTCTACTTTCAGCGGGATTCGGTACGCAAAGCATGGAACAGCCTAGCGTGCTTCCACTCATTGATACGCGTCAAATAAAAAGGATGGAAATTGGGAAAACGATGATAACTTCGAGGAATTCACTCGAATTATTTTGAATTATCCAATCCGAAATCAGTGTTTAAGCAATTGTAGGGACAAAATATTAGGCCTTAGTTCGAATTACGGTTTAGCTGGAATTCGGATTAACCATATTAATTAATATTGAAATGGCTATAGCCTACCTTCAGCTGGGGACCGATTTCAAGTTCGAAGGTTTATGAGGGTTTACTGTACCAGAATAAAGTCGACTCGGCCGTCTGACATGGGTTTGGGTGTCCAAACTTACCCGAACCGTAACCACATTCCACTGAAAATTACTCCGAAGCCCATGTCACACAACCTAGTCAACTTTATTCCAGTATACGCTCTTCACCCCCCCCCCCCCCCCCCTCAATTTATACAGCATAATTTTAACGGTTAGTGTTTGAATTAACAACGAGGGTTTACTGTAAAACAGGCCTACGGCGTATCCTTGCGTGAGGTGGATAACTTGTAGACCTTCAATAGGTTGATACCGTTTATTCAGGTTATCAGTTATCACAAAAATAATAATTATGATAATAGTTTTTACGTACCAAATTGTGTCAGGTAGGTATACCTTGAACCTCAAACTTGTCGGGTGAATAAAATGAACTAGGATTTTCAGTGGGATTATAATTATGTAAGATTTACATAGTATTTTAGGACATTATCAGATTTATAACATTCATTCCACATTTTGCTACATTATTGCATCTATTGAAAATCACACGTATGCGTGTTACCCATTACTTATTGCTTCATTATATTTTATTCATACATTACATTTTTTTTGGCGTGTGGTACGTGTCAATAAAATTGTTAATTGACTTGAAACTTTTCCTGGACATGAGTGTTCTACCAGAATAGATCCCTATCAGGGTTTGACTTTTTGTGAAAGAATGAAAGAATAGCATTGAGGGAAATTTTGAATTATAAGATTTTATCCAATTGAAATTAGATCTCCTTAGAATGTTGGTGTTTAAATGAATGTTCCTATCAAGTCTGAAGATTTCTTTTTGGCATTTCAAATAATAATTAAATCAATACTTCATTATGATATAAAATTGAGAAATAAAGTGTTCTTCAGTTTGTTAGGAATGGTCTTCAGGTAGGGCTGAATAATGAAGGCAGTGACTAGACATGGCTTGTGTAGCTGTCGAGTATATATCATGCAAATTACAAATATCTCGCTCAAATTTATTCTATAATACAGCATCAACCAGCTGGTCAAGAAGAATGAAATGTTTTTCCCTTTTAAACTCTTTGCGTCTGTTTCATAGCACTTGGTAATTATTAATGTATATTTGGTTGGCGTTGATATGAATTGGTAAAAACATGGTTTAATAGTGAGTGAATTTCATGCTTATAAGTGAAGGTCGATTCACACCAGTTTCAACTAGTGTTTCAGTCCTAGTCGTAGTCTTAGTCCTGTTACGAGCATAGAAAATAGGACAACTGCATTGATTTCTGCTTTATTCTCAATCTAGTCTCGAGATGTAACTTGATTCTATTATGTTGAGACTACGACAAGGTCTGTCCTTAGGACGAACCAATTGGATGTGTCGAATCAATACCAACAACAAACTAGTTCTGACAGGATGGCTGTGAAGAAGTGAAATTAACGCATTCTGATTGAAGTTTTAAGCAGTTGTGATTCCCTAGTTGAAACTATTGTGAATCGACCTTGAAGTAATAACTTGAGCTAAACGATCCAGCACTAACTAACGCTTGAACACGTGCTCACCACGTGTGTTCTGGGACGATGGTTACAACTAACACTGTGCACTGACTTGGGGTGTTTCGATGCTTAAGTGTCTGGGGACATTATATGCTTCCAGGTTACGCCGCCGGATCGACGGTCTCGAATCCCGTACACCTGCATTCCACCGACGTCCCTTCCCGCTTCCAGTCCCGCCCTCCCCCCTACCCGCGCCAGTTCCTCGACCCCTCCTTCCCCACCCGTCGGCGGTCCCAAGCCGACGGCAGGAGGGGAAGCATTCCCCCCACTCCTTGCTCCTTCTAGGCCTCATTCAAAATGCCAATTACAGACGACCAATATCAGAAAAGGTGACAAATGTATTGTGATTTGTGTTACGTATTTTGTGAGCGTTGTTTTCTCTTACTTGGAAAGTTGGAAAATTTTATTAAAAAACACTTTTAAACGAACGCCACTGTCTTGTGTTCTGTGTGTTTGTTGATACATTTGTCCTTCCTTCAGTAAAAATGTAGTAAAAACTTCTTTGGATTTCAAGTAAGTGTCATTTGCATGAGTAGTGTAGTTCTGAAGTGTTTTGTATTTTGTTGTTTTTATAATTTTTTGCTTAGTCGTTCTAGTTGAGTAATAATGATTTTAATGTGTTTGTAGTTGGCTCTTTTGGCTTTATTGCATGTTTTTAATGGAATAGTGGTTCAAATTATTTACCAATACGTATTTACTATGGCCGCCTTTCGGTTTCAATATTTTAGGACTTGATATCGAATTGGGATAGTCAATATTTGCTAAATTCGATATCGAAACAATAATTGATATGGATTGGAAATTTGTGAATAGCTAAAATATTGTGGTAATTTTTGTATTTTTTTAAGTTTTTCTATCGAACATCAACCCTAGTACGGTATTCAAGTATTTTACTTAGTTCTAAACCCTTTTGTAGCTGTTGTATTATGTAATTTAGGAAAAGAATATGAAGTACTGATACATCTGAATTAAGTTTGTTGAAATGTTGGTTCCAATCTGCCAAACATGTAGTGACTAGTATCAATGGGGATTGGTAAACTATACTAAAAACCAACTTGCCTAAAAAATGACCAACTGTGCTAAAAACTAACTGACCAAAAAACCATTTGGTCTAAACTTCTATTTCTTGAGCAACCTATACATAACTAATATTGAAGGGTTTGGCTCCTCCCCTTCACAAATTGTTACCACCCATTGAATGTTCTTCTATAGGCTCTTTAGTGATGGTTACTTTTTTGAAATCTCGTACCATTCCGAAGTACTGCTGTGTTGCTAAATTGATTCAGTCCGTTCTCAAGTTACTTTACTATGATTTTGTAGCGCTCTACTCTTTTATTTGATGTTAATTTTGACAAGTTGGAGGGATGTCTGACGGTACCCGGGTAGCTGTCATACACAGAAAAAAAACTTGATATTTGAGAATATTCTGTGCAGCTATTTGAAAGTCATATTTCAAATGTTTAAAACCAGTATCGTATTCGCACACCCCTATCTATAGGTTCACGTATTTGGCAATAGTGTAAGCTAATTGAATGTGATTGCCTGCCAAGTAGCAACTCTGCCAACGTTTCCATATTTTCTGTCCTTGAAGTCAAATTGTTAAGAACGAGTTAGAACGAGTTTCTCTGTGTTTAACCGCAACAGTTATCAATGAAACCGAAACGAAAGACACGTTGAGCCATGGTTATTGCGGCAAGTACCCACCGACATCCTTCAAGCAGAGATAATCTCAATTACAACTTTCAATTGCTTGTTTGTATTAAAGTGTAAAGTAGTCATAGATTATTACGTACTGTGGTAAGGTTGTTGGAAACCAGGATCGTGGGGACGTATTTCTATTATTTTACTTCTAAATGCATCAATTTGAACATTAATTAAAAAGTTGAGTACAGTGAAGTGTATTGCTGGCCTAACCAGTGACTGGATGCACAAAATCCAACTTAGAATGGCAGACTTCAGCTCTCAAATAGATTTTCGGCAGCTGCACTTCACTTTTAAATAATCAATTTGATCTTTTTCTATTAGAACTACAGACAAAGCTTGGTCTACTCTAGCTTAGCCAAGGTCTAAAGCAAGATTTTGTAGATCTAGTCAACATATATTTTCCTTTTGAAAGTTGTGCAGTTTATATAAAGTACTTATAATAGGCCTACATAATTTAAATGAATATTTTATCAGTTTACTTGGCCGATAGTCGATTATAACGCTACATTCTTAATACTTCAAATAGTTTCTTGTTTATTTTTTGTAATAGCACAACTGATTACCTTGTTTAACAATCTTTGCTTGTATTACAGCGACCGGTAGTCGACCCCCGTCGATAATCGTCGGCAAAATAATGGAGCAATTGAAATTGAAGTTGGGAGCGTTTGGTCTGGATTATCCGCTGCCGACGGCATCTCAACGCTTCTCCCGAGCCGCTCGCAAAGTCATCAACGTTCTTCCGTCGAGCGTTCTGTCGCCTGACAACCGGCAGTTCCTCGACAGCCAGGGAGGAAAGTCCCCCGAGGTAAGTCTCTTGCTACGTCGTTAGCTCCGCCCCTTCCAACGTCCAGCTCCTAGTTCGTTTCAGTGCCTGTTGCCGTCCGTTTGACTCGGCATCGCGACCAAATCTGAAGCCAACAGATTCAAGTCCCACTGTGGACATATATTTTTGTAAATGTCCTTACATCTATCATCGCTTCATCGATTCATTATCGTGCGCTCGTATACACCCCCATATAAACTAGCTAGATTGTTGAGCACCATTTGAAAATTTCAATTTTTGATCCATTCAAGGCCTATCTGTATGCAGTAGTTTCTATTTCATAATGTATAGGCCTATCGCAATGATCTGGAACACTTTTGGTAAGTAGATAGTAGTAATTCGAGGTTTGGACAAAGAAGAAAGGGATATATTACTCGCCATACTTCTAACATAAGCACATTGAAGGAATTGGAAACTACCAGCGGCAAATCCCAACAACAACGAGTTGGTGTGATATTTCTAAACTGTTGCCACGGGGCAGTTGAAGCAACGTATTATAATAGTTATTATGACAGTAGAAGACGAAATATGTATGCTTGAATCCACGAAAGAAGAAAATCACCCATCGATGTAACGAACACACATATCACCGTTTCTTTTGTTTAGCTATGGTATTTTCAAAGTATTTTGATATTTTAGGTTGAGCTATACGATTATAAACGCAACTAAGCCCTTCAAAACTATTTAGTCGATGAAGTTGCAACAAGATTGTGTAATTAACAAAGTTTTCACAATTTCATTCATTTGCTAGATGACGTTCTACGTTCGTTGATACAAATATATATCTTTTATTGTTTAAAATGTAGGCAACGCCAAAACTGACCATGTAAACTAGTTTATTTCACCAAAAAAATTGAAACTGTTTATTATCCAGGTACCTCGGAAACGCATGATCATCGATAACCGTTCATTCACGTTCGATCGTGAAGGTCATCTCTTGGAAGCGGCCAAGAGTCGAAGTGTGAGCAGCGAAGAGAGCGAAACGAGTCCGCTGGTCAAGGATGGCGTCACTTCGAAGAGCCTGAGCAGCAGTGAGATCGATCATTACGAAGATCCTTTCGTACCGAATCTCACGTCGACCGTTCGAAGCTTCAGCGTTGATAGTAGCGACGTCAATGAAGCAAATTCGTCACCGATAATCTCATCGAATCTCGCAGATAACTCGCCAAACTGCCCGCCAGACGTCGACTTCTCCTATCAGCCCAGTTACTCAGCGTCCAGTCGCAGCGTCAGTATCGACAGCAGTGACGCTCACCACAACGTCGCTCGCAATACGGACGTCACCTGGGATTTACCGCTCAATCAACGACTTCATCGTCATTCCTCTACAAGTATTAGCAGTTGGGAATCGTCGAGCCCCAAGGGAGACGTGGAGAAGCCTTTCACTCGTTACGAGTCCATTGAGGAGGCATCGGAAAGAGGCTCGGAAATGAACGCGTCGCGCGAAGAAGTGCCGAGCATGCCGCAACAACGTCGCGGCAGCTTGAAACGTCAACAGCACGTCGAGGAAGATGTCGTTCCCGCGTCTAGTTTACACGTGTTGGAAGAGTCGGACGTGTTCAGTTCACGAGAGACGCTGCATCTACCGAGCGCGGATGACGATGCCACTAGCATGAACAGCTCAACAATGGAAGAGTTACTAAATCCTCGTGATAGCAATATAAATCAGGAACGGTCGGAAACTTTCGACGAACCTCCTGTCCAATTACAAAACGTAGATAATTTAAATTCCAGCCCGATAACTAGCGGTAATCAGCAAGAGGTTGAGGAGGAAGTTTGCGTTCGAAAGGTAAGAAAAGTTTGTGATACGTATTGGTGAATGATTGTGAAATGGCTCAAAGGTTCTTGTTTATGTCAGTAAACTAACAATAATCCTGAATTACTTGGATCAAGGTCACAGCAATCAGTGGCTCGATCGAGTTCAACCATTCAACTGAATTATTGAGCAGGCATCTTTGATCAACTTTGGATCACCTTTGTCATTTCTGTCAAGCTTGATCGAAAATATAACGGATCCTAAACAAAAACCCTGCACTTCAATTCTGCATGTCATGAGTTTTTCTATAGTAACTGTCCACACGAATCAATATCTTGAGCTCAACATTTGAACACGAGCCAGTTATCGCTACCTTGATCCGTGTAATTCAGGCTCTAGAAAGCAAACAAACGTTATGTAATGCACGGCTACTATTTTACTAACGCACTAATAAAGTCTTGTTTCACTTGTTTCGGCGTCAACTCTACTGCCTGACGAATAACAACTTACCGTATGTTTACATGCAAACTGTTCTACTTCTCTTTCATTAGTCTTTCTACGTTGAAAATGTTACTGCTTGACCTTGCCAACGTACTTTGAGAACGTATTGGAGTCGATCGAGGATAGTAACAGTATTTTGTTGATGATATTCGATCAGTATGAGATATAAAAATTGTATTACTGTACAACAGAAACACAGATCTACTTGATACCTTCAAAATGGTATACTTATGTCGTATAACTTTCACGGGTATGCAGCTAATAAAAACATACTTTTTTTAGCTTTTTACCTGAAAAAATATTAGAATCCAAGACGAGTAATGTTAATGCACACTGTCTTGAACGTATTAAAGAGCTCTGTGTTGCTGTAGAATTAGAATTTAGTCATCTCATACTGCTCCAAAGTTATCACCAAACAACTGATTCCTTGCTAAATCGACTCTTATTAGCTCTTAACACACCAAAATATGTTATATTTGTTCACACTCCCTTATTTTGATGTACGGCCGTACATCTCGTAATAACTCGTATAACTGCAGTACACACTTGATCAAATTTTTCACTCTGCATTTTCATTGGTGAACTCGTCTTGATTGTCGGTGCTACGCGAACGAGCTGTTGGCAACACTGCATGCGCACGAGTACCTTCAGTCGTCTGTTGGCACATCTGGTGGAAGTGAACTTGAGAAACTGTAAAATACACCACAATAACCAAAAATACTACGAGCAAAGTGAGACACGACTACATTTCATACACGCTTTGGAAGAAACATTAAAATACTCGACGTGTGTGATGACTGATGAGATATCTATCAATGGACGTATCAAAGGAGTCGGCGTTTTATCGTATACCTGCTTAAGATCCGGCAGACTTTCGAGATCTAATTAATCGTTAGTCACTCACTTTCAGAGTTCAGTATGTTATCATTGTAATAGCGGAAAACAATCTGCTTCTTTCTTTAGTAACAAAATTAAACAAAAATCGAATAGATATTTCAATAGGGTCGTGAGAGTTCATGGCGTGAAAGCTTACACGTCTACTGCTTCTTGAGACTATTGCTGTTTTATCTGGCAGTTACTCTCAATAAACAAGGTCTATCAACATCAAAACATAGTCGAATCACATTAATTATTGTAATGACAAACATAGCCAATGAAAATGGTTTAATACAATTTTATTCAGAGTACATAACCCTAATACAAAATCAGCTGTGTAAAACATCCTAAATGTTGCTGCGTACCTTGAGAAGATGGAACTGTCAGAATACCTGCTAGAACAGCATACATACTACATGCGAGATCGATTATTCTCACATCCAATTATCATATCATATAGTATATAGAAATGTAAAAGTCAATTATCGAATCGATGAAACTAAACAAGAACGGAAGATAATAGTTATGGGATCATTCATTATGTGCGGTTATGTTTAGCGGTTATGTTTCAGATAAGAACAGATTGCATGAAAATTGTTATTATATTGTTGTAAGCAGGCTACTTGATTATTATTTATTTGTGAGAGTTGATTTTAGGAAAATTTCAGTTTGTTGGTGATAACAATTGAACAGAATAGTGTACAAATTCAAACTGCCAGAACTAGTTTGTTATTATACCGCACATCAATCTTTTAATTCCTAAGAAACCGTGTGCCTTGTCCACGTACAAAATGTAGACCTACAATTCTCCAATTCTTTGTTTTACCTGCTTCTATCGTACATTTTGTAGCCACACCTAAAATCCTATACAACTAATGTTAAATTTTCCTACGTGATCATTTTCCTCCATAGATGGTTTTTTCTAGGTGTCTTGGAAAATGGTAGATGAGGGTTTACTGATTACTACGCAACTACCAAATGAGATTTCATATATTTGTTGCTGTTCAATAGTTATCACCAGAAAACAAATTCTGCTCTAAATCAACTTCCAAGCCTACTTAAATGATAATTATTCAAACGTTGATATTTTTAACTGGAATGATCATTCGCAAGTTGCGTTCCGTTTTGATTATAGCTGCGTTCGTGTGAAAAAAAATCCGTTGCTACGTTTGTTTGCTGATTGTGTGTTTACTGACGGGGCCTTTACAGTGTTGGTAATTGTCGGTGGTCGGTTGTGGTTGGCAGATGAGCGGCGCAGTGGCGCCATTGTTGCGCGGCCGTTCCGACTCCAGCGGCTTTTTGGATCTGGAAGGGGATTGGCCATCGCACGAACAAGATGTCGTTCTAGACGCAGATGAGAGAACGAGACGAGAACTGGACGAGCTAGTGCAAGAACTGATGGTAATTGACGAAGTTGTAATTTCTCGTCAACATCGAAAACTCGACACAGAGTCATTGTCGCCCAATTAGCGTGATTATGTGACTTCGATATACTGCGGTTTACATGCTACTGGAAGGATATTAGAAACACAACTCCTTCCTTTCCTTATGCCGCTCTGAACTCTTATTGGAATTTTAATTTTAATTACATCATTGCTATTGGTTGAACGAAGAAATAATTTAAAGAAACTCTGTACAGTATCTTTATGTACTCTAGAATTTATATATTTTATATTTCTTCATCTTCCAACTCATTAAAATTTACCAACGCTCGTTTAGATACAGTCCTCGATGTACTACTTACGTAGAATACCAGATTGAGAAGCTTAACAAATATCTAGATGGCAGTGAATCATAAAGCTTGACTAATTTAAAGCTCAGTGACCGTTATAAAACAACTAATTTAGCCAACTTTTAGTATCACCTAATCTAAGCTTTTTAGATAGCTACCAGAATGCATATTTGAGCACTATGGCTCGCAATAGAGTTTAGTAGTATACTGTATTGTATAGGCTTTAGATTTTCTTGTAAGGCCCAGACACAATGCAATTCTAGCATCAACAATAACAACGTGAATCCAAACTGTATTCACTCGATGGATGGAACCTTGCCCACAAGCGCGTACTTTACCACTTGTCGCTTTTGGTTCGAGAAGTTGACTTGTCGATTCTCCGAGAGGTCATTTTCAGCTGCGGAGCTTGATAAATTATGCGTTCTTGTTGCCTTGCATTGTGTGTGGGAACTTACTCAGAACTCAGAACTTCAGAACTTACTAAACATTGAAAAATCCTAAAACCAGTAAATTGCTTTATATTCATGTATTGTGTTGTAATGTTCAATGCTTTAATCACAATTATTAGTTATGCTTACTAGTGTTAGATTCTAATTGAATGTGATGTGATGTATGATTAGAAATAGCGTAGACCAGTGGTTCCCAACCTATAGGTTGCGACCCAAAATGAGGTCGTGAATATATTTGCATGGGGTCGCGAATTTTTTAAGAACTTAATTTCAACCTCACACTCTGATGCATTTGATGCACCAATTCTTTAATATGGAAGTTACCTTGGGAAGTAGAAGACAAGAATTTGAGAGAAAGAATGGGGAATTGTGTTCACTTGTCTGCAATCGCTACACTATAATAATAATTAATAAGGTACAAGGTAGTTGGATTATTACGGCTAGTAGAAAAATGGGAAAATCCTAATCCTGATTCCAAGTCCTCTGACTATATATGACTGAGGTTGATTTTTGAACGTCAAAACTTGATACAAAATCATTGTTTCTCAATAAAATAAATATAAAAAAATCTCTACTGGGTCGCTGAACATTTGCTCTCTGGAAAAGGGGTCGTGGTCAAAAAAAGGTTGGGAACCACTAGCGTAGACGATCGAGGTGATCCAGCGTACGTTGCAGACTTCATACGGGGGAATTATGTGACTATTTGGTAAAGTATGATCAAGTTATAACTCAACTTAATAAGCAACATGTGGGGTCAGTATATGTATACTTATATCCATGAAAGAAGAAGGTAGCCACCCCGGTGGCGAAGTCAGTTATCGCTAGCAGTAATAACTGAAGTTACCGTTGGGCGTGGGTTCGAATCCCGCATAAGGCATGGATTTTTGTAAACGTCCTTTCACCTATCATCACTTCATCGATTCATTATCATCCGCTCATTTGTACCCTCGTATAACCTAGCTGTTGGTGGGGTCGTTGAGCAACATTAAAAAAAAAGAAGAAGGTCGTCGGTCAATATAAACACAAATATCTCTGTTGAATGTCACTCTTCTGGAAAGTAGCGATAGTTAGCGGATTAACTTGTTATCACCCTTGGTTACATGAGTTCCGGATTAGCCGGGATTGTCTTTGTTTCTAGTGAGCGTCCGAGGATAGTTCAGACTAGGTGCACTGTTGTCCTGTTAGTCTTACAAAGACTATAAAACAGAAATGATAGAATGAGATTTAACTAAAATTTGAAGAATGGTACTGAGTAATATTTATCAACAGAAAATGCTAGTTCTTATTATTATTCGATAATTCGATTATTATTATTAATTTATTATTATTCATTATTCGAGTCAACAAATTTATCTACCTTAATTTCATTTACAACATCTCTCAACCTTAGTTGTAATGGAAAGAAATCTCCTGAAAAGTAACAAAATGCAAAAATATCAACATAGAAAATTCAAAAACAGTAGAACCTTTTTGGTACATTAGTCTTTAATAAACCTACCTCTTTCACGTATGTGAATATCTAAGTCTCGCCCAAATTATAATCTTGATGTCTCGTACCATTTGGAAGCATCACCAAAGAACAAATATTCAAATAAAGCTAGGTTTATATGAAATTAAATATATATATATATATATATATATATATATATATATATATGTATATATAATTAATTGAGTCTTTTTTTGCCATAAATGTTGGGTCTTTATCGTGCATAGCAATGCTGAAAGGACATTGAAGGGACATAGTCTGTTATCACACTAAACTGTCATTCAGGAAACTAGGTTTTAAATTTCTCCATGATCCTGATCCTTGATAAAGATGCAACATGGTTTCCTGTAGTAGTTGAAGTGAATACGGGGATGGTTTTTCGAGAGCAGGTCACAACCATTTCCTTCCTACTGTCCAAAAAACTAATAAAATGGCCATCATCTCATTCGTCATTTGCCGACTCCGATAAATCGTAGTTATCTTTACACTTGGACATTACAGTGCATTGTTAAACCCTATATAAAACATACATACTTGAATATGTGTAGAGCAATAGCTTAGAATCTGGATTCAAATGTATACAGTAGAATTTGATTCAATTAATATGTAGAAACTTCAATTATTCATAAGAAACGTGAAGTGTTAAAATTGTGGTGCGTTTTTCAGAACCGCGGTGTTAAAACGACCAATTGCCGTGATACGGCTGTTCGGCTAGCGGTCAACTCTTACGGCGAACAACTTAAGCGAGAAATGCCGACCGAGTCGGATCTGATCGAAGCTCGTTGCGACATCTTGGCCTTGCGGCAACTTCGCGAACTGGTCGCCATCGAGTTGCGTCGTGTTGCCGACCTGTTGGACGAACAGCCGTCCGGGGCGAGCGTTCCCGCAGTCACGGTTCAGGTGAGAGAGAAAGTGATGTCACGGGTCACACGTGTCACACATGTCACTCTTCCTCAAAACCAGCCCTTTGCGGCGAGGATAGTTCTGCAAAGTTTTGAGTCGCTCTACCGTTTGGTTTACTGAGAAATTTGGTTCTATGGTGCCGCCCCGGTGGCCAAGTCAACTATCGCTAGCGGTAGAAACTTGAGTCACCGTTGGGCGTGGGTTCGAATCCCACATAAGGCATAGGTTTTTGTAAACGTCCTTTCACCTATCATCACTTTATCATTTCATTACTATCCGCTCATTTGTACCTCCGTATAACCTACCTGTTGGTGAGGTCGTTAAGCAACATTAAAACAAAAATGGTTTTATGGTATTTAAAAAATATATACCCATTTCCATAACCTTATCAACCGAACACCATTATTATACTTTATTTGAATTGAAAAGAGGAGTTGGTGCAGTAGCGGCATTAGTAGTGGTAGTCTGCGAATCCATAGGCCTGTGATGTACAAAACCACTAGGTGCTTGGCCAGTTAGCCATCTTGAAAATTTTAATTGAAAGTTGAAAATCACTCGATCCATCATGAAGTGTGATTGTGGTCTCAACCCTTTGCAGAAACGATTCTCGTTGCCTGGAACTAGACCATCGGGTAGAAGCCAGCATGTTGTTTTGAACACGGCTGAGCATGTGGACAATCACGATGTTCTGATTGGTTACTGTTCACTTGATCTTGAACGAAAATAGGATATGCTCTAAATGAAAAGCATTGAACTCTAGATTAAACTCTTTTGCTTCTATTGTGTATTTATTATTTACATGACACAACTCCTCAAGCTGAAGAAAACTTTCGCTTTTGGAAGAAGAGTTGTCAACAATATCTAAACAATATTTTTCCAAACAATACTACAGTCTATTCAATTTCTACAATACAGTATCGATGTGATAATTTTCGATTGTTGGAACTATCTATTTTACCTTCAAAATTTCTCTCCTTTCTCTTCACACGGTTTATCTATTCAATGACATTGATGCGGAAGAATCTCTTCTTCTATTGGACACTCTCTAGGTCTATGTGACGCGTTCTAACTTCGAAGATACAGCTGCTTAGGAGGCAGTAGAAGTGTTCCAACATAACTTGAAAACTTCAGTACGAGTTTCAAAATTACAATACGATATTTGGTCATTCTATATGAATATCGATTCGGGGTGAAAATATTGATTTCCAATTTAATTTTCAGTGTAATGTATCCGATAATCCGGTAAGTTTTTACATCAAACCGCCACCCTACTTTAAATGCACCTTAAACTTGTTGATAATATTGGCAGCTCGAGTAAGTTGGTTTAAACTTACGTACATAATCAATAGACAGAGACAGCATGTACAAGTACTTGTAGATGTACAAATAGTGTGTCAGTTTTCAGTAAATGAACAACGGATACAGTGTTGAATATTATCTACAAGCCCTACTGCATAATTGTTACATATAGTAGTTACAATATGCCTAATGACCATAATGTCTTATCAAACATTTTAATTACGTTGTTATCTTCTATTATATATTTAATTAGTTATGCTTAGCATTTATCTAGACCTTCATTAGACATGTGCTTATGTTTGTCCTATAATATTCAGTGAAAGCTCTGCTATAATCTATGTCATTTTTCAAGGTTTTTTAACATTTTCATATTGGAGTAGGGTGGGACAAATGAATGATAAGGAAGGAAAACAATAGATCTGGGAATGATGCATCGAAGTTTCATTGTAACTACGTTTAATTATTCATACTCAGCATTTAGGCTTGTCATGTAATACTGGATTGGTAACACTGTAGGCACGTTCTGGATTACGTTAAAAGCAAATACAAAAATTGAATAAATGACATGAAAGTCGTTGAAATGTTTGTTGTGTGATTTCAGATGACGGCGCTGCTGCGCCAACAGACCAAACTGCGCCACCAGCTGGAGTCTCTGGGCGACAGTTGTTCGGAGCCTGCGCCATCTTGCAGCGAGGTCCTGACGCTGGTGCGGGACGGTCACCGCCACCTCGAGTGCCTCATAGAGAAGAACAGCCGGGAGCTGGCCGACATACGCAGACTGCTGCACGAACTGATAACCGCAACCGGTCGATCGTAGCGTGCCGACTAGGTACTTTGCCCATTAGAAAGAAGCAGACGTTAGAGATTATTAGGAACGCCTTAGGGAAACAACAGTTTTTTGGTAATAACTCTTGAACTTCAACATTCTACGTACAGATCATTATTTATTGTCATTTTTGACATTCATTTATTTAATTATTCACTATTCAGTCTTGAAATAATCTATTATCGTTCAATCAATTATCATTAAAATTTTTAATTAATCATTGTCACTTTTACATATTTTGAACATCAAACAGCAGCCCTGATTTAATTTTTAAAGAGTTTCGATTTTTACCAAGCTCTCACATATTTTCGATTTGATGTTTTTATTCTATCTGAAATATTGATTAAATCATCGCGTCCAGCTTGGCTGTCTTGAGTTGGATAGAAGAACAGACACTCTCATCTCATCTCGACTGATCCTCGCCATTCTATGCATCTAGAAAGAAACTACTGATATAATTGCCTACCAGATAAATGCCTACCAGGTACGAACAATTGTTCTAGTGCCACTTAACTGACGTTTGTAAGTTACGGTAAGAAAGTGTGTCTTTCGGCAGTCGGGACTGCAATTGTAGGGACTGCTTGCGTGATATTTACACCTGCCAAGTGTTGTGTGTGCGTCCCGTGGATTAGAATGATGATATGAGTTATTACCAACGAACTGATGTTTCATTCAGTCCAGTTATTCCTCAGCTATAATACTTGTACGCACGAAAGAAGAAGGCCGTGTACCAACATTACAAACACAAATATCTTTTTTATATTTGTATCGCTTTGGTTTTCAATGGGTGTTACCGTCCGCCTATTATGATATTTCAGAACGAAGTTAACGATGAGAAACTAGAGCATATCTTCAAAATGCGGTGAATCCTCATAAAGTTACTGTGAGATTATGTGATTACGTGAAATTTTTACAGTTATTTAGTTGGTAGATGACCTACTTCTTTCGTGAACACATTTATAATAATCAACTTGCCGCTTGTAGTAATAATATTTTTACCTCAAGACAGAGTTAACCACTCTTTAAAACTCACTTGTGTCGAGCATTCCTTACGCCGTTAGACTATGTAAGGACTGATTTAGCAAACTTTCACCTGCTGGGTGATGAAAAATTTCAAACGGTGTGAGTAAATACCACAGGAGAAAATGATTATTCCAACAAAAATCATATACAAATTTTAATATCTCATACTGTTCTGAAGTTGTCGCTAAAAAAATTGAATTTTTCAAAATCTACTCTTAATGCTTTCACATTTTAACCACTGTCTACTCATATTTTTTAAAGTTTTACTTTTAATTAATAACCCTGATATTATTTTTTCTGGTAACTAAAAAGCAGAAAAGTGATGTTTCGCTAAATCGGCTCCCATGCTCTCCTAAATGTGAACATTCTGATATTTTATCATATATATTTATTTGCCATTAGACCCTAGTAGACAGCAGTGTTTACGGCCGACATATAAATGTGTTATAAAACGGTACCATGTAGATAACCGGGCACATTTCAATATATTTACTGTGGAACTGGAATGCCCAACATGTTTCATGTGTGATATATTATTGGGTCAACTTAGCATCTAGAAGGCATTGTAACAATAATAGGGTTAGACTTAGTCATTTTGAAAGCATTGTTGACAATATTCATTGACTGGGTAGAAAGTATGAAACATATGTTTCAACGCAAGTTTTGTTTATGATTTTAAAGTTTATGATAGTTTATGATACGCGAATATGATATCAGAGTTAGGATAGGGTAGTGGGTTAGTTTTGAAGAACAAACATCATTACGATGACTTCCTATCATTCTACGCTCATCTCAGCCAATGAATATTGGCAAAAATTTTAAATGCTGCATTGGATAATAATTGACTCTTGTATCATCTAGAGGCAAGGTTGAGCTTAGAACTAATAGACTATAGTAAACTATATTTTAGATTTGTATAAAATATTCCATTTTAGTTTTTTTAAATATTATTCTATTTTGTTTTAATGTGTAATTATTTATTCATCAACGTCACACGTTGTAGGCCTAACTAATCAACCAACGCAAAACAAACACGCAGCAATGCCGTAAATGCAATTACAAGTACCTAGTTATGTTATATATGGTAATAATAATAATAATAATATGTGTCGGGCCTATTCAGTTTTAAGAGAATACCGCGTGATCGGCGATATTTATACATTCGAGATTGCTCATTACCTTTACATCGTCTCTACGTACAGCTTAGTACGTTTGTGATTACCGTACATTTTTTATTCAAAACAAATGTGAATAAGTAGGAAACTCTTGGTTATAATCTGAGTGAGATTATCGTACTTGACTTATCATACTACAGATTTACTCGATTTTTAATCTTCCAAATCATTCCTGTGATTGAATTACAATTCACCTTGATTCTATGCTATAATTAGGTGATATGTCGCGAAATGAAACGATATCTTTCTCTTGCATGGTGTTAATTATCTAGTGCAATATTTTCAAAGGTGAGTTTAAAATTTCGAATGCTTTCTCGAAATAGATTTACGATATTTTAGTATATTTTAGTAACAATTTTAGATAGCAAATTTTGCTTGAAGAGGAAATCAGACATTTTTGAATGACAGGGTAGGGCAACGTTGCCATCAAATTTTAGATTGCATCACAGTGTAACTTCTTTCGTGGATACAGTCATTCATACCTGCCGGATAAAACTCATTCCGTTCCCCACCCTAGGTTATTAGTTACGTGTGTATGCAATCTATTCTTAGTGTAATAATGCAGCACAAACTAGATTTCTGTATGATGGAAAGTATAATTATATTCGTCAGGGGACGTGGTCTTCTGTCGTAGATCCTCGGGAATGCCGTAAAGGGATAGTTCACAGTAGGGCCTAAGCATTGAGATTATGAGCTGATAATGAAAATCATTGCCCCTTTCTTCCCGGCGGCCGAAGGTTTGAGAATGGATTCTGACTGATGGTTTTTTTTACCGTTGTTACCATTTCTGCTTGTTGAATGTTCGAAAGAAATGGGTTCGGTTTCCAGGGGGGTCCGAACTCTGGTCAAAATTTTGATTTTATTGTAAAAATATAATATTAAGAGTACAAAGATACCGGTAGTTCATTGTATGAACTAGATATGTTTAGTGTATTTTGGCCAAAGTGATGTGAGTTTAGCTAGTGCATTGTGATGGCCTATATTGGATTGGAAATCCTTTCTTTAAATGGATATTACATGTAGGTATTGAAGTGGTTGTTGCCTAAAGAAGTATCCTGAAGAATAAAATGGTACAGGTTGCTAGCCTATATCCAACCTTTACAGAACTTTGTGTGAACAGTTTGCTGCGGCTTAATAATGTGACGGCATTCAACGTTCAAGTCTAGTCCTAATCGAGACTTAACAAGTAGAATAAACGGTCGTTACTAATCAGTAATCACGTTGCTTGAAAGTTGGCAACAAATCGTGGATAATGAAATGAATGTGAAATAGCGTAGATGTGATAGCGTAGGGTGACGTAGGTTGTCCCGGATTTGACGAGATGCTTGTACTTTGTTGATGAGGTACAGCATTTGGTTGTATAGTCGTATATGGCCTAACTCAAATATTTGGGACCAATATTATGTTTATAAATGAATTTTATCAATGAAGTTATTAATTGTACAGTTTATGTGTCCCATGTTTTTTCATTCTACGGAGAAACGTTTTTCTTGTCAGTGTCTACCGAAATAAGCAAGTTACACTTAGTACCTACTTTGCTTGTCTTCGTAGCTGTGTGAAGGAATCGTCCTTCTTCACACTTGATTAACTCATGAGAAATGCAGCAATACAAGCAGTGTTGGGTAATTAACTTTTAAAATGAACGCGTTCGTATGTTCTGAACTTTTCCATGAACGTGTTACATTTACAGTCAACGATCTTGAACTTTCTTCACGTTTGATTTTTCGGTGACCTTTAGCGAAATAAAACGTTCATTTGAACGAAAAAAAAAGTTCATAAGTTCAAAAGCAAAGCCACGAAAAGGAACTTTGAACTTTTTAAAAGAACGATTTATTTGATATGAATTGAACTTTTTAAAAGTTCCTTTTATAAGTGAACTTCCCCAACACTGAATACAAGTAGGTGAGGCCTACTGTAGCCTAGCATAAATATATTCATTACCCTTATCATTGTTTTGTGTCTTGAATGATGTATTTGATGAAGTTCCAATGTTAGCATATGCCTAATTTTATTATTACGTACACCTTGAGTCCACAAACTACTGTACCACTACTGTACCGGTACTTGAATTCGAGACAATAAAGATTTGTATGTTGAACTACGTTACTGGTGTTTCCTTATCTACCTCTCCAATGAATCTTTCCGTTAGAGACTTGTTAAAAAGATATTTTATGTGAGAGAAAGTATATTCTGTACAGAGTTGATATGAATGATGTTGAAGGAGATTTATTGTACACTAAGACGACATCAAGGGAGAAAAACAACCTTGAATAGGAATGAATTGAATAGAGCAATGTTGCCATCATATTTTAGATTGCATCACAGTGTAGCTTCGATCATTTTTATTTTCAATTTATTTGCAGTGTCCAAAAATTGTACACAAATACATTTTATTAAATTAATAAATCTTCATGTGAAGAATCATGTGAACAAAATGTGTAACATACAACAACTTCACTTGCATCACAATGTATCACAGATGTGGATAGTGTCCCTTGATTTTGTGTAGGGCCTGCCCTGCATAGGCGCCGACTTCTGAATATTCCGACGGGTGCTCTGATTTTCTAGCAAAACATGTCAGAGCCCAATGGGGGTGTGGGAGGTCGCCCCCCACCCTGCCCCGCAGGGAATTTTTTAAAATATGTTTATTTAAAAAAAAAATGCGATTTACAAATAGTATGTCGAGTCTGGTGATTGAACCTTCATGGACATTCTCGAATTCTCGAACCTACCAACACGTTAGGTAGTAATTCAGATATCATTTCAAGTAACTCAATAACTTTGCCCCATGTCTAGGCCCCATGTCTATGCCCCATGTCTATTGTTCCATGTCTAGGTAGCTTAGTTGCTAGCGTTGGCGGTCTCGGATCCCGATGCGAAAAGTCCTGGTATCGAATACCATTGGGGACTGCTTTTTTTCTGTCGTATTTTGTTGATATACCCATATGCAATTGTACAAATCCTCAATGGACAGTAGCTCGGAGATATTTCCTTTCTTCCCTGGATAAATTTATCACCCTGTAATAACTCTCATAACTGAATTAATCTAATTAAATGTGGAGTGAAATATAACAAAAAAGCAGCTCTGTATGGGAATAACCATGATGAATTTAGTTGAAAAGTTGAATTTTGCTCTAAAATCTTAAAATTCTACTCGATTTTGAAACGGAGACCGGATTTGTGCTCGAATTTGATAACCATATGAATAAATAACAACAGAACTGAGAAATTCAACAATGAATTTCGAAGGACAAAAATTTTACATTTTTGTCCTTCGAAATTCCCTGTACATACAATTGTCCCTGTACATTTCGGTCAAAAATTTTTGTCCTTCGAAATTCATTGTTGAATTTCTCAGTTCTGTTGTTATTTATTCATATGGTTATCAAATTCGAGCACAAATCCGGTCTCCGTTTCAAAATCGAGTAGAATTTTAAGATTTTAGAGCAAAATTCAACTTTTCAACTAAATTCATCATGGTTATTCCCATACAGAGCTGCTTTTTTGTTATATTTCACTCCACATTTAATTAGATTAATTCAGTTATGAGAGTTATTACAGGGTGATAAATTTATCCAGGGAAGAAAGGAAATATCTCCGAGCTACTGTCCATTGAGGATTTGTACAATTGCATATGGGTATATCAACAAAATACGACAGAAAAAAAGCAGTCCCCAATGGTATTCGATACCAGGACTTTTCGCATCGGGATCCGAGACCGCCAACGCTAGCAACTAAGCTACCTAGACATGGAACAATAGACATGGGGCATAGACATGGGGCCTAGACATGGGGCAAAGTTATTGAGTTACTTGAAATGATATCTGAATTACTACCTAACGTGTTGGTAGGTTCGAGAATTCGAGAATGTCCATGAAGGTTCAATCACCAGACTCGACATACTATTTGTAAATCGCATTTTTTTTTAAATAAACATATGGTCCCTAAATCCTCAGCAAATTTGGCTATACTCGCATCAGCCATTTACAAGAAAAAGGTGTCTGAATTTCCCAAAAACTGCAATTTCCAGCCACTTTTCAGAGTCATAAAAAATCATCATTTTGATTCGGCTAAAATTTTGTAGGGAAGACAAGGAGACATTTCAGAAGAGTTATTCCGTTGAAATTTTGCTAATAATGCTAATGGAAAAGTAATTAGAAGGATTCCAGAATTCTATAATATGGGACTCTACCATGGTGAGTACACTAAGTTGTTTTTCGCTCTAAAATCTTTAAATTAAACTCGATTTAGGAACGGAGACCGGATTTGTGTTCCAATTTCATCACACTACACATACATAACAACAGAACTGAGAAATTCAACCAAAAATTTCGAGCGACAAAAAAATTTGACCAAAATGTACAGGGTTAACTAAGGTACTTTTGGACCTTTCGCAATTAATTTCTATGAACTGGTGAGAGCTATGATGTTCTAGTATTTTTTTAAGATTATAACTTGATGGTCCCTAAATCCTCAGCAAATTTGGCTATACTCGCATCAGCCATTTCCAAGAAAAAGGTGTCTGAATTTCCCAAAAACTGCAATTTCCAGCCACTTTTCAGAGTCATAAAAAATCATCATTTTTGATTCGGCTAAAATTTTGTGGGAAGACAAGGAGACATTTCAGAAGAGTTATTCCGTTGAAATTTTGCTAATAATGCTAATGGAAAAGTAATTAGAAGGATTCCAGAATTCTATAATATGGGACTCTACCATGGTGAGTACACTAAGTTGTTTTTCGCTCTAAAATCTTTAAATTAAACTCGATTTAGGAACGGAGACCGGATTTGTGTTCCAATTTATCACACTACACATACATAACAACAGAACTGAGAAATTCAACCAAAAATTTCGAGCGACAAAAAAATTTGACCAAAATGTACAGGGTTAACTAAGGTACTTTTGGACCTTTCGCAATTAATTTCTATGAACTGGTGAGAGCTATGATGTTCTAGTATTTTTTTAAGAGTATAACTTGATGGTCCCTAAATCCTCAGCAAATTTGGCTATACTCGCATCAGCCATTTCCAAGAAAAAGGTGTCTGAATTTCCCAAAAACTGCAATTTCCAGCCACTTTTCAGAGTCATAAAAAATCATCATTTTTGATTCGGCTAAAATTTTGTAGGAAGACAAGGAGACATTTCAGAAGAGTTATTCCGTTGAAATTTTGCTAATAATGCTAATGGAAAAGTAATTAGAAGGATTCCAGAATTCTATAATATGGGACTCTACCATGGTGAGTACACTAAGTTGTTTTTCGCTCTAAAATCTTTAAATTAAACTCGATTTAGGAACGGAGACCGGATTTGTGTTCCAATTTTATCACACTACACATACATAACAACAGAACTGAGAAATTCAACCAAAAATTTCGAGCGACAAAAAAATTTGACCAAAATGTACAGGGTTAACTAAGGTACTTTTGGACCTTTCGCAATTAATTTCTATGAACTGGTGAGAGCTATGATGTTCTAGTATTTTTTTAAGATTATAACTTGATGGTCCCTAAATCCTCAGCAAATTTGGCTATACTCGCATCAGCCATTTCCAAGAAAAAGGTGTCTGAATTTCCCAAAAACTGCAATTTCCAGCCACTTTTCAGAGTCATAAAAAATCATCATTTTTGATTCGGCTAAAATTTTGTGGGAAGACAAGGAGACATTTCAGAAGAGTTATTCCGTTGAAATTTTGCTAATAATGCTAATGGAAAAGTAATTAGAAGGATTCCAGAATTCTATAATATGGGACTCTACCATGGTGAGTACACTAAGTTGTTTTTCGCTCTAAAATCTTTAAATTAAACTCGATTTAGGAACGGAGACCGGATTTGTGTTCCAATTTATCACACTACACATACATAACAACAGAACTGAGAAATTCAACCAAAAATTTCGAGCGACAAAAAAATTTGACCAAAATGTACAGGGTTAACTAAGGTACTTTTGGACCTTTCGCAATTAATTTCTATGAACTGGTGAGAGCTATGATGTTCTAGTATTTTTTTAAGAGTATAACTTGATGGTCCCTAAATCCTCAGCAAATTTGGCTATACTCGCATCAGCCATTTCCAAGAAAAAGGTGTCTGAATTTCCCAAAAACTGCAATTTCCAGCCACTTTTCAGAGTCATAAAAAATCATCATTTTTGATTCGGCTAAAATTTTGTAGGAAGACAAGGAGACATTTCAGAAGAGTTATTCCGTTGAAATTTTGCTAATAATGCTAATGGAAAAGTAATTAGAAGGATTCCAGAATTCTATAATATGGGACTCTACCATGGTGAGTACACTAAGTTGTTTTTAGCTCTAAAATCTTTAAATTAAACTCGATTTAGGAACGGAGACCGGATTTGTGTTCCAATTTTATCACACTACACATACATAACAACAGAACTGAGAAATTCAACCAAAAATTTCGAGCGACAAAAAAATTTGACCAAAATGTACAGGGTTAACTAAGGTACTTTTGGACCTTTCGCAATTAATTTCTATGAACTGGTGAGAGCTATGATGTTCTAGTATTTTTTAAGATTATAACTTGATGGTCCCTAAATCCTCAGCAAATTTGGCTATACTCGCATCAGCCATTTCCAAGAAAAAGGTGTCTGAATTTCCCAAAAACTGCAATTTCCAGCCACTTTTCAGAGTCATAAAAAATCATCATTTTTGATTCGGCTAAAATTTTGTGGGAAGACAAGGAGACATTTCAGAAGAGTTATTCCGTTGAAATTTTGCTAATAATGCTAATGGAAAAGTAATTAGAAGGATTCCAGAATTCTATAATATGGGACTCTACCATGGTGAGTACACTAAGTTGTTTTTCGCTCTAAAATCTTTAAATTAAACTCGATTTAGGAACGGAGACCGGATTTGTGTTCCAATTTTATCACACTACACATACATAACAACAGAACTGAGAAATTCAACCAAAAATTTCGAGCGACAAAAAAATTTGACCAAAATGTACAGGGTTAACTAAGGTACTTTTGGACCTTTCGCAATTAATTTCTATGAACTGGTGAGAGCTATGATGTTCTAGTATTTTTTTAAGAGTATAACTTGATGGTCCCTAAATCCTCAGCAAATTTGGCTATACTCGCATCAGCCATTTCCAAGAAAAAGGTGTCTGAATTTCCCAAAAACTGCAATTTCCAGCCACTTTTCAGAGTCATAAAAAATCATCATTTTTGATTCGGCTAAAATTTTGTGGGAAGACAAGGAGACATTTCAGAAGAGTTATTCCGTTGAAATTTTGCTAATAATGCTAATGGAAAAGTAATTAGAAGGATTCCAGAATTCTATAATATGGGACTCTACCATGGTGAGTACACTAAGTTGTTTTTCGCTCTAAAATCTTTAAATTAAACTCGATTTAGGAACGGAGACCGGATTTGTGTTCCAATTTTATCACACTACACATACATAACAACAGAACTGAGAAATTCAACCAAAAATTTCGAGCGACAAAAAAATTTGACCAAAATGTACAGGGTTAACTAAGGTACTTTTGGACCTTTCGCAATTAATTTCTATGAACTGGTGAGAGCTATGATGTTCTAGTATTTTTTTAAGAGTATAACTTGATGGTCCCTAAATCCTCAGCAAATTTGGCTATACTCGCATCAGCCATTTCCAAGAAAAAGGTGTCTGAATTTCCCAAAAACTGCAATTTCCAGCCACTTTTCAGAGTCATAAAAAATCATCATTTTTGATTCGGCTAAAATTTTGTGGGAAGACAAGGAGACATTTCAGAAGAGTTATTCCGTTGAAATTTTGCTAATAATGCTAATGGAAAAGTAATTAGAAGGATTCCAGAATTCTATAATATGGGACTCTACCATGGTGAGTACACTAAGTTGTTTTTCGCTCTAAAATCTTTAAATTAAACTCGATTTAGGAACGGAGACCGGATTTGTGTTCCAATTTTATCACACTACACATACATAACAACAGAACTGAGAAATTCAACCAAAAATTTCGAGCGACAAAAAAATTTGACCAAAATGTACAGGGTTAACTAAGGTACTTTTGGACCTTTCGCAATTAATTTCTATGAACTGGTGAGAGCTATGATGTTCTAGTATTTTTTTAAGATTATAACTTGATGGTCCCTAAATCCTCAGCAAATTTGGCTATACTCGCATCAGCCATTTCCAAGAAAAAGGTGTCTGAATTTCCCAAAAACTGCAATTTCCAGCCACTTTTCAGAGTCATAAAAAATCATCATTTTTGATTCGGCTAAAATTTTGTAGGAAGACAAGGAGACATTTCAGAAGAGTTATTCCGTTGAAATTTTGCTAATAATGCTAATGGAAAAGTAATTAGAAGGATTCCAGAATTCTATAATATGGGACTCTACCATGGTGAGTACACTAAGTTGTTTTTCGCTCTAAAATCTTTAAATTAAACTCGATTTAGGAACGGAGACCGGATTTGTGTTCCAATTTTATCACACTACACATACATAACAACAGAACTGAGAAATTCAACCAAAAATTTCGAGCGACAAAAAAATTTGACCAAAATGTACAGGGTTAACTAAGGTACTTTTGGACCTTTCGCAATTAATTTCTATGAACTGGTGAGAGCTATGATGTTCTAGTATTTTTTTAAGAGTATAACTTGATGGTCCCTAAATCCTCAGCAAATTTGGCTATACTCGCATCAGCCATTTCCAAGAAAAAGGTGTCTGAATTTCCCAAAAACTGCAATTTCCAGCCACTTTTCAGAGTCATAAAAAATCATCATTTTTGATTCGGCTAAAATTTTGTAGGAAGACAAGGAGACATTTCAGAAGAGTTATTCCGTTGAAATTTTGCTAATAATGCTAATGGAAAAGTAATTAGAAGGATTCCAGAATTCTATAATATGGGACTCTACCATGGTGAGTACACTAAGTTGTTTTTCGCTCTAAAATCTTTAAATTAAACTCGATTTAGGAACGGAGACCGGATTTGTGTTCCAATTTTATCACACTACACATACATAACAACAGAACTGAGAAATTCAACCAAAAATTTCGAGCGACAAAAAAATTTGACCAAAATGTACAGGGTTAACTAAGGTACTTTTGGACCTTTCGCAATTAATTTCTATGAACTGGTGAGAGCTATGATGTTCTAGTATTTTTTTAAGATTATAACTTGATGGTCCCTAAATCCTCAGCAAATTTGGCTATACTCGCATCAGCCATTTCCAAGAAAAAGGTGTCTGAATTTCCCAAAAACTGCAATTTCCAGCCACTTTTCAGAGTCATAAAAAATCATCATTTTTGATTCGGCTAAAATTTTGTGGGAAGACAAGGAGACATTTCAGAAGAGTTATTCCGTTGAAATTTTGCTAATAATGCTAATGGAAAAGTAATTAGAAGGATTCCAGAATTCTATAATATGGGACTCTACCATGGTGAGTACACTAAGTTGTTTTTCGCTCTAAAATCTTTAAATTAAACTCGATTTAGGAACGGAGACCGGATTTGTGTTCCAATTTTATCACACTACACATACATAACAACAGAACTGAGAAATTCAACCAAAAATTTCGAGCGACAAAAAAATTTGACCAAAATGTACAGGGTTAACTAAGGTACTTTTGGACCTTTCGCAATTAATTTCTATGAACTGGTGAGAGCTATGATGTTCTAGTATTTTTTTAAGATTATAACTTGATGGTCCCTAAATCCTCAGCAAATTTGGCTATACTCGCATCAGCCATTTCCAAGAAAAAGGTGTCTGAATTTCCCAAAAACTGCAATTTCCAGCCACTTTTCAGAGTCATAAAAAATCATCATTTTTGATTCGGCTAAAATTTTGTAGGGAAGACAAGGAGACATTTCAGAAGAGTTATTCCGTTGAAATTTTGCTAATAATGCTAATGGAAAAGTAATTAGAAGGATTCCAGAATTCTATAATATGGGACTCTACCATGGTGAGTACACTAAGTTGTTTTTCGCTCTAAAATCTTTAAATTAAACTCGATTTAGGAACGGAGACCGGATTTGTGTTCCAATTTATCACACTACACATACATAACAACAGAACTGAGAAATTCAACCAAAAATTTCGAGCGACAAAAAAATTTGACCAAAATGTACAGGGTTAACTAAGGTACTTTTGGACCTTTCGCAATTAATTTCTATGAACTGGTGAGAGCTATGATGTTCTAGTATTTTTTTAAGATTATAACTTGATGGTCCCTAAATCCTCAGCAAATTTGGCTATACTCGCATCAGCCATTTCCAAGAAAAAGGTGTCTGAATTTCCCAAAAACTGCAATTTCCAGCCACTTTTCAGAGTCATAAAAAATCATCATTTTTGATTCGGCTAAAATTTTGTGGGAAGACAAGGAGACATTTCAGAAGAGTTATTCCGTTGAAATTTTGCTAATAATGCTAATGGAAAAGTAATTAGAAGGATTCCAGAATTCTATAATATGGGACTCTACCATGGTGAGTACACTAAGTTGTTTTTCGCTCTAAAATCTTTAAATTAAACTCGATTTAGGAACGGAGACCGGATTTGTGTTCCAATTTTATCACACTACACATACATAACAACAGAACTGAGAAATTCAACCAAAAATTTCGAGCGACAAAAAAATTTGACCAAAATGTACAGGGTTAACTAAGGTACTTTTGGACCTTTCGCAATTAATTTCTATGAACTGGTGAGAGCTATGATGTTCTAGTATTTTTTTAAGATTATAACTTGATGGTCCCTAAATCCTCAGCAAATTTGGCTATACTCGCATCAGCCATTTCCAAGAAAAAGGTGTCTGAATTTCCCAAAAACTGCAATTTCCAGCCACTTTTCAGAGTCATAAAAAATCATCATTTTTGATTCGGCTAAAATTTTGTAGGAAGACAAGGAGACATTTCAGAAGAGTTATTCCGTTGAAATTTTGCTAATAATGCTAATGGAAAAGTAATTAGAAGGATTCCAGAATTCTATAATATGGGACTCTACCATGGTGAGTACACTAAGTTGTTTTTCGCTCTAAAATCTTTAAATTAAACTCGATTTAGGAACGGAGACCGGATTTGTGTTCCAATTTTATCACACTACACATACATAACAACAGAACTGAGAAATTCAACCAAAAATTTCGAGCGACAAAAAAATTTGACCAAAATGTACAGGGTTAACTAAGGTACTTTTGGACCTTTCGCAATTAATTTCTATGAACTGGTGAGAGCTATGATGTTCTAGTATTTTTTTAAGATTATAACTTGATGGTCCCTAAATCCTCAGCAAATTTGGCTATACTCGCATCAGCCATTTCCAAGAAAAAGGTGTCTGAATTTCCCAAAAACTGCAATTTCCAGCCACTTTTCAGAGTCATAAAAAATCATCATTTTTGATTCGGCTAAAATTTTGTAGGAAGACAAGGAGACATTTCAGAAGAGTTATTCCGTTGAAATTTTGCTAATAATGCTAATGGAAAAGTAATTAGAAGGATTCCAGAATTCTATAATATGGGACTCTACCATGGTGAGTACACTAAGTTGTTTTTCGCTCTAAAATCTTTAAATTAAACTCGATTTAGGAACGGAGACCGGATTTGTGTTCCAATTTTATCACACTACACATACATAACAACAGAACTGAGAAATTCAACCAAAAATTTCGAGCGACAAAAAAATTTGACCAAAATGTACAGGGTTAACTAAGGTACTTTTGGACCTTTCGCAATTAATTTCTATGAACTGGTGAGAGCTATGATGTTCTAGTATTTTTTTAAGATTATAACTTGATGGTCCCTAAATCCTCAGCAAATTTGGCTATACTCGCATCAGCCATTTCCAAGAAAAAGGTGTCTGAATTTCCCAAAAACTGCAATTTCCAGCCACTTTTCAGAGTCATAAAAAATCATCATTTTTGATTCGGCTAAAATTTTGTAGGAAGACAAGGAGACATTTCAGAAGAGTTATTCCGTTGAAATTTTGCTAATAATGCTAATGGAAAAGTAATTAGAAGGATTCCAGAATTCTATAATATGGGACTCTACCATGGTGAGTACACTAAGTTGTTTTTCGCTCTAAAATCTTTAAATTAAACTCGATTTAGGAACGGAGACCGGATTTGTGTTCCAATTTTATCACACTACACATACATAACAACAGAACTGAGAAATTCAACCAAAAATTTCGAGCGACAAAAAAATTTGACCAAAATGTACAGGGTTAACTAAGGTACTTTTGGACCTTTCGCAATTAATTTCTATGAACTGGTGAGAGCTATGATGTTCTAGTATTTTTTTAAGATTATAACTTGATGGTCCCTAAATCCTCAGCAAATTTGGCTATACTCGCATCAGCCATTTCCAAGAAAAAGGTGTCTGAATTTCCCAAAAACTGCAATTTCCAGCCACTTTTCAGAGTCATAAAAAATCATCATTTTTGATTCGGCTAAAATTTTGTGGGAAGACAAGGAGACATTTCAGAAGAGTTATTCCGTTGAAATTTTGCTAATAATGCTAATGGAAAAGTAATTAGAAGGATTCCAGAATTCTATAATATGGGACTCTACCATGGTGAGTACACTAAGTTGTTTTTCGCTCTAAAATCTTTAAATTAAACTCGATTTAGGAACGGAGACCGGATTTGTGTTCCAATTTTATCACACTACACATACATAACAACAGAACTGAGAAATTCAACCAAAAATTTCGAGCGACAAAAAAATTTGACCAAAATGTACAGGGTTAACTAAGGTACTTTTGGACCTTTCGCAATTAATTTCTATGAACTGGTGAGAGCTATGATGTTCTAGTATTTTTTTAAGAGTATAACTTGATGGTCCCTAAATCCTCAGCAAATTTGGCTATACTCGCATCAGCCATTTCCAAGAAAAAGGTGTCTGAATTTCCCAAAAACTGCAATTTCCAGCCACTTTTCAGAGTCATAAAAAATCATCATTTTTGATTCGGCTAAAATTTTGTAGGAAGACAAGGAGACATTTCAGAAGAGTTATTCCGTTGAAATTTTGCTAATAATGCTAATGGAAAAGTAATTAGAAGGATTCCAGAATTCTATAATATGGGACTCTACCATGGTGAGTACACTAAGTTGTTTTTCGCTCTAAAATCTTTAAATTAAACTCGATTTAGGAACGGAGACCGGATTTGTGTTCCAATTTTATCACACTACACATACATAACAACAGAACTGAGAAATTCAACCAAAAATTTCGAGCGACAAAAAAATTTGACCAAAATGTACAGGGTTAACTAAGGTACTTTTGGACCTTTCGCAATTAATTTCTATGAACTGGTGAGAGCTATGATGTTCTAGTATTTTTTAAGAGTATAACTTGATGGTCCCTAAATCCTCAGCAAATTTGGCTATACTCGCATCAGCCATTTCCAAGAAAAAGGTGTCTGAATTTCCCAAAAACTGCAATTTCCAGCCACTTTTCAGAGTCATAAAAAATCATCATTTTTGATTCGGCTAAAATTTTGTAGGAAGACAAGGAGACATTTCAGAAGAGTTATTCCGTTGAAATTTTGCTAATAATGCTAATGGAAAAGTAATTAGAAGGATTCCAGAATTCTATAATATGGGACTCTACCATGGTGAGTACACTAAGTTGTTTTTCGCTCTAAAATCTTTAAATTAAACTCGATTTAGGAACGGAGACCGGATTTGTGTTCCAATTTTATCACACTACACATACATAACAACAGAACTGAGAAATTCAACCAAAAATTTCGAGCGACAAAAAAATTTGACCAAAATGTACAGGGTTAACTAAGGTACTTTTGGACCTTTCGCAATTAATTTCTATGAACTGGTGAGAGCTATGATGTTCTAGTATTTTTTTAAGATTATAACTTGATGGTCCCTAAATCCTCAGCAAATTTGGCTATACTCGCATCAGCCATTTCCAAGAAAAAGGTGTCTGAATTTCCCAAAAACTGCAATTTCCAGCCACTTTTCAGAGTCATAAAAAATCATCATTTTTGATTCGGCTAAAATTTTGTAGGAAGACAAGGAGACATTTCAGAAGAGTTATTCCGTTGAAATTTTGCTAATAATGCTAATGGAAAAGTAATTAGAAGGATTCCAGAATTCTATAATATGGGACTCTACCATGGTGAGTACACTAAGTTGTTTTTCGCTCTAAAATCTTTAAATTAAACTCGATTTAGGAACGGAGACCGGATTTGTGTTCCAATTTTATCACACTACACATACATAACAACAGAACTGAGAAATTCAACCAAAAATTTCGAGCGACAAAAAAATTTGACCAAAATGTACAGGGTTAACTAAGGTACTTTTGGACCTTTCGCAATTAATTTCTATGAACTGGTGAGAGCTATGATGTTCTAGTATTTTTTTAAGATTATAACTTGATGGTCCCTAAATCCTCAGCAAATTTGGCTATACTCGCATCAGCCATTTCCAAGAAAAAGGTGTCTGAATTTCCCAAAAACTGCAATTTCCAGCCACTTTTCAGAGTCATAAAAAATCATCATTTTTGATTCGGCTAAAATTTTGTAGGAAGACAAGGAGACATTTCAGAAGAGTTATTCCGTTGAAATTTTGCTAATAATGCTAATGGAAAAGTAATTAGAAGGATTCCAGAATTCTATAATATGGGACTCTACCATGGTGAGTACACTAAGTTGTTTTTCGCTCTAAAATCTTTAAATTAAACTCGATTTAGGAACGGAGACCGGATTTGTGTTCCAATTTTATCACACTACACATACATAACAACAGAACTGAGAAATTCAACCAAAAATTTCGAGCGACAAAAAAATTTGACCAAAATGTACAGGGTTAACTAAGGTACTTTTGGACCTTTCGCAATTAATTTCTATGAACTGGTGAGAGCTATGATGTTCTAGTATTTTTTTAAGAGTATAACTTGATGGTCCCTAAATCCTCAGCAAATTTGGCTATACTCGCATCAGCCATTTCCAAGAAAAAGGTGTCTGAATTTCCCAAAAACTGCAATTTCCAGCCACTTTTCAGAGTCATAAAAAATCATCATTTTTGATTCGGCTAAAATTTTGTAGGAAGACAAGGAGACATTTCAGAAGAGTTATTCCGTTGAAATTTTGCTAATAATGCTAATGGAAAAGTAATTAGAAGGATTCCAGAATTCTATAATATGGGACTCTACCATGGTGAGTACACTAAGTTGTTTTTCGCTCTAAAATCTTTAAATTAAACTCGATTTAGGAACGGAGACCGGATTTGTGTTCCAATTTTATCACACTACACATACATAACAACAGAACTGAGAAATTCAACCAAAAATTTCGAGCGACAAAAAAATTTGACCAAAATGTACAGGGTTAACTAAGGTACTTTTGGACCTTTCGCAATTAATTTCTATGAACTGGTGAGAGCTATGATGTTCTAGTATTTTTTAAGAGTATAACTTGATGGTCCCTAAATCCTCAGCAAATTTGGCTATACTCGCATCAGCCATTTCCAAGAAAAAGGTGTCTGAATTTCCCAAAAACTGCAATTTCCAGCCACTTTTCAGAGTCATAAAAAATCATCATTTTTGATTCGGCTAAAATTTTGTAGGAAGACAAGGAGACATTTCAGAAGAGTTATTCCGTTGAAATTTTGCTAATAATGCTAATGGAAAAGTAATTAGAAGGATTCCAGAATTCTATAATATGGGACTCTACCATGGTGAGTACACTAAGTTGTTTTTCGCTCTAAAATCTTTAAATTAAACTCGATTTAGGAACGGAGACCGGATTTGTGTTCCAATTTTATCACACTACACATACATAACAACAGAACTGAGAAATTCAACCAAAAATTTCGAGCGACAAAAAAATTTGACCAAAATGTACAGGGTTAACTAAGGTACTTTTGGACCTTTCGCAATTAATTTCTATGAACTGGTGAGAGCTATGATGTTCTAGTATTTTTTAAGAGTATAACTTGATGGTCCCTAAATCCTCAGCAAATTTGGCTATACTCGCATCAGCCATTTCCAAGAAAAAGGTGTCTGAATTTCCCAAAAACTGCAATTTCCAGCCACTTTTCAGAGTCATAAAAAATCATCATTTTTGATTCGGCTAAAATTTTGTAGGAAGACAAGGAGACATTTCAGAAGAGTTATTCCGTTGAAATTTTGCTAATAATGCTAATGGAAAAGTAATTAGAAGGATTCCAGAATTCTATAATATGGGACTCTACCATGGTGAGTACACTAAGTTGTTTTTCGCTCTAAAATCTTTAAATTAAACTCGATTTAGGAACGGAGACCGGATTTGTGTTCCAATTTTATCACACTACACATACATAACAACAGAACTGAGAAATTCAACCAAAAATTTCGAGCGACAAAAAAATTTGACCAAAATGTACAGGGTTAACTAAGGTACTTTTGGACCTTTCGCAATTAATTTCTATGAACTGGTGAGAGCTATGATGTTCTAGTATTTTTTTAATAGTATAACTTGATGGTCCCTAAATCCTCAGCAAATTTGGCTATACTCGCATCAGCCATTTCCAAGAAAAAGGTGTCTGAATTTCCCAAAAACTGCAATTTCCAGCCACTTTTCAGAGTCATAAAAAATCATCATTTTTGATTCGGCTAAAATTTTGTAGGAAGACAAGGAGACATTTCAGAAGAGTTATTCCGTTGAAATTTTGCTAATAATGCTAATGGAAAAGTAATTAGAAGGATTCCAGAATTCTATAATATGGGACTCTACCATGGTGAGTACACTAAGTTGTTTTTCGCTCTAAAATCTTTAAATTAAACTCGATTTAGGAACGGAGACCGGATTTGTGTTCCAATTTTATCACACTACACATACATAACAACAGAACTGAGAAATTCAACCAAAAATTTCGAGCGACAAAAAAATTTGACCAAAATGTACAGGGTTAACTAAGGTACTTTTGGACCTTTCGCAATTAATTTCTATGAACTGGTGAGAGCTATGATGTTCTAGTATTTTTTTAAGAGTATAACTTGATGGTCCCTAAATCCTCAGCAAATTTGGCTATACTCGCATCAGCCATTTCCAAGAAAAAGGTGTCTGAATTTCCCAAAAACTGCAATTTCCAGCCACTTTTCAGAGTCATAAAAAATCATCATTTTTGATTCGGCTAAAATTTTGTAGGAAGACAAGGAGACATTTCAGAAGAGTTATTCCGTTGAAATTTTGCTAATAATGCTAATGGAAAAGTAATTAGAAGGATTCCAGAATTCTATAATATGGGACTCTACCATGGTGAGTACACTAAGTTGTTTTTCGCTCTAAAATCTTTAAATTAAACTCGATTTAGAAACGGAGACCGGATTTGTGTTCCAATTTTATCACACTACACATACATAACAACAGAACTGAGAAATTCAACCAAAAATTTCGAGCGACAAAAAAATTTGACCAAAATGTACAGGGTTAACTAAGGTACTTTTGGACCTTTCGCAATTAATTTCTATGAACTGGTGAGAGCTATGATGTTCTAGTATTTTTTAAATAGTATTACTTGATGGTCCCTAAATCCTCAGCAAATTTGGCTATACTCGCATCAGCCATTTCCAAGAAAAAGGTGTCTGAATTTCCCAAAAACTGCAATTTCCAGCCACTTTCAGAGTCATAAAAAATCATCATTTTCGATTCGGCTAAAATTTTGTAGGAAGACAAGGAGACATTTCAGAAGAGTTATTCCGTTGAAATTTTGCTAATAATGCTAATGGAAAAGTAATTAGAAGGATTCCAGAATTCTATAATATGGGACTCTACCATGGTGAGTACACTAAGTTGTTTTTCGCTCTAAAATCTTTAAATTAAACTCGATTTAGGAACGGAGACCGGATTTGTGTTCCAATTTTATTACACTACACATACATAACAACAGAACTGAGAAATTCAACCAAAAATTTCGAGCGACAAAAAAATTTGACCAAAATGTACAGGGTTAACTAAGGTACTTTTGGACCTTTCGCAATTAATTTCTATGAACTGGTGAGAGCTATGATGTTCTAGTATTTTTTTAAGATTATAACTTGATGGTCCCTAAATCCTCAGCAAATTTGGCTATACTCGCATCAGCCATTTCCAAGAAAAAGGTGTCTGAATTTCCCAAAAACTGCAATTTCCAGCCACTTTTCAGAGTCATAAAAAATCATCATTTTTGATTCGGCTAAAATTTTGTAGGAAGACAAGAGGACATTTCAGAAGAGTTATTCCGTTGAAATTTTGCTAATAATGCTAATGGAAAAGTAATTAGAAGGATTCCAGAATTCTATAATATGGGACTCTACCATGGTGAGTACACTAAGTTGTTTTTCGCTCTAAAATCTTTAAATTAAACTCGATTTAGGAACGGAGACCAAATTTGTGTTCCAATTTTATCACACTACACATACATAACAACAGAACTGAGAAATTCAACCAAAAATTTCGAGCGACAAAAAAATTTGACCAAAATGTACAGGGTACTTTTGGACCTTTCGCAATTAATTTCTATGAACTGGTGAGAGCTATGATGTTCTAGTATTTTTCTGAGAGTATAACTTGATGGTCCCTAAATCCTCAGCAAATTTGGCTATACTCGCATCAGCCATTTCCAAGAAAAAGGTGTCTGAATTACCCAAAAATCTCTATTTCCAGCCACTTTTCAGAGTCATCAAAAATCATCATTTTGATTCGGCTAAAATTTTGTAGGAAGACAAGTGGACATTCCAGAAGAGTTATTCCCTCGAAATTTTGCTCATAATGCCAATGGAAAAGTAATTAGAAGGTTTCCAGAATTCTATAATATAGGACTCTACCATGGTGAATTTAGTTGAAAAGTTGAATTTTGCTCTAAAATCTTTAAATTCAACTCGATTTCGAAACGGAGACAGGATTTGTGTTCGAATTGGATAACCATATGAATAAATAACAACAGAACTGAGAAATTCAACAATGAATTTCAGAGGACAAAAATTTTCGACCGAAATGTACAGGGTTAACTAAGGTACTTTTGGACCTTTCGCAATTAATTTCTATGAACTGGTGAGAGCTATGATGTTCTAGTATTAGTAAACTCTGCGAGTAAGAGCAATGCGAAATAGCACGTAATGGCTATGAGCGAGTCACAATAAAAGAAGAATAGGTATGGCGGATTGTTGCCATTTTTTGAACACTGCCTTGTATAACCTGTAGATGCATCTCTCTGTATACTTCTCTATGATTAGACTACTACTGTACATTTTTGTAATATTAAATTATATAAAATTACGTGGACCATATCGGCATCGGACTTGAACTATTCTCTTCAATACATGCATTTTTAGATGGAGTTTTACATGCAGTTTTAAGGCTTGATAATATCACTGGTATATTAATTGATACTCAAATTAATGGAAGAGTCGGTCTTGGCTCTTTAATTGAAGGTTAAAACTGATTTCCTTATTACCCCTTAGTTTGATCAAGGTAAGCTTGTGGTCAAAAGTTGGCCTGGATAAATCTTATTTTTATTCTTTTGTAAAGAGCAACATTCTGCATTATTGCTTAATAATTTCATCAGTATATGAATTAATATTCTAATTGATGAGGAGGTTGGGTCTAAAACTACTTGGAGACTGAAACTTCATTCCTAATTGACCCTAGTTTCTGAGAGGCAAATAATTTCACTGCGAGTAGGCCTAAGGTCGTGTCTTACAGTAGGTTCAGGCCTATAGGCTTGTGTTATAACTTATTCGCTATAAAATGATTCATGATTACAATATCGGTCGTTAAACAATATCGGTAGATAAATAATCTTTCCGACCTATAACATTTAATCAAATTTTCAGATAATATCTAAAAAGTGAACAAAATATATACGGGCGTGAGAATCGAGAAAAAACTTTATTATATGGCCGAAAGAGAGGTGATGTCTGGGTATGGTACCAAACAGAATGAGAAGAGTAGTAAAGGGAGAGGTGGATACCAAGCATGAACTCGTCAAGAATTATTGTTAATGTGAATTTGAATGACTGTGTGATTGTGGTTAAATGTGTGATTGTATTACACAAATATTACACAATTATTTCGTAATTTTGTTGCATGAGAATGGATATCAACACATCCAAAGTTGGTTATGCCGGTTTATATGGTGATACAAAAGAAGAATATGGCCGCCAGGCCGATATTTGCGGTACGAGCATCGGTCGCCCGCTCGCTACCTAAGATGCATCTCTCTGGTTACTTCTCTATGGTCTAATTGTGACATTGTCTGGTGAATACTGGTACTCACAATACCACCACAGCAGCATATGCATAGGGACTTGGATTTTTTCGGGGGAGGTAAGGAAGAATTTTGTAAACCAAATGGTATGTATTACAAAATATAAATTGCAAAAGATATTGCACATTGATTGCTATATTTAGATGAGCGTAGCGAAGATTTTCACTCAAGTCTTACGGAGCTTTGTCTGTGCGTTTTTCTTTTTTTTTTTTCTTTTTGTTTGTTTGTAAACACTGCACAGGTCGCAGGGTTTGACCGATCGACATGAAACTTTTTTTTATATGCAAATTTATCCAACTTAGAACTGTATAGTTTTGAGGTCTAATTGGTTGGACCATTTTTGAGAAACATCATTTAGAAGTTTCTAAAAACCCCATAAGATTTGGCTGAGCGGAAAAAAATGAAAAATAAAATCTCTTCAACATGATTCAAATTTTCCACAAATGTGAACACAAGAATAATATACATGAATAAAAATTTGGTTAGATATTCGGACCAGCCGTTTTGGAGAAAATAATATAATAAATGTATTTTATTCATCAAAAAGATAGAAATATTAGTTGAAAAATGTTGCATTGTTGAAGTCACGGCTTTCTAGATTCATTGACATCGGATGAACTTCATTTCAAATGATCAAGGTTTGTAGAGTTTTCGATTATACTTTATATTGACATCTCGCTCATCGTACAATGCACATCCTGCGTTTGCCTAGTTAATTTTCAATCGTAAAAATTGGAGATGATGAAATCTTCATCATCTATTTATTCATTTTGATCTTGCTTAATGACCTTATGCGGGACTCGAACCCACGCCCGACGTGCGTTCAGTTCCATCGTAGTAAGCGATAGCTGACTGCCATGGGGGCAGATTCATCAGCTATTATTAGTAGTTATTATATAAATGGTGGGGGCATGATCAAGCTCCTTCCTTCACCATGTCTGCATGGACCAGCTGACTCGAGGGTAGTTATGCGACAAATGTTTTTCAAGTACAATTTCATGTACTCCAGGGTGGTTGTTACTTAGTTACTTCAATAACTTACAATCTTTTCTTTTGGCAAAGATATCAAAATTGAACGGCAATCTTCATTTATAGATATAATTAATTAGAGACAAAAACAAACCTTACTGACCGTTGTTCAGGGGTGCGACTCACCTCAAGGGTTCCAGCTTGAGACGACGAGGAAGCTGGCACACTATGACCAGTTTGAAAATATCATTTAAATTTTTGTTACTGTTAGATTGAGCTACATTTATGCCAATACTGAATTTTGATGAAAAAAATTAACAGGCCTTGACCCTCAAGTTTGTCTCCAATGCCCGACTGCATATTTTAATATTATATACCTATGGAAAATTACAAAGTTATATATGAGAAAACTACAAATAATATTAGAAAAATGACTTTCATTTTTTCATGTACCAGCCAAGCTATGTTATTGCAAAAATGAACGTGAATGATACTGTATAACTCATTCAAATAAAGAATAAGTGCCAAGTTTTATGGCACATCTCTGAAAAATCCGAAAGATAACTCCTGCCCACTCCTCAAGTAGAAAGATATTCTTTCATCTTGTCATGACAATAATTCAACACACAGTAATTGGCTAGGATTCAAAAAGAAATAGGGATGTTCCTCGGGTTATCTTTTAAATCAAATACAGTATAAATAATCTTCAATAATTTGGTTTATTTTAGTCATACTAGTATACGTTCTTGTACTTATAAATATTATTTACAATACAATACAGCAAATTGCTAGCATTCAACACAAATATTTAAAATTATACACATACAACCTGTACTTCTTTGAAATATTCAAATAAAAAGGAAGCATAAATAACTGGACACAATATATAAATTAACACTTCGAAGACAAATATATTGACTTGCACACGGTAAGTACAGAATTAGTTATCTTTCTCTCGTGGTATACTCGAATAATACTGACAAGTCGTTGCGGAAATCGCATCGTTTAATGTATCCTCCAATCTCTAGAACCACCCACGCATCAACACTGCTTCACAACAAGAAATATTCTGTTACGAAGGCCATTGATAATTATTGCAGGGATAAGTTAAGTTAAAAAAAATATATAAAGTAACAATTCTTTGACAAATAACACGTTTAGTTTTTATACAACCATTCACACAATAGATTACATGCATTCATTATTTTCACGCAACACTTAAATAAGTATACATCTCTTCACATTATGAATTAAGATTAATATACAACTTTGAACCACACGATGGTATTCTCGTAACAATTTCAATTAGTATCCTAATAAAGGGAGAGTACCCAAAGTAGAGTTTATTTGGCCTTTGGGCATGTGCCGCTATTTGCCTACGTAGTTAGACCGTATGTGTGTATCCGCACTTCTTCGATTGCTTTGCACCACTCTAGCGCGTAGCCTTCGGGATCTTCCAGGTAGTACGTACGGTTAGGCTGGAAACAAAAGAAAAAGCTCATTAGATAACCGAACTGTAAAAGGAATATTCATTTCTATTTGGCAAATATTACTGGTAAATCAAATCAATGTGTGCTTTTAATTACAACATACGTTGGCTACAATCATAGTTATGGAGAGACTGGCCCAATGCTTCTCTAACGTATCTCCCTTGTAAATTCATTCTACAGCCTTTTTTTAACAGATTCATCACAAGTCCAAATGATTTTATAATTGTTTTTTATCTATGGAATCAAGGGAAACTATGAAGTGAAATGATGTTATAAATTATTAAATTATGTACAACTACATAATTCAAGTCTAGATGCGAAGTGAAATTACGGATCTTTTATATAAAATGTACAATGCACGAAACGAATGGAGAATACAGAAGACCAAAAATCAACTGATTGTGAGATCTTAAAGTAGCCAAACTATTTTGAACTACAACTGAAATCTATAAACGAGTACCGGTACTTACAGTGTGTACGAAGAATATTTTGAAGTTTTTGGGCTCCACCCTGAGTTCTGGGCTCCACGGAATCTCTCCCTTCAACACCATATTGACAGGGTCGACATAGTATAGGTGCGGCCCCAGCGTCAAGAGAAGCATTCTTCTCCTTGCAAACAATCCCTTCCTCTTGTCGACCAGCCCTTGCTTGAGTATCAGATTCCCTTGGACTAACGCGTTCCACTTGCTCTCACGCTGGCTCTCCAGCTGTTGGAATACTTCGTCAGGGTTGATGTCCGTGATGCCGTTGCGTTTCCGCGGCCGTTCAGCGGGAACTGGTTCGGGGGTACGCTCGGCATCCTGAAGATCTAGTCCCAGCAGTCTTGTGAGTTGTTTGTCGTCCAGTCCTGGTTCCAGGTGGTCCGGGACTCGGTAATGACTCCGGAGCTCCTCGTTTTCCGAGGTTCCGGGCAGGTAAGGGTAGATTTGCGGAGGTGTTTGTTTGTGGAGAGTCTCGAAGACGATGCCGCAGAAAAACGGATGTGCTCGGATCGAAGGATAGCCGACGGTATCCAATGCGCCGAGTCGTTCCAATGGATCGAGGACGAGCAACTCTTCCACCAGCTTTCGCGCGCTTGGCGAGAAACCGTCGGGGAATTCGTACTCCAGTTTGAGAATCTTTTGAAATATTAAATACTCGCTTCTCGACCGGAAAGGCGGCAGTCCAGAGACCATTTGGTAAACGATACAACCGAGCGCCCACAAGTCTGAGCTCTTAGAGGCCGACTTGTCGGTCAACAACTCGGGGGAAACGTACTGAGCCGTGCCAACGAAACTATTTCTTCGCTGTAGATTCGGTTCGTTGCCATCTCGCCGCGGAGGGTTAACGTCTTCCAAGATCTTCGTGGAGCCGAAGTCAGTGATGAGTATGTGCATGTTCTCGTCGAGCAGGATGTTCTCGGGCTTGAGGTCTCGATGTATGATGCCGAGTGAGTGGAGGTGTTCGAGGGCGTGGAGGATTTCGGCAGTGTAGAACCGGGTGCAGGCGATGTCAAACGAGCCGACCTTGTTGATATGCGGGAGGAGTTCGCCGTGTTTGGCGTAGGAGAGGACGAAGTAGAGGCGGTCTACATCTTGGAAGGTGCAGTAGAGTTTGGCAAAAAACGGAGCCGTTATCTTATTGTTCGCGCTCAATATGTTGAGCACTTCTTTCTCGCGTTTCACATATTCAGTCTTCCGCTCACGTATGATGTGACGCTTCTCACAGACTTTGACTAGAAACAGACAATAACACGCACATTGTTAGAAATCTACTTTTTGGCACGAAGAGTAAAACAAAATAAACTTGATTTTAATTGTGCAAATACATTTTCTTGGCACAAACAAACAAAAATCCTGGCTACATTGTCTAATAAATACTTTGCGTACTTATCACGCTTCTATTTATAAGCCCAAGAGGTCAAAGTAAAACATTCTATGTAAATTGCCAAGTAGAAAGATAGATAATGCCGGCTATCTTTAAAAAGGGGTTGAATCCCGGTGATATAACTATCAAATGCCATTCAACTGACTTCAACATACGGGGTCACAGTCTAATGACTGTTGAACTTCGCCAATGTAATCAAAGAACGATTTGATAATTGAGGTGAATACCATTAAATAAGGTGTTAATGCGAATAGGTCATTACCTACAGCTGAACGTGTTTGTATGTTTCGAACGGATCGGTACTCACTTGCATACTCCTTGCTGGTGTGTATATCCTTGGCGAGGTAGACCATGGAGAAGCTGCCCTCTCCGATGACCTTGCCGAAGATGAAGTCAATGGGAGTGCGCCTGGTAGGGGGTGGCGGGTCGACCTGGTTGTTGGCATGCTGTTGGTTGTTGACGTTGTCCGTGGCCTGGGGCGGGGACATGGTCACGGACAGCGGTGGCTTCTCGCACGGGGCTTGGATCGCTGGCACTCGCTAGAACAACAGAGACAGCACGTATATTAGTACAACTCAGAACAGTTTGAAATATGTACTAGGTCTAGAGGGCAACAGCACTGCTGTTTATCAAATTGAAAGCTTTTACTGCACGAGGTTAAAATGGCGGATTTGATCTTGCCACATACCGTTATCAAATTTGACTTATTTAGTACTTTGTACTATGGCTTAATCCCAAACTCATTTATTAATTATCCATCATCCATTGGTGAGGTTTCAGGATCATTTATAGATGTAGAAGCCACACACTAGTGGAAACTCAAGTTTAGTTCCCTCACAGATGGATAGGTCGAGTACCTCTCGGATAACTGAGTAATGATTTGCCCTTCCAAGCTAATTTTGATCAATCATCAACTATGGCACAACCCAGGTATTGAAATTATACCGAAGTACTACAGTTTGAAAGGACAAAGTCAAAGAGACAATATGTCAAAACTGCCGAATTTGTTTGATCAAGTATGAAAGTCAAGGTAATGAAGAGTCAATGGTATTTCCTCGAGTCCCCCCCCCACCCAAATCATTAAAATCGTTCGTTATTATAAATACAAATAATCCAATGTTTAAAACATTTGAAGCCACATCCGGCGGAAATTGAACATGTTATTGAAACAATAACCCATGCTGGTTGGTGGCATCGTTCTTATGTAAGGCCGTGCACACGCGCGGGAACGAGAGAAAGATAGAGAGAAAGAGAAGTCGCTGGGCGGCTGCACGTGGGTAAAAAGCAGAAGGTAGAACCGACCGCCGAGGTGCGATGACCTTAAAGACGCGGGAAAACGAATCCAAGGACAAGAGAGCTCAACCCGACCACCACACCGCGGTGCACTTCCACTTCCTTCCCACTGGCAGCCCTATTGCAGGTGCACGGGAACCAAACGGGCCGTGGGAAAACAACCAAAACTGTCACTCATTTCACCACGTGTTGTATCGAATGGAGGATCATCTGTAGGCGTTATCAAAGTCACATACATTGTTGTCACACGAGGACAACAATGTCCTCTCCAATCACAACTCCAGTATTGGTATTGCAACATGTAAGCTACCCATGCATCCTATTGCCAACATTATTGCGGCTTCTTCAGGCATTATACCAGTGTCCATCTCACACTAATAACACGTATTCATCATAGCAGCCACTTCCCTCCCACTGACCATAAACGTACGAATGTGGTCTTCTACGACTCGGCCACTGCGTCAGTTGCATTGACCTTAAATGCAACAAGGGCCAGGTGCACAAACAAGCTAACTGCACGCCATCGACTGTAACGACGTACCAAGAGGCTGCTAGTGGTACCCGTAGTGCGGTTGTAATAAGGACAATAACCTTCTCTCTTTCTCTCTCTCGGTCTCCATCTCGCGTGGCTGGAATGTCTGCCTCGTGACTCGCGAGATGGAGAGAGAGATTGCAGTTGTTGGATTGTGAGAAACAATCTCGCGTGGAATGTTGAGGCCGCAGCATTTGCTGATTGATCGGAGGGAGAGGTGGAAGAGAAGAGAGGAAGAGACAGATCTCGCGGGCTAGAGATGGATGAAGAAGAGACCTACACCGATTTGATATATGCCATTCATTATAACAAATCGTTAGATGAGGAACATTAGAACCTGTGTTTTCAACCGCGTATTGACCGTATGTTATATAAACACATTCCACATTCTACTTAGTTTGAAAGAATACCGCAACGAGTGGATAAGTCGCGGAATCAACGTTCAGGAGACTGGGATTCGATTCCCATCACCGTCTACCATCCTGATCATATAATGAAGAAGTCTTTAGTCTATGGGTGTATTGTGGGTTTCCCTCGTCTTGAAAAGGAGCAATTGCCGTTCCTGTTACCAGAAACACCTAATAAAATGACATTTCATTAAAGAAGATAGATAATAGAGCATAGAGAAGTCTATTACTTATCTAGGAATAGAGCAACGATGATGTTATGTCGGATATTGTCGATGGTATGCCATGGTCGCGTCCAGTACGACTTGACGTTCGTGACGCCACGTGGTCTGACGCAAACAAACAGTGTCCTGGCGAATTATTATGCATTGGGAGCACGGTGAACATAGGGAAAGGTCAGGACTTCCTTTCTATTGACCCTTGACGAGGTGTGTGAGAAGTTATTGACCACCAAGCGACCAGCCGACCGAAACACGACATCGTCTCAAAGCCCATTCACAGTTGTCGTAGTGTTTATGGTTTAGTGTTTAAACGAAATGTATGACGACGTTTCCATGTAACGTATTTAAAAAATACATGATAAAAAGCTGGATTCTATCTAGTGTTGCGAAAGTTGAAATAAATAAATTAAAGCAATCCTTACGACATCCGATTTTTGGCCAATCACACGATAAGTAATGCAAAAGTAAATTGTTTACGTACGAATCAATTCAGAACCTTTAGTATTATCGATTCACGGATTCAGGTCTGCCTACAAACGGATACATGCCGGTAAAATAAGTAGCCGTTATTACGACGACATGAAAACAACGGGGAATAACAGCCCCAGTATGCGTAGAATCTAGTTATCATACTGATTGTTGGCTACTCAAACCTTGGCGTTACGTCACAATAAACGAACTTTGGTTTCTTGTCGATAATACAGATGTCCTACAAAAGTCATTAGCAGCTCCACTGCATACCACAGGCAATCAACTCGATGGGAATTTCAGAAAACAAACTAGTAAACAAGAACCAAAATAGCAAGGACGGAAGGTATAGGCCTAGGCATATTCAATAAAAAAAATGTAAATAAAACAAGTAAAAGGCCTTAATTGGGATAAAGTTATCAAGTGCCGTTATCAATCGACGACAGAAACAAGGGGCAAAAAGCCTAGTGAAAATTGTTACGTCGAATCCTGTGGGAAAAAAATATCAACAGCTCATCGTCGTGTTCCCAAAGACTTAACACCGGTACTAAACACACTCAATTATTATATCACGAAATAATGGAATAATGTTATCCAACAGAATAATCCCAATGTCGCAATATTCGAGAAAATCCCAGCAATGAATTATTTCCCCTCATGCATGCATGCATTCGCACGAGTCGCGAACCCGGATCTTTCGATTACGTAACCTATTCATAAACCATTACATAATAACCTTGCATAAAACAGGCGCTCGCCTTGATAGCACCACTATTTTATTAGCACTGTAGAACTAAATACTACAAAGACTTGGGCATATAGTACCAATATCTAATAATAATGTTTGTACAGCTATTATCAACATGATTGGACAATTTTTTTAAATCAATCCACGTTAAATAAATAACCATTACCTGGTCAAGATAATGATTTCCTAATTGACAACTATAATTCCGGCCTACTCACCTCTGCTCGATAATAATTATCCGAAATCAATCGATAGAACGACTGACACTATTAACTGAGATCGATCTCAATGTCAATATAGCAACGAGCAGCTAGTCGGTTGCTACCATATGTGCTACTAAATAACGTAGACTATGACTCCGTTCGTTTCATTCATGACTCGCCGCGTGGACGTGTTACGTCATCGCGTTACGTCATCACCAAGCACGCTCCCGATTGGTCCCGTCTCCTTGTAGCATCATCACAGAGAGCGAAAGAGAGAGAGAAAACATCTGGTCGGGGCCGAGTTTAAATAAGAAGACGGTTATTTCTGAACATGTCTGGAAATATCTACGATATTGTGTATGTGTGCGTTGGTAAAACGAGCATGGGAGAACAATGCGGAGACGAATCATGTTTTGGACTTGGGATTCACGAAACAGAGTAACAATTTAAGCGCTGATATAGCATACAAACTAATTTGATCCACATATAAACTAATTCAATCGATCCAGAAGGAAGTCACATTATAGATTGAATGGGATTTGTATATTACGATCCACGGTGATGTACATACACCTCTTACATACATATCTATCTACTTGTCCCCAAAATTCGGCTTATTAGCAGTTTCTAAAATCATTATCTGACCCTAAATGACCTATTTTCGTGCGCATGCTGACAATCCCGTGTCGGGTACTAGTTCCCTTAGCGAAGCAGGCTCGGAAGTCGGGAAATTCCATCACGAGCCCAAGAACGATTGAACCGGGTGGTCTCCGATACACTATTAGAATTACAAAACATTGCAAATATGTCTTTGTTGTTATATCACACGAAAACTGACTTGCGTCCCCTATCTAATCAACGAAATACCATGATTCTACGAAAACATAAACAATAACAACTTCGTTTACTCAGGTAAATCCCGTCAAATCGATAACAGAGCTAATCTTATCCAGCAACTTTATCGACGCAGTTCAGACAGCGTGTGGTGAATATCTGCGACTGATATACATCCAAATCATTCCTATTTTTAGTGTTCAATTACTGAAGAAACGAATTCAAAACATATTACGTAAAACATAAATAGTGAAAAGTGCATTTCATTGTAAGTGTTATCGTTCGCGCGCGTGAGGCAAATAATACTCAGAAGCTCACCCCCTCCCCTTCGTCCACTCACTTTGAATGCAAGTATAAAAGTTATTTCTGTCTTGTTACGTAAGCATGACGTCACGCGATGCTCGTCTACCTGACTGAATGACATCGGAAGGAGGATGCATCAGAAAAGCAACCCGGAATTTTACTTTACTCCGGAAATGTAGCACGTAAACATAAATAAGACCCCAAAGAAATATACGGTAATATTGGAAGTTATTTTCGAGTCTATTCTTTGGATAGCATAATGGAACGTGGAGGCGTGGCACAAGAAACGAATCTTTGAATAATAATTCGGTGAAACATATTTCTGGTGTTTTGATACACTCGACAACGACATAATTATTATTTTGATAACGCGCGTGCACAAACATAACATGTTTACCGAATAATATTATTATTACAAAAATAAAATACCGAACACAAGATAGGCATATTAATAATAAGTGGACTAGAAACGCGCACAGAAAAAACAACAACCAATTGTTTTCATTACGAGGTAATTAAAACACATTTCGACGTAATTAGTCGAATCAAGTCAATATTTACTTCCGCGTGCATTCCGAGAAAAATGTTTTATTCCGTAAATATTATCGATTTACTCTTACCTCCCTGCACTTAAATCTGACAAACAAAGTGTGACGATAATATGGACATTAAAATGTCAAGAGTGTCGACAAATAAAATAGAAAAGAGGAAAAAAATTGGCACAAAAACGTATTTACACAATCGCGTCTCGTTTAAAGCTCTCAGATTTCAATTTTATATTGCAGTTTAGAAATCCCATGGAATTTAGCCAAATATAACAGTTAGATATTCGCGTGCTGAAAAAACATTCAGGGAAGGGGGTGGGGGGGAATTGCATGTCGTAACTCGGCGTACGTATTACGGATTATTTACATATCAATTGACATGTAAAACGCTGTTTCAATCAGCCAGCGGATCGTCTTGCATTGTACCAACTACCAACACTTGATCTAATCGTTGTCATCAACCAACGGAACTGGGAGAAACACTCGACCACAACTAGAAATATCACTGTTGGTAGTTTTAATGAGAACGCGTACAATACACGTAGGTTGGTTGTGAATGGGCATTGGGCGTAGTAAAGGAACTAATATCTCCCACAGTGCACCAACGCCAACATTCGTATGGAAGGCGTGTATTTAGTGAGAAACAAATAGAAAAGCGACAAAATGAAGGGTCGACTGTGCCAAATAGATAATCGTGTACAAAATAAAAATGTAGATACTTGCAGAGGTAATCGTTGCAGATTCAATGAGTCAACATTTTTGAAATATGTAGTTGGGTTTCTCAACATGAAAAACGACCTCAGAATAATTTACCTAAAAATACCATACACACCTATACAAATAAAACAGTGATATTTGTGTTTGGTATGTTGGTAGACGACCTTTCGAGGTACAAGTATAGAATTGAGTGACTAGACAGATATATATGTATGGTAGTCAAAAAAGTCCAGATGGACCGTAACCGGCGTCTAAATTAACTCTAGCAAGTCCTGTTGACAATCTTGTGACTGGCCGACGACTGTTTGTATACAGTCTAGCCACATCACGAGCGGTTACACATACTTTTGGCACGACTAAATAATAAGAGCTATTATTATTGCAGTTTTATATTTAGTATCCCCTGTCCGCTGCCGTCGAGTACTGTTTCGGATCGCGCGGTGCCAAAAACGGAGAAATCGCTACCAACGAACATAAATCAAGAGATAACGCGGGGGGGTGTTGGCGGATTTCATCCACAGTTAGTTGTCACTCCACCCGCCAACACTCGGTGTGAAAGTGTAGGCGGGCCCGTCGCTTGGGCAACTGCATCCCACGCGAATGCACTCGGCTGCATCGTGGATCACCGTCCCACGGCCTCGTATACGTGTACGTCATCAACATACTGCATACTCTTTCCAGTACCTTCGAAATTTTCACTCGCACATTACGAAAGACCATTCTATAATTACGCTTCAATGTAAGTACAGCGTAAATCTACTCACGTCAACATGAACGCATTTGTTATTACCGTAAATTGAACGCAAATCCACTGAATTTCAGGTAGTTATGCAACCGGTCGGTCACATGATCTCGACTCGCAATACAGTCCGGTCTGTTATTGATTATTAATTAGATCGCAGAACAGCTGTTTTCATTTTTCAATGCCGTTAGGAATGTCGGGGCCTGAATGTAGATCTACCGTTGCAAGCTTGCACGAAATTGCAAGTAAGACGGGCTCGCCAGACATAGACAGACGGCTAATAACGGTTACTTTTACTGAAAGTAGGTTAACTATAACTTGACAAGGCTACACTACTACGTTGTTGGTAAATAAATAAAAATAGCTTGACACAAAAATCACTGTCGAATGTGTTTCATCTTTTTTCTCGACGAACAGTCAGGAAGAGAATGTCGCTGAAGAGGCAGCATTTGTATCAACTAGATGGTTGTGTCAATTTGTATGTAATGATAACTTGGACCCATTGGCGTCGCATGAATGAATAAGGAGAATGTCAGGTCGTCGCCTATATTGTAGGACTATCCTGGCATTTGTAACTTGTCTGAGCTATAGAGGGAAACCACGAAATACCTTTGAACAGACGGATGGTGGCGGGGATCGAAACCAAACAATTGTACAAGGAAATTCGGTGATTACATAAGATCGCAACAAATTGAAAGGACTCGAATCTCTGGAGAGATGTAGTTCCATTACTTATCGTAAACCTCCTCCCGAATGATTATGCTAGTCTAAAAGAATCGCATAACGGCGATATTTGTGATCGTTATATTGGTAGCCGACCTTCTTTGTGGATACACAATCCGTGTCGGCATGCATGACGTAGTGATGAGTTGGAGTAGAAATACCTAGGCGTACATAGACCGTAATGTTTACCTTATAACAGTGTTGCAAACACAAGCTGATAACAGAATTAGGCCAACTAACTTCACTACAATAAAGAAAACGCTAAATAGTAATTTGGTTCTTCATAATTACGACATCTTACCAAATAGAAACATCTGAATAATTTATAGGTACTGACGTAACAGGATTCCTCAACACGAGTTGCGTTCCAATTTTTAGATGCGTGATGTCTTTGAATTCTCGCGAAACTAGAATCAATTCGAATTTTCATAAGTTCGATATCACATTAGACTAAACTGCATCAGCAACGAATAGGGGTGCTATTTCAAGTAGGAGTCGAGTCAACTACTACTAATCAAGAGAACAGCCAATTCACGCCAAGCTACAACTTTCACAAATTGCGACATTTGCCCTCCGCGTTCGACAGATCAATCAACAGTATAGGCCTATATATATATATATATATATTCAATATATATATATAGGTTCAGTCGTAGTCATATTTAAACCAAGCCGAATGACGTCACCCTAGAAAAACCACAGCTACAGGTACGTTTCAATCAGCTGACGTAGTGTCTGTAAATAAACTCGCTTCTCCGTACAACTATTATTCAAATCATTTAAATGCCAGGGCGTAATTGAAGGCAACAGAATAAGAAAAAACTTCCAAGGTTCTAAAAAACATTAGTATGGCTCTATGAATGAGCAAGCATGTATATATGAAACAACATTACATTCAATTCGCAACGACGTACATCGTACAAGATGTACTATATTTGATATATAGAAAAAATACCAAATGATTGACGGCAATTATCTCAAAATGTCGAAAAAACTACGCAAGGCATGGGGCGATTGGAACTTGCATACACACTTTTCTAGGAACGACGGCACGGGACAAAATACAAAATTGCAAAAACTTGAGAGAAACTCGTCACAGCGTCACACACAGATGTAGTTGTATTTCCGACCGGAAAACTCAATCCTGAAAAATCATAATATCAACCTCTAAATCAAAATACTCCAGCTACTCGACTGTAACGGTGTTACTTGAGTTATTGCCGTTCGTATTTATAGGCCTACTCGCATGGTACATTCTACATGGCATACCTGTATGTTATGACAAGGTTACACGGGCTAGGTTTGGTCGATTTCAGGAAATAGCGGTAAATATAGAATAGCGTTACCGCCGACAATCCCTAATGGTAACCAGCAACCTGTCAATAATCAATGTCAACCTCCCGACAATCCACGGCTACCGGACAATTAGGTCGCTAATATCTCATGGGCGGGGCATCAATATTTCCAATCGATTATCTTATGCAAGTACTTCGCACACCTGAACACGCGGTTGACCTCGTTACTAGGATCTGAGCACCGACACTTATTAGGAATTAGGCCTAGAACAATTTCAGCAGAGTCGTTACATCACTGACAGTTGGCGCCGCCGACTCCAGCGCCTGTGCCAGACAGATTAGAATCGGCCGCTATTTGTTTACATTATGCTTATCAGTTCATTTTTATTGGGGAAAAACGATTAGCAAGAACTTTTTTCTTGTGGCTATTCTAGTCACCAGGTATTACCGAGTAACATTTTTTCTATTAAAATAATGATTCGACAGGAATATTATCGCATACAAGTGAACGTAATTCTAGGAAAGATAACACGTGCGCGGCTTATCAACGAGGCAAAGCAAACAATTAGCGTAAAGAGGTGGGCAATCAATGCACACAACAATGTCGCCTAATAGAAACATTAAAACACAAAGTGTGTGTTTGCTCACGGTCGACACTGACGACCGTTAGTGCCGACCGCCACGACGGTCGTAAGTTTCGATCCAGCAACACTTAATCCTACTGATATTTCGAAGAAAAGTTGCACAACAGTGTGCAATATCAACTATGCCAATATAACTTACATAATCTTCTCAGTTCCATGAATTTCAGTTATAATTATTCCACTACCAACCCCCCTGTCAATAAAAAGACAGTTGTTCGAACTAAATATATCTTCTCCGATTTCCAGTAAACCAGTAAGCTCAGAGTTCCACGCAAATCTATTTCTAGAAAAGTGACGCGCCGAGAAGACGCAACAAGACCGTGACGTCACCTAACGGTGTACAAATGACGCTGCGTACACGCAACCGAGAGCGTCGCACCACTTACAACTACGCATTGTTTTCCATGCCGCAAGTGCGTTTTTTCCACACGATCGGTGACGTAAGAGGATTAACGAGACGCATTACACACACCCGCTACACACCGGTGCACGTCGGGTTGCCGCCAACTAACCGGTATCTTACTATTCTGGATAGAAGGGAATTACATTTTATATCATATACCCTGATAACTGATAAAAACAAGGAAGGAAATACGAATAATGTTAACATCCAGCTGATATCCCTGCCACAACAGCTACGCCTATAAAAACCGCGATGTATTTTCCCAAAGATAACAGCCTAGGCCCTAGTGTAATACAATAACAACGATTATCCTCGCAAAGCTGGTTTTAATTGTGAACGCATGTGACAAAGTTGACCCCCGAGTGTAGGTCTTTTTCTGGCGGGGTTTTCTCACGGTACAGCAAGCAGGTATTGACTGAGCGACAATAAAGCCGTGCGACATTAGAACGGATTGACGTAGGTTTGCCGCATATATACGTCATACGAGCTATTGACACACGTGTAGAAACAATAACTATATCCACGTGATAGCTGGCGCACCGAGCACTCGCGACAATAAACTTATTTATTAGCAAACATTAATTACGGCTCGCAGTGAATTGACAATAATATTGACGTTGCGTGTGTACGAATGATATCGTTGCCATGCAACCAAACCATGCAATGAACGATGTTTATACATAAAACTAATTGCAATAATTGAAGTTCTGGTACTGCATGTATATACATATTCATAGCACGATGTTATTATTAGCAAAGAGAATAATAATGCAATTAAAAACAATCTCATGTAATTGGTCATTATCTCTGCATTTCGCGTGATACGCTTGTTAAGAATATGGAAGTATCTATATTTAACTCATGCATGCTGCTTGAATATGTTATTTTTAGCATGCACTTCATTGAACATTCTTAGTTAATACAGAACAAATCGTTAGAATGGGTGATAGTACGTAAAGCATAATCAGAATTGAATTTAAAACTTGTATCCACGAAAGATGAAGATACCGATCGACCCCCCCCCCCCCCCCCCTCCCCTATATTGAACTACTCGCGAACGGGTGGTTAGCTCTTTCATCTCCCAACAATACGAGTAGACGCCTGTGACAGGGGCAGGCCGCGAAGGGCAGCAGCAGTGACCCCGACAAGTGTGTCACACACAAAGTCCTCTCCCAAGCGGTGACTTGGACATGTCAACAATAACACTGATAGCAGCTGATCGACGGACATGGCGCGGAAGGTAAAGGCCATCCATAATGCGTGTCGATCGGTCGTGCCAAAGTCTAACGCACATGGACCCTTCCTTCACAGCAACTCGGTTGTACAAGTTCCGGCTAAGCTCGATCTGTTCGGGAGTGATGATATCGATATATGCGAGAGAAGCTATAGATAGGTCGCGAGTTTCGAGAATGATATACAATCACGTCGAGAATGATATACAATCACGTCACGTGCGAAGAGGACTCGCTACTCGGTATCACTGTGTCTCTGCTCACCCGAAATGTAAGATGCTACTCAGGACCAATTAGGCTATAGTACATGTTTAGGTTAGATTTTTTGTTTTTGCAAGTTATTGTTTAGCGAACATATTATCAGTGGTTCAAAAATCACGAATCAAGACAATGAACGACAGCTAATCTATAAAATGTGAGTGACATTTCGCGAAGCCAGAGTCCAATCCATGGTCCAATAACGTGGTGCGGTGATTGCGTGAGTCAAGGGGTTGAACAACCGCCTATTGGAAATGATAACAGCAAGCACATCTGTGCAACAGTTTCATCGACAAGACAGGTGTTTTCATTACAAATAATCTGAGCAATCATCAGCCAACAGGTGGAATACGTCTCAAGAGACAATAGATGGTTTACAGGTCTACACGTGGAGAGCAAGTCAAGATGAACTATTGACCAAACATCTGCGAACAGATTTGAATTATACTTCTTCGGCCAGCCTTGATGAACACAAGACTATTTAACTAGCTCCATGGACAGGTGGGGTATACGTCAAGGTGGAAGGTTGGAGGGTGTTTACGACAGTAGGGGGCTGGTTCATCTAATATTTGTTTCTTATATCGTGTAAGGCAGGTGGGGATGTCGGAATAATTAGAAATAAAGCAGGTGGCACGTAAGAATAAGGCAGATGTTTTGATCGGAACTTGAAGACGTCGTGGCCCGTGCCGTAATAACGTGCTTGACCGTAATAGGCCTCCAAGCCAGACAGATTTACACACAACTTCCACCTGGTGTTTGAAAGTAGACGCGCGGACAATACTCTCTGGTGTGGCCTAGTGGACCGAAAAGAAACCAGACAACAAAAAGCCGCGTCTTTCACGAACAAAAGGTGTTACGCAAGAATACAAACCGTTGAGATTTCGGGAGGGGAACGAAAGAATGAGTATCAGACGGCGACTTTTAAAAATACGTTTTTTCGTTCCTGCTTTCAATAGAAATATCCCAGGTATATATCGTTTGCTCGAGATCTTTGCTCCCCTGTCGTACTTTTCATAGGAAATTTATTTACACCCCCGCTCAAAAGAAACTGACTTGAAAAACAACTTTTACCTTGTCAACAAAAATACCGAGGACTTATGTTTCGGTACACATTTGAGGAGAAAACCAGAAATGAATTATTATCAAAAGTGGTGCATTTTCGGACCCCTTCGACTAGAATGTGCCTACGTACAAATTAGCTCCTAGGTATTTTCCACATATACAGATTACATTTTTAGTTTAGTTTCAGATGATCGACATTGGAAAACATTTATATTGAAATATTCCGCATTCAATAGTTTAAGCACGTTACTAGGCTGCAATTCGGGAAGTACACTATCTTTCAGAAATTACATCAAATGATGAATGTGACAAATTTCGTCGATCGGGACACTGCCCACGTCCCCCATTATTGAATGGTTCGACACCTTTCTAGATTATTGTGGTCCGCCTAGTTACTATTTGTCTTATCACCTCAGACAATAACAACCATAACGAATAAACCAGTGTACACCAGAGGTAATTAGCCGGAGCTGACGAATAGGAACTCGAACTCTTTTGTCTCTAAATGCCAGCCAGCTCAATGTCCGCGGTTTTTTGATCTCGCAAGGTAACGGATAATAACATGAATTTGGCGAGATATTTGGCCTTGAGTCGAGGCACTGGTCCCACGTTGTTACCTTGGGAGGTTAATCCACTTGGGACGAAAGGCGTTACCGTAGTTACAAGACCAAGACGTAACAGTCGTACCTGATCTCGTGATGAACAAGAAAATAGTACATGCACGAGATTGATGTTGAGACTCGAGGTGGAAAAGATCTCACAACAGTCTACACTACCTGCCCAGCTATTCAAGCGGATGAACAAAAGAAAATAACAGTATTGTCAATAAACAACAAAATACTGAAGAATGTTGAAAATGCGAATTCCAGATAATGTGCAAACAGAATACCTGGAAGTTTGAGGAAACACGTGGCTAAAATACAAAATATAACCCCATAAACAGACGTTACTTATTTTTTTTGTTAAATTTAAAAACACGAACAAATCAAAGGGTCCCGTAACGTAAACGGTTACTACATGGAAAATGGTATTGAAAATTAATCTAGTCATTTAGAAGATATTCACAATCTCCAGTAGCCCTGGTTTAAATGATTTTGATGGGAAAATAACTCTCGAAAGTACTAAATTCATTTATAAATGTGAAATTATTACCTTTCGTTTCGACTTTGCTTGTGTTCCTAGTTTCAACAATCTCGTCAATGCCGCAACGATGCTCCCACGTTTACATTTCTCCGACTTGTTCATTCTTCCACCAATTAAATACCCCGAAACTCATCAATTACACATACTTAATAACAAAAAGTCTTTCCACATCCAAATAGTCCTATCAAATCTTAAACTTCAAATAAAATACACTGCACAATATTGTTTCTCAACTCACTCGACAGCCACACGTGTGAGTTTCGATTTTCTTACTAACAGTTCACAATTTAGGGGTTGCGCGCCACTCGGCTTTCCCGCCCTTAAATTGTCTACACTACACGATCGCAATTTTCATAAATAGAGCACACAAATTATCTCACAATTAACGCCGTGTTGTAAAATATCGACTTATAAAAGACACAATAATAATGTTTGTTTTGTTATTATTCTTATCGAGTTGTATAAGTTGTCAAGAGCGAAATGACTTCGCCTGCTTCTACACCGAGCAGTAAAGTCTATCTGACCGGACAGGAGTTGTAAAGGCTGCGCGCTAGAATGGCGGGGAAGAGAAGTTGTTCCCCTCTACCTCCCCCCACCGACAACAGTACGGCTACACTACGCTGGCTCTCCCGCCAAACACGAGCATGTGGGTAAAGGGGGGGCGGACGAGACGGTTGGGAACGGGTGATCGGTAATGGTGCAGGTTCCCCGAGACCGACGATGGTTGGAGGCAATGGGAGGTGCAGAGCTATGCCCCGTGCACGTTCAACATGACATCTGAACACGTGAAGCGCCGCGTGTCCCAACTAAAAGCGTATCAGCATCGGTTCAATGTTATCTATTATTATTATTCCATTATATTAATAAAATAATCACACATAGAGGGGATATATATAGATTACACGAACTTTTCTTGCATATATTCAGACTGTAAGAAAAATCGAAAAAAAAAGTTTAAATATAGATCTAAATATATCCATTTTATATATATAATTATAAAAAATTACGTTGTTCATTATTATCGCCTAGACGCCTAGAAAAAAAAGCTAAATCATAAAGTGTTTTATGATAGATGCATTAATACTGCCAAGCCAGTGCACGTGATTGTTTAGCTGCGACATTTCGGTTCTTGATTTACGATGATAATTTTTAATTAGATAAATATGATGACAAAACAAATATCATCGGCGCGTGTTAGAATTGCTGACTATCAAAATATTGCCTTACTAAACACTAAATCTCAACAATCAACATTCATTTATATATATCCTATATACATATATTTGAAAAGTGACTTCCGGAAGATGTGAGAGAAATGTCGCGTATCACTATCTTTGATCTCGATGACCGCAGTTCATAACTCGATCGCCTCTCAGCTAACCGGGTCAAAGTGAAACCAATCAAAGAAAGGTCGTTATTATTAATATATATCCTCTCGTCACTCGGCTTTTGCAATAATAATTACCATTGATTCAGTTTCACACACGAACCGTGCTGGGAATTGCAAACTGCATCCTCTTGTTGTTTGTTTACGCGGCGTCCCTGCGAGTAGATTTATTGCGATAAACCAAATATTATCTGAACTTGCGTGACTGGAAGTTTAAATAGATATAATTGAGCTGGCAATAACACTATCGTATCAAACATATCACGTAGAAGATAGCCTATTCTAAAAGCACTGATTCATTCGTTTAATTATACATCATGATGACTGAATAACTTCTAAGATTGCAATTTTAATAAAACCCATTTATTAATGAATGTTTAAGGGTTACACAAATTACTGGAAGTGTTTGCACAATTTGAAAGATTGTTTATAATTGTGTTGACAATTGTTTAGGAGAAATGCGATTGTTTTGCAATTAGGAGTCATAAAACTATATAACAACAAATTTCACCATTTCCAGTATTACATATTTGCCTTAGATTAATACATTCTTCCATATAAATATAGAATGCTGGTGAGATTTCAATTATATATATATATATATATATATATATATATATATATATATATATATATATATATATATATATATATATATATAATTTTGTATTAGTAGGATTATGATGACCCTATTTTGTAGAAAATTATTCCGAATAAGTAACACGAAAATCTGGTATCTTGGTTTTCATCCCTACCAGCAAGAACGCCAGCAAGAACATATAAAACATTCCCGCACCTCGTCCGGCAGGAATTATGATCAAAGTTCTAGTTAAGGGTTGAACAACCCCTAAACGTATTATTTATTCAAATTCCAGGTCCACACAGTTAACCGTAGGACCTGTTATTTATCCCCCTCCCCTCTCTCTCTGGGCATTATTATTTTATCGCAAGCAAGCAAGCGCTCCTCAGAGGGTATGCGCAGGCCCCGGTGGTTCCATTAATAAGGTAATCATGATGATGAAGTAGACACTTACTGCACCAGCTTCGGTACTCGCATAAGACAAGATTGCAATCACCGCAAAAAGTGTTATTGTCATCAGTGCGCCTTGATGGCCCGCCCGTCGGGGTGGCCATTAGGGTGGGGAGGGGGGTGGGGGCTGGCATAGAAATTATAGAAGTCCCATCCGGAGATAATAACTAAGTGATTCAATTTTAGGCACAAATTGTTTTTGAAGATCAATATCTATATGGAAGTTTATCCCTTAATTTCAAGGGATGAATTATGAGCGATCTAAAATCCCACCCTAACCTCTAAAATGATTGTATTTCTATTAAATGGGTTCATCGACGAACGCACTCAATGGCATAGCTAGGAATGGGCCCTGGAGTGGAGCAAAGGACTTGCGTGGGCCCCTTCCCCTTCACAAATACAAATATTGTTTTACGCTTATTAAGCCAACGTTAGGTAGGATAATGTGTTACGTAGGCTTTTATTAGTTACCTTGGCCAAATATCTTGGTTAATTTGTCCTTCACAATTACGTCTATTGCAGCATTCAGCTCCCCCCTCCCTCCCTCTCTTTAAACTAAATGTTATCGTTTCCCTGAATCGCGAAAGGAATATTATAATGTCAATTTGTAAATAATTCCAGAAGTAAATAATTGTAGAATGTAAGAAAAACCTATACCCAGAAAACAAATTAAATGCTTTAATTTCATCTTTTATTGTTTCAAAACACACCCTGAATCGCACGAACCCCATGCACTTGCAATTGTTATTTCCTACAATACATTCCTCTGGAAGTGCATTCGATACATTTGATTTCTTTGGCATGCATCTGATAAAACTTTGCCATAAAAACACGATCTCAGTTATTGAAAGTAAACAGCGAAACTTCGAACTTGGCACGGAGCAGCATTCATGTGATAGTAGGCCTATTAAGAGTGCATGGGAGTTAGAATTTTGATATATCATACCATTCAATAGTAATATCTCTCGAAAAACATATTTCGCTAAATCGACTTCAGTGCGACCTTAAAAAATAATATTTGTTATCACTATTTTTCTGAGAAGTATTTACTTGCCAAAGAATAATAATTACCAATGTCTAATACAATTTCAGGCTGAGAGAGGAAAACCTAGCAGAAAACGAGTCTGAAAGTTCAGGGACGAGATAGAACGAGTCCACTCTGTGTATTGACGAGAGATGAAGGCGCGAACCATCGGGTGTTAGTGATGTGGGATAAGGGGGCGGTCGATCGGAGACGTCATCTCTTGTGGAGACGATTCACATGCGAGATATGAAGGTTTGAACCACCCGTGCGCTAGTGATATGGGTTCTAGGATGGTCGATCGGAACCTTCATCTTTCGACTAGTATCAACAAGTCGAATAACACACTAAAAGCTTCATGTCTGGTTTACACAGAATGTATACACTAGGGTTAACACGTGCTTGGCCGATAATAAAGTAGTCGGTTTTCCTCAACATCATCCTCATCTGACGTCACTCACATGTGTACCATAATAACAGTTCGCGAATATCTCCACTGGTATATTGCCACTGAGACGGGTGGTTGAGTGGCTAGCACAATGAACCGAAGGTGTTTCGATTCTCGCCATGGTCAACCATCTTGACCGAGGTTTCTTGTGGTTTCCCTATGGTCGTTGGGGTTCATTCAGGGATGGTGCCTCAACAACAGGCAACGGTTAATTCCCACTATCCAAAAAATCCTAATGAAATAACCTTTCATCTCATCATCTCATACATCATTCACCGACGCCAATAGATCTTAGTCATCACAACAGTACGTCATCAAAGCCATTGTAAATAAATGAATAAAATTAAATTGCCTGTTTTTTAAATGGTGTCACACCTGAGGAATGAATGAGCGGGTAATGAAGGTAATAAAACTATGAAGTGATGAAAGGTGATAGGACGCTTACAATTTTACTAAAACCCACTTCTGCGGGACTCGAACCCACTCCCGGCGTGACGTCAGTTTCTAAAGCAGTGCCTCAGCTAAATGAGTCACTGGGGGCGGCTCTGGCATATTGGCGTATCGGATAGAGGCGGCAGGCAATTCAGCGAGATACCAGATTATCAGTTTGAGATGACGAAATCCTAAATTTCAAAAGTATATGGATTAAAAATACAGCTATCAAAGCGGAAAATATATTATTTTTTAGTCGTTGACATGTACTTGTTTCTACGAGAGAAAAGGTTCGTTCACCAACAAAATAATTGTAAAAATGTTGGTATTTCACATTATCTCATTGTAACATCGAGAAATCTATTGTTTATGAAAGATGCAGTTGCGTTTCTAATATTAAAACTCCACATACAAAATAATAATCCCCTAAAACGAGGGGTTTACAACTCGAAAACTTGGAGTACACGGTACACCTGATTTCAGATTTCAAGATTTCTGGTGATTTCAGGTGATTCCAAGTGATTTCAGGTATTTCATGTGATTCAAGTGATTTCGTGTGATTTCAGGGATTTCAAGTGATTTCAGGGATTTCAATGGGATTTCATGGATTTTATGGCAAGTGTAGGCCTACACCTCATTTCAGGAGTTATAAACCCCTCGCCCTAAAAATCCCATTCATAGATATACAAATACACTGTGATATTTGTGTTAATTATTATTCTAGTAGACGGTTGCCTTTTTTGGTGAATTTAAGTGAAGAAGAGTTCGTACGGAGGTCACCATCCTGAACTTCTCAAGGTTAGGGTTGATCAGTTTATTGTATTAGAATTTTTATATCTCATATACCGTTCGAAAGTTACCACAAAAAAATACTGATATTCCGGTAAATCGCCTCTCCCACGCACTCGTATAACCCTATTCAGATAATAGGATGAGATTTTTTAATACACATCCCGTCTCCTCTTCACTTCTCTCCACCCTTTTTACCCCCATTTACTCACATTTTATCTGGATTGAAAATGACATGAGAAAAAGCCGTGTGCTGAATGGGTGCTGGGAAACAGTAATCGGCCATTTCCACGCTAAAAGCATCCAGGATGGCACACGGTAACCGTAAACCATCCCTTTACACACTGTTATTCCTTGCCCCCGTCATTACGACCTACATTGTAGTCGGTCATCAAAGGGCAGGAAGGACACGTGGAGGTGGAGGGTGATCTAGCTTGATGGTGATTGGTGATTACAGATTTACTGCAGAAACACAGTTTCTAATTGGAAACACGAGGCTGTTTTTTTAATCATGTGATGCAGTGTGTGTGTGTGGGGGGGGGGGGGGAAGGCTTATTCCGCGCTTCCTCGTGACTAATTGAAAAGTAGCGCTGTATTTACCATGTGATTCGCGAGACTACAGGCTGTTAGTGTTAATGGATGGGGAGAATGTACGATTGGAAAAGCCGATTAACTTGGCATGAATACTCGTTAGAATCAATGTCGTAAATTGTGCCCAAATAATGTTTTTGTTTGATCTTGGTTAGACTTTTACATTTAATTAAAATATTTCAATCATCATTTAAGTATTATTGCATACAGTCAACACATTTATAGGGGCCACAAGGGCCATTGAGGGGCATTGACGGCATCCACCGCCTAACCATTTTGGCCCTGTTTGAAATTTCGAATGAAAATCATAAATCATAAATGAAAACATCTAAAATAAAAATAGGTGTAATTCAAGAAGTACTAATTATGGTGAGATTGTTGTTAAATATTATTGTCGGTTAATTTATATAATTAATAAAACATTAAAAACAGACGAGGTTGTTATTGGAGAATAATGCCGACAATATAAATGAAAATACATGTTTTCATTTCGATTACACATTAATGCAATTATTATTGTTGTGTTATTCAAATTAAATTGTTAATATTGTCGGTAAACTCCATCACTAACAAACAAAAAAAAACGTTACGAATGAGGAAAATCAGCAAACAAATACATATGGTAATTTCACATTGATAGCAATTATTACATTGAATAACAATGCATGCGAGTCAATGCGTGAAAATAGCCTGGTGACCCAGATCGCATCAAGACACGTGGAAATTACGCAAGGCGACCTATTTTCCGCATCTTGCAACGCACTTGCCGCACGCAACCGCGGCCACGTGGAGTTCGTCACGTGAGCAATGTTGACTGACATTTGCTGTCAAGGGCATGACTCACTGGCGGGGGGGAGTGGCGATTGTTTATTATAGTTACAGAGTTAATTGGGGTGGACAATACCACCCTATCGGTGCCTCATTGAAATGACCGAACTTTATGATGTGCCAATTATGAGGAATAGTAGGATTCGTGGTCGTTTTGGAAAACGCAGTATATGCGCGGTAAGATGAGCGAGACGACAGAATAAACTCGAAAGTCTAGGGGAGGGTGGAGTTCTAGGGGATGGTGGATAATCTCTTTTGAGGTAGATACCCCCATATGAACCAGCTGTTGCTGGGAATTTAAAAATTAAATTAAAAATGTTCAATGAAGAAATAAATATAGAAACTATTAGCAGGAAAAAGAGCCCGATGTAGTCAAGGATAGAAGAATCTCGAGCTTGGAAAAGGAGTGTTTCCTTCCTTGTCTAACATATCTTGACAGGGGATGAATAACAGAGGTGTTTCTAAGATCTGTGTCACTCCATTCATTTCTCGTTTCCCGAACCTTCCAAGAAAACACACCCCTCATTCCATTCATCAATGAACGCGAGAACTACGGTGAACATTCTCTATACATTCGTCCTGACGACGTGGGTATCGGTTATCGGGTTAGCAATTTCTTTACACACGTTTTTACTTAGAGGACATCAAAACCCTGAATCCCGATTTTAATGAACAATGACGATGTCTTCCTCTTATTTTAGTGAAAACTAGAAATCATCATCACAATGTCAGAAATTATTATAATTTTTTTGTCCTCCAGAGATCACTAGTCATGACGTAGGCATTACCGATTAGATTAGGACTACAGAGAAAAACCACAAAAAAAATGTCAAGATGGACGGTGGCTGCAGGGAACCAAGGCCCGATGTGCCCCCTCATCTCCCGGATCACACGAAGCGATATTGTCAGCAACTGAGCTAAATGTGCCGGTAGTATTTTGATATCAGTGGGAATGAAATCCCACCATCACAGTCAGAATGGTCGACAATGACGAGAATAGAACCCAGGTCACCTGAGTGACGGTTGGACCTGCTAGCGACTGAACCTCGCACTGAACTTTCAACCTATGGCCCAGTGATAAAAGCATGTTCTGTCTGGAAACTCGAGTAGATGAATCTCGGTTTGAATTAAGCGAGGGTGTGTTAGTCCATCCGCATGAATCACGATTCACGCAGAATGCAAGTAGTGACTGACCCAGACATGATAGCTGGCAGGCACTAGATCAGCGGTGACGTCGCACCACGAAGAGGGTGCAGTTCACACATACACACGTGGAGGACCTACATACATGTTGTAGTTGTATTTATATTGTGTTTAACGACGCACATCCAGACCTATTGCCGTCGGTGAATCACGCCATGGAGATGGTGCAGTCCACACATACGTGGAGGACCTCTACGTATACATGTTGTAGTTGTATTTATATTGTGTTTAACGACGCACTGTACTGCTGATTTAGACCTATTGCCGTCGTGAATCACGCCATGAAGAGGGTGCAGTCGACACACACGTGGACATACATGTTGTAGTTTTATTTACATTGCGATTAACGACGCACTGTACTGCTAATTTAGACCTATTGCCGTCGTGAATCACGCCATGAAGAGGGTGCAGTCCACACACACGTGGACAATACATGTTGTAGTTTTATTTACATTGCGTTTAACGACGCACTGTACTGATGATAGAGACCTGTTGGCGTCGGTGAATGTGGAAGATGTATTTATTCATACAATCTTCTGCCACTAGATTCAAACATTCTTTTTACAAGGTTTATAAACAGTTTTATGTTGAAGATGAGACGAAATGTTATTTTATTGTTTTTGGACAGTGGGAAGGAAATATATGTGAATGAACCATCTCAGTGTTCACCTAAACGAGAGAAGATAGCCACGACGCACCTCTGTCAGTATGGTCGATCATAACGGGGATCGAACCTCGGTCTCGTGAATGACGGTGCAGTGAGTTACCGATCAACCCGTGTCAGTGAGGGTGGTCGACCATGACGGAGATCGATCCCCGGTCTCCTGAATGACGGTTCAGAATACGCTATAGCCACTTTTCCACCTGTCTAGGTTTGTTTTGTTTGTGTAACACTGGATTACACGGTTCAACAGTCGTCCTGCGTGAGCCCTGGCACGCACTACTTGCTTGCTTGCACAACAGCGTCGAAATCAGACACTAGAAAGCCAGAAATATATTAAGAAACATATTGAAACAATCATATTAATCTGTTAGAGCTTATTGGTGGGGATAACAATTGAACATAATGTGTCATGTAAATTCTGACATATTTTACAACTTTTGACGCGCGAGAAGATGAAGAAAGTTCAAACATCTCGAGGATTCTGGAGAAGTCGGAAGAGAGAAGAAAATTTGTGAGAATAACTGATGAAAATGGATCAAATTGTCACTGCGCCCAAGTCTATTTTTTATCCTTGACAATGGCGCGGAAAATGTTGTCTTCAGAAAGATCTTGTACACATCATGATACCCTTATTCTTTGGCCTATGTATCGAATCATTGACTAAGCTCAAGTCACATGCGCTAAAACTACCAGAACACGTGGAGAAAATTAGCTCTCGGTTGCCAGCGTCGACAACGAGGTCATCTGCACCGTATTTACTATTAATTATAATCAAAGTTTATAGAGTCAAACGCCTCATTACGTCCATGATGTCGTTGTCAATGTCCGGCCCATGCTCGGCGGCGGTTGTCACCGGCAATAAGGGTGGATGCTGGATAAAAGGGTGCGGTCCAGTCCACGCCGGTCTCACGTTGCCTTTACCGGGGTGTAGATGCCACGGCGGGGTGGGAGGAGAGGGGAGGGGGATCACCCTAAGCTAGATGATGCAGCGCCTCACTGCAACAGGGCGCGCCCATCACAGCGCGTAACATGTCTGGGGCGCTGCATGGGCGACACGTGGCTAGCTTCACGTCAATACCGTCAACACACGAGGCGCGAAACAAGGGGGGGGGGGGGGGGGGGGGGGGCAAAACATACAAGTCTACACGTGTGTTTACTGAAGAAGAAGGTCGTTTACCACTTATATATTTTTTAAAATTGTGAAAATTCTAGCATTTTCAAAATTCAGATATTTCTGTAATTACAGTAATCTCGATGCAATTTTAAGAATTTAGCGCTTATGAAAGGTAGTTGCGTTTCGTATTGGGAACCTCGTCCTGGACAATCATAATATCACAAAAATATGCATGTTGTTAGACGAAAAGTGTAGCATTTGACAAAGGTTGGAGGAGGGGGGGGGGGGGGCAATGAGCATATTAATCATTATATTATATCCCGCAGGTAATTTTCGAATTTGTAAATAGTTTTACATGGTCTTTCGAGTAGTTTAGTTAACTTCATAGCCTATTCCATTTATGACGTAATTAATTCTTAAAGAAGGTGTAATTGAAATAATTGGATTGATTAATTGTATTTGGGCTATGCGGGACTCGAACCCACGCCCAACGGTGTTCACTTCTGAAGCAGAGCATTATGGGCCACTGGATTACAAATGTAAACATTTCAAGTGATGAATTATCATTTTTAGTCCTCATTCAACGTTTAGTCGTATTTTGGAGAAGAGCACTTCTGCGAACAATTAGATCTTTGTGAAACATCGAATTACTAATTAGTATCCCTAGAACCGTTCCATGAATGTAGGCGGGCTGAAGCCGAAGCTCCCGACCGTTTCAGTTGATATATGAAAAAGACGGTCGGTCGGCCTAACCAACAAGTGAAATTATATGGCCATCCCATAAACGTATCGCAGTTTGTTGAAATGCCGCCCGGTTTGAAACGGTTTGAATGAATTGAGCAATGTGGGTCTGGAGGGCATTTCAGGGGCGTACAGGCCCCACAGACGTGACAATTCCACGAAAACACAAGCTCAGTCTTCAAAATCATTCAAATTTACATGAATACCTGTTTTAATTATATGATCTTCATTTCCGTCTTAGAAGGGTATCGAAAACAAAGTACACTGTTTTATAATTAATCCGTTGTTTTCCTATTTTTACAGCGTCTATACTGACATGGGTGGACCAGTGGCTAGCATGCTGAACGATAAGTCAGAAGACATGGCTGATTTTTTTTAGCAAATAGTTCAAGTACAATATGCTGAAAATAAATATATGGAAAAAAACTATTGCAATTGAAATGGTGTCTCAGGCATACGGTTATTGATGGGTAGATTTTTTTTATCTCAGGTTAGAGAAACCAAACGTTCTGTTTAAAATAAACGGGGAAGGGGTATGCGTTTTTAATATTTCGGAAAGTAAACATTAAGAGATTATACTATATTTTATACATATTGTTTTGTTTCTGTAGTCCAATATAAAAGGAACTCCACTTTTTCCATAACCGGGTTCGATTCCCGCCATGGTCGCCCATTCCCACAGGGGTGCATCGAGGTTCTCTTAGTTTAGGCATGGTTTAGGTATGATTCCAGGTCACGACCATCTCCTTCCCATCATTCCAACAGCCTAGAACGGAGTTAGTGAGGAGTAAAGAGGAGTAAGAAGAGTTAGTTATACACTAGCTCTATGGTGGTATGTAAATTTTAATAATACAATTAAACCAAATACATGGGCAGGAAGTAACGGATATTTGTATACATGTATCTATGGATCTACGGCGCGAAGCACCCGCGCGCTAGTGGTGTTGTATCAGGAGGCACGGGCGATCGTAACCTTCTTCTTTCGTAGATGGAAGTGTAACGATATAGGGCCAAGACTTTTTCGTCGATTTTTTATTATTGATTCGTGTGATCCGTCTCGACTACATCCGGTAGTGATATCTAATCAGAATACAAGAACCTCTCTTAAGTGTTGGTGAGGACCGGAAGTTCTTAGTATTGTCGTTATCAGGCGCTGCCATCGGGTATCGGACGACACATACATTTGTGGACCATGACAAACGTTCGAGGTTTCAGCGTGTAGATAGATACACACATAAGTTTCAAAATATTTTCAATAAAAGACGATTTGAAAAAAAAATGGTAAAAAGTAGAACAGAAAACAATGAATTTGTATCATGTTTTAAAAAATAGACCGATTCGAATAATTCAGAAAAACACTCCAATTAAAATTCATTGAAGATTCTTCCCTCCCTGGCAAAACAAAAAAAAATCCGTTTAGGATATGATTGAACTATATTACCTTATAGTATAGATATTTTGTGCAGGAATGACGTTCTTGTACTTCTTCATACTGGATTGTACTTGAAGTAAGTGTTTCTTTTTTCTCCATTTTATATGCCAAAAAACTTTGAAAATTATTTTTTGGTTCAATACCGTACTAATTGTTTCCCGTGGCATAATACTTACCACGCGTAGTACTTGGTACTTTTACGTGGCGTATTACTGTTAGTAATACAAACAAAAAAGTATTAAAATTTGCAATTTTATTGGATGCCATGCGGTTTTAGTTATGTGTTTATATGAAATGAATAGCAGGTGCATTGGGAGGGGAGGGGGGGAAGGGGGAGGGGCACTCAATATTTAAGCGTTCGGGTTCCTTGCCATTTTAATGTGAATTATACTGGGATGCAAGATGCAAATAATGCATCTCTAGTTGATGTAGGATTGTAGGTCTGTTCTTGGTCGACGAGCGACAACATGAAGTTTCCAACGCGAAGGAAAGGTTAACAATAATTGTTTTTATGCCAGCGTGTGCCCAGCTAGCGGCTTTGGCACGTGGCCCAAATCGTCTACATAGCAAGATGCATAACCAAAACAACACAATTCACTCCTCCCAACCCTTATCAGATCCCCAGTCCCCCACAGCAGCCGACAGGCATAGAAACATAACTTTCCATACGTGATTCCACTGAAAACTTTGTTGAAAACCTCTAATTAACAATATAGAAGAGTAAAAAACCTAAATAATCAATCCAGAACGCAAAAAGCAAAATTTACAGCCAGGGATATTTCAGCGATATGAATCAACGAAATCAACAAATACGTCATAAGATGCAGATCGGAAATGTCCACGAGTCAATTTTTATATCAACAAATGTAAAAAGATCAGTCATACAGAACGAAACACTTGAAATTTTTCATAAACTAGTTTTACCTCACCACGGTCCGTTATATATATTTAAATTTAACACGTACCTTATGTGAATGTTTGTTATGAACAAACAGTATATTTACAAGATATTTCGCTGAACGGTAGTACACAATTTCACTACAATATGTTCAGACGCGAAGTCAGTCACTATACGACAGTTTTTATGTTCCGTTGATACAAAATATGACACCGTAAGACTGAACACTAATAAAAGTAAAAAGTGTGTAATGAATAATATACAAATTGAAGATTCTTATAAGAGCTGAATGAATATTATAACATTTATCTTAATATTTTATTATAATATTCATTAATAATAATTCATTTGGTTTTGGTACTTCATAAGACGTAATTAGACCTACTTTTCTTTTTATATTTTCAAATATAGGCCTACCTACGTTTGTTTCTAACATCTTAATAACTAAAACGTATTAAATGACGCGTCTCGCACTACGCACCGGTACGAGTGACGTATGTCGACGACGCGATTGCTCGGCGCTAGTGCGGGGGCGGCGTCGAGGCCTGCAGAGGGCGTTGAACGAGGGAGATACGGCGAGACAGAGCGGGATGGAGAGAACTACGTCTGTCCTTGTCTACGCTAGCCGAGTGCAGACACGTGTACGGAGGGGCGCGGCAAAGGGCGGCAGTTTGCCATGCTGAAGACGTGTAGCCTCCAGTGAAGAATGATCCGAGCGACCGTCTCCCCTATCAAACAAGACTGGGGTGCAGGTGGTTCGCGCATTCACCCTTCCTGGATAAGATGGGAGACGCAGTGGCGGTAAAATGTACAGGCTGTGTTGGCCTCCCTTGGGGTTCGAACCATGGTCCAGGAGGAGGTGGGAGCGGGGAGGTGGGGGGAGATGATTGCACGATTTTGAATCTGTAGGTTTGTCTATGATATTCGATTACTCACATGTGTTTATTTAGTTGGTAGGCAACCTACTTTCGTGGATACAACTACAAGAATATTAATTTGTTTCCAAAGAGTTTCCATTCAATTATATCAACACTTGATAGATGAAACTCTGATGCAGCAGTGGTGAAACCATTATATTCTTTGCACAAATGTGATTCACAATTGTAAAATACTCGTAATATGAGTATATAGTGTTGTAACCAGAAAATCTTAATTCCACCATCAGATTTCAACTATTCATTGGGTCTAGGACCTTTGAGATGAAGATGAGATTACAAAATAGACCGAAGAACACCTATCTTTGGTCCATGATCAGAATATCAACCCCACACTCTCACATTGCTATATCTTACCCCGAATCATTACACTTCCGTCTGACTTTCACTTCTATTGTAAGCTGTGCGATAAGGGAGGGGAGCAGGCTGAGGGTGGTAAAGTTACTACAGACGTAGATCAGTGGCAATTGGTAATGGCAACCTTATACGGTATAAATAACGTTGAATAGGTTGAAGTATTTCATTAAGTTAACGTTTAAACGCTGCAAATAATAGCATTTAATTAAAACCAAATTATCTACAACATCAAGTATGGGCCTATAGTTTTAGTTGGGCGTATTAGCAATAGGTTTTTAGAGAGAAGAAGAGGTAATTCAAGCCCTACTCGGAACACAACACATAAAGTCTGTTATCAAAATTGTTATTCCATTATCAAAAACACACACAACAATTATTAACAAATAGTTTTATTCGATTGATCATTTCATTAGTAGGCCTATACTAGGATGAAGATTAATCTTTATGGTAATTATTCTATTCTATTCACTTTTCCCATTCTCCAATTAGAACGTATCCTAAAGGATTGCGTTCCAACAATGTCAAAAAAGCCTGGGCTACTCACACACATGCATGAAGGAAAATAACACACGAATGGAAAAATATTTTCAATTCTGGTTCTCAAAATAGTTATTTCCTCGACAGAGGGTTGAAGGAATAAAAACAAATTAGAATTCAAACACCCTCTAGTCTTCACTGACAACTTGTTTCAGTTATTTGCTGGAGCATAATCAACAAATTAACAAGTACCAAGAAAGAACATCAAAAAATGTTGCATATGTTGTGTATTTTTTGATTAAATAAAACAATCTTGAAGTTCCTCAACAGTTGATGTCATAATCGCTTGATAGTGACTTACGACGTTTGAAATGTTTGAAACGTTGAAATCAAATAGATCGATAATTCGCGAAAAGAAAGTTCGCGCACGCGTAGGGCAAGTGTAGTATCAGTAGTTTTTTTAGTACCTGTAGAAAGAGATATAGAAATTATACGAGAAAGTTGATATATAGGCCTATATAGCTGCAGCTGCTAAAGATGACGCGAACCACCCGTTGGTTAGGGGTGTGAGATTGGAAGGACGGTCGATTGGAACCTTCCATTTTTCGTGGATAAAGTATATATAGTACACTAAGTACACTGGTAATTGAAACATTTAGAGTAGCTATTGTTCCTATTCATTTATTTATGTATTTATTTTGTGTTTAAGGACGAACTTGAATAATAACGAAGATCGGCGTCGGTGAATGATGCATATAGCCTACGTGAATGTAAAGATGAGATGGAATGTCATTTTGATAGGGTGTTTTAGACAGTGCAGGGAAGGGAGCGGTCGTTGCATGATCTCAAATAACCGTTCTGGTATTCTTTTTAATGACAGAGGTAAACCACGACGCACCCCTGGGGATGGTTGACCTTGACGGGAATAGAACACCAATCTCCAGATTGACGGTTCAGGACGCTAGCAATTGGTCCACCCGCATCTTACTGTTGTTACAGATTTGTCTTCACAGCATATAGATTCTTGGATTTGAAAGTAATATTGAGCGGACGATGCACAAATTGCGTTGTCCGCTCATCAGCAGAGTGGATAATGTACGACCTGTGTGGTCCGTTCCATCCTCAGATCTCTACGTCAAACTCATATGTATATGCTTCGTCTTTTACCATTTCTATTGATAGAAGTACTTGAGTACTGATTGAGCTCACCGTTACATGTAGCTCAGTGGTAACACGCTTGCTTCATGTACTCGAATCTCGGTTCGTTATCTACCACTGTCCATCTTTACAGGGGGTTTCCGTGGTTTCCCTTCTGTTTAGCCAGCTCATAGGCCATTGCCGGGATGTTTCCTACAAAATAAGCCACGAGCTCTTCACGCTATCCTTCCACTGTCCTAAACCTTCAGGCTTCATCTCATCATCTCATTAATCATTCATCCGACGCCAATAGATCTTATAGACACAAGAACCGTATCTAAAATGCAACAAGCTCTTCAGGGTTAGCATGTGGATGGACACTGATGTCTTGCACCGAGTTCCAATAGACGTTCTCAGCTCCAGTCAAGAGATGCTGGAATGCATTATGGTCGGCTATAAAATCTGCCATTGTCCAAACCATACATTGTGGTTAAACTCTTCATTGCGATCATTGCCGAGACAGACAGCCATTAACAACCGAACTGCATGCAATACCTTAACTATTTCTGTATTTACAAAGCAGAACCATTCGGCCGTTCACCCCTTCCAGTCGTGTGTCTTCCACTACTCGATGCACTCTCGCATTCCTCTGCTCACAGCCCGCGCTGGAAATAACTAGGAGATAGAGAGAGGGCGAGAAAGAGAGAGAGAAAAAACACCTCGGGGGGAAGACGTGATAAAGATTACCCGCGCTTTCGTGGGAACTGCGCGGGATTCTTTATAAACCACACCGCCATGTTGGATTCATGCACGCTGTTGCATCTACACATGGGTGTCTCAGCTTGTTCGTCGAGAAGATTGACTGGCAACTTGACAGGTTTAAAACCCCACCAACAGCTGAGTTATTTGGGGATATGAATCAAAGTTGAACAGGATTAAATTAGAAAATTTAGTTATTTAATTTATTTATCTTGAGTTTAAGGACACATTGCACTGATGCCGAAGATCTAATGGCGTCGGTGAACGTGAATATGAAATAGTGCGAAGATAAGATGAGAGGAATTATTTTATGATGTGTTTTGGGTAGTGGAAAAAAGCGATCCCAGTAAACAGGTAGACCACGATCCGCATTTGTTAGGATGATCGACTATAGCGGGAATCGAACCTCGGCCTAAAAAGTGTGTAATGTTCATACACGGTTAGTGGAGATTCATCAAGATGGACCGAGGGAAGAGCTAGCTTGACGAATGAGGCAGCTGTGATTATGGAAGGCTATTAGGCCTAGTAGGTTATCGGTGATCGATATGAAATGAGGAAAAGGGTGGAAATTGATGAATCATGATCAAAGGTGATATTTGATCAATGAAGGAGTGGGGTTAAAGGAACAACTGGATAGAGGAAACATAGATTTTCACGCGTTGAGGTCTCGTTATACGATTGTCTGTATACGATTGAAGTTTGGTTTTGTGCAACTTTATGGGCAGTGTCTTCGATGTCTCACACCGTCACACGAGAGGGTTAATTGTAGACTACTTACAACCAACACACGCCAATCTCTTTCCAAACAAAGTCATCACAAGATCTCTCTCTCTCTCGTTCTCAGGAGATCCAGTTACCAGCAAGTAACAGCAAATACAGTTGATAGATAATATCCCTTTTATACTCCACGCGTCCTGATCCTCACGAGCACTGCTATTTATCTTCTTCTCTTCCTCCCCCGCGCTCTCTCGCGCTCTCTCTTCTATCTCTCCCCCTCTCTCTCTCTCTCTCTCTCTCTCTCTCTCTCTCTCTCTCTCTCTCTCTCTCTCTCTCTTTCTATATCTCTCACCGGTCGTAAGCAAAGTCTCGTATAGGCCTATATAGTACGTAGTAATTAAAATTTAATTATTAATTCGAATTGAGTTTGAGTTTTAGTTTGAATTAAAACGAATAATTGAGAGTAGATGAGTAAATGAGAATAAATGAGGAGTTGAAGGGCGGGAATACAAATAAGAGAGGGATCAGTTTTATATTAACATGCGTGACATGTCTTGAAGGATATCCATCGTCTTGGCTTAGAATGAGCTCTTTCCTTCTACTGAAGTGACACTGACGGTCACTTCTGTTCTACCAGCCGAGAGGTCGACGTCGCCATGACAACTCGAGGAAATGCAGGCCTTATAAAATACGAAAACCAAACTTTTAAATTCGACAAAACTTACATTGCATGAATTCCTTTATAAAACTGAAATACGTAATGGCCAACCACTTCTTCATCGGAAGCTGGAATTTGAACGATAAAAGGTTTCGTAGAAACTTTGTCAAGTTGGTAGCCATGATGTGAATCATAAAATAGTGACAGCATGTCAACAAATTCTACAATTTTATTCCATTATGAGGAAAAAAAGAGGGACTATAACAATGGAGAAAGAGGCGAAGAAGAGCGGAGAAAAGTTTTGATTTAATAATTTAGTAATAAAAAAGAAACAGTGAAACGTGAAGAATTAATGGGGAAAATATTCCGTTAGTTTATCGTCCCAGTTGAAAGTCGTCCAAAAGTTTTTTATGTCTTTTTCTATCAATTATGCATATGATTGCCTTTTGTTCCGTTTATGCGGGAGCGATAAAAGTTTCGGTATGTGCTGTATCCCACCCCTCGCGTGCCATGAGGGATGACGGTGCCGATCGACCGTCTTGCCTATCCTACAGCACGAACGCTCGGGATTCTACAACCCGCACGTCAAACCATAGTCATCTTGTACACATAAAGAATGAAATGATTACTCTTGTTCTTTGTGTCTTTTTTTGTACATTTATTCATCTATACATTGATCTATATTTAATTATTTATTTAAAAATGAAGATTTTATTTATAATTAAGATTTTACTCATTACAATAAGTCAGTAGGTAGCTATAGCTTGGGGCAACATTTATTGAAGATAAACCCTGGGGCAACCGAATCTTGGACACGAAAAAAAAGTGGAGCAACATCCAAAAATGTGTGTTCCCTGCACTCTATACTCCCGCAGGAATTATTTGAATTTCTACTTTCGGAAATTAATTCTTGCGTTTCACAGTTTTGATTTCGACTCGCTTTAATATAAGTCGAGGATGAGATAAAACGAAGATAGATTGGCGAAAAGAAACATTAGTGATCAGAGCTAGACATTTGATTAAAAATGAACTCCGCACACAAAACAGTTTTCGAATTAAAAATGTAGTCCATATAGTTTCTAGATTCCAGCTAAATTTTGTTTTATTATCGACTTCATTATTTACTGTTAATTGAAAACGGGACAATAGCGTGTCTCATCATCCTCTTTCCGGGACGGGACGCCGGGACGTTAGTATTGTGTTAGCCTACAGCTAGCTAAAGCACTATGTTGAAAATGAAAATTTCAATAAAATAACCAAGGCCTATATCAAGTAACGGATTCAATTTATATTTGAATATTATCATACATACATTTTCCACTACAAAACTCTTCAATAACATTAAAAAAATCGCTGTAGTAGACATACCATTTAGTTATTTTTCCATTTTCAGAATAGTGCTCGAGTTTTTTGCCCCCCAAAGAATACTCGCTTTTGATTGAAAGGGAAGTTCACTCAAAAGCAAAAACAAAATCCGGTACGCTTCACGCGGAATGCAGACACCTCATCAAAAGACATTTTTTTTATGTCTAATCGAAGAACTGGTCGTGAGAACAATAATTGAATATTCACTTCTTGCGACCCTACCCGACGGTATACCACTTTCAAGTTTAAAATGAGAACAATAGAACAAGACGACCTTGAGAACGACAAAGACTGACAAGGGAACATTGTTGTACATTGAATGCATGGATTTTTATTAGATTATATATTGAAAGTTGTTTAGAAAAAGTTAAAATGTGAGAGTACAATGTTCATACTGGTACAATTTACATGATTGACAACCATGATGAAAAAAAAAGAAAACGCCGTTGATAATTGTAGACAGTTTATGTTTAAAGTGTGGTTGTTATAGATAGGTATAACCAAGTCGGCACTTGACTTAAATTGTTCTAGTTGATATGCGCAGAGCAATTAGATATACAGGTTAGAAACTATTTATAAAATGAGAACAAAATTAATCATACATAAAAATATTCTTCCCCGAAAAAAAATAAAATGCAAATATCAAATCGATGAAAGCTGAACGACAAAACCAAAATATTTATGTTTCTGTGATGAAGATTATACAAGCCATAGTAGGCCTATACTTGTATTGACGAAAGAAAAAGTTATAGCTTACCAACAAAACAACCACAAATTTCAACATTATTTTTGTAAAACGGTATTATTTTTTGAGTAACTTGATTTTTCAGTACCAAGTTTATGATAATGAACGCAACTGCATCTTTCAAGAGCGTTTATTTACCTATATTGTATTTTGGCACAGATTTATGTATAAGCACACATCTCATTTTTCGGATTTTCAAGATACTTTCAGAAAGTTACAGCAAGGTTACGTAATTACTAATTACCAAAGCTTTTGAAAATAATTTAGTGGGTCGACCTTTTTCTTTCGTGAGTATAGAACTGTATCAATTGTCCGAACCAAACGGTGTCAAGACTTTATAAGGATGTGAGATTATTCAGATAAATCGTAAGTCTCGCGTCTCGGATATCACGAGATTTACTTGCACCATCTCCCCCAATAACCTAGCACTGTTGATGGGGTCGTTCGGCAACCAAGAATAATCTTGTTGCTATTGATAGCTTAACAACCCCACCAACAGCTAGGTTATTTGAAGAGAATGAATGGTCTATAGATATATAATGTACACACAAACCCATTCCTTATGCAGTACTCGAACCCACGCCCGACTTGACTCTCAGTTGGGCGTAGGTTCGAGTCCCGCATAAGGCATTGTTTTTTTTAAACACGACCTTTCACATATCAAATCTATTACGTATCCTGCCTCTAACTGGGACGTCGCGGCGCTGTTGCGCAACCCAGTTGGCATACAAATTGTCTCCACTTAAAGTACATGGGTTCGAGTCTAGCGACGACACCTTTACACTCTAACACTCACCCAAATAGCTGGCGAGCTAAATGCCGGGCTATAAATAAGCGGCCGAGTGATGCACTCGGCTGTCAGTTGACATCTAGAATAGAACTATTAGGCGAGAATGTCGCAACCGAGTCTGATGGAGACAGAACTGTCTGGATCGGCTATTTCGGGCCACACAGCATCCCGAGGTTCCACTCGTGATCATTCACCCCGAACACATCACTTGTAATACACACACACACACACATATAGGGCCTTTACTGTATATAATATATATATATATATATATATATATATATATATATATATATATATATATATATATATATATATATATATATATATATATATATATATATATATATATATATATTTGAGTACTAAATAAATCATGGAAAAAAACAACAATGAATATTAAGGCGTCCCCAGTCTCCAAAAGTTCCCGCCAGGGTGATTTCACAGATAATGATCATGAAACTTGAGCAGTGCAACATCAACAAATAGATCGTCTGATGAAGACAATATTTGTCGAGAATGCTAACCATTCAAATTTTATATTATCAAAGGTGGACGGATCAGTTGTATGTAACAGTAACACTCGATATCTTTGCCATAGATTTTTACCTTACAGAGTACTTTTTTGCATACAAATAGGCCTAACACGTATGATATTATTATGAATGTTCATTATGGATCGGCAATAGTTTATAATATACTTTTCAGCACTGTGTGTGAAGCAGTTTCACTACAATATGTTCATCCGAAAAGTCACGGTGACTATATGTTATGTTGTGAGTGGGTTCTCCTTAGATCAATATGTATATATTTATCGGTCGAATCGGTCGAATCGGTATTATACTTTTCATTCAATAATAGTAGGACTAAACCATTTAAACAGTAATGAATACCAAATCATGAATCATTAGATATGTCTCAAATTACTAAGACGAGTGGTCGAGTGACTAGCACATTGAAGCGTCATTCAGGAGACCAGAGACCAGGGTTCGATTCCCGCCATGGTCGATCATCCTGACAGGGTTTTTTCGTGGTTTCCCTCTGTCGTTCAGGTCAATACTGGGAAGACGACCTCTTCCTTCCCACTATCCAAAAACACCTAATAAAAAAATAACTTTTCCTCTCATCATCCATCATCTAATATATCAATCCCCGACGCCAATAGATCGTAGTCATCAGTACAGTGCGACGTTAAACCCAACATAAATATAAAATAGAATGATGTCTGGAATTGTTCCAACACTAGACGTATGACTAGTGAGTCATAGACAGTAGGTATTCTTTGGCACAAGACCTTTCAACTTACCTATAAAATCTGATCTATCGTGTAGATTTGTATCTGGGCTTAAATGGGATAGTAATATTCTAGATATACGAGATATATCCGTGTACACACACATCTCCGCATCCATCTCCCCCACCCACCGTCGACCGGGTCTCAGACAGACGCTACTGCGGCGTCGCGACGCCCTACTATGACGTAACGACGTCGTATTGAGGTCATAGGTCAGACGGAATCCCGTGGCCCGCATTAGTCGAGTTCACTACCGGGTCGTAATGTATATATATTATATATGGTCGTATACTATGCGATCTACTATCAGTACCATAGACCTACATATCTGCATGTAATTTACAACGTGTAAGGGGTGGGATTTTATCGTTTGGAGAATAAGTTATATACACTGATAATGCCTCACAGTCTTACAATATAGCAATATATAGGCCAATATATGGGAAAAACTTGAAAGTATTTTTAAAATAATATAAAAAATCATGCTCTCCTTGAGATAGAAAAACACACAAAAATCCAAATTTCAAATGTCAAATACAAATTTTACACTTTACAACAGATTTAAATTTTGAAATTTAATTTCTGTCTCGTAAATTGGTGAATAAGTAAAAAGTTGTGAAAAGTTGTAAAAAGTAAAAAATTCAGAGAAAGCTAGAAACCATCATCTAAATTTCAGAAATTATGATTGATTTATTTGTCGTCCAAGACCTGGCCCTTTTCTGACTTGTGACGTAGACACTACTCGAATCTTAAACAGATTCGGTAATGCTTACGTCATGACTTATGGTCTCTGGAGGACAATAAAATCAATTTCCACTTCTGAAATCGAGATGACGATCTCTCGTTTTCTCTAAAATTGGGGAAATAAATATCGTCATCATTCTTCAAAATCTAGTGACAGGGTTATGTTGTCCTTTAACTATCATCAGCTACTATAATTTGTTATAAAATTCTCGTATAACTGTGTGATAGCGTGAAGAAGCAGTGCATTAATTGACTGTCCAACTCACCAACTGTCCGCTTAATGGGTCATCATTAAATTGACCTTAACTCCAAACTGATTCCGTTTTTTCTATTATTATGATTAAGATTTGAAGGGCGTTTGTAGAATAGTTTTTTTTGTTCGAACTCCGTGGAGTGGAATCTATTTCAGTGGGAATAGTAATAGAACGAGGAACACACGAAAAGCGAGCAATCGTTTTCTCACGCCATTTAGTCTTGCTGTAAGATGTTCTCGTTCTCATCATAACACAAGAGCTCTCGTCTAACAAAGACCGGCAGCTAGACGTTCACAATTAAATTATAATATATACTAGGAAAACGCAGCATATGTGTTGATATAGTTTTATTTATTCATATTGGCTGCTAGGTTTCTTAGGTAATTACTAATTAGGTAAGGTTTCTTAGGTAATGGGTGGATAGTGGGAAGGAAGCGGTCGTGGTCCATATTGTAGGAACCATCACAGCATTAGCCTGGATTACAGAGAGAAACCACGAAAAAACATGTAAAGATGGACGGGACTAATTTTTTTTAGTTTCTTTTCAATTTCTTTTTTGTTTAGTTTGTTAATTACATTGATTTATGAATTGCTGTTGATCCATTTTTAGTGATTTAAGCATATACTCCATGGATTTAGGTGAATTTAAAATATTGATGGTGATTATTGTGGATAGTTTATCGATTTCTGAATACATCCTTTTGTTTCTGTTTTGCTTCTCCGTTCCCTATCCAATACAGCTCTGCATTCAAGTATTTATATTTGTTATTTGAATCTGACCTAAATTTTATTCATTGTATGTATATTTATACATTTGTTATTATTTTTCAAGCAAATAACCAATGCCATTATTTATCATTTAAAGAAAAAAAGTTCATTACTAACGAAATTAAATTTTATTACTGGTTACTTTCATATCAATATAACGTTACCGAAATAATTAAAATAATAATTGGTACCATAAAATAAATAAAATGCTCTAAAATATGTGTGATTATGTCAAGGAAATATAGTGTTATTGTTATTGCATACGTTTGTTTTAAAAACATTTAATATTAGGTCAGTGCTGTTAGATTTTAATAATAATTTCCTTGTTTATGTTTGGGTTCTCTATTCTTATTATTGCCGGCGTCTAGCACTGGAGTAACTTTCACGCTGAACAACGGCTAACTAATAGCAGTACTGATATCAAAGTTTAGAGAAGTAGGTAATGGATATGAGATGACCTCATTCTCATCCCCACCCTCACCCCTTACGGCCACCCTTCACCCTTTCAACTACCACCCTCGTACAGGCGGTCTGCCTGTTAAATCGCTTCCGATATGTGGTATTAAAATTGGGAAAACGCAGCACATATGATAGCGATATCACGGAGAGATGAATATTCATTATAAATGGAATGTATACACACGTTGGTTTTGAAACTTACGCAATTATCATTAAACTTGTCAAACGTTATAGTTTTTACAACATGACAGAATGTATTTTTTTTTAATTACAATATTTCTCACGTTTTTTTTTACCTATACGTAATTCTTTTAGGTATTTTCAAAATTTGAATTATTAATTTCTCGAATCGGCGCAAAACGATCCAGTTGTCGACGCGTCGTAAAATCTCAACATTTATACCAAAGAATACCTATTGGTATATTCTTCGGTCAATACTGACAACTTGGAACTGTTCATTTCTGGATGGCAATCGGTACGTAGATTTCGAGAAATTTATATTTTACGCGAAAAAGTATTTTTACACGCTGTTAGGACAACAATGACGGATATATTTGACAAATTTCATGAAAATCGGGTGTGTTTGAAAACAGGTTGTGTATATTTCTATTATACATATTTCACACAAATATCTCACTGATCTTACAGCAAATGCTGCATTTTCTTAGTAAATACCTTTTTTCTGGAATATATAATGAAGTCGTAATCGTCAAATTATCTTGTCGTAAGTTACATTTTTAATAGCATACTCAGATACCTTGCTACAAAAGGTTTCAAGTCGACTCTAAGAGGCAGTCTGTCAACACATTATGTAGGCCGTGTGTATTACGTTTACAGCCCCTAAAACTAGTCACCTTGCAAGCATCGTCATCTCGGGCCACAACACTAACTTCGGCACAACTTCAACACCTAGTATAGTATACTTGTATCCACGAGAGAACGTCGGCTACTAACCAAATAATCAAGTTTTAAATGAATAAGTTTTGAACGCATCTGGACCCATATGTGTTTAAAATTCATAACTTCAAATTATTATGTATTTTAATATTAGCGACTTATATACATAGATATCTGATATCTGACACATATTTAAAAAAAAAAAAGAGTTTTGTTGATTTTTAATTGTTTTACTCTTCAATTTGTGATTAAATATTGTACAAGTTATATTGTGAAGGCCTACTAACTATCCACATGTTTATGTTTATATTCGAAATTATGCAAATGTTTCATATTATTGTACGGTCCTTTGATCGAAAATGGGAAATAAAATCGTATTCTAAAGACGTAGTTGTGTTTCTAATCGTGAATCTTGTCCTGAAAAATCGTTTACAGTCAACATATCACAACTATAAATAAATATAACGGTGTTTTTTTGTTTATTTAGTTGGTAGGCCTATACGATCTTCTTATGTGGATATAAGTATATATACCATCAGAGCACTAACGAAAGAGGGAAGAAAAGGAAATGTTGGGGGTGGGTGCGAGGGAGGGGACTCCCAAAGGTCGTTTCAGATATATGCAATTTGTCCAAAAAGTCTATTCCCTCGACAATACAGATTATGACCTACACGTGTATGGGTTGTTGCACTTTCATCTTTTCTTTCTCCCCTAAAAAACTAGGGTGTTTTTTACTCATGAATTTATGAGCTGTTATTTCCCTCCTGGGATCGGCTAGCTGAGTGGACCTGTACCACGCGGGCTGGCGACTTGGTGAACTTTACGCGGGCTTGAGGCTGTTTAACATGTGCCATTGCTCGGCCTGAAGAGCGTACACCGGAATAAAGTATACTCGGCTGTGTGACCTGGGCTTGGGTGTACTTATGGTTGTAAATGTGGTCAGAGGTTCAAGGTTCGAAAGACACCCATGCAAGCCCATGTCATACAGCCGAGTATACTTTATCCCGGTAGAAGTTGAAGCCGTATATACTGAGTTTCCCAATTATATATATAATCTCGCAGTAGATTAAAATTTAACGTTTCTAAATATCAAGATGTGTGTCCAATCCTATGAATCTCACAGTGAAAAATTATAATATGTCCTCAAAATACTACAACACAAATATAACTGTGGCATTTGTTTGTTATATTGGTAGATGACCTTCTTCTTTCAATTATACAAATAAACATTATATCGTGCATGCATGCATTGAGAATCTGATGCTCGGTTCAATTCTTTTGAAAATTCAGAATTGTCTTCTTCGTCTGTTCTATTTTTTTATACTGTACTTCGATCCCATCTTAATATTTCTCCAATATTCCACTGTATAATACAAGAGCCACTCTAAAAACTGGTGCCCAATTATCCTCCCTAACCATGCAACCCCTATTAACTGCACGTGAAATAACGCCGGACTGGGCCTCTAGTGTTGTTATTTTTGAATGATGTGTTTGTTCTATTTGAGATGCTTGGAGGGATCAAAAGAAAGAGCACTTTATTATTACGCTTCGTTTCCGGCTGACTTCGGCTGGAAACTCGGAACTTCAAAGACCCACAGCCCTCTACATCAAGACGTTCACAGCACAAACAATTATCGAAGCGGATAATTAAACAAACGAGGCCACTTTGTAACTAATTTAACATTATAATTTTTCCGCCAACAACAACAACAACAATGATTTCGAAGCTATTTCTATCATCAAAGGTTATCATCAGTGGCGTAAAAAGGTACGATGAGACAGGAGTACAAAATGTATTAAATGGGCCCTTTAAATCCCAATTTTTTTCCAATTTGCCTCAAGTTACGAGATGCACTCGTGTGCCTCTAATTTACTTTAATATAAATGTGATTCATTTTTTTGGTAATTTTTGTAATTTTTATTCATTCTATAAAACAACGTAGAATACTATTTATTTCACATAAATTAATTGAATTATTTCATTCACTCATTGATTGCTATTAAAATTCCTTCACATTGCTTTTTTCTCTGCAAATATTTCTACAGTATCACTAAAATGAATCTGCCTTGCTCTCTCGCACTGAGTAAAAAAAAAAGAGCACATAAATTATAATTATAGCAAATAACGCCAGTCACAGCAGGCCCCTGTGCCACTGCACCGCTGGCTCCGCCGATAATTACGCCACTGGCCATCTTTAAATTGAAGAGGAATCGAGATTCTACACGACTACCGTATCTCTCCCTGTTGTACCTATCCCTTCAAGATTGACGATTGGGTGTTTAGCTATGAAATTCGTTGGACTTCTTGAAAAAAGGCACGTGTATTTTATGTGGCGAAGAAATCAGAACTGCTGGCGGGTGTTTACCAAGAAAACAAAGTTAAATCTGATGGACGCATAACTGAAATCATGGGCCTAATTTATCCAAGGTACACAATGAGGAATTATACTTAAATAATATTATGACTTTTTAAAATCTTGTTGTGGTTAGATTAGGTTAGTTGGTTAGCTTGGACCAGGTTTTGCTTTGGGTTCAATTAGTTTTATGAGTTGTGTAAAACGAACTATTCTATTAACTTTCAACGACATCACATCACAATACTAATTCAATACTAATACTTGACCAATGCGGAAAAAAATATTGTTTTCAACGAATGTTTGTGAATATATATATATATATATATATATATATATATATATATATATATATATATATATATATATATATATATATATATATATATATATATATATATAAATAAAAATGCATTTAAATACTTTATTTTGAATTGAAGCTTGGAAATAATCATGACTGATTTTAAATTAGTAATGTCAATACGTTCTTTAATTGTACCGTTAATTGTTGATGACTTACATAGCCTGTTCTGATAATTATTCTACGTCGGTCTCTATTCTACGTCTGAACCATTTACTACATGTCGTCGCTGCAAAAATACTTGAATAGTTGCTATATGAAATTTACATTCCACAGATATAGAGTCAATGTGAACGCTTATTTCTTATTTATTTCATCCGTTCGGACTTTAGAACATCTGTAGATCGAGAAAACAGATATGAAACCATCAAACAATACTGCTCTTGCTCATTTTACATCGTCTATTCCCAGGCGGAAATGGAAACAGAGTATATAAAAAAAAAACATTCACGGATGACAGTTTTATTTTGTTTTGAAAATTGCTCGATCTGATCTAAAGTTAGGATAATCTCTTTCCAGTGTAATATCTAGGACGTTGTTATCGATCCGCTTTACATCTGTTAGGTTGGTATAACCGAGAAATATACACGGAAAAAGCGCATTATGAATAATAATATACTTCTAGCCACGAAAGAAGACTGGCGCCTATGCAAACGTAACAAACTCAAATATCCTCGTTATATTTGTATTATTTTTACGTTTTTTTTCAAGACTAAATTTACGATAATATACACAACTACATATTTCAAAGCGTAAAATCCTCGAGGTTGCGAGATTTAAAAAAAATTGATATTGGGTTTATAATGACACACTGTAATGACATCTATACGATCTTGGGCATCGGGACCCCTCGAAGGATCCAGACACCTTGACGAGGTACACCCGTGATCTCCAGAAGTATCGTTATGGAAACAGAGTCATGGAACAGGAAGGTCCTGGAGTTATCCTTACAAGCTCTTAGTCATCAAATTGTGAATTTGTGATGCTGTATTATCCGTTTCGTTTGTCCCGGATTTGATGCAAGTGGAGTGTGGGTGCTGGATGGGGGTGGAGACTGCAGCACTGGGGCGGGGGAGGGGGATGTTTTGTGTCAGTATAGCTACTACTGAACGAGGTCAGGATTTCATACGTCACAGATAATAAAGGACTGCAGATAAGTGATCAAGTATAGCTTAACAGCAGAAAAAATGTGGGAAATTTAGATTATGTTTCTCAGTGAATATATTTGACAAGCAGGAAGTAGATAACTTCAGACTGGGTTTTAGTCTTGTGATTGGCTGTTGATTAAAGGGTTGATTATGGCGACTCTAATAAAGTCTGGTTTTAAGGATGATAAATTTGTTGATTAAGCGATAATTCGTGGATAAACTTGGTATACCCTCGTTTATTATAGTATTTTTGTACCTGAAGAATGCACGGGCGTTGATTTGGTGAAATAACAGTTTTTTTTCTAACATTTAAAGACATGGTAGGCCTGTATCAAAATTCTAATACGGAAGAAAGCCAGATATTTTAGATACCTCTAAAATGATATGAATTAAACTTATTAATTTCGGATTGTAATATTTCCACAGGTAGGCCTATAGAGCTAAAATGTGATTTCCAGCTATGGGCCTATACTGTGAAAGTTATGCGATATCACTTGAATAGTTTTTACTTATATCATCTTGCAGGTATTCAAGATGTTTGTGTTTCCCCAATTGGAATTTTGATATCTTATACCTTTAAAACTTACAACCAAAAACAGCTGATGTTTCACTAAATCACCATAATTAAAATCACCATATTTTCATTTTTCGTGAAATGTATGTACTATAACTTAGTAGTCGGGTAGACCTATTGTGGGCGACTATACGCACGGAATAATCACCGACTATAGTAAGGATCTTTGAAACTAATCCTCTATTTTTCTGCTCTATGCAGGCCTATCACAATAGTCAGATTCAGCCAAGGCTCAATTAAAAAATGTAATTCACAAAAACAAACAAATTGACAGATTCGATTACGATGTGATTGCGAAATATCTGTGTTGTTGAAAATGAACTGATTTTTATTATGACGATCAAATGAACATGATTTTTATTTACCTCAATGTAAAAATAAACACCGCATATACGTCATTCGCACAGCCATAATAATTAACATGGTTTGAAATCCCGGAGGGCGACTATTGATGGCCAAACCGATACCGCTAATGGTTGAAATGTATCCCGTTAAATGTATATCATGTTGATCATATACTGAGAAAATGTTCAAGGGGATGTTGACAATTGTTTGATCAAATTCAACTTTTACTTTCAACTTTAATTTAAATTACAAATTAAATGACGTTAAAACCTCGAAAAAAATATTTCTATAATTTTGTGAAAAAGAATTATACCATGCAATAATATAAGAAATTATAATCGAATTTCTTTAAAAAAAATAAAAAACATGAAAATTAAATCTGAAATGTCCGGTTACTATAGGGCCTATAGTATGTTGTAGCATAATGAAAGAAGAAAGCTACAAACACCCGCCCGCTAGAGCATGGTCTACGGGGAGACGATCGATCGGGGCCTTCTTCGTGGATTATACCCACTAATGTAATTAAATAACCAGCACATTTGAACTAACATATTAAATGTAATTAATTTACCCCTAAATTACAACAAAAATCAAATTAATTACAAAATATTGTGAGTGTTATTCGTTAATTGCTACAATATTTAATAAGATAAAATATACGGTTCGTGGGTTATGGTAATTATTCGGCAATGCCATGTGTGAGTGTCTGTGAACATGTGGGCATTGCTGTTGTTATTGTTGTAACGCGTAACCCGAATTAACCTGAATCACCCTAATCTAACTAAACTACTAAAACTAGTGATTTCATATCGGTATAGAGCCAATATATGCATCTTTCAATTATTCGCGCACCGTGCACTTGGTACAAGTGGCCTGGAAAATTATATTCATGTTCTCCTGAATCTGGATGAATATTTCAAAATTAAAAATGAAAAGTTACATACACTGGTTACTTTCCACGTTGCATAACTTGCATTACTAATTACACCATTCATCAAATTTAATTTGTAAGACTGTAGTTTAGGTGAGGCGAAATTGTTCATGTCTTGCTCTACCATCCATTGTTAGGGTAAAAGTACAAAAAAAAACACAAAAAACATACTTTTCGATAGAAGAAATTATATATATTTTCAAATGAAATACATTTTACGAACAACATTAAATTGATAACAGAAGAATAATTGAATAAAACTGAAAATAGTGAGTCAGTCAGGTTTTTCCATGCGGGCCATAATAACTACATATAATAAATAGGGGTGGTAAGATCGCCTTTGTATGGTGCCCCGAACTTTGTGGTATCCTGTATCCACAATTGGGGAACAATGATTTGTATCAAATTTCGATATCGATAAAAATGAATACAGAATAACTGGTATGGGGGATCGCAGGGGTAGGGGTGTATATAATACAACCTCTCGATAATTATCTCTGCTCAGTTGGTACTGGAAGTCAGTGACGTATTCAAGTAAAACGTAGAGATGACGTCATTATCAGCGCACGAAATCGCGTTACGAATCCACTAAAACCACTCGGCCTGTAACAGGGTTTACTACCCTCGTTTGATCACCCACCTCCCACCTGTGACGCAACAATACCGCGTGTGACGCGCTGAGACGCAACAATGCGTCGCACGAAGCACGCGCGACGCAGGTTCAAGGTCTAGGCATCGACCGCGAAATGCTTTCGTATATAGCCCTCATCATCTGATCTCGGGAGATTTATACGATGGGAATTACATCCAGAAACTACGCGTTCAATTCGCTCATCCTACTTGGTATATGATGAGTCGATGTTTGAGAGAGCGATTAATCGAAAGCACCAGTATATTGTACAATGAGAAGAATATAATGAGAAGAGTGCGTGGAACAACGATTGTATACATTTAGTATACGCACAATAGCATTGAAAGGGTCTGTAAAAGCCATTTTAAGAAATCGTATTTTATACGCACATTTACGATCATCATTTTTACAATCATTTCATACTGCTCTTTATATTAATACTGTCTCGTTAAATTAGCTACCATATTATTTGTATAGGCTTATTCTATTTATTTATGTAAGAATTAATATATTTTTTCATCTAATACATTAATTTCTTTTAAATTATTTTCATTACACTGATGAATGAATTAATAATATTTGTAGGATTGAATATATATATATATATATATATATATATATATATATATATATATATATATATATATATATATATATATATATATATATATGGTTTATTTAAACATGCCTCTCCCATAACGCAATAATGAGGAGTTCCAATGAGGAGTATTTTCGTGGATCACTTTTCAGTCTCGCCCGACGTTTCGAACGTTTTAAAAGGTCGCTCTATCAATGAAGAAGTGATCCATTTAAATACTTATAATATGTCCTAATTATCACAAACAGACACCCATATATGTATATTAGACCTGGGCCTATTGGTTAATTAATAGCAGATAATTTCTATAAGTTGTATGAGGACGAACTGTTTTCTCTAAATAGAAAATGGATTATACAACTTTTTGAAATGTTGAAGTTTTTTCATTACTTTTATAATCTGAACTTTGTCATTATTCCCCTGGATGGTTTTGCGATTTATTTTTGCACGTAAATCTGTAGGATACCTTTCAACTACGACAGATTTACTGTCCGCGTCTTCATCACGCGCTGTCAGCGAAATCAGCTGTTGTCACAACGTTGACAATGTCTCCATGTGTCGACGTCATCGTATTGTACGGTTTCATAATAACTGATTTAGGTTTTAGGTGAAACAGTTCCGTAAGCATTCACTTTTGATGAATCTAGCTTTATAGGATCCTTGTCATCAATACATGTATTAACTATAAAAGTAATTGAAAATGTAAAATACATAAAAAGGCTACTTCAAACATTGAGGGAAGCGGAACAATATTTCTCGTAAAAATATGTCGGAAAAATATCCCTGGAATAGATATTCTATAGAAAAATATTCCATGGGAACTCGATTAAAAATAGTTTACGGATAAAAATTTGATTTAGATTGTGTAGGCTTGGTTTTACCGCCTTCAATTGTTTTGCCGGTAGGCCTACACAGCGAAAAAACGGAAAAAATACGTATTTTCAATTTTTGGCCAATTCACTTTCATGGTGCTGCATGTAGTTAACTCAAAATAGGCCTACAGTTATTTGTCAAAACTGTACTATTTCTCATTCTTGAATTGATGAAGCCTGTAGGGTGAGGTTAAAGGTACACTAATTAATACAATCATATATTGATATCATTATTATAAATTATTCTCAGATTATTCTTAAATTATTCTTAAATTATTCTCCTTTTTCTCTCCGATTCTTTTTAATTGCGGTTATTTTTTAAATTTTTGATGTTGAAATTGCCAACGTAAGGTACTCATTCAGAAACCGGTGTCAAGTCGGGCGTGGATTCGAATCCAGAATAAGCCACGGATTTTGTGAACATCATTCATCTCATTCGCACCCCTAAATAATCATCTAGCTGCAGGCTGAAACAACCGTGATCACCCACTCACTACTTGCCTCTAGCATCATCTTCAGTTGTCCTGATCAGCTGTTTGATGACGTGGGAGTCACGTGACGTGGGCGAGGGGAGAATTACTGGGAGGGAGGGCGAAGGGGTGACTTACTTATTGGCCAGATCTATGACGCGGCGTCATGTGAGATCACCAAGTCAACGCTCCGTGCCTGTTACACCGAGAGGCGCAATTCTGCGTGTGATCAACATAGCCGGCTATAATGTTATTACGCTGTTTACGAATTAGATTTATATTTTTATTATTATTTGTGTTCGTGGCGTATTCCACCCCGTGCAACGTCACAGGTTCACGGAGAGTCATGTGGTCGTAAAGATGAAACGCCTCGATTGTGGTTTAACGACGCAATCAAGGCGCGCTGAGTAGTTATGAATAATAAGACAATTGGTTCGTGTGAATGAGGTGTCCTCATACAAAATAAAGTGGTCGATCAAGCTACATTAGAATACGCACTAAGTTGAGAAGACAATGTGCATACGCACTCCACACTTAGTCTGTGAAGAAATTAGCGGTTAAATGTGCATAGATTTTATTTGAATTGAAATTTTAATTTAGAATTAAAACCATTATATGTGACCATACCGGTACATTTGAACCAAAAGTAAAGTCTATTTTCTACCTGTCCATACTCTATTCAACCTCATGTTTAGATTGACAATTTTACCGAATTAATGTTGTACATGGTTGATCGAGTATAAGTGAGCATAGGCAAAATATATAGGGTCTACTACCAAGACATGTAATTAATATTGAAATAAAAATGACACCTTCCCCCACTCTTTTCTAACCCCTTCACCTATACGGACCGCTATAGAAAGCGGTACAGGCATGCTGGATTGTACTGCTACCGAGCTGTCACCAGGGCCGTTCTTCCAGTGGCAAGCATAGGTATACTAGTTACATACAGGGACGTCGTTAGGGGGTCCAAGGTGGAGCGCGCGCCCCACCAATCGTCATTTGCGCCCCACCAATAATTCATCCTTCTATAAAAAAAAATGTATAGGCCTATGTATGTTGACTCGTGTTGACCTACGAATAACACACAAAGAAATATTTTGCTGGGAGATAACACGAAAATAACTTCGAAAATGTCCAGAATGCTAACATATTTATTGAAAATAACTTCGGTAATGTCCATAATGGTTCAACTATACCCTCCAAAACTGCTTGTAGATCGCCACAATCACTTAAAAAATACCATATTTCAAAAAATTCCCTGCGGGGCTTTGGTGGGGAGGGGTAAATCGCAAAATGGCTAAAAAAATCTGCATGATTCAATTATTGAAAATAACTTCGAAAATATCCATATTGATTCAATTATTTGCCTCCAAAATTGCTTGTAAATCGATAAAATCACTTCAAAATTGGTACAAAAAATACACTGTGGGGCTCCAGACCCCATTTTAGCGCGCGTCTAGTGCCCAACCTGCGCCCTCCCAATACACAAATCCTAACGACGTCCCTGGTTACATACGTAAAGGCGAGGAGAAGGAAGGTGTACATCGGTGATTAATTCAACTTGTTTGTTCTTAAGAGTAGAGTTCTGTGACTCATCAGCGGTGCCATAGGCCTATCTTTTGTCTATGATCTAAGTACGATTATGATAAGTTTCATGTAGATTACGTGATCTGTTGCCTGTGCGAAGTTCACACAAAACAAACAGAAACAATGACAAAAAATATTTTTCTGTATTGTTACTGTCGTTGGATGGATATTGAACGTTAAGATGACATTTCTCGATACCAGAGAGGTTTACAATGAAAACAAGTAATTTACGACGATTTTGATAATTCGATTAGACTTTTTCCAAAAACTGTCTATTTTTTTGGGGGGTGGTCAGATCGCCCTTGTGGTGCCCCATTTAAACGATCTAATCTTTCATCCATAGCCATGGGCAACAATGGTTTTGTATCAAGCTTCGATGTTTTTGAAAAAAAAAAAAAATCCACTCGAAACCGATCCACCGGGTACAATTTGGCAGCTGAAGGTGGTAGAAATATTGATGAACAGTAAAAAATAAAAAAATAAAGTTGAACGGCGCAAAGAAATTCAAATAAGGTAATAGTTTTAATAGTCATTTTATAATTTATTTGTACTATATTATATGTCTGGGGCACTTTATTGAAGGATCTGTGAATACAAGTTTGTCATAGAATTGTTGAACGACAGTATTGTTTTATCAACAAACAAAAGAGTACCTATATATTAGACCTGCCGTTGGACAAACAACGATTAAAATTGATTGATAATTAAGTTCAGTAATGAGCTCAAATATTCCGTCAACTTGCTTTCTTAAATTACATTACATTCATTAATTATATTTTGTATTAAATTTGTTTATTAAAACTGTCAGTTTTCTCATAAAGAGCTTATATTAACACATCACATTCCAGTTGAACTGTAATACAACTTAAGTGTTGATTAATTTGTTGAAAACAGAAATAATAACAGTATCTATAAGGTCGCCTACCAACATAACAATCACAAATTTCACCGTTATAGCAGTGGAATTTTTGAAATGTTATAATTTTTGATTTATGTGATTTATTGGATGAACAAAGCGAAGACTCGATCAATTTCACCTTCCTACATTTTTTTCTTTCTATTCGCGCTCCACAGATCAAACGAAAGTACAAATTCATCTAATTTGATACTGTCTATAGTTTTGATGCGTAATCGGTTGCACCACTTCTGAGAAATCGCATTTCCAAGTTTCCCCCAAAAAACTAAGAATAACTGAGAACATTTTGAAGAAATATTTCCTTCGATTAGATTAACATTTTCACGGAATTTTGATTTGACAATGACATCAGGGGTTTCACATGAATCGGATCAACCGTTCTGATAACAAAAATTAATATAATGTAATTTTTTTACATCAATCAAAAGTCAAAACTATTGAGAAACCCATTAGGAATTTAAGCAACAGATAATCGATTAAATTGTAAAACGATTTAAATGAGTACGTACCATAATGATTAGAACAAGAATGTAGTGACATAACTGTTTTGAACTCAAGGTGCATATATAACTTTCCATTACATTTCATAAAAATATACCTATATTGCTCATCCAACAACGGAAATGTTGCGTTTTCCTAGAAATTACAAACACACAAATACAAATCTTTAAAAAACGCTAAAACTTCAAAATTGCAGTGAGAACTAGCAACTGATTATCAAAGGTTTTACATAGCAATTAGTCGGTAAAACGACCTTGTTACTAGTTGTATATTGCCGGACATGGGCGACTTTAGGACGGGACGACCGTCTGTCCCGGTCCATCGTTCGGGTGTTCGAGCCGCCAGTGGGGAACTGGGGTGGCGGGCGACGCCCATACGTAGGCGCCACTTGTAGGCGTATAGCAACAGCTGTGGTGTCTTGTACGGGGAACGGGAGGCAGGGGAGGAAGATAAATGATACCGGTACCTAGATACGGTACTTACTACAGCTTGTTGATGGGTGGGTGTCAACTTCATTTACTGCTTGCACTAGCTGTTGCATTTATAGGCCTATATCAGCAAATATGGTTAGAATGTGATATAAAATTTCATTATATCAATTTTGAGGACATTATTTTGTATATATTTTTGATTATACTCTTAATTTTCCCAACGTTTCAAATTGGTTCAACAATTAATTGTCAAATGGTATAATTAGTAATGAAATGAAGAATAGATAGGGAAACACGCAACATTGGGGAATAGAGAGTTCAACCAGAAAAACGAAGTGTAGGCCTACCGTTATATATATATATATATATATATATATATATATATATATATATATATATATATATATATATATATATATATACATAATCTGACTAGAAAAGACGGAGGCCTACATTTATGAAAAGAACTCTCGCGTAAGTTATACTTTGTGCCAGTTGGTTAATTATTATCACATTCGTTCTAAATAAGTTTGAATAAGCACTAGATGAGTTTGTATATGTGCATATACGACCAAAAACCAAGAATGAATACTTATCGCATATATATAATGGTATTTCACCAACTCGAATTATGACTTCGAAGCACCCTCCTTGGAAAAACACCCTCCTCATGTCGTAGGCCACTCATTCCACTCGTCAAATATTCATGCATTCGTCTCTAATTGACTAATATGACTTTTATAAACAAATTTGAAGGCTTTGAACTTTTTATTGAAAAAGTTTTCAAGTATACCTCTTAATTTACGAAATACATTCTTGAATAATTAATTTAAAAAAAAACGCAAAGTAATCGAAACCAAACAAGGGGCTGTAGATGAACGCTGAAATGAGAGCTATTCGTCGACATCAATGTATCCACGAAAGAAGGAGGTTATCCACCAAATTAACAGACATTTAATATCACCGCTATATTTTTATAGCTTTGGTATTTTAATTGTATTATAATATTTCATGACGAGATTTACGATATGAAACGCAACTGAAATTTTTAGAAGCATCAATTTCTCAAAGTTGCAGTGAGATTATGTATTATCAACCAAGTTCTTACGATTACAGTTCTTCTTCTTTCGTGGATACAAGTATATATATTGCAGGATGGACTCACAGCCAAAGTAAATTGAATCGAGAATTCTTAGAATGCCAGCAGCGACTCGATTGAAAGACAAGTTACTATTTGAGATTCAGCTTACCGTACACAATTGTTTAACCTTTACAATTGAGCAACAACTGCATGCTTTGAATACCCGACTAGGATTTTAATTCAATTAAAATCTATCCAAAGCGACAGTTTTATTGAAACAGTCGACAGTATAGTGACCACTGTTCATTATTTAGTGTTCATTTTCACTTAGTGCGAATTTATTTCACAAAATGGTATTTTTATGTTTTTTCTCCTTCACGAAAGAGTTATATGCACTGAGACGGGTGGCCCATTAGCTAGCACGCTGAGACTGGGGTTCGATTCATGCTATGGTTGACCATCCTGACAGATTTTTTGTATGTTTTCTCCGTGTCAATTTATATTGGGAAATTACTTCTTAACAATACGCCACGACCGACTTCTCCCCACAACTCAAAAACACATACTAACATAACCTCACGTCTCATCTTCCCATAGTCTCCTTCTTCATTCACCGACGCCAATAGATCCTATAGTCATCAGTACAGTGCGTCGTTAAACCAGATATGAATAATAAAGAGGTGCACAGCTGATAAGGAAAGCGGTACAAACAAACATGCCTTCTGGTTACAAATATTATTCAGTGCATGTCGACAGAAGGGCAGTTTAAATTAGGGTATGTGAGATTTCGTAAAAATATTCAACAATAATAACAAAATAATAAAATGAATATACTTGAAAAATACATAACAAAAAACAACCTAAAGAAACCTCTGGGGCAACAGTTATTTATAATATTTGTTATGATCATACTTGTCAATCTAAATTTAAACATAACTCTAAAAATACATATAAACATTTTAATTAACCGCAGTAAAAAATAATTATCAATTAATAAAAAAATAATTAACAACCTTATGTTGATGTTGATGCATATTGTTACAAAACGGAGAAAAAATTCACTAACGATGACATGCATCTTGTAAACTAATAAATAAGACTGTTAAATGGTAAGATGAAATCAACGAAGAATAACGAAGGTTATATTTGTGTAATTACGAGTAAAACGTGTTCATCTTCCAAGTGAATAAAAGCTTGTAATCGCCGTCAAGGCTACGCGACTACGACGCTATTCACACGTCAATGCCCGACACAAGGCTATACGCGCTGAGCGAACCAAAATATCTATGGATCAAACGACCCCACCAATAGGTGGGTTATATGGGGATCGGGGTTACGGATGCACGGAAAATGCATGCCTTACGCAGGATTCAAACACACGCCCGACGTCAGGCTTCAGTTTTTAAAGCAGTGACTTAGCTGAATGAGCCACGGGGGGCGACAAGATCATCATTTCTGAACGGAATTAGTTGAGTGTTGTAGTTTTGAAGTGCACTTTTTGCATCTTCTTACTTTTTACAAGGTTTCTTGACTTTATTCTGAATATAACTTGATCCGAGCTTGAGGTAGACTAAACATAGGCCTAATCAGGACCTTATATCTTGAAAAGCTTCGAACAAAATCTATGTTCTGGAATTTACTCTCATATATTTTTTTATTTCTTTTTTGTAATCTTCATTAAAACTATTGAGTACTCAATGATTAAAACCGGGACAATTGTGCGTCCTGGGCGACTCTTCCCGGGACGCCGGGACTTTAATTCAAAACAAGGATAAACAATACCCGCCATCGGGACGAATGTTCACTCGATATATAGGGCCTGAAGTTGAACAATAATCGACTTGTGGGGGATGCGTCGATACACCGACAATAACGCACACCGAAAAAGACGTACTCCGAAGAAAACGCACACCGATTTTCGGTACTATTTTTTCGGTGTACGTCATTTTCGGTGTACGCTTTTTTCGGTGTATCCGAGACAAGGCGACACAAGAATAACAATAATAACAGCGGAAAAACAATTACTACCGTCTACCGATATGACGTACGTACGATTACTACAATTACATTGCAAACATCATAAAAAGTTAAAAACAAACAATAGGTTGCGTCTATCAATAAGAGGAAAACGATAGGTGGCATCAACTTGTTCAAATGGTGCCAGTGTGATCGACTCTACAATTATATAATATACGTATAATCGCGGATGACGTACATTCTGTCATTCATCTGGTTGGCTGATTGGTTTTGAAACAATGCCTCGTTGGCCACCGACAGACACCGCACATGCCAGCTCGATTCTGTCACAGCTATCGATCGTGACGTCATGCAGACGGTGATGACGTACTTGCAAAGACTCGATTACAGCGACAATTGTTTACGATCGAGTTACCGTACATGAAAGTAATTAATGAACAATGGCGAGCGTAAGTCGATCACAGTGCACAAAGATATTGGAATGAGTTGTGAGACTGGATTTGTTTCTGCTATATTGATTACATTCATGGTAAGGCAGTGTCGATTAACGCTTAGAAACTGCCTCCAAGAGAAGTAGCTGGCCTATACGATTGAATGATATGTTCATGTGATTCGAGGGGTTAACAACTCCTGAAATCCGGTGTACACTTGCCATGAAATCCCCGTGAAATCCCTGAAATCTCTTGAAATTCCCCTTGAAATCAGTATGAAATCTCTTGAAATTCGCTTAAATCCCATTGAAATCCCATTAATCACTTCAAACCACCTTGAAATCCCATTGAAATCTCTTGAAACCCCCTTGAAATCTCTTGAAATCCCCTGAAATCTCTTGAATCACCTGAAATCAGGTGTACACCACATTTGCGAGTTGTAAACCCCTCGATGTGATTTGATAGTTTTGGGTTGGATTGATTTTGTTGAGGTGAGGTTTTGGGTTATAGGTTATATCTAGGTAAGTTGGTTGAGTTAGTGATGTCTTTATTTATTCTAATGTGGTGATATAAAATCGCCCTTGCGGTCCCCCGGAATGATCCTATACCTTGTTATCAGTAACGTTAATTCGGAAATAGTGACTTTGGATCCAGTTTTAGATAATTATTTTAATAATGACGAAATTATGAGAAAATAAAAAGTGAATTCAATTGTGGAAGTTGATCTGTCTTGACGGAACTTCACTGTGAATCATTTTTATTTAGTGTCTGAATTACCAACGTGGGGGTTCCCTTTAACTGGAAGTCAAGTTCCGATCACCACGGTTACCAATGCTATTCACATGAAAAAATGTACAATATAGGCTTACAAATTCGTCAATATTCTTTAAAAACAAAAAAACAAAAATGTTCTCGCAATTAAAACTACTTATACTGATCAGTTCAAACGCAAACAACATATTACGAAAACATGTTTCCCCTCACTTTGTTCCCATCGCAGTAATACTAAGCTGTCATATAAACAGAAAAGTGGAATTCTGGTCACGATCGACCGTCTCCTCTATTTGTTAACAGTAACGGTTGGTCGTGTCGGCCCGCCAAGACTCGTGCATGGAACGAGGTAGCACATGGTAATAGCGTGGGTGGTGGCGCCGAGTCAAGATCATACATTGGGTCTACGCACTGCTGACCAAGATCTATTGGCGAACTGTCATCACGGAAGGCCCATAGCGGGAATCGAACCCACGCCCACGTGTCTTCAGTTTCTAAAGCGGTGCCTTAGTTGACTTGAGCTACGGAGGGTGGCAAGAGATTATTTATACGAAATAGTATAAGACCATATTTTCAGCAATTAATTTTATCACACCATGAATTTAACCGCACAAATGAGATGTAATCTGATGCGACTGTTCATTATGGATCTACAGTGTTTCTTTCGATACAGGCCACTTCTCTAAATGATTTGTGAAGCAAATTTACTATGTTATGTTATTACTATGACGTTGAAAATGATACGAATTGTGAGTCGAGATGTGAGAAATGAACGTACTCATTCTTCAAGCTATTGTATGATGTACATCGTTCTCCTCGTTCGCATGGGCTTACCAATAGTTGAACATGTACCCTCTTAATACGGAAATCCAAACTCACCTGAAAAAACAAGAAAAACACAAAAATATTAGATTTATAAAATAGAGATTGTATAAATATATGTGTAGGCCTATATATCCATATGCAATTATGTGTGTGCGAAAGAAAGTTTTCTGGGTCGCTGATGAACGGTCATGTCTGATTTAATTCCCCCTCATTTAAAATGAGATGTTGTGGTCCTGAAAAGTCCCCGTCCTCCAGATCAACTGCTGAAGATGGAAGGCCGACACCATACATAGGACGCTTAAACTTTCATTTAAAAACAAAATATCTCCATATATGGACAGAACAACCAAAGGTTCAATCGGAGGACCTATCAACTTTTCCTTTCCAACGAATTCTAGTTTAAATTTGCAGTTATCAGAAACAACTCGATAAAAACACATTATATCATCCCTGTCTCGTTGTATCTCGAGCTATCTCGTGTTCGCCGAGAGAAAAACCAATGACGTCACCGTCCACCAATAAGGCGTCGTCCATCACGAGGCTGGGACATACGGGAAAGCCATGTGATTACCCAGTAGCACATTAGCATACAATGTCAATGCCAGGATCGTGACGTCGGCGCGGCGTAGTACACTTGTGTAGACACGACGCGAACCATCCGCGCGCTAGTAGCATGGGATAGGGGGGACGGTCGCTCGGAACCTTCATCTCTTGTGGATACTAGTTGAACTCGAGATGAAGGCTTGAACTATCCGTGCGGTAGTGTTTTAGGATAGGGGGGACGGTCGCTCGGAACCTTCATATCTTGTGGATACTAGTTGAACACGAGATGAAGGCTTGAACCATCCGAGCAGTAGTGTTTTAGGATACGGGGGACGGTCGATCGAAACCTTCATATCTAGTGGACACAAGTTATTTACACGAAATGAAGGCTTGGACCACCAGTGCGGTAGTTGTATGGGATACGGGGGATGGTTGCTCGGAACCTTCTTTTTGGGCTAAAGTCTATACACTCGCGTCTCGTCAACTGTCAAATACACACTGCGATATTGGCACAGCAACTCTACAGGTTATTTTTTTTAGGCTAATTTAATACAAGAATCAACAATTAGTTGGGATGATCATCTATCTTATGTTTGTTTGTTTGTTTGTTTGTTGGTATTGATGTTGTTTGTATAAATACGAATAAATAAAGAGGCGTGAAAAGTATTAAATATTCGAAAAATACAAGTTAATATTAATAATTAAATGTTTTATTATGCGGCATCCGGAATTCGGGGGTTGAACCATGTCTTCGCACGTTCAAAGACCCGAACGGGAAGGAGCACATACAAATAGAATCATAAAAACAATTAATATACCGAAATGTTTAACTTGAAAAGTACATTTTGTAACAACATCGTCGTAAAGATATAATTTATTTTTGTTCGTTTTGTTATATTTTAATCTTACATCGCACATACAGTCCAAGCAGAAGGAATAACATGTATCCACTCATTTTATTCATGTCGGGTTTCACGACGCACTGTAATGATGACCAAGATCTATTGGCGTCGTTGGTGAACGATTAATGGTTTGATGAGATGAAGGGTTTTTCTTTGGTAAAACCATAGTTTCAAGTAAGAGGTCTAAATGATATATTTGCATGTAACGCTTCTTCACGATGTGCATTTCCGTTCGACCTATATACATGTGTGGGCCCATCCATCGCGATCAACTCGTGCATGATGATTGGAGACCATGTGCAGATATGATGGGATAATGAAATGAACGTTTCTTAGATAATGGGAAGGATATTGGAAAGGAACAAAAAATAGTTCCAAATCCTTTGGTTATTCACGAAACCGGCACGTTTCGATCTTTAAAATATCAATTGAGGGAATTGATTAAAATAAATTCAATTATAGTAACACCACGCACAGATAGATGTATAGGCATATTTCGGTACCTTCTATTTATACGCATTTATCCATCTATTAGTTTAAAAGTAATCAACCTATAGTTTTATTTTTCAGAAATCTATAGAACGTATAATCGAATCATTAATTTATTTTGAATGCTGATGAAGTGGTGAGCGTTGCAAATAACATAAATAAAACTTATATTTTATGAGAAAGCAAACTTAGAGAATACTAAACAACGTATTTTTGTTGCCGATTTTCACACCTAGCGACGATATCAGTTCAGTTGTTGTGTATTCCGCGACTTGGCATTATTTGCCCAAGATGGAAAACAATGATTCAACTTTCCTGCGACACTCTATCCAAATATAACCGACAATTTCGGGTCAATAATCCCGAGTTTTGCACAATTCTCATTCGGAACACACACTGCAATGGGTGCAGCTACATCGGTAAACAACGGTGATATGCGTCACTACATTTATATGATACACGTATAATGTGGAACACTTGACGAAAACAGATAATAAAGTTGAGATATTTTCTCGATATATCCGTCCCTTTTTTAAAAAAAATATTGTTCTTGTATAAATAAAATGCCATACATTTTATAGGAGTAACTTATTTATATACATTTAATATTTGTGTAATAATATAAGCCCCGTAAGAGTCGCGTAAACATGTTTTGATATTTTATTGTATTTTTTTTTAAAGAGAATAATATTTTTAAGAACTAACCACATTGTTAAGGAAAGTGGTTAATTATAGAGATATGTATTTTCGATATAAAAATCGAACGCAATAAAACATGCCAATGACCTAAAATATGTATCACAATAATAATTATGTTTCTGTCACTTATGATGGAAATATAATTTGATGAAATTGTTTAAAACAAATAGGTTTGAAGGTGTAAGAAGAGACTGATTATTGTTTTGATGGATTAGCTTGACAGTATTCATGAGAGACGTGGTCGACCGGACCACGCCTTGATGAAACAGACAATCTGATTAGCTCGGAAATAACGTGAATAGATTATACTATTGTAATTGGAGGAAATATAAGCCTAGGTGAAGAGTTAATTATCTACCTAGTTTAGAGCCGGTTTTACGAATTCTTATAGTTGAGTATGAATCCGCTAACTATATGAGTTAAGGTACAGAAATAACGAGCCTAATCATCGGTGATACCAAGTTAATCCGCTAATTATCAGTTTTTAATCAGATCTTAAAACCGGACCTAGATCGACTCTTCGTTTGAGTTAAAATCACACATTTTATATTTATTGGAAAAGAAGTTCACATAATATAATAGTTTTATAGCAGGGATGTATGTAATGTAGTAGGGCTTTTTCTCGAGATTTATGAAATGTGAAATTAAATTAAGGTTATATAAATAACTGAATGTGGCTGATGACTACTGCCGAATTACCTCATCTCATTTCATTCCATTCCACATCTCACTTGACATTCTCACAATCTATTCGGTTAGTGAAATGTCAAAGTGAGTTATGCAATATTTTGGAACACACGCGAGATGGCTTTGCACGCGGCTTTGCACGCGGCTTTGCACCCTCGGGAAGATGTTGACTCCTATTCACGGGTCACCATTGACCAGAATCTGAGGGGAGTCTCTCATGTAATACCACATGCAATCGAGTCTGTGGCAATACAAGTAATTGAATGAGCGAAGCGAAGACTCAATTTTACTGTACTTGAACAAATTATGATGTTTTTTGTTCGCGCTCCACAGCTCAAACGAGAGAAATAATTTTGATAATACTTTACATACACATTGTGTCATCATCTAACTCGATAGGCCTACTACATAGTTTTGAGGCGAAATCGGCCGAACCACTTTTGAGAAAAATACTTTCAAAGTTTTGAAAATTCTCATAAGAATAACCCAGAGGGAAAAATATGAAATCATAACGATGAAAATGAAATGGGTACTAAAAATATATATCAAAATAAACACGATTATGTTTTATATGCTCACATTATAGTAACTGTTGAATATAAAATATACTTGTATTAATTCACGTAAAACTAAAATAGAATACAATTCACCCAAAGCTGAATTTTTACAGAGATTACAAATGAATCGAACAACATCGATATCGAACGTTTCTAAAGGTATGTCGAATTCTCTCACTTTGTCTCTCAATGATTGAATATTAACATCATTCATGAAAACAAATTGAATTTGTGCAATTGTTGTACATATTCTTTATGTAATGAAACATTTACATCAATGTGCATGCAGTATTACAGTTTGACATTTATAAACCGTCAAATATTCAATCAGCTGATTGCCCACATGAAACTAGGACGTGTCTGAACCAACAAAGTGAATAATTGAAGTAAAATAATACAATAAAAACATAAACATCCTGACATTCATTAATCTGTTTCAACATCATAAAGAATGCAAAGGTAATTTACAAAATGCACAAGAATCTACTTTCTAAAAATGTGCATTATAATGAGAGCTATTATTGTAGTACGTAATTTCCTTATCTTGTCAATCCTTGCCGAGCTTTGAATACAGAAATTCAACAATACACGACGACCCCACAAATCGAGTATTCAAGTTTCGATATAGGCATATACTTCTTACGCTATAGTGTAAGATTACAATTTTCATATTATTACATCAACTTACTTTCTAAGCAATGTATTTCAAATTTAAATTTTGATCGCGAATAATTTTACATTTTTTTTTAAGAATTTGGACTAGACGTCAAAAACTTAATTAGTAACGTGTTCTGTATAATTTTAGTGATCTATATAGGCCTACATATATATTCTGAACTTCTGAAGCGATCTTTGTCATTAAACATGTAACATTTAATTTCTGAATATCGCTGTACATGATGAATACCAGAGAATCAATAAAATAAATGAATAAATAAATGCATAAATACATGCATAATGTACGGAGGTGTGAGAGGGGGTGAGGGTGGGGAAGGGGTGTGGGAGAGGTGGGGGGGGGGGGGGGGGGGAAAGACACATGAACATGTCAACTAATTAGTAAACCATATGTCATGGTGCGGAGTAAATCAGGTGTGACAACATAACAACAGTTCGCTAACCAGCCAGCATTCAGCTCACGGTGTGTTATTTGTTACCAACTTAACACGCACAACATTACTAACGGAATAACGCAATAACAATAACAGTATAACAATAACACGCTAGAACAAAACGGTAAACTATCTAATATAGACCACTTTCCGAATATCACGGCTCATTGCTTTCACTCTCGACACTTCCAACCGTTCATGTTATGAGATAGGGAAGACACCCGATCGGAACCATCAGGTGAATAGACGGAATGTCAATGATTTCTCATAAGAAATGAAATAAGGAATGTGGAAGTAAATATTAATATTTGACAGAAATGTTGTAACCACAATTGGTTCACTAAACAAGGAAAGTATCAAAACTTTCATTGTTGAAAAAAATTAGAATATTTTATAAATAATATAAAAGACGAGACAGTTTTTTTGTACATTATTGAATCAGAGTGGAATGTAACTGTGGACAAAGATTAAAATGTATAAATTACTATTCATGAGTATTTTCTATAGAAAGATGATTCAATGGAAACTTTAACTCCTTACAAATACCAAGTTATTGTGTCACCCTAGAAAGATTTGTGTAGAACTTGGGAATGAAGTGCATCACTTTTGTACTCAAATTCCTAAACATTTGAATATATTCGAAGAAGATTTTTTTTCAACATTTTCTTCTCTCGGTTATTCTAATGAGCGTTTGCAAATTTTCGAAATAGTTTTTCTAAAAATTGGTCCAACCGATTGCGCCTCAAAACTAGAGAGTATCGAGTTTTGCCTTGCTTTTGTATTATTATTTTCGTACGTTGCCTACTATTGTCTGTTTTTCTTTTCATTTTACGTACAATTAACTAGATAATATTTAATTATCAGTTGGTGCTTGTTAATGTTATTATGCGTATTCTGCTCAATTCATTAAGCATTACCTGAAATCCTCTCATCGGGGACAACAAGGGTTATATATAATACTGGCTATTTGAAGATTAGTGCATAAAATGATACCAATATAAGAACTACAGGAAAGTATAATTTCAACAATTGCATAACAAATAACTTAAAATATCAGTATACTTTATCAGTGAAGAGAATATTTTAAAAATAAATGCACATTGCGAAAAACTAACTATAAACGAGATGTAAATGAGAACAATATGTCCCGTAATCGAAGCCTTCAACAGGACGAAGGATGTTGGATTATACACCATGTGAGTTAGACAGAGATATGATGATCTGTTACGCTAGATGATTGTATCAAGTTAATTGACGAACTAATTTCACTAATTGGCTAAATTTTTCGCTCTTTCACGCAATGTGGTTTCTGTTTGTTGCTCGTTCTAGACTATCATGTGGGTTTGTTAATTACCCACCCCTCCCTCTCGCTCTCTCTCTTTCTTTCTCTCCCTCCTCCTCCTTCTCTCTAAATCTCTCCCACTCTCTCTCTTTTTATATATCCCACTACTGCCAATTAAGTGCAAACAAATTTCCCACACAGCACGTGGGAGTGACTCTTGCGACAACAGAAGCAAACATATACTTAACGCGTTGAATGAATACTTGATTGAATACTTGTATAGGCCTACTTCAAGACTTGAGTTGCACGGTTCAAGTGATTTAGATGAGAGTAAACGAATAATCAATTTCACATCAGAAATAATTAGTTTCTTCGATTTTTTTTGAGAATCTCGTTTTGTTTAGTTCTTTTAATCTTATAATACAGTATTAGCAACGGATACCAGGCAATAAACTATGAAATTTACCTCAGAATTAGTTCCACCTCTAAAAAAAAATATTACAGATATACTATTTTTGTAATTGCACGTATGAAATTTCACGTACGAGCAGGAAAAAGTGAGAAAAATATGTTTGTCAGGTTAAAAATACGATAATCTCACAATTCCACATTGTGCGCGCAATTAAAACTACGATCTATTGGGATTGATAAAATTAATAAAATGGATTCAATTCTTAACTGAGAAAAATATAAACAATAAGATTAGTATGGAAACGGGTGATAAAATGAACATGCTGTCGGTGTCCCCCCCCCCCCCCCCCTCACACACAAAAAAACGTACTCAATGACAATAACGAATTGAATAAAACTGCACAACTTTTTAAAAAAGTCAAGGAAAATGTACTTCGGTTTGTTTGATGGTAAAACAACTCGGCTACGGGCCCTAGAGCCAATTGAATGTTCTACACGTCCCGATTCCCACCACATTCATGACGTCATCCGGCCAGGACAGCATGGGGTTCGAGACGACGCCCGACAAATGGACGATGAGATCAGTCGTTAGCTCGCTGAACCGTCATTCAGACCGTGGTCCTATTCCCACCCTATCCTGACAGAGGTGCGTCGTGTTTCCCTCCGTCGTTCAGGTGATGATTCCTGATTATAGTATGCTTAACGACCTCACCAACAGCTAGGTTATACGGGGGTACGAATGAGCAGGTGATTATGAAAGTATGGAGTGATGATGAATGAAAGGACGTTTACAGGAACCCATGCCTTATGCGGGACTTGAACCCACGCCCAACGGTGGGGGGTCTACGCCCGTCTCCTATCCACCATTCTAACAGACTAAAGAGGATTATACACTGGGCTACACGGGTCTATAAACTACAATGAAAAACGAAATCTGTTCGAGGTTGTTATGGACCAAACAACTGAGTGAAACCGCTAAGCACCTCTTTCAGGATGGTTGATCATGACGGGAATCGAATCCTGGTTCAGCGCGCCAGAAACTGATCTATCCGTCCTAGTCAGGATAATCGACCATGTAGGGAAACGAACCCCGGTCTCCTGAATGATGGTTCAGCGAACTAGTGACTGATCCACCCCTCTGTCGGGATGATCGATCATGGCAGGAATCGAACCCCGGTCTCCTGAATGACGAATCGCTCGGCACTAGGCTGCGATTGCAGAGTCGAGTTAGACATGCAATATACGCTGCTATCTGTCACAGTGTCACTTGTTGTGCTCTGTGGTATGCGAAGGCCTAACCAATATAGCAGATCAATGACACTCATATGTCGGTGGAAAACATCGCTCAGGCCTATCTCTTTTAGGATATGTGATTATATACACCAACCGAATAATAGAACGAAATATGAGGAAAAATAGTTAGAAAACAAGTACTAAAAGATTGTTTGTTCAAATGTTTTTTTTCAAGTTACAGAATGGAGATCTAGTCGTTGTTTGAACGACCTTGAACCTGAGTGTGCGAGAGAGTAAGAGAGAGAATTCCAAGAGGACTATTTTTTATAATGAAAAATGTAACCGAGTTGACCTCGCGCGATCGCAATTGTGATCGCGCGTTACGTAAGGTGCCGGTTCGATCGGACGTTCCGTGCGATGTATACGCGTTGCCTGTCGGCTGTTTCGAGCTGCGTTTATCTTCTTGGGAGGTATTGTTATGTAAAAGCTGAATCAAACAGCAAACAAGTTGTTAATAATTGGTCAATATATATAAATAGAACTTTAATTACATTGTTGAACCGGATTAGCCTCTCACAGCGAGAAACCACGTAAATTTTATTTTCATGGGAAATTTGAGAAGAGTAAATATTTACAGTGATTATGTATAGTTACAAGGAAAATGAAGATTTTAGTTATATTTGTATTATACAATGAAATTACATTTGTTTGTATGAAGTCGGCTACATGATGAAAATCTCAATTATATGGTCTTAAACGTGTGGAAAGTTTTATAAAGCATCGTTGATGTACGCATCTAAATAAAAACAATGTTCTTAAAACAACTTTTAACTATAAGTTAATATAAAGTTACTATATTTACAAAGTTAATATTTTTACTTATAGACGACTTACCATCTCGAAGTTATTGAAAGTATTTTTTTCTCCCGTATTTTAATTTTGATATAGGCCTATCATACCGTTCAGAGAACATCACAAAAAAAAACATTTCGATAAATCGACTCCCATGCAATCTTAAATCTTACAATTAATCAATCAATCAATACAGAGTTGTACAGACATGCTTCAAAACATTAGTGCATTCGTTAGTGTTGCAGGATCTTATGATCAACACCGCAGGTTCATTGAAGTAGTCAATTCTATGTCTTCGATTTCGTACGAGTTGACCAAAGATCCTGGTTGGAGTCGACATTTTTGTAAATTCAAAACCACAAAAGAACAACAATTACATGTTTAGTTTCAAACATCCTGAATTTATTTTTCAGAAATCTCAACTATCATCGCCTTCATGCTATTGTTTTGCGAAAAACGCAAAATATGTCTTTATAAAAATATTTCAATTTGATTTATTGTGAGAATTATAAAAATAAGTACAACAATCTTATTCATGGAAGGCAAAAATCGGGTTACCGCACAGTAATTTTCACTAAGATCTATTGGCGTCTGTAAATGATAAATGGGCTATGATGGGAAATGAGATAAAAGGTTATTTATTTCACTATATGTGCATTTCCTATTTATATATATATATATATATATATATATATATATATATATATATATATATATATATATATATATATATATATATATATATATAATATATATATATATATATATATACAGTGAGAAGGAAATGGTCGCGGCCAATTGTTACGCACGATGCATCTCAGTCAGGATATTCGAACATGACGGGAATCGAACCCAGGTCTCCTGACTCCCACATCATAGAATGAGGGTTCAGTGCCCTAGCAACTGACACACGCGTCTCTGTTTAATTATCACCTACAAACTACAAACGCAATTTGAGATAGTTTCTCATTTCGAAATGCAGGCATGCAAAAAAGATGAAATATTTCCGCTCAGCGCATCTCGTATTTCGCACAGTGCATTGCACGTCAACATATCATCGTCCATTCAAAGTGACTTGTAATCAGTAGTTTTCCTCTTGCAATCAAGGTGAACTGATAGTAGACGTGTAACACGATGGTTGAAGGCTTGAACCACCCGCGCGCTATTGGTGTAGGATAGAGGGGACGATCGCTCGGAACCTTCTCTCATGGACACAAGTTACAAACGAGAGATGAAGGCTTGAACCACACGTGCGCTTGTGGTGTGGGATAGCGGGGTCGTTCCTCGGAACCTTCTCTAGTATAGATACAAGATACAAACGAGAGATGAAGGCTTGAACCCCCGAGGGTTAATGGTGTGCAGTATAGAGGAGACGGTCGCTCGCTCGGAACCTTCTCTCGTAGATACATTGTTTTGTTTTTTGTTTGCTCAACGACCCCACCAACAGCTAGGTTATACGGTTTCGTAGATACAAGTAACAAACGAAAGACGAAAGCTTGAACCACGCGAGCACTAATGGGGGTACGGGTCACTCGGAACCATCTTCTATCGTGGATACTAGTAACTCCTAGTACAACTGAATCTCACCCTGCACGTGTGACATGCAGCTATCTCTCTCGCACTAGTGTACCGGTATGTCTACGGCAGCTATCTCTATCATGTCTACGGCAGTGCAATCACTCCAAGAAAGTGTCACATGCGTGTAATGCGATCTGTCCCAGTGCGATCTTGCTGAGCTATTGTCTACGAGCTGATGGTGGTAATGACCGGGTTATCACTGCTAGCTGGCGTATTGTTGATGATGATGATGATTATTATTTTTTTTTCTTTTTAATGTTGCTTAACGACCCCACCAACAGCTAGGTTATACGGGGGTACGAATGAGCGGATGATAATGAAACGATGAAGAGATGATAGGTGAAAGGACGTTTACAAAAACCCATGCCTTATGCGGGACTCGAACCCACGCCCAACGGTGACTTCAGTTACTACCGCTAGCGATAATTGACTTAGCCACGGGGGCGGCTGATGATGATTATTGTTTGCTTATAATGTTGTTGCTTAACGACCCCACCAACAGCTAGGTTATACGGGGGTGTTTGCTTATAACTACTCCACCAACAGTTGGGTTATTTGGGGGTAAGAATGGCCGGGTTATCACTGCTACCTGGCGTGAAAAGAAAACGTTACCATCAAAACTTTTTGCCATTCGGACACAGCATTTAAATATATAACGACATGCACAATACATTATTATATTTTTACATTATAATACTATAAAAAAAAGTAATTAAAAAAATACGGTGCTATTAGAAGGGGAAATTAGATCATATACATAATGAGAAGGGTGGATCAGTGGCTATAGCACGCTAAACCGATATTCAGTAGACCGAAGATCGATTCCCGCCAAGGTCGACCATCCTCAGATAGGTTTCAAGGTGAATAATGGCACGGCTACAACAGCCTTCTTGTTAACCAAGAAAACAACAATAAATAATAATGACAATTAATAATAATAACGACAATAATGATAATAATGGCTGCTTATCAATAGGCCAAGACCATTTCCTTCCCATTATCCAAAATACATAACAAATTAACCTTTCATCTCATCTTCCCATCACCTCAATCATCATTTACAGACGCAAATAGATTTTAGTCATAAGTAAAGACCGTAATATGAATAATAAATTATAGATTATAAATAACATACTTATTATGATAAACTAGGAAAACGCCATATGTGCGTTGTTAGACGAGCGAATAGTAATAGTATGGGTAAAAACTGCTTCGAGTGGTACCAATTCAGCACATTTTATGTTTTTTCTTTCAAAATGGCTGACCCGATCAAGCTGAATTTTTTTTATAAATGTGTATCAAAATATAATTCAACTTCACGCAAAATATCATTTTTTTGGAAAATATTTTTTTTTCCCGCTATGTTATTCTAATGGGTATTTTTGAAATTTCTAAAATTCATTAAAAAAAAGTTACCGCCCGATAATGCCACAAAACTGTACAGATCTAAGTTAGATGAGGAACCATATTGAAAAAACGTTTGAAGTTGATAGCTGTAGCCGTTTGACCTGTGGAGAACCGAAAAAAAAACATATAAAAAAAAAAACATAAAAACGAACACCAATTTTTTTCAGCATGTCAAATTGAATCCTCGCTGAAGCTCGTCTAATGAAGAACCAAGAATGATATAGGCCTAAAAACAGTGTGATATGCCTATATAGCACCAGAAAAGGTGTTTATGACAATGCGAAAATGGATAAAACATATTATGGTAGGCCTATTACTACTATATATAGTAAGGAGAGACGTTTGGTCATCTAGGTGACAGAAGAATTGAGATTGAACCAACAACAGTCTTATATATGTTGAACTGAATCCGTGTAATTCTCTATCAAATTTTATAAAAAAATGCGATAACTGTACGGATTTGTATTCGTCCCTTGCTCCAATGATTCAATAAACCATCATACCTTTCCGTATCGCAGTCAACTAAGACATCGCTTTAGAAACGAAGGCTGTGAAGGCTTTAGAAATGAAGTCACAGTTGGTCGGGCGTGTATACAATACGAATATATAGGCCCTATATATAAAATTTAATTAAATACAATTATTTTTATACAATTGCAAGTTTATATAAAAGGGTATTTATGATTTCAATCGGCTGATGAAAATTTGCCGCCCCTGAAATATTGCGCCCTATATAGGCTCGGGCCTCGTGGGCCTGTGTCTTAATACGGCCCTGGATCACGGACTACGAGTTGTGGTCCCACAAAGTGGTCGATCAAGCTAGACTAAAATACATCTTGGAGAAAACATACTGATATTGCATGGACTAAAACTAAACGACATGTGCATATACACATAGACAGTGTGGTGTAGTCGTAAAAAATAAAGTGCCAGGGCGGTGGCATCAAGACGTCTGTCCTGACAGTGGTGCTATCGTAAAAATAACGAGGTATACCCCAAAATTTCGCATAAAGATCGATATGTAATTCAAATAGCAGTCAATGCGATTCTTGACTGGTGGTGGATTGGCCCCCCACAACGCCCCGCAAGGAAAAAAATTGAAAATTGTTTCTTCAAACAATTATTGTTATTATTATTACTAGATTTTTCTTTTAATAAGTACTTTGTCCCATGATGAGATATAAAATAACAGATTGCCAAAGATCAGCGCCCTATGCCGCCCTGCCCCCCAAAAAAGTACCAGGGCGACGCCCTGGACCGCCCTGGCCCCACTGCATGCCTACACATATAGGCATACACGCACACTATCCAACTATTAAATAATTAGCGGTTAAATGTGTGTAAATGTTATTTACATTGAAATTTCGGGTTATTCCATTTTCTGTGACCGCAAGTGTAGCCTACTATATTATTATGCAGCACGGAAATGCACATCCGGGGCATAAAGAGGTATTTCTAAGGAAGCAAGAATTCGTTTTTGTTTTTGTTTCCGTTTTTTGCTAGGTTAGCATTTCAAAATAGACTAGACGCTTTTGTAATAATTGGATTACTTTAAGAATTTAATGACTCCAGATATATAAAAATAAATCAATGAATGAACATATATTATATTAATAATCATAAACAAACAAACACACACACACATGTCGCTAAAAATATACAACGTACAGGAAATTAGAACAATTACTATATTATTACCGTGTAGCTATACCGAACTATATAGTAAGCCTACACTTTATCTACAAAATGATAATTTTGATTTCCAAGTAAAATATGTGAGATGAAAGTAGATAAGTGAATGAACTCTGGAGCTGCATCCAGCAATATCCAGAATATTGCAGCTGGGTGTAAGAATTAATCAGTCAATCAGAACGATGATTTCTATACTCCGACGATGAAACCTGAATTTTGAATAATATTAATAATAGACCTATGGTTTTCAACTTTTTATGGATTTGTTTTCAAAAACAAAAACGTTTGCAAAATTTGTACTGTATATAAACTACCCGGTCAAACGAATTTTAATCGAGTACATCTATGAAGCTTCAGCTTTCAAGCTTTATTTAATAATTCAATTCATGATTTCCAGCTTGCAATTGATTTTAAATTGTAATTCCTAACAAACCTATTCAAAAAAACAATTTTTTTGTCCATCCAATACAAATATTTTAAATTATTGCCAGATCATATATAATATAAATATGTATATATAATATTTTCTCAGTTTGATAAATTTCATATGCGAATCGAATAGCTTTTATTTGTAGCCATCTACATTATGAACGGAAATCTATAGGTATGCCTTCACGCATTCAGCCCAACGGTAAATAATTGCCAATGTCTCCTGCCGAATACCGCGTAACGCATAACGCATAACGCATCAGAGACTGCGTTGCGTTAGCGCCTTGAACCACCACCAAGACACGTGTTATGGTAATTCCGTGATAAGAAAACGACGTCTATAAAAGCATTTTCAGAACAATAAGCCTAGAATATAGAAAGTACAGAAGTAGAGAAAAACAAAAACAAACACGAGATAAACGGGGAAACACGAAATTTATTACGTCGTAATGGAACGGTTATTTACCATTTATAGGCAGAGATAGGCCCACTTGTACCCACGAAAGAAGTAGGTCATCTACCAATATAACAAACATAAATATCACCTTCGTAATTGTCTATATCATTCGTAACTAATATTAGGGCCTACTATCATTACCATAATATATAACAAGATAAAATCATGATATAATAATATTATAGCCGCCCCCGTGGCTCAGTCAACTATCGCTAGCGGTAGACACTCAAGTCAGGTCGAGCGTGGGTTCGATTGCCGCAAAAGACTAGGGTTTTTATAAATGTACTTTCACCCATCATCACTTCATCGTTTCAAAAATGAATAATATTAATAATATATTATATATAATGATGATAATTATCATTAGTAATATTATACTATTATTTGACATGATTTTACTATTTTACTGTAGAGGTGCCTTTTTTAGGGTTTTATATTTTTTAAAGGCGATAAGAAAAGCAACGAAGTCTTTAAAAAGTGTTGAGCTCTTGAAGTCACGGCACTTTTCAGATTCTTACAATTATTATTCTGTTTGTATACGACCTTCTTCTTTAGTTGGTACAAGTATTGCCCTTTAACAACAAAAACCGACGCCTTATGCGGGATTTGAACCCACGTCCAGCGGTGACTCCAGTTTCTGAAGCGGTGCCTCAGCTGACTTGAGCCACGTGGACGGCGTTGTTGTCCATGTAGTAATGGCACATGTTTACATGTGTGTCATGGGTATACAATGTTTGAGCGACTTGCCACACTCTTACAGCTGATTAAAACCGTTGAGATGTTCGGCGCCCGAAATAAGCAGTTTTATACGCAGAGATAAGAAAGAGTTCATGGTCGTTTATTGCTTGCACAATGTTATATAGGCCTCGTATGCAACCACCACATTATCATCTCTTACGAATGATATGTACAAATGAAGCAGTGTTATCTATAATAGTGTTGATGAATGGGGATAATTTCAGGTTTAAAAAGTCGTAAATGAGTATTATTATTATTATTATCTAAAATCGTGACGTACGCATTACCTGATTCTGTGTATGTATCGATACAGAATCGGGTGAGCTTACATTTTGATTAGAAAAATGGTGAGTTCCTGGATTACAAACAGATTAACTTCAATTTCTGGAATTGGAAAAGTGGAAAATATTCAAATGTGAAAAAAATCAATTATGAGATATATTGTGGATGAGGAGGACAGCAATGGTTCCTAACCTAAAGCTTGGTTCCTAAAATAAAAGTCAAGACTTCCTCCCCACTACCTATACAAAGCTCCTATCTCATCATCACATCATCACATTAATCACTCATCCGACGTCAGTCGATATCAGTTATCACTACAGTGCGTCGATTAAATACAAACAAAAATAAGCGAATTCCCTAGTAAACATATTTCCTGTTTTTTTCTCTTTTCGTGAATAACACTCGTGAAAACCCAAGAGTCAAAATATTGTCACATTGTTATCATCGATCCTAATCACAGTGCATCACATGGCATGCCGGATGATGACAGCCTGTGGTCACGTGACTACGCCGTGCACGTGACTACGGTGACGTCCAGACTCACCTCATTCCTATTTCACCTCATTCCTAGCTCACCTCATTCCTATTTCACCTCATTCCTATTTCCGTGACTACGTCGGCATTCGCTAACAAGGAACAACACACTGCATGCGGTATGTCGCTTCTCGACGCCATCCTCCCTACATGATGCACATGCACTCCGCTTGGTCATTAGATTGGCACTGATAAGGGAAGATTGTGACGAAGCAAGGACAGAGTACAGCAGATCGTCCTCTCACGACTGTCAAGTCTCGTATTTGACCAACGGTCCGCTGGTTCGATGCCCGAAGGAGTTGCAACAACTTGTACATTGTATTATTGTTGAACAGGAAATAAGCCTAATTCATAATAGGTCTAGTTGATTTGGTTGCGTTTCTTATCTTCAGAACATTTGATTTGATAATGGCACGTACTTTGTACCTTGTTATTTATTATTCATTCATTATTGGTGGAGGTGCCAGGTTTTTACGATATATAAAAAAATGAATTACCACTTTCATTTTCAACTTTAGAGCATAATATACATAATTATTCATTCATGATTATATATTATATTAATTAATATAATGTAGGCTTCTGTTGACTAATGAGTAGATGTGATTTGAATATTGTTCAATAATTTTTTATTCTGTTTCCTTCTGGGAAATTTGTTAATAGCTGGATAGGAATATAGTTCCAGCTACGGGCAGCTCTGCAGAGGAAGGAAAACAATCCTGACAGCTAATTGTTTTGTTATTGCTTAGTTTAGACGGTCAAGGTACTTAAAGGAAACGGACGACGATGGTCACCGCGGAAGTTCGAGTCCCGCGGAAGTCATCGGTTTTTGTAAAGGTCAATCATTCATATCTCTGTTATGATTCAACAGTTTCATATAACGGCGTCGTCGTCATCGTCGTCGTTGTTGTCGATGTTATTGTTGGGGTCGCTAAGCAAACAATTTGATAATCAACGTAATAACTTATGAATAATGCACACACTCATATGTGTGAAAGTACAGGAAAATGTAAATGATTATATTTGATCTTCCGTTAAAGAGTTTGTAACCGCCCCTGTGGCTCAGTCAAATAGCTAACTGCGGTAGAAACTGGAAAAAAATCAGGCCGGGCGTGGTTTCGAGTGTCGCGTAAGCTAAGGTATGGGTTTTTGTAAACGTCCTTTCGACTTTCTTCACCTCATCGTTTCATTATTACCCGCTCATACCTACATAGCTGTTGGTGAGGTTGTTAAGCAGCATTACAAAAAAAAATGGTTTAGTCTTAGTTATAAGAGCCTTAATAATAATAGCCCTAATTGGGGAACAGTGATTTTGTATTAAGTTTCGATGTTATTAAAAAAAAAAGTTATAAGAAAAAAACAATATTCAAATTTTGTTCCATACTATAGTATTGACAAGATTGAAAGAGGAGGGGTGGTTCGATCTCTCCTCTTTCCTACATCTCTCGATACGAAAAAATATATATCCATTCACACTCGATGCATAATGCACGAGATTCGAACCCACGCCCATCTCCTGCACACAACAACAAGTTCGTGACATCACTACCAGTATTGCACAGTTCTCTGAAAAACATGCACTTTGGCTGATCCCAACATCCGCTGCTCTTGACTCATACACAATTACTCCCGGTTAGAACCGGCGGGAAAACATCCGACCGGCAATACTGCTGTATAGCGGAGACGCCTGTACTAGAACCTTTTAAAGGGTCGAGACTCACGCAGTTAATGGTAATGGATAGGGGAGACGGTCGATCGGGACGTGAAAACAGTTCGCATAGTTAAACTAAGCGGAGGCCTGCATTTAGAGCGGAAACGTATTTATTAATAGGTTAGTTGCAAAACAGCAACACCATTCATTCATTCATTCATTCATTGATTCACCGGCTGATCTACCGTGGATGGGAGAGGTCATCTCTTGTCTGGATGGACCTTCCTGTCGTTTGGTGACGCACTGCTGTCAGCCTAGCCAAGGTTTTTCATTAGAATACAATACTGCATTTACTAGTATGACGTTTATAATGATGCTAGGAAAATGAAACTTACTCGAAAGCCATACCAGTGGCTAAACTAGATTTAGAAAACGTAATTACAGTTTTCATAAAACTTGTCATAAATGTCAGTCATTTTTGTCGGTACAACATCTCGATTTTTTTTCCGTAACAACTATTTTACACTTTTTTATCGGGTCTTGCCATTTTATTCTTCGGGATATTTTAAGAATTTCAGTCAATTTCTTAAAGATATGATTTCTGGAAAAAAAGTTTCACTATTCCTTCAAATCTAGCCCCAGGGTTGTGATGTCCTTTAATTTTGTGGGCAGTGAAATTAATCATTATCAATGAAGACAAGTCTTTCAAGAGTCTAAACCACTTGTTTTTATCGAATCGACAGGTTGAAATAATTTTCGAAATTTTAATGGCTCATTGTTATTTTTACAAACTTTTTTGATTGCCAATGAATCTGTTGAAATATATCATCCGTTTTACGCAGGCCTATATAAGATTAAAACTAGATCTGAAATTTATGCATATCTCCTATTCTAAGTCTAGAAATGTCACATGCTTTTTCCCCGTAATGAGATCACACATCGACTCATCCTGCCGTCCATGTTCGTCATGACGTCATCACCCTACGACCGTCCGTCTCTCCCATGTCGTAGCATTAGCGGTCGACCGTGCCGCATGTCACGTCACAGGTCGTCCCGAGTTACGAACAACAACAATACAATTAGTAACATCTCTATAATCATCTTATTTATCTCACTTAATAATATCGAGTCAATTTCAGAGAAAAACAATAACAGAATTCTTAAATACATATAACTTCATTTCATTATTATGTACACTAGCGGTCAAACAAAATGTTTTTTCTGAGAATGAATTTGAAATTTAAAATAAAATCTACGTATATATTACCGATTTTTAACAAAATATACATGATACGTGCACTTCAAAAGTTCGATCACGTAATAGTGGTCGATCAAGCCGCATTGATAAATTCATCATGAAAGAAAATTTACTGACATCATACGCAATAAAACAAGTAGACATGGTTCGCTCGCAGTATGAAAAAATCAGCACTGAAATATGCGTAGGTTCAATTTTAATTTTAAAAATATATGAAAAAACATTGTATGACCGTATAGGCCTAAGTTTCCATTGTTTGGTAGTTTTACTAAGTAATTTTCAGTACTTACTTGTTTACTTTTCAAGTAATTTTCGGTTAATTTTCAGTAACTATTTTATTGTGACTTGCTGGGCCACTTTAAGTGACCGCAAGTGTACTTTCGCCTGAGGAAATACTCAAATATTTAAATACTCAAATTCAGGACAATATTAGCAAAACCACACAGTAGATCGGTGATGTGTCATCTGTTATATCGTGCGTATGTAATTATGTGAAATCGCGCAAAGATAAAATCGCTGAAAGTGAGATATCATACAAAAATAATCTCCAAAAAAACGAATAAACAAATAACAAACAGACCCACAGAAATTATCATAAATTAAAAGGAATGAAAACAGATAAAAAAATAACGATTATTGCAAATATATACGCGGTCACTTGACTGCTGGTGCGTTATTCGGTAGAAACATCACTTCAAAGGATTTTGAAAACAATTTCTGTTTTCGGCACTCGAAAACAATCATTACAGGGCCTAAATATATATATATATATATATATATATATATATATATATCTACGAAAAGAGAACTGAAGAAGGTGTATCAGTAAAATAGTTTTGAAAAAAATCGAAGATTGAGAAGGAAAATTGATAGGCCCATATTAAAAAATGAACCGTTTTTGTATGTTTTTTGTATGTTGTATTACGTTTTTTGTATTTTAATGTAGTTATGACCGTGCAGAGTTTTTAGAGATGAAGGTTCCAATCGAATGTCTTCCTTATTCCACACGCATGGTTCGTACCTTCATCTCTCGTGAACGCAGTTATAACAACGCGGAATAACTTCGAAAAAAGTTCGGAAAAACTAACCATCACTTCAAAAAAAGTGACTTTTCGTTGAAATAGTTGCATTTTCGGAGCCAGATGGCTAATGACAATAGACGGCGCGTCAAGGGTGACGTCACAGAGGTCATGATCTGATCCCACGTGACATTTCAATAGGTCAAACAATCTTTTAGAGAGAAAGAGTGAGGTGGAGGACCAAATAAGGAACACACGAGCGACGCTTGAAAGCATTTCATCTTGACAAACTAGAACAAGATAGGTATGTGTGTTTTCTTGACCAATTTGTATTTACTCATGTATCTTTATTAATTTATATTTGGTTTAACGACGCACTGTAATGATAACTAAGATCTATTGGCGTCGGATGAATGATTAATGAGATAATGAGATAAATATTCCTCTTTGGGTAATACTAGGAAGAATAGTGGGGAGGACGCAGTCGTGGACTATATTGTACAGAAACCAGCATGGCATTAGCCTAGAATTTCAATTCAAGTGAGAAAAGCTAGGTTTTATCGGCGCTATACCATGCTAATAGATACAAGACATCTTTTGAATTTTTATTTTTATTTTTTATATTTCGGACGTTAAGTGAGGGAAAATATTTTTTCTCGCGTAATTAACCATTAATTATTCGAAAGGAAGGAATTTTGTATCACGACGAGCTATAAACCACGTGTTATCAGTCATAAACACCTCGTTCTCACGCACCACTGACCAACAACAACAACAACAACAACAACCATGTCACACCATCCTCAAACCGCGTCATATGTCGTCAACAGAATGCCTAAACAGCTCCTATCTGTTTGTAACGACTCGTAATGCCTCATGTGGACTGATTTAATTATCTCAGTTGTTGTTTTGGTTTGAGGAAACACTTCGTTACTATTCGTCCTTGCGCTTGTGTGTTTTTGTTTTTCCATGTAAAGTTCAACGCACTCCATATATCGGCCTTTATCTAGAGGGTGGAGCATCTTGTGAAAATATTGAATAACAAAATAAGGATTCATTTTTAGGTCGAGATGGGATTTTACTTGTTATATCTAACGAGGAAAAGTTCAGCATTTGTGTTGAAAGATGGGCGAGATATTTATACGGGATGAACTCGGTAAGCTGAATACACAGCACTCTTGATTTTCTCTGCTTGTTATTATAGATCCCAACTTGTTGAATGTTGATCATCCCCAGATCATGACAAATTTAAAGGACATCACAACACTGAAACTAGATTTTTATGAATAATTAAAATCACCCGATTCTATTAAAATGATGAATGGAGGAAATCAAATACAACTGCATACCGATTAAAATAATCAGCATATCCAATCAATTAGGGCTACATAACGAAGGCAGTGAAGTGACTATAGGCTTCATAGTTTCAAATCAGGATGTGTAGAGCTTTAGACTTATTTACAGAAAATATCTCGCTCATTTTACAATCCATTTGCTGCGTTTTTCTAGTTTCAAAAACCACATATCTCACATTACTTCTGTGAACTTGTTTTCAATGAAGAACATATTTTTCAAATGTGATTTCCATAACAAATAAGTTTATACAGTACACTACTTTGATTCGATTTGTTTTGTTATCTGTTTTGTTTCGAGGCGTCGCCCTAAAGCCCTGTTGAAAGCCGGTAACAATAACCTTATACGGGGTGGATCTTCTGCCACACTCTGCCTACACCAATAGTCGTAGCATGACATGATCATACGCCCTCCATGTTACCGACGAGTAACTCTCTTGACAAGCTCTTCTATACCGTAAACACACGTGCTTTTATCTACTAAATATAGCGACTACATCAACCTAGTGCGGCGACAGTTACTATTGGAAATAGATTTTTAAAACGTATAAAATATGAAATATCAAGTTGAAATGTATGTATACCGATTTGGTAACATTTTTTTTGTAATGCTGCTTAACGACCCCACAAACAGCTAGGTTATACGGGGGTACGAATGAGCGGGTGATAATGACACGATGAAGTGGTGATAGGTGAAAAGACTTTTATAAAAACCCATGCCTTATGCGGGACTCGAACCCACGCCCAACGGTGACTTCAGTTACTACCGCTAGCGATAATAGCGACCATGGTGGAAATTTATATAAACTTATATAATATACAATACATAGGCTATAATTTTTTTCATAAACATCGAAACTATTATATTTATATATTATATAGGCCCCTATATCAATAAATATCATAGCTTATAGAGAGCAGCGACTGATGCACCCATCCCACAGTGAGGCTGTCATTACTATAATGAAGCGATAGTAATGCAGTGCACGCTGTGGTAAGTGGCAATCTAGGTGGCAATGAACCCTCCCCTCGTGTTTACCTTTACAGCTGGAAACTGTGCGATATGTGCGTGTCATTACGCATTACGCTTCTCTCTCTCTCTCTCTCTCTCTCTCTCTCTCTCTCTCTCTGTATCCCCTCCCACCCCTGTCTCCACATGTGCGACCCACATATAGTCGCTGCAGAATTAGAGTAATACGCACCAACGTATTGTTTATTGCGGATGATAAGAGTTGAGGTGGTAAACAACAACAAGGAACAGAGAGGTGACCAATGAGACAAATCAGTTACTTATTTACTATTATTATTTATATTGGGTTTAGCGACGAGCTATACTGATGAATAAGATCTATTGACGTCGGTGAATGAGATGGGAAGATGAGATAGAAGGTTATTGGATCATGTGTTTTTGACTCCTAGTCAGGAGTCGCTCCCAGAACCATCACAGAATGAGCCTGAACGACATTAGGTAAACCACGATAAACATTTGTCAGGATGGTTGACCATGGCGGAAAAGAATCCCGATCTCCTCTATAACGGTTCAACGTGCTAGCCACATGGTCCACCCGGGTCAGTTAGTGTCACTGAGAAGGCCTATACCGTATTTGAAAAAACAATTTTGGATCCACAGGTCAAATTTAATTTCAATCGGATGAAATATAGAAATCAAAAATTTCCCAGGGCTATTCCTATATGGATCTTCAAATATTCCAAAAATTAAAAAAGTATAATAAAAAAAGGGCCAACCCGATTTTGCTCTGAAAATATACCAATCTACCTATACCTTCAATCTATCTGAATTTTGAAAAAAGTAGTTACGTAAAGTACCGGTAGTTAAGTAGTAAAAATACGAGCGTTCAACTGTCACATCCAACAAAACCAGTAGAGATATAGTTAGCACGAGGATGACAATTGGAGTGAACCTTCCCTTCACCAGATACATAGCTTTTGATCGAATCAGCAGGTTTTTGGAATGATTCACGTATATTTTCAATGCCCTTTTGAACCTAATATTTGAACTCTTTTGGCTGCCAGAATATTGAGTCTGTTGAAAATATCATGGTTTTTGAGCATGATATTCGTTTTTGCAACTGGTTTAATTATTAGATTACTAAATCTAAAATTGATGCATGTTGCAAACCATTCGTCAGATTTACATATACTGAATGGTGTGCATATACTGTGACTCACACACATTGCACGCATCGTGCTCTTTATTACTCAATTCAAACAGATTATGGTTCAATTACTTTTTTTTATCAACAACGAATTTTGATACGAAATCATTGTTCCACAATTAAGGCTACAGATAAAATCATTACTAACGTAAGTAAATTAAAACTACAGGAAATTAATTGAATACGAATGTGAATCGATTTTACAGAACATCAATTTTTTTGGTGATGAATATTGAACGAAAAATAAAAACATTCTAATTTGGTATCCACGCGAGACGGAGGTTCCGAGCGACCGTTGCTCCCACTCAACATCAATAGCGCACGGGTGTTTCAAGCCTTCTTCTTGCAAGGATATACGAAGTCTTATACACTAATTATATTATTAAAACTGATAAAGATGAGCATGTGAGTTATAACAGATAAATATGTCTACCTAATGCAAACATGTTATTACGACACGGTAATTACACTAGTGGAGTCAAGGTTCAATAAAAACATCAGTATTAACGAAGAAGTTCGGTCGAATAATCACTAATTGCCATTTTATAGAATTTAATTAATATATCCGGTTAAAAAGCTCACGGGAGTTGATTTAAAGTATTAGATTTTTGGTGATAACTTTTGAACAAAATTCGTATAAAGAAGAAACTAAGATGTTATTGATAACTTCAAATTTCAAAATGTTGTAACATAAAATTATTAAATCTTGGATTCTCACACTGTCACGAACTACGCATACAGATGAAAATGCATTTTTTTTTAGTTGTACACACCTGAGAAAATGATGCGTTATATGAGATTAATAGTTTCCACTATACCATCTTGAAGGCATTAAAAATATGTGCGTTTCTCATTCAGTATTTCATTGTTCCGAATGTCCCGTCACTAAACCATAAATGTATGTATAGTTCCGCACACGATGGTATATATATATAGTGATAGTGACAATACGCGGAAGGATACAATGTGGTGCCTTCTTCGTAAGATGGGAATGGAAAGATCGAGTAGTATTTGAGTTACTTTTCAATAGATGGTAGAAATGTGGTTATAGGGTTCAGGTAACCCATGTCACACAACCGAGTCGACTTTATTCCGGTATATGCTCTTCAGGCTCCCCTCCTCATCTACTAAATATAAACGATCATACGTGTCGAATCGCCAACTTATGTGCGAATAGTGCACTACTACTTCTTCTAGACTGGTAAGAAAAGCGTGTCGTGCGGTTTGATTGGATACTCGCACGAATATGGATATTTTGTACCAAATTCCCAGACAACGCGACTATCTGCATTCTCTGCTGCACTTGTACCCAGGCGAGATGAAAGTCGACTATACCAACTAAATAATTATAAACATTTAAAAACCTGCGTACAGAGAAAAGTCGTTACAGTGAATATCATCATTTAACGGCTTTGAAAAGTGTAGCTGTGTTTCTGATCGTATAAGTCCAGTCCTGAAATATTATCAGCACTTAACAATACCCAAATGAAAATATAACGGTGATCTGTATTTTTTATATTGATAGAGAACCTGAAACTCTCGTGAATATGACTCGTGTATGGACTCGAAAAGCTAGACATATCGGCACGAATGAAGTGCAACATGCAAAGTACAAGGGTTGAGGGGAGGGGGGGGGGGGAGGAATTAATCAAGTAGCAAAGATACGATAGTGATGATTATATGTTTATATCGTATAAACATTATATTTGATCTACGGTTTATACAATACAAACTAGGAAAACGCAATATATGCGTTTGAAAGATGAGCGCGATATTTATATGAAGTGTACTCGAAAGCTCTACACACATTGGTTTTGAAACTCATATAGTCTGTCACCGTTTATGACGCCTCTGTATTAATTTCAATAAATATGTATTTTGAGTAATATTTAACCAACCTTCGATCAAAAACGACAATTTTAGAAACATTTTTCCCATCATTTCATTTTGTATTAATTATAATCTCGAAAGAAGAATCTACAATACACTATTGAAACTTGAGCACAGATGAAAGAATAATTGATAAACATATTAAGGGGGCTTTTTAAAATCTCGCGGGGTTAGGCCACTGTCTAAACTCTAGATATCGTACATAGTCCCAATTTGCGAGGAAGAAAACCAAGTTATAAGATTTTTTGTGAAAACAGAAAAATTTGATATTATCTTAATTATAGAAAAACACGAACAGTTTATATTTAATTATCGCACAATTGATTCGTTCTTTACATACCAAGTGGAAAACACTTAACATTAACATAAAATGAAATAACTTGATAAAAACACACATGTTGGTCGTTTGAACTCGTTAGGCAATAAAATTAGTAGAGATATAAAAATCGTAAAATTATTTATGATCAAATTCTATTATAAAATTATAATGACAATAAAGCTAAGTTGAATATTTTACTGATTAACGATGAAAAAATCTAAAGATCGTTTAGACGATATAAAACTGCATTATAGGACCATAATTAAAAGTGTTTATAAAAAATGTGAGAAGAAGTCATTGAAAGAAATCATTTCAAGGCGCATAACACAATACCGCTCTTCCATACGAATTGAATCCATTGACTATGATGACAAAAACTTATCCCTATTCTTAGTTCTGGTGAACTGATATAACTATGAGTAAAATATGACTAAGGCACGGTATTACCAAGCCCAGTTAGCATTTAACTGAGAGTTTGTGAAAACAAATAGCATGGGTAACCATGTTGATAAAAACTTTAAACTGACAGTTAGAGCTACTCCCACGTTGGTAATTCGGGAAGTAAAGTCCAGTTTTACGAATTGATAGTTAGAGGATTAGGCAATAGTTAACGGATTAACTCATTATCACCCTTGGTAATGTATGGTATTTTCGTAGCAGATTCGTAAAACTGAGCCTAATAGGCCTATAACTAATTTTTCATTTTAATCCAATTAACAGCTAGGTTAAACGGGGGTAAAAGTGAGTGAGTCATAATGAAACGATGATAGGTGAAAGGATGTTTTCAAATTTCATGCCTTAAAATGCGGGACTCGAACGGACTTCATTTTCTACCGCAGTACGCGATAGTTGACTGAGCCACAGGGGCGGCTAATATAACTGAAATATAACTCAAACTATAGAATATATAGGCCTACATATATATACATGATTTAAGTATAACTAAAATATAAATAATCTAACTAAAATATAACTGATGTAACTAAATATAGGTCTGTAGAATATAAGTGAAAAAAAAAAATTCTCGTGCCGATGACAATTTTTGATCTATTACTACACTATAACATTACATTACATTATACATACTAGGAAAACGTCTTATATGCGTTGTGAGATGAGCTTAGAAGTACGGAATTGTAGAATTAAGAACCTTTGGTCAGCACATACAGGCCATGGATCACTTCAAAGGTTTAAAAACCGCGGCTTCCTGTTGGTATATGGAGCTTGGTTTCCCAACAATGGTACCACCATGGTACCACTGCCTTCTTGATATCCATCACAGATTTTAATCGTTTTAATTTATTGGTGACACTTGTTGCTCATATTCAATAGTTCCTTAATTGCTTTCTTAATTGCTTCTATTGATGTGGAAAAAAGTACTTTGAAAATGCGTTTTCTTCGTTATTACACATTCGATTGTTCTATAAATCGCTGAAAATGTGTACAATCGTTGTTACTACATTCAGTAGAAATTTTAGAGCGTTTGGAAATTTTTGGTTTTCCAAGTATTTCGCCTCCGGCTTATTCTTATGGGGATTTTCCATACTTTGCAAATTTTTTCCGGAAAAACCGTTCAACCGATTTTTCTAAAAAAACAATCCCAACCTATTCTGGTATAACAACAATTTGAAAGAAAAGTTTCGAGTTGATTAATCTTTTTTCCTGATCTGTATGCCGCGTACAAAAAAAACAAAAAACATAAAAACCAAGCCCAAAATTTTTCGGTATATGGAATGAGAATCTTCGCTACGCTCATCTAACAATAGAGGGCTACTAAAAAATTCAAACATTTACATAATATACTTATATAAAAGCTTATATTGATGAAAGATAACGTTAAAGGTGATATTAATTTATATTGTCTTGGCTGCGTGCATGTAGTACAGGGTGCATAGATTACAATAATCATTATCTAGCATGGCGCTGTCAGGTCTGTCTAGACAGAGTCAATTGCACGGCACTCCTTCACGTGTTACCTCATTTAATCATATTTATCGATTTCTCGGAATCGCAATGGAATTAAATGATTACGGAAAAAGGCGTGTTGGCGAAATTGAAATCGATGCAGGAAATCGAGGAGGGAAGACGGTAAACATCGGGAATTAAGTGTTTCCCAGAATTGTTTACGATTCCACGCGATTACAGAAGGTAAACTATCAACATTTTAACGGAACGAAAAGAGGATCGTGAACATAATTAGGCCTAATAGGAACTGATCTTACTACACACTGACCTTTTTAAAAAAATTTAATGCTGCTTAACGACCCCACCAACAGCTAGGTTATACGGGTGTACGAATGAGCGGGTGATAATGAATAGTGTTGATAGGTGAAAGGACGTTTACAAAAACCCATACCTTATGCGGGACTCGAACCCACGCCCAACGGTGATTTCAGTTTCTACCGCTAGCGATAGTTGACTCAGTTCAACTAAACCAATATTACCAATATGCTTTCAACCAATATGTTATAAAGATCAATATATAAAATCAAATACAGCTACATAACGAAGGCAGTGAGTGACTCAATAGTTTCAAAATGAAGGTATGTATATCGACTATAATCCACATAAATAACTCGCTAATCTAACAACGAATACGTTCTTAATTTAATGCAGAACTTGCGCCATCAACACTTCTAGTGGTCAATTCTCGGTCATGTGATATCCCAGTGTTGTTGGGCGCCAGACTGTTGTACCTGCACTGCACACGTCACTACATGGGTGCACGTGATGACAACTTCAAGTGCACGTGCACCGAACTGAGGTGCGTGCCGCGTGCACTCTGAGCGTCACACGGCTGGTGACAACAAGACGGTTCTTTACACGCAACTTCAACCAACTCGAGTATCAAGACTACTGTTTCCCTCGTTTCGTGCAATCCGGGAGACGAGGGGTTTTTGGACCCGGTTCGATCCCCGCCGCCGTCCATCTTTACAGTTTTTTTTTCGTGGTTTCTCTCTGTAGTCTAGGCTCTAATGCCGGGATGGTATCCACAATTATAAGCCACGACCGCTTCCTTCCAACTATACTTCCCATTACCCAAAGAACCTTCATCTCATCATCCCATCAATCGTCCATCCGACGCCATTAGATCTGCGCTATCATAACAGTGCGTCGTTAAAGCCAATATAAAATGAAAAAAAATGAACAGGGGATACAATACGATATTTAAAGACACCCATGCATTATGCGGGACTCGAACCTTATAAAATCTACTACAAAAAATTGAAATCTACGACGACAGGAACCATAGGTAGATGTGACGGGTTCGCTGTCCAGAGTCTAGGGAACCAAGTCCATCCTTATACTGGTACTGAATCCGATTCGTATACATTGTCTGTCTATATTTTTCTAGTTTTATTATCTTTAATCTTCTCTATTTCAGTAAGTGCAGCTGAAGATAAGGTCTGCAGGTGAAGATGTACTTTTCTAAAATTACGAAAACTACCGGTACGTGTTTTTTTTTCACATTTTTCCTTGATCTAGAATAATGAAAAATATTTTTCCACAGATTTTGAAGGAGGTTATCGAAACGCGTCGATGACAGTGCAAAAACTTGAAAAACAAACGTATTCCAGTGTCTTACATACAAGGTATAGTCGAACAACATAAAAATATACAAATAATTATAGAATATGAATTTTTCTGTTTCACAATAACGCCCCTCCAACGAGCTCCTCGCAATAGTGAATGAAAGTGAACCAGACCATAGAATCTATAGTAATGATGCATTGTATGTCTGAGAGCTGAGTCCATCAACTTTTACTACACGTGCCTACAACTACACAATGATCAATTAACTACAGCCACATTACCTGGAAACTCAATTACTACAATACTATCTCCAATTCTCCGCGAACTCTTATTATATTTTGATGAGTTATCGAGAACTGGAGTAGCGTGTACGAATACTATTAAACGTCACACACGGGTATGTATATATATATATATATGAAATAAAATCGTCATTGTATGCAACTGTAATCAGAATAATAGATCTACGTTCTCTGCGTTCACGCGACACGCTAGCGTGACGCGTTATAGCGTGGCCGAATGTGACGTACAGTACCGGACTGATAAAATAAAGAGGGTGAAAAGAGTGATATACTCCGGGTGTATACTATAGACTGTATTCCACGAAAGAGGAAGGTCGTCTACTAACATAACGAATGCACAAAAAGCCCTTGTTTCCCTTAAAGGATAAAAGTTTATGATTGTGTTTGAACAGGGCATTACAAAGGTGATCTTACCAATTCCATGAATAACTACTGAGTTGCATTGTCATTACATTATCTGTTCTCAGTCAAATGTGGTGAAAGTCGAGTTTATATGGATTAAGGAGAAAAAATAATCCCACTTCTGAATTACGCACTGCAATTTCATTTTTACCAGGATAAATCACAACCAAAGGTATATACATGAAACCATTTTCATATCCTAATTTCAGTTTTACGTACGTACGTTGTACCCGACCGTACCTCACAAAACAATGCTTCTAAGTACGTATTTGCGTATTCTATTTTAGCGATTTCCGTCTACAATCTTTGTACAGCAACCATATCATTACGTAAATGAGTGACGACTGTAGAGAACAATACCGTCTCGACATTTCAGTGGCGCCCAACGTCGTTGCTATAACGGACGCCAGTCAGCCTGAACAGCTGACTTGTTGGGCAAGCAGCGAGTTGGCATGCGACGGTCCTGCATTCGATACCCAGTGAGGTCATTCGGAGGTTGTCGGGGATTGGCAGTATGACTCAGTACAATGATTCACTATAGGATAACAACGATGCTATGCATAATGGAATAGTGAATAATGAATGGTTTAATTTAAACAACTCAATATAAAACATATTATTCTAAATCTTTCTTATCGTTATTTTATTCAACTCCATTCTTCACTCTCCATAATTTTTTAAATTTCTGATTCAAGTCGCAGCCTTGATGTATATTCATTCTTTCTTCTAAAAATGTATTTGTAATTGCATTGTCAAATCTATGTTCCATTTCCATATATCATTTCTTATAAATTGTATTACTATTTTGTGTCGTTAGGCAACCCAGATGTGTACGTGGGCACAGATCTAAATCAAGATTAATATATATATATATATATATATATATATATATATATATATATATATATATATATATATATATATATATATATATATATATATATAACCTAGCAGAACAAATACGCTGATACATTCGTACTGCTGAATAAAGCAAACAAATCTTACTTGCGCGTCTTCTTATTTGCACTCTAGCGCCGTTTAAAAGACACAGAAACCAATGTAAAAATAAGAAAAAAATACAATATCGATAATTACAAAAATCCTGATCCATAACCCATGGTCAAAGGCTTTTATATAATATTTGAAGACAAAAAAAAAGTAACGCGGGGTGGATTCGAACCCAGTGGATTGGGTTTCATAGATGCCGGTTAAAAAGTGGTTATGTTGTGAGAATTATACTGGCGCACGAATAATTACCAGCTGCTTGGCGGCGCGCAAATAACCAAATCGTGAAAATGAATGTGGAAATATTAGAGGCGATAAGCTATTCTATCGCATAACAAAAATCATATTTTTATGATGAAACTGCATCACAACATCACGTCTTAAAATAAGAAATGCGTGGTATTTATATGCAACATGCAAATATCATCGAAGAGTACGTCTTCCGGAAGTGGTTATAGGTTGTTTTGTTGTGGAAAAACTTCTGCACATGCGCACCTTTACAACAATAAAATAATGTGAACCAACAACGGAAAACCACAATGTCGTTCAGAGTGCAGTAAATAACACACACGAAGTTTGTAAAAAAACAATACTTATTGAAGCCATAATAAAATATTTGTATAAATATAAAACATTGCGCAAGTGAAGCCGTAAAAGTAAAAAATACGTACGTTATAAGATATGTGTGTAATTCTGAGGAAATGGAATGAAATTTGAATACATTATCCTGTCCATTGTTGACTTGGACAGAACGTCAATAACATGAACGGTCATTGGCTTATTGCCGGAGAGGGTTCATCGAAGTGAAAAAACTTCCGAGATTAAAACATTCAAATCAAGGGGGTTCGATCATAACTCGTCGTTGATTCAATTCGAATATAATATAATCACTTTCTAATAATAATTAATAATCAACTGATGATAATTACTCCCTACACAATAGTATGAGAAGAAAAATAGTGTTTTTCACTTATACTGTCCGAAGTAGATGAACATGTCAAAATTCAGCAAATTTCCTATTCATTTGCATGGTTGCTATAGAATGAAAACTAAACGCTTTTTTGTTTGAATTGAGTTTGTGAAATAGAAAAATAGTTTATAGTACCATACTTAAAATAGTTTATATGTTGTTGATCAAACTTTGAGCCTATAATCCCTACATTAAAGTATGAAGAAATCTCTTAAAACGAATAAAATAGTCAATATTGTGAAACTAAATAATGGGCCCTATATACGACTTTCGGATATTAATATACGGTAGCTGTTGTACTATAAATGGAAACGTATACCAGAACGAGATTAACAGAAGATGACAAGTTGAGAATAGCGAGCGATATAATAGAATGAATATGTTATCCCGAAGGAATAATTCTTTTAATAGCCTCACTGTCTGTGGGAGAGTGTTTTACCTCTTGCCTCTTACCCCTCAGGTTTACCCCCTGGCTCAATCAGCATCCACAGTCCTTCCATGTACGCGGTTAGCGTTTCGCTTTCATATAACAGTACCGTTGGGCCGAGCTCAACATTCAGAAACATTGCCGCTCTCGTCACTGATTGGTCGTTTTTCCAATATGGTTGCTAAACTAGGCAAACGCGGAATGTGCGTTGTAAGATGAGCGAAACTCTACACACCTTGATCATATAAAATGAACTTTATCCGATGCCAATGGATCTAGGAAGCCGTGAATTTAACAATGCAATATTTTTCCACTAATATTTCTATCTTTTCTATAAATAAAAAACATGTATTAAATTATTTTCTTCGAAACGGCTGGTCCGAATTACACGTCAATTTTTATTAATGTGTATTATTTCTGTGTTCACATTTGAGGAAAATTTGAATTATATTGGAGAGATTTTATTATTTCAATTTTTTCCGCCCAGCCTAATCTTATGGGGTTTTTAGAAACTTTGAAATGATGTTTCTCAAAAATGGTCCAACCGAATATCCCGAAGATAATGTAAGTTAATTTTAGATTGCAACGTTGCTATTTGTGAGTATTTGATTATTTCCACAATCATTCCGACAGAGGTACACAGTGGTTTTCCTCAATAACAGGCCACGACCATTTCCCCCTGTTCAAAACACATCATAATTAACACAGATCGTAAAATTCAATAAAAATACATAAACAGAGTCATGTTTAACGCGTACACAGATCTCACGCTGATGTTAATTAACTTCATTAGTTAGTAAAAAGTTTGTTCCCACCTTTGTGACGTAGCAATACGCGCGCTTGTATCTCTGAGAAGAGGCTGTAGATATTTACCTTGTTAATGGCTCCCCATTGAGATATTTCATTTAAATTCACAATGTTTGTAATTAGCCGGCGATGAAAGAGAGTGCTATGCGGTTAGCCTTATCATAAGGGGAAAATGAGGAAAGTTTCATTTTACACTTCAATCTTTTTAATTAAGAGTTCTACAGCGAAACTCCCAATCGTCAATATTAAAGGATAGACGATTTGGTGTCTCACTGTGGAACTAATGAAAAATGTTCACATGTACAAGGTTTGTAAAGAATTACTCATAACTTTGTAACATTTAACTGGATTCATAGAAATCAAATGCCAGTAAGCTCTGGTTTTTCAGGACCCTTAGTTATTAATTAACTACGTGGATTGGGATGAATGCTAGGCCTTGCTAGCTCCAAGATTCTGGGACTTTGATTGGTTTATGTTTACTAAAAGAGCTACCTACCATAATATAACCAAAACAACCATACCATAACTAATAAAAAAGTTACAGTCTCTGGTTATCAATACATATCATACTTGAATACTTCCCACATTTAGTAAGCCCATCTCATGAGCAGAGCTATTTGATTTTGTGCTGACAACAATGAAAATACAAAAGAACTGGACACGTTGCCATATAGTAGGTCTCTCAAAATATTAGTCTCTTGGGACTAGATAGACATGTAATTGATTATAGGTAATGGCCAGTGTTTTGTTAAAAGTTAACGATTGATTAACTTGTTATTCCCTTGTATAAGTTGTTTACCAAGCGTTGTTTTATTGACTAATCAGTCGATTAACCTAAAGGACTCTTTTAACGGACTATTGAAATTCTAGTCCTAGGTTTAAAAAAGAGTGAGTTTTTAAGGGATGCACTTCTGTTTTGATATGCAACTAACTGTTTGAAATAATAAACGAAATAAGAACGTAATAATAAGCAATAAATAGTAGTTTGAACTGTTGATGAGGTGATAAAATGTGCAAACAGGTGTTGAACTTTACAGCCCATTAAAAAAATACAATCATAATAACATATTGTTTCGTTCACCTTATGCTGGTATAAGATCTTGCTGCAATGTTGTTTTCGCTGTTTTATTTTTCAGTTTGTTTTCAACCAGATTTGTAAAGGAATATAGGCCTAATTAAGATATTGTAAAGTTCAAAAATGTACCCTAATACATAGGCCTAATGATGGCGACGAATATGACGAAAGTACTGCAACGCCAAATTAAAACTGTAGGGGTATATGCTCTGCCTTATTGTTAAATTATGTAATATCTTTTCGATTTGTACGGAATGCAAAAAATAAATCATTTTTAATTAGAAAAAAATGGATTTATTAATTCTATAGGCCTAAGGAATGTTGGTCGATTTTATCACGGAAATGTTGAGCAGATGAAAGTTTCATACTGAGGTAAGTAAATTGAAACTAGCGAATTTTTTATACGCCCAATGTCTCATTTATCTCTTAACTGTATCAAGACCACATTTTACAAATAATAGAAAATTCGCTAATCAAACTAATTGTTAATTAAAGTACACACATATAATTGGTAATCAAGGATTACAACAAGTTAATCCACTAACTATTGCTTAATCAACAAATTTCTTATTTGTAAATCAGCCTCAAGTTCAAGTGATGTGCCGATTTTTTTTACAGTAGGCCTTTATAGGCTTAGTTCCTATACAGTAATGTTCAGCGGACTAATCATTAATGGGTGTTATTGTTGTCACGTGCTGAAGCACTACATCATGCATAGTAAGTAGTACCTTAAAATCTGTTATAAATGTACCATTATAATTTCATCGTGAGAGCAAGAGAAAAACAAATAACAATCATGTACGGTAAATAAATATAATATGAAATTGAGAAAACAATAACCCAACTAATATAAAATAGATAAGTGGCAATAACGTTTCCCCAAGTCACGCTGTCAAGCTATAAAGCACGTGTCATTTCACAGAGTGAAATATCAACACAAGAATATTGTGCTCCTTTTAGGAGAGGGTTATGAAACGTGAACGTGAGACATCTCTCTATTTACGTCTGGCGAACCACTTCAGTCAACAAAACGTAACGGAGTAGAGCATTACTGAATGAAAACTACAACTACACGAGAGATAGACACATGCATTTCTTTCCCACGAACACGTATTTGGGATGTTGGCTTCAAAGACCTGCACTCACGACATAAACAAGACTTTCGGCTTTCGCTCGAGAATGTTGTGTCTGGAGAAAGAAGTAGTTGTAGTAGTGGTGAAGGCCGAGAGCTTTTGGCTGTGCACAAGTCACCAACCCCATATTCTACTAACTAGATAGGGGTCAGATAGTTTATTGCACTCGACTGACATACCTTCACGACTACACAGAATAAAATGATAAAATACGTGAATATCCCACATGGAATAGAGCCCACGTACTGTACGATATCAATTATCTTCAATAGAAGGCCTATTTGAATTCACGGTCACAGCACACAGGTCATGTTATGGTCAAAGAGTACAATGCCAATTAACTCAATCTTGTGCTAAATTTATACAACGATAACCAATTAAAATAATGAAGAAAAATGAATAGAATAGTTTTAATTGTTGTGTGAAGGTTAAAGTTGTATGGCAAATGATAATGTATTATATTATTAATATGTGCTACACTTAATAATGATAATATATCTCAACAATGTAAAGAGCCTATTTTCAATAATGACCAACAATGCAGCAAAATAATGCAGATGGAAAATTGCGTAGAAAACAATTAGTTTACACACATTCAATACGAAGAAATTACGGATGAATTAACTTCACTTAGTTAACTGATTAACGTCTTGATAATTTAAATCAAGTGAGACCTACATTTAAATAAAATTTAATTTAATTAAAAGGAGACCAACGGTCTTAAAATATGTGCACATCCTGTTCAATGGAAAATATTGATTTTCTCACGGAAACTACCTTGGAAAAATGTTCAAATTATTCATTTTATGAAACAACTTACCACTTGTCCAGCAATGTCACTCATTGTCCTTTATTTGTATTTGTTAATTAGATATCGCGAATTTTCACTCCGAAATTAGATCAAAGACACAAAATAAGTATTTTACAAGGCTATCGCCATATTGAAGTAAACTGCCATCTGGATACGACACTACGAATTAAATAAGCAGTCAGCTGTTCGGATTGCCGTTAGAGTCTTCACGGCAGCCATGAGGGCAGCACATGCTCTACATTTTGATGTTCAAAGGGATACTTCAAAAACTTGCTACTAGAGGGCAACTTATATCACTTTGCCCTCTAAAACAGGTATGGGTGTAAATTTTACAAATGGCCGCCAATTTATCTGGCTGAGTGACAGTTTACAAAGTGTATTGTTTTTTCCATTTATTCTTTAATGTATATGTTTTTAAGTCGATAATAACAAGGAGTGATACTTTACTTGTAAGTATACCACATTTTCACGCCTTATTATTAATTCTGTCACTTTTTATAATGGTTTGTTTGCCTTGATGCCCATACAAAATGATCTGATTGTGCCTGTATTATCTATTTACAAATCGTTTATAATAATATTTTTGTACACAATCCACTATTTTGCCCGTTCTTTATGTTTTATGTAATTAGATAATGTATTGTAGGGTGTCAGTATATGTTTGATATTCACATTGTTTGTGATATGAATCGAAGACATAGTTTCGTAATGTTCACGGAGCCTATTTTTTACGTGTCTGGGTTGGGTGCTGTACGGATTTCAGATCAGTGTTAAGAATTTCATGTTGAGAATTTCAAGCAAAGGTCTCAATTGATAAATTGAATCATTAATCGAATTAATATTTTATTTTTCAACATTTGATGTTTTCAAGTTTTTGTGACATTTGTACTGCAACGCATGTCACAACATCACACTCGTTCATTCGATTTAACCGCTCAATTTAGGTTATGATGTGACATAATTGTGTGTCATCACTATGATATAAGTATTGACTTTGCTGTTACATATCAATTATAGGTTGTTCATACACAAATAGTTATTGCTTAATAGAGAATAATCAGAATTCCGAACAGATTTTATTTATAAATATTTTAATGTTACGCGACTGTATCATGTAAATTATTTTAGTATGGGTTTTACCCGTGAGGTGACAGTAGTTGCACTATTTTCGTCACAGCATAGATCTGTAAAGAGGGAAGGATGATTTTTTTATATGGACCACATTATTTTTGGATTAGCTTAGCAGATCTGAGTGTAGAATGTGACATTATGTACCACATCAATTCGATAAGAAGTCAATGTGGACTTTATAAGTAGATTGCGTTGAAGATGTGTATTTTTCGTTTTTATGTTCATGTCAATCCTACCATACTGAATTCGCAAGGCAGATAATTAGCAGTATTTGTTTTAATGGTATAAACGACCCCACAAACAGCTAGGGTGAAATGATGATAGGTGAAAGGACGTTTACAAAAACCCATGCCATGCGGGACTCGAACCCACGCCCAACGATCATTTCAGTCTCTGAAGCGTGCCTCAGCTGACCGAGCTAACGAGGGCGGTATTTAGGAGTAGTACTTATAGGCCTAGGGCAATGAATTATTTAAATCTGTGCATCAATTTCCAAGATACTGAAACAATTATAGGCCTATGCTACTGAGCAGCCCATAGGCTATTATTATTATTATTATTATTATTATTATTATTATTGTGATACTTTATCATTTTATATTTACGCATGTTACGAAATATTTAAATGAATACCAATATTCAACAAAGTATCTCATAGGATTTGTACAAAATAATTACTACATATATTCACAGTAGATGTTTATTAATAAATTTTGCTACAAAAACGGTTTCTACTTGGTTTACTATATATAAATCTTGATTGAAGATTATATTATGGTATACATGATTGCCGTTCGACACATAATAATGATCAAATTGGGAATTGAAAATTAAATAATACATCCTAACTATACCCAATGATCAATTGAGATAATACTATACGATAAGATAGATTGCATGAATTATTGAAGAATACAAATGATAGGCTTTGTAGGCTTACTGATAATTATATTCATCGGTGAATGATCAATGAGATGATGAGACGAAAGGTTACACTTTATTAGGTGTTTTGGAAGTGGAAGGAGCTATCCCAATATTCACTTGAACGGCAGATAGGAACCTCGATGCCCCCGTTGTCGGGACGTTCAACCTTGGCGGGAATCGAACCCCGGTCTCCTGAATGACGGTTCAGCGTGCTAGCCAGTGGTCCACCCATCTCAATCAGGATGGTCGACACTAGGCCATGGCAGGAATCGAACCCCTGTCTCCTGATCGACGGTTCAGCGTGCTAGCCCCTTGTTGACTCATCTCATTATATATAAAAATAACGTAGGCGACTTCTTGTAGGCTTACTGTAATACAGAAATAAGAAATAATTTCTTTTTCAAGTACCGTAAATATTTGCATGATTTACGAAGTGTAATTTGACAGTTGACTACGAGGCTAAAAGCGAGCGAGCAAGTGGTAATGGATTTTAATATAAAAATTCGCGTCGGCGTAATTTACTTTTACTTTATAGTATCCTTTTAGTCAGAAATAACATGTTTAATAAGTTACTAGTTGGTATTACTGGAGAGTATGACGTTTTTTTTTCTGTTCGAATAGTCTGCCAAATAACAAGTACCCTCGGTGTTACTGAAATCGACCGTATTACAGAAATATTTTCACAAGTCTTGAAGACTGAAGAGGGTGCACAAGTTCAGTGTTGAACTTATCATGCAGAGGTGGAAATGAATCGGTCGTGGACAGATAGTAGTGAATGATTGTGTGATTTCACTTTTTCGTCAGCTGTCGATCTCCGTTCTCCTGAATCGTTAGAAATGTTCATCTTTTCAAGATATCTTGCAGAGAGCTAACAACTTATATGGTTGTATGATTGGAATAAACTATTGTAAAATGTGTAATCTGAAGGGTATAATGTCTTGCCCACTATAACCTAAACACATAATAAAATAACCTTTCGCTTCATCAACTCATTCATCATTCACGAACGCCAATAGATCTTGGTCATCAGTATCAGCACGTACTTAAACCTTAAATATAGGCCCAGACCAATATATTTTATAATAGCTAACATCGAAAACAATTGACACAAAGCCATTGTTTCCACTTGAGATGAAAGGATGAAATTGTAGGATCGAATTTGAAAGGGGCACCACATGGGCGATCTTCTCACCCCAAAGAAATAGTTATAGATATAATATAGTGCATTGTAAAAATTATAGTGATAAGCTAAGGAATGGAGAACAATTCAAAAGTCGCTTGGAAAAAAGTTTCCAAACTTTTATCTGAAAATATCTTCTCTTTATTTAATTTTTATTTCTTCATCTTATTTTCTTATTCTCTTCCGAATCTTCCTTGCTTCCACTAGTAAATTCACTTATGTATGGGTAAAAATGAACCTCGACGTTCATGTTTATTTTTTCAATTCGACTTCGTCTTCTTCAGAAAAAAAAATCTTCGTCCAATATATAAATAAATAAAAAACTTATTAATGTTTTTTTTTAACAATTATCCATTCGGTATCGATGTGAGTTATGCCCCTCTTGTTTTGCGACTGTAAGTATTTATATGTGACGACCGTATGCTCTCAACGGAGTTTGAACAGGTCGAGTCTTACACAAGAAAAAAGCCGCAATAGAAGCATCAAGACGTGCAAGATAGATTGTGTGATATGATTTACACCAAGAAAACAAGTAACTCACGTTGCCTGTGACAACTAAATCCCACAGCCAAGGACTAGAAAGAATTATTTTCAAGGAGTTTTTTTTTCGTTCGAGTTCTAAATGTAGCATTCAACCATTCTGTATAATGTGTTTGTATACTTATTAAAAATGGATCCTGGTTATTTTTTTAATTTATGTTGTGTTCAACGACGCACTGTGGTGATGAAGATCTATTCGCGTCAGTGGATGATGAATGAGATTATGGTTATTCAATTAGGTGTTTTGGTTATTGGAAATAAGTTGCTAACCTGCCCTCATTTTGGACAGATTTACAGGGTACACTTTTGGCAACATATATCTCAAGAGCTACAAACACCACTGTCTTGTGGTAAATTGCAACCAATGATTGCCCTCACAATTATACATACCTTGTTGAATATCGGGAAATAATTTCATTTTAGAGCAACAAATTGAATCAAAATGTGTATAATTTGATTGTTTTCATTGTTAAATTCCCGTTTAACAAAAGATAGTAGAAAATAATTACAGAAGCACATCTTCAAGTTCAACCACTGTGGTCCAACTTTGCTTATCATTATTTGCAATCCTGATTTGCCTATAATTTTACAGTCTCTCCATTTTCCTTGGCTAAAATGTGCAATATGTAACTAGATATTGTCAAAATAAAAATTTGTAAAACTACGCTATCTAGCTGTGGTTACTGGAACTCTTTGAATATCATCCCCTTTCCACGTTACAACACTGGTAGGAAGTGGACCCTTACTGTCACCCTAAATATTTCGAAGAGAAATATTCTCAGCTAAGATGCGGGCTCTCAAGGAACTCTCAGCATTCATCAGGAAAATCACAATAAACCTCTGTCAGGATGGTCATGACGGGAATCGAAACCTGGTCTGCTGAATGACGGTTCTGCGCGCTAGCAACTGATCTACCCGTTCCAGTTATATGAATTTCGACCTAGGCGGGAATAGAACCTTACAGTCACCTGAGTGTGACGATTCAGTGCGCGTTATGCTGAATAAAAATTCTACGCATTGCTAAAATATCTTAGGTGGGGATTTTCAATTTTTTTAGCTTTTTTTCGAAAAAACTGTCGATTGTTAGCTCGTTTTTTCATTTATTATCATTGATTGATTGATTATGATTAATTAATTGTTTACCTGTTAATGGTGATCATGCAGTCAGTTACATATGACGGTTGAGGTGTGAAGTGTCAAGAACCTGATGCACCTCAGTTCCTTGTTGTGTGGGAGGCGGTGCTGGGGGGCGGGGGAGCAGGGCGGGGGTAGTGGACCGTAAAGACTCGAGAAAGATGCGATCGTTAAAAATATGCAAAACTACGCAATTCAAATTAGTTATAATAGGCCGTGTTTAATGTCTTGAAAACAACTTTTAGTCAATTTAAGAATTTCATTACGTAAACAGATGTTGGTGATTTTTAACCGCGTGCATTTTTGTCGTTTGCTTGAAAATGTGACATCTGACAGTTGAATTATGTGCCGCCTTCAACACAAATTTTTCAGAAATAAAATAACTGGTCCGAACTGCATTCAATATCAGAATCCGGTACATTCAAATAATTGGATAAGCTCAAGGGGATGCATGCACGGTGCTCATAAAAATAGAGAAATTCATCTTTACTATTTTTTCCATACTCACGAACCAGTGTAGTTGAATAGAAGGTCAAACCCCAAGAAAATCAGCCCAAGATAATTTCAAACTCTTTAATTGACATGACATTCTATTTTTGTGAATTCAATCAGTTTTAATGTGATACGTCAGTGAATACGAATAGAATGTGATGAAATTCATTGACGTATTATCTTAAAACTGAGTGAATTCACAAAAGTAGAATTTCATATTAATTGAAGAACATACAATTATCTTGGGGTTGATAAACTATCAATTCAATTACACCGGTTCGTGTACATAGAAAAAAATAGTAAAGATTAAATTATGTATTTTCATAAGCACTTATACCGTAGGCTTACTTGAAGAAAACGATTTTTTTTTGTCTATTTGTGTTTACGTTTGGACGAACGATCCTTTGACAAATTTGTACCTTGCTTACCCTTTGTACCCTTTTTTACCCTTTTCATTCGTTTTCCAAAGCAATTCCTTGTTTATTGCGATCAGATTTCCGCTTGTATACATTTGCTGTTCATTTAATTCAAAATAGGTAATATTACGAATGATATTTGTGTTAGTTATGTTGGTAGCCAAATGTTGTTATGTTGGAAGTGTATCTACATCCGATCCTAGAATAAGTCTGTATGTGGAGTTGACTGGGAAACCATCGTGGTCAATTCATGTCCTGCTTACTGCCTATAACTAGGAAAATGCATCGTAATCCACTTATGTGTGCCAAGTTTCAACTTTACTTTGTACTCTCGCTTGACATGTGGAGCACGAACAAAAAAACATACAAAAAACGTTTTTTTGTCTAGTACGGAAAAATTGAGTCTTCGCGTCGCTCATCCAATTACAGGGGAAACTCGAAAGAATACGAACATAACCCGGTTATCTTTAGCCGGGCGCCTGAAGAGCGTATACCGGAATAAAGTCGACTCGGTTGTGTGACATGGGTTTGGGTCTCCAACCTCACCTGTACCCTAACAAAATTCCATTGAAAAGTATCCCAAATCCCATATCACACGATCGAGTAGCTTATTCCAGTATCTGCTCTTCAGCGCCCCCTCTTTAGTGTCCATCCAATCACAGACGAAAGATATACTAGGCCTTTAAGAAGACATTTCAAGCTACTAAAACTGCTTTCATTTGTGTTTCTATTTCCTGCTTGTATTTTGATTAAAGTTTCATCTCGTCAGTTCACCTCGCACCCTCCTCACCTGTCTTATGGTCCCACTCATCAGCCAACTAGCTCTTGGCGGCTGTCCGCTTAACTAACTAGGTCAGATCCAGATAACAGGTGAACCGGCGGGACAAACGGTTGCCCTGCAGCTACCAACATAACACATAGCAATACCCACTCATCTTCGGAGAAAATTCGATATAATTATGGTGTGTTGTAGATATTGTTCACAAGAATATCGTGATGAGTATCATAAATGATATTAGACCTACTCTAATACTCTTTTAAATTATGAAAATTTCTAATTTTAACTTTGTTATTCTGGTACATATCCGCCAAAACTAGTGTATTCGAGTATATGTAAGGGGGATTCGGCAATATACTCAATTACGTTTGTGTTATCAGTTAGCCAATCTACCAACATAATAAAATATAATAATAATGTTAGGCCTGCTACCCTTCTTGTAGTTCAGAAAATTATATTTCTCATCTTCAAACATATTTATATTAGAAGACAGTTGAATACGTTAAAATAGTAGAAAAATACTGTTTTAAACGACAACTAAACTTTAAAGTGTTGAATGTGATTTTATACTTGTTGTGTTGGCAGTCAACAGAGAACACTGGTAGAACGTTGAAGACTCCAGTTCGGCAATGTTGACGTAACCTTCCCATGTTCCACATGTTCGAACAGTCATCATCCAACCCAAACACATGCAGGACGCTTGTTCATGCGATGTTTGTGTGGCTAGTTCAAATAAACCGACGCCCAGCGTCGTCGACGTCGCTTTTCGCTCTTCGCTAACGTCTGCAGCTTGCGCCTTGGCCTTGCTAGCGATGTGAATGCTCGACACTCCGCATCGTTTGCGGTTGAGCATATGCAAAGACTGACGAGCGAACTTGTGTTCGGACGAATTTTTATGAAAACATACTCTTTTTCTTCGATCTGTTTTCGATCGGCTAGTTGTAAACAAAGCTTGTTCGATGATGCATGTTGCAATAGTATTCTATGGTGAACTTTACTCTGTGGGCGATTAGTTTTTCATTCAGAGTTTCCTGTAGTTGCCCACACTTTTCACAAGCTTGTCTGTTGAGCACAGTTCGTTGAGGGAAAAAAGTTCCCACCAGGGGGGTTTTACAAATATACTTGAAGGATATCACAACCCTGAAACTATATTCCAATTATTAATTCCGATATTCATTTCCATAATTTTAGAGAAAAATATAAATCATTATTTCAATTTCAGAAATTATAATACATTTTTTGGTCCTTCAGAGACCATTAGTCATAACGTAGGCGTTACCGATTCTGTATTGAAAAATAGACAAAATCGAGTAATGGATAAGTCTACCTGAAGGAAAAATGAATGAATTTTATTTGTCGGTATTGAGATAATGATTTCTAGTGTCCTCTTAAATTTGGGAAATAAATATCGTGATTATTCCGATTCACTAAAAACTAGTTTCAGGGGTGTGATTTTCTCTAACCTTTGATACTTGCAAGATACGGAATTATAGAACACATCATTGGAAGTACAATTTGAACTAAAGACGAATGAGTCAAATTCCAGAAGGTTTCAACAAGCAATTTCACCTCGCCACGAACCAGGGGCGGACTGGATGAAAAGGGGCCTGGAGGCGATTAAAAATAGGGGCCCGTAGAGAAAAAATAGGACACCAATGAAGTTATGCAAAACTTGCAAGACTTAGTTTCGAGTAGCATTTCAAAATTAAACTAGGTTTGTGAGGAAGTACAGGGGACCCTAAACTCTGCTAAACATGGTGTGGCCCGGGGGGTTGTATAGATGCCCTGCTTTTTGGGCAAGTCGGCCACTGCCACGAATCAAATCATACCCATATTTACAACAAAATTCCTAATTTATCTTTCTATTCCCAGGGAAATTTTCCGACAATTTTAAAATTTACCTCCGATTTGGTTCTCTCCTTAGCTTACTCCTTAGCTCCTTAGCTCCTTAGCTCCTCTCCTTAGCCAGCACTAACTATCAAACGTCATTAATCTGAGAATTCAAAATACATCGCATATTTAAGCACGGTATTGCTTAAAATGTTGCAATACGTGATGGCTATAAAACCTTTCATGTTTACATTGTAACGCCAGATAGAAGAATAAAACTTCACTGGTTGATATTTCTTTTTGGCGATTAGCAAATCACTGCGTGAGAGGAAAAGAAAGAGAGCTAGATAGATAGATAGATAGATAGATAGATAGATAGAGAGAGGGAGAGAGAAAGAGAAAGATAGAGAGTCGAGAGAGAGAGAGAGAGAGAGAGAGAGAGAGAGAGAGAGAGAGAGAGAGAGAGAGAGAGAGAGAGAGAGTGCATGGGTGCCGCTCTTAAAAGTGCCAATACCGATAAAACGACTAAAAGCCAGCTATATATTATATGTAAACTGACCGTCAAATGAAATGGGATGTATTTTGATTTACAGAAGGGGTTTCGGAACCAACAGCAATGATGATGATGAGCGTCGTTCGCGTCTGAAGTCAAAAGACGGCGTTCAAAGTAAGTCCCTCGTTTCGAGGTTCAGATTATTATAATTATCACTAGACCAGAACTGATTTTAATGGAGGAAACTGAGCAGATGTAATAGCAGCATTATAATGATGATACATTCCAGTTTACCATCAAAGATAGTTTATTAGGGTTATAACTTCTTTCGGAAGTATGTGTGTATATTTAGGTCAGGACTTTGAAACGTTTAAAGTTTTCAAACGTTCTGACCTTTATATTGTTTAAAGGTATGCTATGTGTACAAATGTTAGCATAATGAATTGAAATGATGGTATTATGGAAAAGGCGTAATGTGACGCTAAAACAAACTAAATATAACTGAATCGTATATTTTCATATATTTCAACAATTGTAACATTTATTGTATTGAGTGATTCACAATTAGTCGAGCAGAACAATGCTCGAGTGTCAGGATACATATCATAAGATTTCGCGCAATATGTAATATTTTAAGGCGTCCCTAGTCTCCATAAGGCTAAACGTTCCCGCCAGGGTGATGCCACGTATGTAGATGATCACATAAAACGTTACAGTGTATAAGATACAGAATTAAATAACACATCAGAGAATGAAGACAGTATTTTTGAAAATGCTAATGACCCAAATTGTATAGTCACGAAGGTGGAAGGATAAGCTGTAATCGTTTACTCGATATTTTTGCCATCTATTTTTACCCCTCAACGGACTGTTTCATACAAATAACATGTAGGTAACCTATTGTGAATATTTATTATGGATCGAAAGTATTTTACAAGATACTTCTCTTAGTGGTATGAAGCAGTTTCCCTACACTATGTTCAGACGGAAAGTCACTACGATAGTTCGTATGTTACGTTGACACCGAAAATGTTACGCTGGGGGTAGGTTCCCCTGAGACAACTTGACTATCACGTTTTACGGGCACAGACAAACTGTTACGGGGATAGATACCTGTAGAAACTCTCCGGCAGGCATGTTATTGTCAACATCATCATATAATATTAACGAATAAAATCATCGATATATCTTCCATTTTATTCAATCCAATTTCGCCAAATCGACTCCCATTCGGAGCTTGGCGAAAGATATGTCAACTTTTCTACACACTGTATCTTGTCACATAACTTTCCTCACTTTTCAGTCTCTAAACGTCAATCAAAATACCACCATCTTCTCTCTCTCTCTCTTTCTCTCAACTTCTCATGTGTTTGAAACCATGTGTAATGTAATAAATAGCAGCTGTCACTAAAGCTATACAGTCAGGGTGTAAAGGGTTGGGGGCAATGCTTGCTGTGGGTGTTTAAGACAGAGGACATCACAGTCTCGGAGGTGTTTCTCTCTCTCTCTCTCTCTCTCTCTCTCTCTCTCTCTCTCTCTCTCTCGCTCTCTCTCTCTCTCTCGCGAGTTCTCTTTAGGTGCCGGAAGTGTCGGATGGTTCATCAACCACCACTTCTCAGCTAGAGACCACGTGTTCGATGTTTCTCGTTACATTTCCGATTGTTGGGGTTTGTTTTCGGGATTTCAGATGGATTCAGTTAGATGGAGACCCGAAGTTGATACAATCAGTTCAATGGCGAAACTCAGCAGCGTGTATTATTTCCAGTAGAAGAGATTTTAAATCCGTATGTTTTTGAACTTTGGGAAAAGTCATACTATGCTATAATGGCCATTGAACCTAAAACAACAGCTCTGGTTCTGATCATTTTAGGTTTTTTTCATTCATAATAATTGAAAAACCTATTTTAAAAAATGTTTAAAAATGGTAATAACCCTACTGTGACGGGTGGACCAGTGGCTAGCACGCTCAGCGTTCATTCCTGAGGCCAGGGATTCCCGCGACGATCGATCATCATGACCGAGGCTTTTCGTGGTTTCCCTCGGTCGTTCATATTGATACTGGGGTGGTTGTTTCCTCATAACAACAAACCATTATATACTAACCCCTTCATACTATCCAAAAACACGTAATAAAATAACCTCTCATCTCATCAACCCAGCATCTCATTAATCATTCACCGACGCCAATAGATCTTCCGTGCTAATAGATTGTGCGTCGTTAACCCTATATCAATGAATACAGTATCAACCCTGTCTCTACTTTGAACTTCATCATTATGAATGAAGTGGGAACGTTGGTTGGTTGTTTCGATACTGGCACGATGAGCATGGCAGGAGTTATGGAGGTGTGTTTTATCCTCGTTCGAGTCTCTCCTCCACCGGAAGTGTTCTTGCTTCCACATTCCTCGTCAGCCACCGCCACGATGAACACATAATCTCTCAGGAAGGATTTACACACCTTGGTAACCGATGTCAAACATTGGGAAGCCCAACAAAATGATATCTAGATGGCAGAGTACCGTACCACGAAGTTTGGATGATCAGAAGCTCGGGGACCATGGTGATGATATCGTTGAATAGCTGTTCCAAAAAGTGCTGTTACCGATGTACGAATTGCCGTAGTTAATTCTATATCACACTACGCGTCTGACGTTTAGTTTCGATTATAGGCCTATATAAAACTTGATAACTTTTTTTTGTATAAAATCGGAAAGACAAAATACATGTCTATTGTATTATTAAAATAATATATTCATTCATTGTTACTGTTCATTCGTACATGCACATGAGAAATCATTCTGCAACCACGTAAACGTCGAAGATCACAGTAATCCGCTTTACAATAGATCACGTTGGCAAGACGTAGACTCAGTAAATGATGCGGGCTGTGGGGCAGTGGGCCATATTTGCTCGATTATATATATATAAATATATATATATATATTTATTTATATATATATATAAATAAATATATATATATATATTCATATTCATAATCTATTCATTACATTTTATCAATTTTATTGAAAGTACCTACACAAAAATACATTTCAATTGAATAATATCAATTTGAATTGCCAATCGTATTGAGGGGTCGTTGGTTAGTTATAGGTGTATCACATGATTATTGGTGGGTCAGCTGACCCCCCTGACCCTCTTCCCGCGGCTCCTCCGCCCCTGGTATTGGGGCCGTTTCATTGACAAACAGTCGTCCAACAACCTTCCAACAGCCGTCCAACAGTCTTCCAACAGTCGTTCAACATCCTTCCAACAACCTTCCAACAACCTTCCACCATAGGCCTACTTCCAGCTATCAGCGTCCTCCGTCGCGCAACACGGCGGGATAATGTATCGCTCTAAGAATTAGTCACACGGGGAATATTTACGAACTCCGCCGTAAATCTTGACGCCCGCGAGGAAGTGTGGGCGGGTGCATTTTTAGAAAACGAAATATAAATTTAGTAATAGTTTTACAGATAAATCATCGAATACGAAATACTCGATGTGTGAAGATGTGTTGCTCAATTTATTTACTGGTCGCTTTTTTGTGTAATTTTGTTGAATCTTGGAAGTTTTCAACTGAGTTTTCAGATTTTTACTAATTATTGTGCGTGATTATTCATGAATAATTTATGATTGCATTAAATATAAAAACATTTGTTGGATAAGTGTAAGCGAAGGCATTCATTCGTCCAAGTCGGTTCTTTCTCTGTTTGTTTGTTTGTCTGTTTGTTTGTTTGTTTATTGTGTTTGTACGCACTCCACAGATAGCAAAGTAAAACCGATCCACACGACACCCTTTCTATACGCATTACTCGTCTTCTAACTAAATTGGAACTGTGTAGTTTTGGGTTAGAAGCGATCACAGGAAGATTTTAGGAAATTCATAATAGACATTTTGAAAACCCAAATCTCGGAAATACGACCAAAAAACATTGAGCAAACAATTTCAAAAAGCATAAATCATTATTAAATTGGTTTAGTTTTAATTTGGAGAAACTGTGTATTTTGAGGCCTATATCTAACTGTAATCGTCGAACTGTTCTTGGTATATGCATGAATCTCGATCATGTAGGTTTATATAGAGAGAAAGCCGATTTTATATATCTGATGAAATCTCTGTAAAATATAGTTATTATTTTGATGATTCCTTCTCAAAATATTGAAAACTAATCTATGCCTCTCTACCGTTGATTTCATACAGATCTTTTGGAAAGAAATATATACCTTCTCCGTAACCATATGCTTTAGCCACCATTCAACTACTAAATCGTTACTTCATTCATCTTTCCATTTTCACAACATAGTGCTTTAGCTAACAAATTACTCGCACCCCTCCCGGGCACCTCACATCAACGCCACTGTCACGCCACCGTACCATCTTTCATATCGACGCCTGACGTCATTCATTTCGACGCCGCATGAAATACATTGAAACATACAATAAGTTGTCACATCTTCGTCAACGAATCGCTAACGTGCTATCTATGCAAGCAAGACATCTTACAGAGACACAGCCATAAATAAGTTGACAAAAATAATGACGTTCAACTATTTTTTGTTTGTTTTGTTTTCTAGTGTGGTCGCCCCCGATATTTGGCAGCCATCTTTGTTGGCAGCGATTTCCTATCTCCAGTATATAGGCTGAAACTTCCTTCTACTGAGTCTATTCTCATCTCTTCTCTATGTGCTCTGTCTCTATCCGTCGTTAGTAGTTTATCTATTTATCTCTTTCTATATCTTTTATCTCGCGTTGATCTTATGACATATAGTCCACTAATCGCTCCATCTTCTTTCAATAACAACGTGCGCAGAAGGCGAGATGTTGCTTATCGCGCAGATTGACGAGAGAGGTGAGGAAATAGGCAAATAGTCGGGATTTCCAAACTTCTGATTTATATACTCATTTCTTACAAAATTTCAAACAACTTTTCTCGTATATCTACTTATACACGAAAAATAACTGGGACATTTTTTTTGTCTTTTATTTTGCACATTTCAAACTTTAAAAAAATTGTCTGTACCGAAATAGTTATGCCAACTGACAACACGGTGCACAAAATGGTGATCTTATAAATGATTTTAGTAAATTTATTTTAAAAACAATAATTTTTTTCAAGTATTTGCTATACTGTCTTTGTATACGTCTTTATGTAACAGCTGTATAATGCATGCACGTAAATGTAGGGTTTGAATCAAAAGCAAAAGTCGATTTCTGTGCGTCTAATACCTTTTATCCTATGCAATATCGCAATGTTGACTGTTTCAGCCGGGTAGAAAATGGGCTTTTACTATTGGTTCAAGCTGTACATATGTCTGCATCCAATTCGATACCGTACATAGGGTCTGGGCTCAAACCCTATACCCTATACCTTATTCCATATAAATATCTCACTCGTTGTACAGCGCATGTGCTGCGTTTTCCTAGTTTATTGCAGGCCTAAAACACTTTTGAATGGGAAACATATTGCATTTTGTGGCATCAGAAAAACTTGGCACCTCCACCAAAATATTCAAAATCACAGTGTTTTCATTGCATAATACAAGAAAAAATATTGTATTTTGAATTTTTAGAGTAGAAATACTCCTGAAAAAATACCCCAGGAAAAAATACCTCGATAAAATGATTTGACGGAAAAAACTCGGAAAATGTTTAGTTACGTTTAGTTAATTTTCTTCAAATCGGCCAGAAGATATTTTTCCCGAGGTTATTGAATCTCCTCTTCTTTTCAAAGAATCTCTAAGAAGATATTCTATTAAGGGTGTTGTTTCGAGGGTATTTTTCACATGGGTATTTTTCGAGGGTATATTTCCCCACTTTTCCCTTGGAATTGAGCGCATCAGTCTCGTCTGCTTGCTTCAGTTGTGTCCTCGGCAGCCGGGTTGACGTATTCTTGCAAAGGACATCTCACGAAGCCGGAATATAGAATGCAGAGGGGGGGGGGGGGGGGGGGGAGTGAGGGGTCACGACCCTCAGCGAACCAATTTATAAAATTCCCCATCCAAGCCCAATAGGCAACATGAATATGTGCTAGATTTAGTTTCATACTACATAATTCAACAGATTAACTATGATTAAATATGGCAGCCAAAAAGTTCTGAAGAATTAACTGTGTGCTTAAAATGGCATTAAAAATACAAAAATCATTAAAAATCTATTGATTCAATTAAAACACGAGCTTTTGAGAGGCTTTATCTTCATTGATAACGACAGTCACGGTTCATAATATCAAGCGGAGAGACGCTCCTGCCTAATAATGTATGATGACTTTAGTGTGCGATTTTATGTAAATCCGAGCTATGTCCATGTGGAGAAAAGTATATCTTGAACCATTTCTTGCGCAATTATACTTCTCATTGAACATCGAAACAAGGAACGGATACAACGGTTTTCAGTTTTTCGTCTTTATATAAAATTATGGAAAAATATTTCATGTGTGTAGTGTGCCTGTTTTGTGCGATTGTGGAGGTAAAAGTTGCGCGCGCATACAGCCCTGCAGGTACACATCATGAACCTCTCCTCATGTCTTGTATTGCGAAATCGAAAGTTAATTATGGCAGACCGGTGCTAAAACAATTTAGTCATTTTGCCAATTTTAGAATTACACATTAAAAATGAGGGATATATTCATGGTCATGGCGCTTGTAAGGTTGTTATGTAAGCTGGCGCTATATATAATAGGTGTTGGCATGTTAATAGCTGGAGTTAACATCTAACTGCGGGGCGGGAGTATGGTTTAGCGAACAATTGAATCATTGTTTTCAAAAAGAAATATCTAAATTAAGTAATAACTTTTTAGTATTTAGGCCTACATGGAGTCTTGCGTATGGGTCTATGGAATATGTTTATTTCTATTTATTTTATACTTAACAGAAGAACTTTGGGACTCCTCTTTTCGAGGTTCCTGACGGGAAGAAGCTATTTTAACTCGCTCGCGAATTAGCCATTCTTTGCTCACTCATTCTTACGTCTTCACACTAGAGAAGATACCCGAGTGTAAAACATTGAAGTTTTGAATAGAAATAAATGTCTACATATATAAGTTAAATGAAATTCAACAACCTCAATAGAAGAATGTTAGAAAATGAAATGCCGCCCTTGATAGCTAAAGTAAGTCATCGTTGGGCGTGAGTTCGAGTCCCATATAATGCAAGGGTTTTTGAAAAGGTCCTTTCACTTATCGTCACTTCATAGTTTCATAATCACCTGGTCATTCGTGGTCGGGTCGTTAAGCTAACAATAATCATCACAGAAAATATAACCGACACATTGACAACTACCCTGTATGTCGCGTTCCTTGATCTAAAGTAAAGCGTCTGTCAAGGTTAATGTCCAGGAAGTTGGGCGCCATTTGTCTGTACCTATCTGTAATTAATAAAACGTGTTACTCTGATGTGTGTTGGTAACACGGCCAGGTGAACATTGTTGGCGGTCGGCCGGTCACGACGGCTCGGCGCCTCCAAGCGACGCCCCCGGGCACTGCGGACAGCTATTGTTGTATCGGGCTATTGTTTGTTTATGGGGGAGGGGTGGGGGGAGGTTGTTGAAGGGAAGGGGGGATAAGACGATGCTTAATAGAGAACCTCTGCCGTCTAGACGATCGTTCCTAATTGGGTAATTAGGTGGAAGTTAATTAATTAATTATATTATATAACCCAAACAGATTGTTACATATCTGACATCAGGGTATAAGTATGCGATCCTGGGCCCAGATTCACAAAGAATTTTATCTTGAAACATTTTAGCACTTGAACCGTTCTAAGTTAAAACCGAGATAACACGTTCTAACTTTATCACGGTTTTATCTTTAAACCCCATTCACAAAGAATTTTAAGGACATTTTATCTTGGTGTTTACTTTAACCCCAACTTACCGTGCCGTGGCATTGACAAGTCATTGTTTTCGACTGTCAACCAGTGTGAGCAAAGAGTGGGACGTCAATGAGTTTGTAATAACGCAATATGAACATCAATTATTGGTTTTCTACAACAAGATAATATTTAAAATAAAAATGAAAGAATAAAATGTTCTACATATTTCTACATTTGTTTTCTTATAATCGTTGTGAATCTTTTTGACGTTGATCATCAAGAAGGCTTTGCATTTTGTTTACCGCCAATTCTGTCAGCTGTCAGTCGAACTTCCCAAATGTGAGGTTAGGATAGAATAATTAATATAATAATTGAAAATAGGATCGTGTCTTTACTTCCAAACTCTCCCAAACATTCATATTTATCTTCGAAACATGATACTGAGTGAATTTGAGTGAGGACAATAAAAAATCATCGAAATCAATTGCGAGGCGAGTGTTGTATCTCCACTAAAACCAGTCAAGACCGGTGATAACTTTAGAACCAACTATTGTTAAAACTTTTGCTTAACATTTTTCGTGAATACGAGTTATAACCAAGTCTGGTGATAAGTCCTAAAACTGTTATAACTTGGAACGTTTTAAGAGATAAAATTCTTTGTGAATCTAGGCCCTGGATTATAGCTGTCGTTGCTATCGGTATGATGCAATATCTATAATCCAAGGTAATAGTATGTACATATTTAAGCCCACAAACGGAACCATATGAAACAAAAATTATACAACATAATTCTATCAACAATAAAAAAATAACTGGTGCTATTGCGGTAGCATAAAGTGGTCAATCAAGCTACATAAAAATGCATGCATTTTGAATTCAACTTATTTTGAAAATTGTAGGCGATCATTCAGTTATTCAGTTGAATAAATTAGAACTAAGTACTTGAATGAATTGATTTTGATGAGAAATTGAAGCTTGTGATAGGGGCTGAAGTTGTCGGAAAAGGTGGAGAAGCGCCGTGTTCAGAGAGCGGTTTCGGTGGAGGTGCCGGGTTCAGTAGTTTGTGTTGCTATTGGCTATTCAGTGTTCTGCGCTTGATGCACTGTAGTTTAGTAGGATAAGAGAATGATAGTAACGACAACATATTATACAATCTCAGCCAAATCGGGTTTTCATGAAATTTGTCAAATTCACAAAATTTACAAAATTCAAAATTCTTAAAATTGATTTTTTTTTTACCATTTTCTGTCATGTTGATCATATGTTTCTTCTACAAAATTTTATGTCACTGATACTTCTTTGTGTTTCTATCAAATGGCTAGCACGCTGAACTCATCTTTCAAAATAACGGGGTTCGATTCCCATCGCGCAACTGCCAGGATGTGGAGAAATAAAATGCGATAAAATACAAATAAAATGAAATACTCTATGGGGGGGGGGGGGGGGGGGGGGGGGGTATTGTATAAAATGAAATACAAATATAATTTAGGTCGTGAAATCTTATAATTTTCTCACGGCAGCGACCAATATCATATCATTGCAAAAAGAGTTGGGCTCCCAACCTATACCAGTCAATACATCGCTATTTGTAACAATAGTCACAGATAAGAAACAACTAACCTCGCGTAGGTGCTATTTATTTCGGAATACTGGTGACACTGACGCGAGCCAACTTGGCATCCACTTCAAAACTAACGAAAATGACAAAAAATCTGTTTACCTACATCATTTTCACTTAATTGTTTTTTATTTTTTCATAATCTCTATTTTATGACTGAACGTTTTTGGCCAGCCAACAACAAAACATCACGGCGCATTGCTATGTAGTAACTTGCAGGGTTATTTATGTATTGTGTAAATAAAATAGCAGTATAAGTGACCTTGAAGGCAGTTTTCATTAGCCGTTAATTGGACGGTGGGCAGACGCCCCCCTGTTCAATCCCGCCCCATCCATTCATCAGCTGTTATTATTACCGCTTCGTTGAGTTGTTTTTTATTATCTCTGAGAATATAGACGAACTTTGTGATGGACAGATCAAGGGGGCCGATTGTAGATGGTTCTGGGGATTATGTTATGTAAACTATAGAGTCGATGGACGATAAAACGGTTAAGGAATTTTGATGTTTTATCTTCAAATTTTTTAGGTTGAGCTACTTTTAGAGTTGGTGAATCAACGTTACTGTCATTTTGCTTGGAAATATTTTTTTCAGACATATCAGTGGTAATTTTATTTTCAATTTAATAGTAATAATAATAATAATATTAATAATAGTACCGTAATAGAAATAATAATGATAATGAATAATACAAGTTTCTTTTTAAGAAAACAAAAATGGGGTGGTTCGGTGTATTAAACGCATAGCTGGTACAATAAGATAGGACAATTAGGTATATTACAATAACAATAGAATGAATTACAATAAAACTTCGTATCCTCTATCAACGTAATAATTTATCGTAGTAATTAATCGAAATGATGTATCAGCCCTATCACGTATCATAACGCATCATCTTGAAATCGGCCTATATCTTCAATTATTTCTTGAGCAATTAGTTATCATTGAATATTAGAAAAGAAACAAATCCACTAAGAAATCTCAATAAAAACAACAACAAAAACAAGTAATTCTTCGTTGCATGCTGATTACCATATATGCCTACAATGTATTTGTAATGATGTACCTACATTCATTGGATGGGAAAAAAATAGAAATATTCCATTTAGGCCTATGTTGCTTATTTATAACTGACGCTAAAAATGGCGCCTGGAAGAGATGATCAAGTAAGTTACTTCTAGTCGGAAATGAACAGTTATGCAAACGCATTCCCAAAATTATTTGTGTATCAAGTCTTCCTCCTTAGAAAACGTATTACCTCTGCGTTAGCGTAACTGTTTTAATGAGACAAACCATCACAATGGCCTCTCTTCTACAAAGCTAATTTTGTTTTATTCAAATTATAATTAGCACGCATTTTTCAATCCTTTATCTTCACGCTTTGCTACTATTAATATTTTTTTACTTTTTAATTTCAAGTCTTAACTTTGGACAAATTTATCACACCCTACAAATCATGTTTGCAGGTCTTTTTATAGCAGTCCATAGACAGTAATTAAGCTATTTAAAGTATGACATTTGGCTCTAGTTTAGCTCCCAGTCATATGCCTCATAAGATTCATATACGCTGCTGCTATGCGTGTTGGCGAGAGAGAGAGAGAGAGAGAGAGATGAGAGAGAGAGAGAGAGAGAGAGAGAGAGAGAGAGAGAGAGAGAGAGAGAGAGAGAGAGAGAGAGGAGAGAGAGAGAGAGAGAGAGAGAGAGAGAGAAGAGAAGAGAGAGAAGAGAGAGAAGAGAGAGAAGAGAGAGAGAGAGAGAGAGAGGACGTAAATAGGGGGTAGTAAATTGTCCTGCACATGACGATTATCGTCCTGTAATATGCAGTTCACTGCCGTACGAGCTTAGCTGATGTAACTGTACGAGTATTGCTCTTGTCGTTATTCATTTATTTATTCATTTATTTAGCGTTTAACGATGCACTGTACTGATGACTACGACCTAGTGCTGTCGCTGATTGATATATGAGGTGATGAGATGAAAGCTTATTTTATCACCATAGGTGTTTTTTGGCTAGTGGGAATGAGTCGGTCCTTTGCCAGTATTGACCTGAAAGACAGAGGAGAACCACGAAAAATCGGGGGAATCGAACCCTGTTCTCCTGATTTCTTTTTCAGTTTCATCAAATGATGATACCTAATGATTCATCAAAGATGCGTACTGTTCTGGTATAGATTAGAAAACATCTTTGATTTGTGAGGTGCTGCTTTCAAATCCTCGTTTTCTTGTTCCAACATGCTTCAGTTAATACTAGAGGATGACCCAACACTTCTACCGAACAGTTTAAAAAATCATTTGTCATTGTTTTATATATAGGCCTATATATATATATCATTTATTTTCGTCAAATTGGCATCCCTTACGTCTCTCCCAGCAATTATGGCCATTCATAACGAGCCCGATCCAGTCATCCTAGAGGATTGCTCGGACGGAAATAACTAAGACGTATTTTTACTCGCGACTTGAAAATACGTTTCTTCATCGGGTGGCAATTTTTTTGCAATTTCTGTTGCTGGTTCGGTCAGTTGATGGATGCTGGACTGGTTTTACAATCTCGCGGTTTCGAAACGATATGGTCATTTCACTAAGCAGCTCACCGCTCAATTTTTCATCAGTTTTGACGTTGATGATGTAAAAATTCACAGGAGTAAAGAAGTTGTTTTTTGTTCAAAATGTAGAACTTGACATCAAACCATTGTTTTCTCATTAAGAGTGGTCAAACAAAACTCGAAACAAAATTGTACGAACATATTTATGTAGTTACGTATACATGTCACCTTTAAAATTATCATTAATATAAAAACAATAAAAACTACTATGAAACATCACTGAAACTTAGTTTTGTCAGTACGAATCGTTAGACATAAAAAATTAATTCAAACTATGAAAACAATTGTTGATCAAAACATTGGCTTTAAATACATGTCGACTTGTTCTAGTTGTATGCAATGCTTCGAATTCTTAAATTAGCTTTCGGCATTTTCGAGTTATTGGTCGAGTCTCGAAAGTTCCACGTTGTGATATTTTTGTTGTTTATTGTCGAGCCGATGTACAGTCGAGTTGTGCTACATCACACCCAGAGAGGAATGCAACTGCATGTGCAACTGCATTATTTAGTAAAGTGCATTTAACTGGCATTATGCATAGAATCCAGAGAGTTTATTTGCGTTTAGGTGTCGTACGTTGATTTCATCGAGAACACATGGGCCGTTTGTTCGTTCGAGGAAAACGAAACATTATTATTTATTCATTTTCAAGTGTTTTTTTCCTGCATATTTTTAACGTATTACGTTTGTATTTGATTTTACAGCCATTATGAAATGTATAGCCGGTGAACTTGAAAATGTAATATGTTTTTGTACGCTGGATAAAGAAATGAGACGAGGCTACGTGGTATTGTAATATTTATTATATAAGCTTAATCAAATATCACCAAAGATTAAAAATCAACAACAAAAACAACGGGATTATCAACGAGTAATGCACATTATTTTGGACTTTTTAGTCTGAGGCAGGAAGCTGGCCGAATACTTTTATATTTTTTTCTCAATGACCCCACCAACAACTAGGTTATACAGGAGTACGAATGAGCGGGTGATAATGAAACGATGAAGTAATGATAGGTGAAAGGACGTTTACAAAAACCCATGCCTTATGCGGGACTCGAACCCACGCCCAACGGTGACTTCAGTTACTACCGCTAGCGATTGACTTAGCCACCAGGGCGGCCTTTTACCGAATAGTTATTCGGTAAAAGATAATGATACTTTTCAACTTGAAAATTGGTTTCTCCAGTTAGTTCTTTATTTAAACACACTTTTCGAAAGCCATTTTGCATGCAATACAGTTCATTGTCTCCAGAACTGTGCATATTTTCACGTAATAGCTAAATGTAGCTGAATGCTCGAAAAATACTCTTATAGGGGAAAATGTATAGTGAAATAGCCGAATGTGAAATAGATCGAAATACCTAAAAATATATGTCCTCATGAAATATTCAGATTTTCCCACATATAAGTTACTCATCAAACGTGTGCGTCCATGTGCATTTGTTTTTCCATGTTTTTTTTTCATAGAAAAACATACAATACCTGTAAACCAGCTCAAGTATTTAAAAGTAAAAGTAAACAAAGTGTCAATACCCATTGAAAAAGAAACATTTTGGAAGATATATAATAATTCATAGTAATGAATAATGAGATGTTTGGAATTTGTTAATCAATTCAAAAATAATACTTTAGAAGCAGTGCAACGTAAGGTATTATTGGAGTGCACCGTAAAATTCTTTTCCCCGCAGCTTGGTGTCAGTAGGTAGCTGATTGAAGCATCTTCTTCCCGACTGGACGATCCCCTTAGCAATACTGCAATACTTCTATCAATCTAATAATCTCTCTAATCTTCTAATAATCTGTAATCCTTGTGCGATTAAAAAACACATCTTTTAATCGTACACGTTTGCCAATCAGGCGATATGAGCTAACTTATACCATCTTGAATGTATTACAAATATCTGTGTAAGCTCCTTATCATAATTCTGATATCTCATACCGTTCGAAACATCTCATACCGTGTGTTCTTCGTGTCGAACCTATTTTCACTTTCGACGCTTGGTAAACCCATTTGCCGGTCCGCACAGCAAAAACACGCGGCCTGTATTCGATCGCCACACCTGTTGGCCATTTGGTAGAGCGGACGGAAAGTTTACCAACTTATTTAACGCGTTTTACGAGATTCGGTTTGCTAGAAATAGCTTCGCACTTTCCTCGTTTCGAAGAGTTTTAAACAATTTGTGATGATACTTTGATAAGTGTTTTGATTGTCTATTGCTGCCAGTCGTTCGGGTTTAATAGCTGCTTTCGTCAATATTTGTATAACGAGTTACGATAAAACAAAACTGTTTAGCTTTCACATTTGGTACGTCATTTCACATATATATATATATATATATATATATGTCTGTCAGCGGGGTGCCTGAAGAGCATATATTGGAATAAAGTCGACTCATCAGTTGTGTGACATGGGTTTGTAACCCAAAACTAGACAGTTTTAGTTTTTTGCTGCATCAAGTTTCTATAATTAATTAAGTTCTTACATTTATTTATTCGGTAGACAACTTCTTTCTTCCATAGAAACAAGCATACATTCGGAATGTTGTATTACCGTCTCGTGATTAAACTTATGTATAACGATGACCGCTCGGACGTTTCGTTTAGTTTTGGGGTACGCGAATAGCCCCCCCCTCTCCCCAGATATCTTGACCTTAACCATGGCGTTAAGGTTAACCCGCCGTTTAGTAGTGGGCTGATTGATTAAGGAGGCTGGAGAAGAGATGATAGGATGTTGGACGTGAGCCGGGGGGAGGCGCGGGGGGGGGGGGTTTAATAGCTGATAGCCAAAGAGCTTATAGGCCCTATATAATAGATTACGCGTCCCATTTTAGAAATAAATACTGAACTTTGTCAAAGTGTTAAGCTCTCTGCTAAGCAGTATTTAACTGGGAAACATGACAATTTAAAGAATGCTATAGATTCGAGATGGGGGGGGGGGGGGGGAGGTTTATCTTCAGTCTAAATTAGATTACCTCGACTTCTCTTTCTGAGTCTGAGAGTCTTGTATTTTCTAGTCTTCGTAGTGGTATGAATATTAATTGACATGAAAAATCATTGTGATAATGAGGATTATTGTTTGCTTAACGACCCACCAACAGCTAGGTTGTTTGGGGGTACGAATGAGCAGGTGATAATGAACCTATGCAATGCAATAATGATAGGTGAAAGGCCGTTTACAAAAACCTATGTTTTATGCGGGATTCGAACCCACGCCAAACGGTGTTTCATAAGTCATAAATTAACGGATTACCATAATAGTGTATCATTTCGTATAATATCGTATCGTATAATTAACATTGAAATCATGTTCATAATTTTGGAAAGTGTAAAATAATTGAACTGTAGTTTTCAAATCATGATTCTATCGTATTCATTAACAGTTGAACTAATTTGCTCATCTACAACACACCAATATATCGATTATAGTTCAGTTGGTTTGTTAATTGAAGTTTGTTCAAATTTTAAACTATGTTCAAATTTGGCCGTGGAATTTTAAATTTTGATTCACTATTGAATGGGAACAGCACAAGCGTTGATACGAACGGCACATTCCAACGCTATCGAATTCGGAATGGCTACATCTCCCCCCCCCCCCCCCCCCCCGTGCCTTTCCCTTTTCATCAACCTGTTGTACATTCTCATGTGGCGTAAATGTTATCATTATAGTTTCAGGCTAGATTAGGTTGTCTCAATAATTCATACTTGTAGCTCCAATTCTGAAACAATAATTGTATATGCAAATTTCGATGTTGATTAAAAAAATATATGTTAGATTGAATTAGGTTATGTTACGTGAAACAACAACAACAACAATGTCAGCGTGTGCTATAATTACCACACGTATAGGAATGGCTGCAAATAGTCATTGCCAATCAAAGTGCATAGTAAAAATATCGACTTTTGAAATACTTTTGCCTCCTCTCGATGTACGTCACAAAAAAACAGCAGGTAAAGCACGCCAATAGATCCTATTGTTAATGTTGTACAGTCTATTTGGCACTGATTAAAACCACAACTCTTTTTATTTGTCTTGTAAAAAAAACATTCTTTGGCAACCATACTCGCATAATCCATGTTTCTAGGTAACAATCCCCTCTAGGACGTTTCGATCGACCGTCTTTGCTACCTTTTAATATTGCCGATCTGTCGTTTCGACGCGATGTCTTGATGACTCGAGACGCTATTTGTCACTAAGAGAATATTTGGCTGTGGGCGTCGCCCCCCCTCCCTCCTCCCGCACCCCGTCCCCCAGTGTTTGCTGAGATCGCGCACAGATAGCGACGCTGCGGACCGACGCCTCTAACCGACGCCGACTGACTGACTGATGATTCATTAAAACATCACCATTCTTTTTTAATGGTCTAATATTATTTAGTTGGTTGGAGTTCTATTTGTGATATGAGTGAAAAAAGAACTATTGTATGTATTTCAAGAAGAGTGCCCGACTATTGCACGGGTGGAAGGGCCAGGATTTTTGCTCATTCAAAATTTCGAAACATTTCATATACAGTGGAAAGCATTTTACTGTCATATTTATGAGGATGTAAAAAAACCCTACGTTTTCGTTTTAATAGTAGAAGTAGGAAAACGCCATGAATGTGTGCGTTAATGGATGAGCAAGTGTTTGGATTAATTTGTCTTTGAAGTAACAAATTACTATAACAATCGTTGCTATAGCAATTATAAATGCAATTATAATTGCCGAAAGTAAAAATGGGTAACACAATTATGGTAATAAAATAGAAGTCCTGAGTAATAATAATAAATATATCTGGTGATGATTGAGAAATATAAATATTAGTAAATGTTTCATTTGTATTCGAGAATATTTCCGAATATCTATCATTCCTACTGGGGTGACTTTAATGTACCGATGAGGTGAATGACTGAATGTCTTCTTTATTCACTCCTCAAAGTAATTATAAACATTCATCTTTCTTCTTACCCGAGGGGTGAAGTAAATAAATTCTTGTACAAATAATTAAATCGTTATTACAGCCGAGTGTTTCTTTTCCTCCCTTGCTTGTATATGAACCCTCGTGTAGGACAAACAACGTATAACTCCTTCATCGCCTTCCATGCCTGCTGTGCACTCACTACACGCATGCGTAGATCAGACGCCGCCATGTTGTCTACGAGGGTGTCCTGGCAATACGGCACGAAAATGACTAGCGGCTATCCGTATAATTAAGTCTATGTAAAATAACTTCTCTTTGGGATAAGAGCGTTTTTTTGGTCAAGAAAAATGAAAATAAATTAACGCATCCATCTTATGGATGAAGCAACATTTTTATACACTCAATTCAATAGAAAAGTAGTGTGCAGCAAGATTGCGCAGGAAGCACGGGCAAGTATGCGAACAACCGTCAGCCAATTTGTCCGCGACCCGTTCGTTTAGCAAATGGGGCTTTTACGTCAACACCTCGCTAGAATGTGATGTGTCACAGAAAACTGGAAGCAAAGTAGTGACAATCTGAGGGCCAAAAGTTTATAAAATACAAAATTTTTCATGATCGCTTGCTGAAGAAATCAGTTTCTGAAGCACGGCTTTGACCCCTATTTGGATTATTTGCCTAAGAAACTGGGACTTTCTGTAATGTTCACTGACATAGCTATAGTTCATATGGCAACACAAAATCATTCAGCAAAGTCACAGTCTCTTGGACTGCAAAGTCTGCAATAATTTGACATATTTCATAGCCTACCTCATAAGCAAGGCTAGGATTTTCTAATTACAACAAATGAAATACACAAAGACTAGACATATTTGCCTGGTGTTCACTACTTATCTCTTATAGTAAATATTCATCAATCAAACTTCTAGTTCTTTATAGTTACCTAGGCCTAAGGACGTTATTGCAAGTGGTTGTCGCGGTGAGCTGGACCCAGTGATTTAGCTAATCGAGCAAGTGGGGCGGCCTAGGCTCCTCCACATTGTTGCTATTTTAATGTTGATGACTTTCACTTCCCGTCTTGAGGTCGTTGGCCTTGAACCACGTCCCTTATTCTTATTTTCACCCCCTTCCCACACCACCCCCTTCCCACACATATGGGACGTAACTCACAATGAAAAGTGACACTAGAATGGAGATCTTATACACGTAGCACATTCTTTCCAACACAGTTGTTTTAATTTATTGCACCTACGAGGTTCGGATGCTACTGTTGAGGTTTTCTATAACTTGAACATTGCATGGCCACAGTCGAGTCGATAAAGTAGTTGTCCACATTGGTAAATGATGCCGTGTTCCTATGAACGCGAATTCGCTGTCGCAAAGTGGAATTCATGTTCCTTTGTCAGACATCTTGAAAATTTTGACCAATCGGTGAAGAGTGCGGCATAGGCGACGAAAGTATTAATATATTGCTTATCACCACACTCAACCAACTGCTTGGTTATATGGGGGTACAACTAAGCGAGTGACAGTATTACGGTGAAGTGATGAAAGTTGAAACGACGTTTACAAAAACCTGTATACATTTTGGGGGCTCAGACCCACGCCTAGCTATTATTGTTGTTTTTACATCATAATCTCGAAGTATTTGTAATTGATGAAATTTTATTTTCCAAATTTATTTCCCAAATAACTTCATGAAATTATATATCCAAAGAACTTAATAACTTTGGATTAATATAAGGCAGTATTTGTCAAGACTTTTAAAATACTAGGAGATACGCATCAAAAAAATCCCATTTCTCTCACTCTGACGCGAATAATTTCATATGATATACTCGTCCATCCTCGTCTAATTTATCAGTCTGGCGTTTTCGTCGACATGCACTTTTCATTTGCTCCGTTATTACTCCGTCCCGCACCCCGCCCGCACCGCACCCTCGCCGCTCCCGCACCTGTTTACCTCCTTCATTGCCGCGTACTTCACGCGGATACTTTTATAGCTCGCGTTGCCAAATGTAATTCAATTAAGCCGGAGAAAATGTCTCGCGGAGTGACTGTCTTCAATTAAAAATATTGGCGAGCTTTTTCTAACCAAGTCATTATTATTTTGTATGCATATGTGTGTGTGTGTGTTTTATTTACATCTTTATTTTAAATTAACAGTATTTTTAAAAAATCTGTGTTGAAATAGTTCTAATTTGAAGAGCGTATAAAAACCCGACTGTTTGGCTCGTGTGCTTTAAGGACGTGGAATCTGAATCTGAAGTCATTGCAATGAAAGAGGTTCACTTATTCCAACCCCTATTATCTTGTTATGTTTTCATGGTTCGATATTACTAATAATTGGTAATTATCAGATTAGTGAATTGAAATAGGCATTTTACCATCATTGATTAGATTGTTGATCGATATTTAACAGGTCCTCAAATGGCGCCTGATATACTTGTATTTACTGAAGAAGAAGCTAGGTAAGATCTTGGTTAGATCGACCTTTCCCCATATCCCTGACCACTAATCCACTGTCAGCTACCTCCTTATTTTTAGTATAGTAGGCCTAATATAATAGTTGATTTATAAATTCAACGTCTCAATGCTAGAAATGAATATATGTGTTCATGATTCTTTCGAGTGATGTCCTCATTGCTATGCAAGACAGCATTTCACTGAATCAATTGTTATTTTTTCGGACTTGCCCCTCAGTTTCCAGTAATTCAAGATGTAAAACATACCGTCTGCATGTATTCAAATTCTAATTCGTTCCAAACGACATGTAATTGCTGTTGGGCAAACATCAATTTTTTTCAAATCGATTAATTTTTCATGTTTTAATTGGTCTGTAATGAAAGAACCAATTTTGAAAAACATTGTACGTTGTGGAAATTCAAGTTGAAATTTATTGAATAAGCATATTCTGTAATATAAGTGGCATCAGCAACACTTACCACTATATTTTCGCTGAAAGTTACCGGTTAATAAATAAAATTCTCCTCGTAATTCTACTCGTAATTCTACCAGTATCCAATAATAGTCGGGTTAGGAGTTTCAACAAATTATCCAAAATCTTGGGTAAATCACACGCGATGTGTTAATTGTGCTTGCCAGGCACAACACCCTCTCGCCATCTTCAACGTCCTCTATACTCGATAGTTCTTGATTGTTTGTGGTTCCACTCTCTCCACAAGCTTCCTCTATACATCCCTATCGTCCCACCACTCCTTCAATCTGCAGTTTCACGTTCTTCAATCTCTTCCACGATGCTCTTCTTTCTTCCACATCCCACCTCATCACTTCTTCTCATCTTATTCTTGGTCTTCCTCGTTTCCTCTTTCTTCCAACTGTTCCTCTTTCCAACTCACGCCTTGGTACTCGCTCACTACCCATCCTTCGCATGTGTCTCTCTTAAATATATCAAGTTGAATTGACTTGATTTTTTTTTCGAAAAAAATACATAAAAAGCACATAATTAAAAAATTGAAATGGGGTTTTGATTTTGCATGATTCCATAAATATCTTCATCTTCAATAGAATCTTTTGTTAATTGAATTTCATTATTTTCAATTTATTTTAATAGTCTGTGAAAAAATAGAAAATCATTCCAATGGTACGGAAATTCGTAAATTTGAATTGATGTTGTATCTCAATTTCAGCCTGGTTTGATATTATCCAGCATATCAAAACGAATCGATGGACAAAGATTCATAATTTTGGAATTTCTTTTCGATTCTGAAGGATATCCAAGTTATATAAGTGTATTGGTGTATTGATGTTGTTTTACTTGCACTTGAAAAAGATAAGTTGCAATAACACATAGATAAATGTTTCACTCTTCTAATTTTCTCTCAACATAATTTATTCTTTTCTCTGCTTCTCTAAACATATTATAAGCTGCACACAAGTAGTCATTAGTGGTGTAGTAAATAGCCAAAGTGTGAGCGCATGATGAGACAGACAGAAAATGCAGTTTGTCTTCCAAAACATTCACTTTTATTGCAACAAATCTCGACGATGAAAATAATTGTTCACATTTATCAGGCCTACCAACACGTTAATTCTCAACATTGTCTGCTAGCCGTTTAACTGTATTAGCTATAGCGCGTTCTATATTTTCTTTTTGTCAAGTTTGCTTCCGTCCAGCCAATTAGTGACGTCAGGTGAGTCACTGCTAACTAGAGCATGCCAACCTAACCATACCTAAACTTCAAGGTACGTCCTCTCTACGAAATTGCACAGTGTTTTTTGGCAACCGAATTTTATTATATTTATATAAAAACTAAAAAGTAACATATAACTGGTAAAACATTTTTTTTCTAGAACTCGTATAATAATGTATATATATTCATATATTTATTCTCTATATATAAATATATTAATGTTTTTTTTCAGCCCATTACTTGTTTTTTTCGTTACAAAAGTTAGGGTAATTTCGTTTTACACTCATGTAATAACACAAGGAGAACGTTTGTACATTCTAGTTACATTCGTGAGTTTGTTTTTCGACGGCTGGATATTTATTTTTACAATTCATCTGTTTTTGTTTCCTCAGTACTGTTGCCAATTAAAATACACCTCATTTGCAACTTTTCTATTTATTCTGTTCTTTTTTCATTCCTTATACTTTCGAGAGAATATTCTTTGGCTAGGAAATTAAAAGTACGGAGCCAATTCGATTCTGGATGAACATTTAACACTAGTTTATAGAACAAGAGTCCAACAAGAGTCCGCATTCTTGATTAAGAAAATTAAGACATGGAAAAATACGGTATTTTATTGTTTTTTTGTTGCACTGTGTGGTACCTATTATTATAGCTATCGTATCGATGGATAGGCAACAGCGTTCGAGAGCTGTGAAGCCAGCCATGTACTAAAATCCAAAATTCTGTTGTTACCGAAGTACAAATTACACTAGTTTCTTGTATCTTGCATTACTCATTCAACGTATAGTTGACATTATAAACTTTAGAACCTTCTCATTCATAAAAACAGAAAGGCAAAGTATACGTGTGCACGTAATTTTTTCGCGCTGCAATTCTTCTGTTCACATTGAAGTTCTCTTTGTAGAACACATCAAGCAAAAATCGGAAAAAACAATGCACTAATCGATCAAAAAAACGCCAAGTATAACAATAATCTTATTCCCAATATGATTTGAACTCTATTCACCACGCAAAGCTGAAAGAGCCAACAGTTTACCCTCAGGCTTCTAACTCTGGAAAGAGTCCGCATAAGGGATAGGCAGGCCTAAGTAAGAGTTGCGTATCCATATAGCTATAATTCAAGATGGTACTCGTATTGAGTCTCTTTGTAGGCTACGTTTTCAAAATTGGAACTGCGTATAGGCATGTGTAATGATGTTTGTTTTACAAGCTTACTGGAATGTATATTTTTTGAAAATCTAAAAACTGACGTTAGAAATGTAGTTGTAAATCAAAAAACAACTATTTCACGTTAGTGTCTCAGTCCTTTGCGCAAATGATTCTCATCACTCACCTCAGTTTAACTGAAGGATGAACTGTACTATATAATCAGTGTACCTGAATATACATTATTGTTTTGATGTGGTCTCGCCAAGGCTTGCTGTATGTACGCTTCATGTAGCTCCCATAGCGTTCAGGGACGTTAAAAGTGTAAAAATAGTACAGTAAGCCTGACTGCGAGGGCGAACTACACGGCAGGCGTAGACGATATTTTTACAGATCAGCTGTCCGCATACTCTTACAGAGAGGAGAGAGGAGAGAGGAGAGAGGAGAGAGGAGAGAGGAGAGAGGAGAGAGAGAGAGAGAGAGATCTACATTTCAATTGTGTATTCTTTCAAGTTATTGAGATGTGCTCATCTTGTTCTGAAATGTGTTACATAAAATTCATTTTGTGCTGCACATCGTATTTATTTATTAATTCAAATTTCAATGTTTGGGGGCCATGTTGATGATAAGTGAATAGCCAGCCCCCACATCTGGGATGCATACTTTTCATGATGTAGCTGAAATGTGTTCGTTTTGTGCTGAAATGTTCTCCCCCCCCAAAAAAAATGTTCTGTGCTGCTACCGTGTTTTAGTTATTCCAATTCAAATTTGGGTAGAGGGGGAGGCCTATATTTGAAATGTATATTTTTTATCAGGTACCTTCCAAATGTGGAGAAACTGGCGCCCTTCACTTGATATCAACTTGCTACTTCCCTCCCCCCACATTGAAATTAAAATAACTAAAACACTGTAGCAGCACAAAACAAATTTTCTGCAGCATATTTCAGCACAAACCAAGCACATTTAAATAAATTCATAAAATTGACACATCTCAAAATGGGAGAAGTGGGAGTAAGTTAATGCTCCTTCCGAATTTCAGTGTACCGTCAAGGCAATTGGTTCCTGAACCGCTCGTCTGTGTGTGAGTGTGCAATGTATGTGTGGTGTGTCACGGGTGCGGTGCGTGGGTGTGTTGAGAGGGTGAGGGGGGAGGGTGAGGAGGGGGGGGGGAGTGGGCGACATGTTAATAGTATAGGAGACTATCCAAGTATATCGCACATTAGTCTCTTCGAATGTCACCCGATGTGCAAGCAGCATCTTCTTCCAAACATCTTGCCGGGTCAGGGGTGCACAGATACTACAGCTGCGTGGTTCAACTACGATATTTGCATGTTTTATATACTATACTCGATAAAGGACTCCGTCATCAGTTGATGATATTGTTGAAGGAGGGTTGACATTTCTAAGATGGGTAAAATTTTCATTCTGGAATAGAGTAGAGGAAAACGCAGTATATAAGCGTTGTAAGATGAACGATATATTCAAATGTAATGTAAAGCTATACACACCTTGATTTGAACAAACAATACATATTTCACTAATATTACGATACATAATTCAAATATTTTGCTCAGACCGTATTTCATGTATAATACAAATAATGTAATATTCTTATAAAGGTGCCAAAATATCATTGGTAACCAACCAAGGGTAACAACAAGTTCATCTGCCAAATATCGCTTACGCCCAGTTACGTATTGATAGATAGTTGATTAGTGGATTATGCAATAGTTAGCGGATGAACTTGTTATCACCCTTGGTCACATATGTTATTTTCGTACCCTCAAATTGACAATTTTTGTGGATCAGTACTGAACCGTAGAGTATGACTGAACTAAGATTCGTTAAACTGGCTCTTAATCAAACAACAGTTACTATATTATCAATAAATCCTGGTAGTGGCAAATGGATTATTTTTCATATTTTTTTCTCGATTAATTAAATTTTGACTATACATTTTTTCTAGTCTCTCATACCCTTCTGAGTTGAATCAAATAAATACTCTTGAGACGCTCTCATTCAGTGCTGTTCGTTGCTTCCAGAGCCCAAGCGACATGTTCGAACATTCCATAACTATTATTTGTGACATTTTCAGACAACTGTTGTTCAAGTTTAAAAATATCCCCGTGCCGTTCTGACACAATAGATCGACTGGGTGGAGAAATCGCTTGGCACCGACGCCGACTATCCCGGCAACTCGGGCCAGAAAAACAATCAAATCCCTCGATCTATAGGACATTCTCATAAGACAACTAATTGTAGGCGACGGTGGAAAATTTAAAAACACATTTATTAACACCTCGGAGAGTTTGTTTACTTTACTGTCGATTGCACACGGGGAATTTTGACACCCTGTCGACACGTGAGTGAATTATTGCGAGGTGAAAATCTTTAGTTAGTTGGTGTTATAGGGTTGGAAGGCACGTCGACAGCGAGGTCATTTAGCGCCTTATGTTCATGTCCATGCACTTTGTGGATGTTTCAAGCATAAGAAGGGAGCGGGATAGAAATAGCTAGAAAAGAGATAATATGATATAAAATAAAATGAAAGAAGACGATAGATGAAGAGAAACTTGACACAAGAAAATGAAATAAAATAAAAATAAAAAATCCAGGTTCAGTAGGTCCATATAATCCGGTCACCAGAAGGCTTCCACTCGACTGAGACGGTCCGAACTTGGTCTTGACCCTCATTCCAGACCTTACCGCCATGGGTGACCCTGCTGGGAGCAAATAAATTGCCCCCGACGATAGCTCTGGAGATCATTGGGCTACGCAAGTCCCCATACCACGTCGAACCAAATATAAACAAATAGATGAACAAATTAATGAACACATACATAAATATGTACAGTGTGAAAATAAGGCCCAATGTATGAGTATAAAAATCCTTATTTTGACTCATTTCATTCCAATTTATCTTTGATATCACGAGAGTGCGGTTTGGGATATTTTCATTTCCTATTTGAGTTTATATATTTTCCCATTTTGTTGTATGTTGGACGAAAACAAAGCACTGGTTTAACAATGGATGTGTTTCTATTTCAATCTTCATTTCAATATATGAGCTTATGTATTTCTCTTGGCTAATTCATAAATGATCTTGACATTGAGTGTCTTATACATGGATTAACTTCTATTTCTGAGTAATAAAATCAACTATGCTATATATTTTGACAAGATCATTAGAAATGCCGTTATGAGTTGACTCCTACGTCATATACTTAACAAAAGAAGAAGGAATTGTCTTGGCTATCAACAGAACAAACGCCGCTATATTTGGATCAAATGATTACAGTACTTTTAGAGTATCATTATTTTTCAGGACAAGATTTACAAGATGAAAAAACTCAACTGCATCATTCAAAATCATCAAATCATCAGTCATAATCACAAAGTTTTTACAGTTATTTGGTTGGTATAGACGAACTTCTTTTTTCGTTAATTCAAGTATAGGAGTCCTCCCCCCCTTCCCTCCACAAGCGTTGTCCGCCACTTGTTTTGACTTGCAAGTCGACGCCCAGCGACGCTGTGACACGTGGAAAACAACGTCGCGACGCCTTATTATACACACATGGATAGCGGCAGTGTATTCTTTTCATTTTATTTTTATTTAATGTCTCTAAAAGAATTGAAAATGACTCGCTCGTCGGGAGTTGATTTGTGGACGCTATTAGAAAAGCATACTTTTACACTATCTCGGTATTAAAAAGATTTACTAGTAGTTTTGTGGGTCCATTAAGATAAGTGGAAACATCGCAAGGTGGATTCTAAATCTAAGTTGTTCTTATTGTCACAATCTTACGGATCGAATGAGACGTAGAAATAAATCTCGTTGAAATATGAAGCCACCCTGAAAAAAGTTACAACATCTCGGGCTAGAATATGCGAACAGAAGCTTGTTCTGACAGAGAATTATAATATACATTCACGGCTCATTTGATTCGAGGTTCAAACACCCTCAAATATCATGTTGGCTTATATAATATATATATATATATATATATATATATATATATATATATATATATATATATATATATATATATATATATATATATATATTTCATTACTTCAACAACATTTATATACAATGTATATATACCTATATACCGGTATTAGGAAGATGTAATGCAAACGAATGGTGACAAACCAATACATTTGTCTATTTTCAAAAAATAAAATGTAAAAAAGTGCATATGTAATCCAACATTGCAAGAGGCCAAGTTTTCTAAGCGTTATAATTGGCACAATGATGAAAAACAGTATCAGCAAGTGAAATAGTAAATTTCTGTAAATCTTTGTTCGTATCGCCTTCGAATCTCCGAAAGACATTTTGGCTCAATAAATATGTCAGTAATTTGTCTTCTACTTGCGGGGAAGAAGTGTTGGATTGTATTGATAATTTAGTAGGAATCTCGGTGATATGGTTCTGAAGGAAGATAGCATCTTTGTCGAGTTACCATAGCAACTAGAGAATTTGGAGGCAAACAAACCAATACTGTTGAATATAAGAATAAAACTAGGAAGACATTGTTGGCCAGTTATCACAGTAATATGTGACATCACTTGAAAGTAACGTATACATATATACTGACAGTTGTGTTAAGACCGTGATTAACATGTTTTCTTTTTATCGATATTTGGCACAAAATTATTGTACCCCAGTTAAGGTTAATGATGGCAAGGTAGGATCGCCGGGGTACTATAAGGGCATTCCTAGTAGAACCCCGAAAGATATTGATAATTTTCCAGTTTGATATACCTCATTTCACAAACTGTAAATGATGATTCAAGTCAATTCGATAATTTAAATCAACTTGATATCTTAACAATTTCATGATTCAAATACTTGTGATCAGGGGAAAACATCTTCGATCTTCTTTTGAAACTTTACCTACTTTTTTCGGTTCTTATTTTGTCTTCTTCTCTTCTAAAGCTGTCTTCATTCTTCTATATGTAATTCATTTTTCAAATAAACGTATTTCATCCTTCAACAGTTTAATTTTGTAATACTCAGTACCCACGAATAATATTATAAACACTTTGTAAGTTGATTGTAGAAACCCGCAACAGGTCTGAAAGATGTCGTTCATGTCGTTTCTAATCGTATTTTCTTGTCCTGGAAAATCTTTGTGGTACTCAAAATGCTACTGCTATATACAAGTGATATTTCTGTGTGTTATGTTAATAGACGACCTCCTTCTTTCGTGGACAGGACGTATATATGCGATCGTTCTTTTTCAATGCTGCTTAACGACCCCACCAACAGCTAGGTTTACGGGGGTACGAATGAGTGGATGATAATGGAACTATGAAGTGATGATAGGTGAAAGGACGTTCACAAAAACCCACACCTTATGCGGGACTCGAACCCACGCCCAACGGTGATTTCAGTTTCTACCGCTAGTGATAGTTGACTTAGCCACCGGGGCGGCTAATTTTAGTGGTAGTGAAATTCCTACATGAGTAGCTAATCGTATTGCTTCAACATAATTTACTATGTTTTTTGACAAGTTATTAAAAGGCAGATGAGCGACTACACAGAACTATTTCAGTTTTATTGTGTTGTGTACGTTGCTCCTCGATTCTAAAATTGAATTTAATAGTTCTAGAAACCTAGCTCACAATTACACTTATATGTACTAATCTAATTAGATATGTTTTGCCTCACAGTGTCACAGCAGTGACACATAGCAGACGCCAGGTGCACGATGTGTCTCAAAACCTATACACACCTTGGTCTGGAAACTATTAAGTTCATACAATCTTGAATTATCGTGCCATGTTTCTGAATAATTACTTCTTGGCTATTTGATTTATATAAAATGAGTGACGATACACTATTTTCTTCAAAACACCTATTTCGATCCAAGTGGAAATTTGCAATGTGTGTATCTCGTTTTTACATTCAGTTTTTTCAAGAGATTGTATTCAAACTTTTCATTTTCCAGCTCGGATTAATCTCATTAATCTTATGGAGTTTCTAGAAATTTCTGTATGGTTTTTCTCGAAAATGATCTAACAGAGTCATACCGTGTGACCTATGCAGTGCGTGCAAAAAACAAACAAGCAACACAAAGACAAAGCTTTTTCTAAGATAGCATGGAGTTCTTTGCTATAACGCTCATCTAAAAACCTCTCAAACGCACGAAAATAGTGCAATTACGCCGTAAATTGAAAACATGAAAAAAGAAACGAATATAATTGTATTACCGTACAAATATATTATTGTTTAATCGCATGCATTATACTGTAGTTTTTATTCTTCTGATATCTTGTATTTTATCTGTACAATGGGGGAGAATACTAATTAATTCGTGTGCGCCGAGAATTTGGGTAGTAGCAGTAACGAGAAGAAGATAATGAACGTCTGAGAGACTAGAAAGACTACATCTGACCAGCAATCTTACCTTGTTGCTTGCGCTCTTAATCTAGGCCACCAGCAAGCTTACCTTGTTTCGTGCGCTTGAAAGCTAGGCCACTTATGAAGCTAACTTTGTTGCGTGGCACCGCCAATGTTGGAAACACCTGAATTATAATGTCATTAATATTATTTCGTAGTAATAATATCGTCTATTTGTGTCTTTTCATCGACAAATGTATTATTAATCTATTCATCAAATAATAATTTATTATTATCAGTTATGTATTTATTTCTTATTGTGCTTACTTTTAGAAATAGACCGCTTGCGTCTACTAAGCGTGTATTATCACGCCGATTTCGAGTTCTTGAGATATAGTTCTTTCACTTTTTATGTGGCCTAGAGTGAAATAGCCGAGGCTCAGGCCAGTGCAGGTCTGATAAAATACACGTTGTACTGAACTCGACGCTTGATTGAGCTCGTCTCGGAACGCCTGGCCGCTCTTAATGAGACGTGCGATGTCATCTACGGACTCTGATGAGGCAGTACTCGAATCTCATGGTCAAACACATGACCGAGATATGCAACCCGCGCTTTATATATATATATATATATATATATAGGACTATTTTAACTTCTAAACGATGTTTTTCTAACTTTACCTAGTTTCACATCGAGATTAGTCATTTCGTTCCGTTTTTAGAATAATTAATCCCAGTTTTATCCTCGCTAGATTTTCATGTCTCGGAGAGAGAGAGAGAGAGAGAGAGAGAGAGAGAGAGAGAGAGAGAGAGAGAGAGAGAGAGAGAGAGAGAGAGAGAGAGAGGGTGAGATATGAGCTTCCTGCGACTTCCGCTGAGCGCTGCTATTCATAGAAGAAAGCGGTCATGATGAACGCGATTTCTGTTCGATTGATAATCTTCTGGTTTGTGAGATATTTCATCAGACTTATAACCGAAAAGAAAAGAAGAAAAAAGCACAGTTTTTATACACTCGTGTGTATGTAGTGTTATTTTTGGGTGTCTTAAATCAATTCGCAAAGTTTTCTCTTTCACCCCTTTATGTATATATAGCCAGTTTCTGCGAGACCATACTGAAAATGATAACATATTTTCTATCTCTTTAATTCTTTCCGCACTTTGGGTATTAAAAACAAGAACTGCGTTAAAAAAAAAAGTATGAAAAAATTGTGTTATTTAATTTTTTATTTATCGTTTAAAGTCAAGACAACAATTTCTCATTAAAATATTACATTCTCCAAACTGTGCGCTGGAGATATTTATTAGTAACCGGTGACGACGTCTCGATCGGTGGTCTTATTCGTATCATTAACGTGTGCGGATTGGTGTTTCGACCCGTCGAAGGATTAACACATCTTCTGGTTGATATTTCAAATACTTTCCTCTTAAATCATTCCTAATGTTCAATTATACTTCAGCGATCATTTCAATCTTTCGGCCGATCGTCCGTCTTCTCTACAATAACACGCGTACTATTACAACATCACTTATTAACAAACTCTGGGCGGATCGAAACCTCCGTTCGGCAGTGCTGAAGGATGGGGGAAACGGTCGGTCAGCACTGGCAATGGCTTGACGCACCTGTTGCACAAGATAATGGGTCGAGCCAGCACTGTCATCGAACGTTGAAACGTTACAACAGCAAGAAAAGTGATGACGAGTTCTGTTTTTTTTTCTAAATATCGTGTCATCTATTTTTTTTTCTGAAATAACAAGTTGACATAACCAATACAAATAGACCTAAACTTAAGGATCACATAAAATGGTTTTCTGAAATTTACATTTGAATTAAAAGAATATCTTCGCATATTTCACCGCCCCTTTTTCACGTAGAGTGCATAAGTACATTGTCACTTAGTTTTAGTGCGTATTTTATTTCTTTATCAGCATCGAAAACTTGACGTAAAGCCATTGTTTCCGAATAAAGGTAAATTATGATTATGTAGGATCTTTTGAATGGGGCGATCTTATCACCTCAAAGATATAGTTGGCTATGTAATATAGCTCATTCAACTCGTACAAATTATAGTGATAAGTTAAGGGATGAAGAACAATTCAGAGGTTGTGTTGGGGAGAAAAGTTTTCGATTTTCTTTGATTTTCATCTTGAAAGATAGGATCGTTCGAGCGGGGCACCACAAGGGTGATCTTACCAACCCAAAAGATGATGCAACGGTGAAGTGATGATGAGTGAAAGGACACGGCTCAGTAGAATTATCATGTTAAGATTTAGCATTTGTTTTTCACGAAAATTATGGATTTTGTAAGTTCAACAATGTCACCGGTACCGTAGCCACTCTTATCTATACATCTAGTTTACAAGGGAATCCACTGAAACGCGACGGGCAAAAACCACAAATGCCTGCCATGTTACTATGGGGGCTGTCCATAAATGACGTCCACATTTCGGGGGGAAGGGGGGTCAGCAACTATGTGACAATGTGTGACAAGGGGGGGGGGGGGGGTACACACTAATGTGACATCCACATTTACACTACATATTATTTGTTTCTTTCAATTCTCAGGAAAATAAGTTGACGCCATATAATTTGTATGAAATTATATTTTAATGCAGAATTTAGGTGGTTTGGTGGTTTTTAGGGGGTTAAAAAATCGAGGAAAACTTTTTTTTCAATATCCCAACCCAAGCTTTTTGAAATTTGCGTGAATAATTTCATGGGGAGGGGGTAAATATTGGCTGGATTGTGATATCATTATAGGAGGGGGGTCATCATCTCTGTGACCAACTCGGACAAAAGGGAGGGGGGGGAGGGGGGGTTCGATATACCCTAAAATTGTGTGACATCATTTATGGACAGCCCCATAGTATGAGAATCGGTATTCCTTCTTAAAATTATGATGACATCGGTGGGTACCACCATAGATTAACGAGGTAAACTTCATTACTCTATGGTATGCACTACTTCGTTTAACGTGTATATTTTCTGCGTGTGTGTCAGTTCCGATGCTGTGACTTCCTGACACCTCTTTCTACCTGCGCTTCATTTAATAATTGCACTTTTGCCATCTTCAATCAGCTAGATTTAGTTAAATGAGCCGCTTCGGACGTGTTACATCTTCGTAACGCTACATTAGTTTCTACCGGGTATACAAAGTAGTCCTTGGAGCAATTGCAACCTCGCAGTTATAAGCCTATATGGCTCTCGTACACATGTACACTTACCGACACCTAAACGTGCTCGATGAAAGACTTGATTTCCAAAAAAAAAAAAAAAAAATCAGCTAATTAATAGTTGATGTACAAGAATGTTAGTGGTAACCAATGAAAATCCAGTAATTATAGCTTGATTGTCAAATTTTCTTGTTTGTAAAACCGAACCTGAGACACAATTCCAAGGGTTTTGAATAATTTTGTGAATAATTTTGTTGATATTACATGCACTAAAACTTGCGGACAATGTAGTGTACATACGCACTGCACGTATAGTCAATGAAATAATTGGTGGTCAAATGAAAGTAAATTTTATTTAAATTCAAAAATTAAATTTCGGAAAAAACATTTTATGTGACAGCAATTGTACTCAACTTGGAGCGTTGGCGAATGTCACTGCCTCAAATACCTACTGAAATATCATTTCTTTCTGTCATATTATTTATATATAGGCCTATACTCTATTGCGCGCTTTGTGGACGATCAGAATAAATGTAGTAACTATTTTCTATACTTGTCTCCAGGCGAGTTGAAGGTCGGCTCCTGACATAACAAGCAAGAATATCACCGTTCAGTTGTTTATGTTGGCCTATACAAGATCCAACTGGGTTTGCTTCAACGTGGATATAGCTATAGGCCCTATAGATACGCAACTCATGCTTAATCTTAATGTATTCCAGTCCGAAGAATAGGTCGAGGAACAAGCTTGACCATGCCCCTATCGTTTACTTTACTATAGCTACCCATAAAACATAGGCAAGTCTTATGACTTCCCAACTCGCATTTTATCGATTCTATTGAATATCGATTAGAAATTCAAAATGTTCATACATTTCGATTATGGTGGTGAGTGAGGTTATGGTTGGGGTTGTGAGATCGCCCTTGTGGTGCCCCATTTAAACGATCTCATCTTTCATCCATAGCCTTAATTGGAGAACAATGATTTTTTAAATCAAGTTTCGATGTTGTTAAAAAAAAAATCGATCAAGATTCGATATTCAAGTTTCTAAATCGCTTGTAATTCTTATATCGAAGTGCACCCTAGTCAAAATCGACTCCAATACGCTGTTATGCACCAGGTATATAGACAATCACATGCGTGGTTCATACCGCCTCGTGTGTTATTATGAAACCAGACTGTTGAGTAATGCAGCTTGGGCGGAAGCCTTGGCTCTACTGTCACATTCCTGGCGGTCCGGCGCACAGCATCCCTCGAACTTGGCTCAATCATTCATTAATCAACTTGCATCATTTCCTTGAGTCGATTTCAAGATCGATACATCGGAATATCAAATATTGCGTTACGTCGAATCTGGTGACACATCGAATCTTGGATTGTAGTTGTCTTACCGTTGGTTATATAGGTAACAGCCCTCGAACTTGGCTTAATCATTCATTAATCAACTTGCATCATTTCCTTGAGTCGATTTCAAGATCGATACATCGGAATATCAAATATTGCGATACCTCGAATCTGGTGACACATCGAATCTTGGATTGTAGTTGTCTTACCGATGGGTACATGATAGGTAACAGCGCTGCAGAATTGTGCAATCAGCATGTACACTACAACTCTGAAAGTATGCTATTGTCGCGGTGCGAATTACGCAATTTTTTTCCTATATTGCGTGTAACGTATAGTTTCAATTGATGAACTTCATAACATTTGTATTCATAAAAACCATATACAGCTTAAAATCCGTCGAGTGCGTATAGCCGAGGCCGAAATGCTTGCAGGTGTAATTCTAGTACCGGGAGTATCCCGTTTCGTCTCTTTCTTTTTTCGTTCGATTCCGCACAGACACGAATCTTTGTAGCTCTCTTTCCTCAGAGATTCGATTCCGCAGAGCTCTCTTTCCTCAGAGATTCGATTCCGCAGAGCTCTCTCTCCGTACACATTCGATTCCGCAGAGCTCTCATTCAAAATGGCGCTTTTCGGTGCTTGTCCTAGTTCGTCTCTTTCCGCAGCGATCTCTTTCCTCAACCATCTCACTATATATATATTTTTTCCAGCTTGAACTCATAATTAAACTTAAGAGTCCTGATTCAACGCAATCCTGTTCGATCGCTTTCTCCACAGCTCTCTTTCTCGATTGACACGATTCCGCATAGATCTCTTTTAAAATGGCCGTTGAACTATCGTTTGTCCGGATTGATACCATTCTTTGTGCGTCTCTTTCTTCATAGATCTCTTTCTTCATAGATCTCATTTTTTGTTACCGCCTATAGCCCGCTCCTCTCAGCCAATCAAATACTTGCGCTAGTACGTCTCATTTTTTGTTACCGCCTATAGCCCGCTCCTCTCAGCCAATCAAATACTTGCGCTTCTCCAACGTTCAAGTAGTCGTTCATTGGCTACATAATAATACTACCATAATAATACGCCCTCCCTAACCAATGCATGATCGTTTTTTTTGGAAGCCCTTGCAGGTATAAATCAACTGCTGACACTTTTCGTGTGCCTTAATCGAAGATGTAGCTTTGTACAGAACTGTATATTTTTTGAAAGAATATAGATAATTGGATTTCACCTGTGTTGAAACATTCTGAATGACAGTCATAAAATCAAAATTGACCAAGATACAAATGATGAGAAATAATAATAATTAAAAAACCTGAAACTTCCAGCAAGCGTAATCCTAATACGTAGGGCTCATAGACATACCCTCACTTTGCCTGTACCATACAAGAGAGCAAGAAAGGGGTTTTTACCTGTTCTTTGTTAATAATTACGTTCTACCCACGGTTATTTTTTGTTAATCAGAGGGAGTATCTCGTTCTCATTGCAAAATTGAATAGGATGAGATGATAATCGAAAACCTTTTTCAGTTAATTCGAATTTCACTTTTATTTTATTCACATAAATATCCTGTGTACAGCTTGAAGCAAAAGTAAAAGTCTGTTTTTCTGAAGTCTGGGGGGTAGGCAACTTGTCAAACACGCTAGAAACCGGTGTGGGGGGTCAGGCCAGGATCCAAAGCCCATATGCAGGTATACTGATCGAAATAGGAATAGCATTGATTAAATATCACAGTTCGAAATATGAAGTGAAATAATTAAAGATATTTAGTGTAGTTTCTGCTACTGAGATAATGCAATACTTTCTGAGAACAACAGTAGTTAGGTTGTTACATCTGGAATAGGCTATCTGTTGAATATGTTGAATATGGCGATATGTTTAATATGTTGAATATGGAATGGTATGATTGACTGAAATAACCTCCTGGTGGTTCATCAGAGAGTTGTCAAAATAATATAGCCTAAATATATATATATATATATATATTTATATTTATGTGTGATGAATTGAATTTCTGTTATATCGAGTGGAGTGTGTGTATTTATTTGGTTAACATTTTATTTCATATAGGTTATATTCATTATTTGAATAAATACAAACTCTACTTGATATACTGGAGATTCCATGATTTTTTCATCTCTCATTTTATTCATTATTTATATCTAGTCGAGCGGTAGCTCGACGGAAGCCAAGTCCCGCGCGACGCCAGCTACACGCTTATACACTGTTTACACGAAGTACTTACAGGCGGTTTTGAGCATACTGTATCTCAGATACTGATAAACGTGGATACCTCTAGTTTGTTTTAATGGAATGAGGCGCGCTACACGACACGGCAAATCAAATTTCAGCAAGATTCTCAAAATTGGTCCAACCGATTTGAATCAAAACCTATACAGTTCTAAGTTGGATGAGTCTGCATGCATAAAAAGTTTCATATCCATCAGTCAAAACCTGCGACCTGTGCAGCATGAGATACTTACAAACAAACATGAACAAAAACACACAGACAAAGCTCTATAAGAGTGGGATGGATGTCTTCGCTATCGCTCATCTAATTATATGAATAAATATTAGGTAACAGAATGCCTTGAGCACGGAATGAATAGACTTGAATAACAAAAATAGCTTGTAATTATTGTTAATCTACCTCATCTCAATATCAAGTGCATAAAACTCAACTTACGAATATCTTGTTAGATTTCGTAAGCCTACTGCCTATCTAGCCTATACTGCCTTTATCTATCCTATCTGCCTATACTGTCTATATAGTTATCTAGCAAAGGCCTGCTATTTCAAATTTGAAGTCATCACTTATGAGATTACATGGGAATCTTCACACCAGCTTAAGAGCTCACCCGACTTAATGAAAATTCCATACTGTCCTTCAACGACCCAAATTTCAAGTATTTGCAATAAAAAATAATTTTCACTTTTTTCTGTGATGTTATTCCCATTGTGGTTCTTAGATTCTAAACGGTATTTCCTCCGTGGGGCCTATCTACTTAACCACTCTTGTTACCAAAAACTAGACAGCTGTGAGAACTTATGATATATAATTAGGTCTATCAATAAATCAAAAATCAATCAATTGATTAATTGGTCATTATCAAAAAAAAAATCAATGTCAAGTATTAGGATGAATATGAGAGAAAAAAAAAGAAGAAAAGAGAGAAAAGAAGAGAAAAAAAAGAATCGAAGAAAACAATTCAGTTCAGAGATAACTTTTTATTCATGAAAAATAAAAATTTGGCTGCATCCTACAGCTGAATCGAGGACACGAAATAAAAATACACGTACATTATGCTGCATCGAGGACACGAAATAAAAATACAAATAGGCCCACATTACAATTATACATAATGTGGAATGTAATAATAATTCAGAATTATAAGACATGAAAGACAACAATATTTATAGTCGTTGATAATAACTGACAATAAGAAATATGATGATGGCAATTAATTCTAAGAATGTGTGAGTCATGTGTTTTTTTTTCGATTTGACTGATTTGATGAGACTATTGAATACTTTTTCTCCCCAATGCAAAAGTTTGAATTTTTTACTATCCGTGAAATTATTATCCCAAGATGTATTGTTTATGGGTTAAATCATGAAAAATTATTGTTTTGGAGTGGTAAGAACGAAACGAACGAAACTATAACTACACGAACGATCCTACCTTGTATCCTTAGTCTCAGTTGGGAAACAATGATTTTGTATTTAGTTTCGATGTTTAAAAAAAAGGCAGGTGACTGATACCTATAAAAATATCTTGTTTTCTTCCGACTCGATTTGGACTGATGTATGATGTCTTTGAAATCGCTCATCCAACTATTGTATTCTGAAATACTAGGCGAACGCAGCATTTGCGTTGTAGGATGAGCGAGATATTCATATGAAATATAATCGAAAACTCTACACAGCTTGACTGGTATAAAATATACTTGACGTGGCAATTTCTTGCCAAGAAGTTTGAAAGTTTTTTGGAGATATTTTATCTTTTTAATTTCTCCGCTCATCATATAATCTTTTGGCTGTTATGTATAAGATTTACTAGGAAAACGCGTTATGTGTTTCCGCGTTGATGGATGAGCTAGTAAGAATGACATGATTCTTTCAAAAATTCTTTCAAAAAGTTATATGAAGTTGATGTTTTGACGGCAATCAAGTTTAAAATCAATCTTGGTTGGTTTATTTCGTAGACTATTCTCATGATTGAAATATTAGATGCAATTTATATATTGTAATATTAGACTACTATATGAAACGTGATGACAGCTGTATACATACACCTTGAGACCATCCTTTCATATTCATTTCTCATTCTCAATAATTTCTTCGATAATAAAGAAGGCCTTGTTTTAATCGTTCTCCATTAATTGGTGACACTTGTTGCTTGGATATAATTGGTTTTCTTAATAGCTTTAAACGATGTGTAAAAATGTCATCATATATTTTTTTATATCTAAACGACTGCATGATTGGATTTCAGTGAAAGTTCGAAATAATCTGTATCATTATCATATTGAGATTTGGTGAGAATTTGAATTTTTTCGGAAGACATTTTTGGTACGAAAATTCTTTTCTTGCTTTTTTTGTCATTAAATAATTTTTTATATCAGAACGACTGATTGGATTCCAGTGAAAGTTTGGAATAATGTGTATCATCAGTATATTGAAATTTGGTGAAAATTTGAATTTTTTCGAAAGACACTTTTTTCACGAAAATTCTTCTCTGGCTTATTCTCATGGGTAATTTGGAGAATGGAAAATTAGTTTTCTCAGAAGTGGTGCATCCGATTGCGTATAAAAACTGATGAGATTTCAATCCAGATGATGATACATGGGCATGCCAAGTTTCAATCGAATTTTAATTTTCGTCCGACCTGTAGAGCACAAAAAAAAAAAAAAAAAAATGTACATTTTTTTCGGGTCAAGTGAAATTGAGTCTTCGCTTCGCTCATCCAATAATGTTTTGGACGGTGTCTTTCAATAATGGTTCAACTGACTTGGCCAAGAAATTATACAGTTCTAGAATAGGTTAGTCCGCGTGTCCCAGAAAGAGTTTCATGCCGATCAGTCAAACCGTGCAGCCTGTGCAGTGCTTATAAAAACAAACAAACAAACGAACAAAAACACAGGTAATGCTCCGTATAAGATTAGGATAGAAGTCTTCGGTATCGCTCATCAAATTATTTGAAATTTTACAGATCAAACTACACATTAATTCTGTCTATTCTATTCAAATATGATTAATGAATACAAATCACACAGTCCTACCATGAAAATATTCACTAGAATCATTTGAATTTTATGTTCTTTGTATTTTTGTTCATATATCAAACTAGATTCACGTTCATAATCATATTGTTCATTTCCCACTAAGTTATAATTGAAGATGTAGCATTCCATACAAAATTGGGCTTGAAAAAAGGAATAAAAATATATTCATTCAAATACCATCTGATAAAAGTTTAACTATAGTGTATTTTATTCAATAGACCCTACTACATTTACTTTCGATAACAATTTATTATTTGAGGAGAGATTTTCAAATCAACTGAACAATTGAATTGAATCGTGAATAAAATTGTGGGAAACTATTCGCTCATAAAACCTTCATTCGATTGAATTTGTTCAGAGTTCTACATAAACAATTTCACCTCAAAAAATAAAAAGTCATATGAGAATTCAAGAGTGTGCATTTCTGACCATTCGAGAACAAAATGTTCTTTCTTCTACTTTGTAATGAAATCATTTGAACGCAAAATATGAATTGACAACAATGGCAACAACCCTTAAAACCTGTCGAACTATAAGTTGAATGGCAACATTGCTTGATCCGTCAACCATTGTAAGTAGGTAAAGACGCCGTCGTCGATTGCTATTGTCCTCCGTATACGTGGCTATCCCCACGCTGGTACGATGGTCAACAGCTGTTAGCATGGTGTCATTTACTGGTTTCACAGTTATTTTCTTGTTGTATTTTCTTGTTCTGAGAAACATCCCTATTAAAAAGCCGGCATATTTTACGAGTTATAGCAAATCATCCCTTCTTGGCTTGGTACGCGTCAAGTTCATTGATCCTACAATATCTTCTTTTGGATCTTCAACTTTTTCGCACACCATTATATTTTGACTTATGCGATGTAGACAATCAATTAAGGGATTCTCAGGTGGGAAGGTGATTGGATTTCAGTGATTGGAAACATTGAGGTTATCAAAAAATACATTCTCTCTGTATGTGAATAGATTCATCAATTTTTATATTCTTCTTTATTGAATTATATTATTCGTTCTCATTCATTTTCGCAGAAAATAAACCATGTATCAGAGTAGAAAAACGACATGTATTTTGTTGCGTTGTTGGTTTAGCTTATATATATATAGCTCATCAGCACTATATTCATTTATTTATGGAAAGGTCTTGGTTATGGAAAGGTTTTACAAACTATGAATGAAGCAATGATTAGCGAATTAACTTGGATTATCACCCTTGGTCATCGATGTTATCTTCGCATCTTAATCAATAATTAACTAGTTAATACTTCATTAGCTGCTGGTAAAGCTGGCTCTGACTAAACTGATATTTGTGTGTTCTCATTCTTAAATGAAAATGCATTTATTAATCAGTATATTAAAACGAAAAAACGGATCATTATGATTTTCACATCTTGGCTACACAAACAATGTTTATTATCGGTAGACATAAGTATTTGTTTCTAATATGCTCCACTGTATCAATAACTTGATAACAGAGTCGACAATCACTGCATCAGATAGTATTCGAGTTCTGGAATCCTCTGAGTACCTGGTTCCACTAGACCAAAAAAACTACAATTCTAGAATTTTTCCATTTTTTTTCCATCTGATTAATTCCAATTTAGTTAGATGAAAAAAATGTACAACAATATAAAAAATCAACAATTGAATTTTAAATTAAATGTTCATTGTTGTAACAATGACATTTTTTAACAAGGATTTTTTAGACTGAGAGTATCCTAGAGACTTGAATCTCTTTTCATTGTGATTGGAAGACATGAAAGCAAGTTCTGGCAGTTCACTTTTTTTTTTAAATCCATTAGACTTTTTTATTTGAATTTTTGAAAATTTTTATAAATTTTATGCCAAAAAAGTAGGTTAAAAATTAATATGAATTGTGTTTCAACTGGGAAGGAGAAGGAAATTCAAAATTTCCAACGGCCAGAACTTGCTTTCACGGATTATAGATATACTTTCTTTGAGGTATATCTTTGGTTCGTGGAGGAAGCAAAATATATTACGTCTGCAATCTATCGAAGCAAGTATGATGTTCGTTCAGTTTATTTGTTTCGTTTTGTTCGCGCTCTATCGACAGATCGAAATGAGTGGTAAGAAAACAATTCCATACCATTCCCAAACATCACTGTCAAAATACAATTTAATTGGATTTAGTTAATTCATTGTAAATTAGGTGAACTTTTTTTTATTCTATGAGAAATGTCAAGTTTGTCAATTGAAGTGTTGTCTTGAATAAAACTCAATTATTATTGCGATGATAACAATACCACTGATATTTCGGAGAAGAATTAATTTTAGTGAAGAAATACTCCACGCATGGTTCAAACTTGATAAAATCTTTGGTAATTCAAAAAATAATCATTTTCACTGGGATGTTTCATTTCCGGTTTGATGTATCCCATATGAAACAAAGAAAACGAATCAATCACTGTTCTTTTCAATATTTCAATTCCCTCCACATTATTATCATTTTCTTTTTTTTGAATTAGGGTTGATTGTTGAAATTTGGTTTTCAAGCAATTTAATTCATAGTGAACATTGAATCGAGATCTAACGTTTATTCGTTCATGTATATAGGTATATAACGTAATGAATGAACGATTCGCACACTATAAATGAAATCGAAGTTTTTATTTGACTTTCTCATAATGTTGCGCTGCTCCGCATTCGGAATGGATAAACCAAAGAATTATTCCGAATGCATTATTATATTTTCATCTCATTATACATCATTCAGAGTCACGAAAATAGGAGCAAATGAAAATAATAGTGAGATGAAAATCATCATTTCTAATTTTAAAAGAATTTTACCAACACATTTTGATGGTGGAGAAATATTGTGAGATGATCTATTTAAGAAAACAATTCGAGTGTTTGAATTTGAATGTTACAAGGTTAAATCAAATGTTCAATTTATTTCTCATTCGGTGATTTTCTTTATCAGAATACTTTAGATCCCTAAAAACAAAACTTGAAAGCAGCAGAAGTCAATGACTGACCAAAAAGAAACTATCAGTATGGCAGTTGTGATATGAAGTCAGGCAAAGTATCACATGAAGATGTAAAACCTTACAATTATTTACAATTTATATACTTTCTATATGCACCTTCTGAAACGACTGATTAAAGCGATTCTTTCATAATGTCGAGTAACTTACTACGGAGAACCATAGTTCAAAATCTATATGGAATTATACTTCTCGTTCCTGCAGATGAAATATTGAGTGAGTCAGCAAATATCGAGTTGGTTCTACGGGAAATCAGGTTTCAACTTGGAAATATTATAAGCAAAATCCAGTATCGCACATGTGAAAAGCACGTGTAGGGGTAGTATGTAGTATGTCAACAGTAATACAATCAACCAATCAGCTGATAGCAGAAACTGGTCCATAACCCTCTACTACACAAGAAATAAACGTTGACTGAATGACTCAGAAAGTCAATCCCATTTTTCGTGCGGCCAAGCGTACATTGAAATATACCGGGTTTATAAAGATCTCCTGGTATATTTACATGGCTCAAATATTCTTCTACCGGTATATTATTACTTGCATCAAGTTATACCTGTGCCTTGATACGCTTACATTTAGTACATTTTCCAAACATCATATTTGTTCTCGACTCCTGGTCTAGTTTATGGTAAACTTCGTATTGATATCTTTTGTAATCTGTCACTATTGTGTAAATATCTGGAATGAATTAAAAACATTCCAAAAAGTTCTCATTTTCAATTTTCTTAAAATATTTTTCTTTTTCTCTCTATAAAGTGATGGAACCAAATAGAACCAAAAGCTATACATATTCGAGTTGTATGAGTCTTGAGTTTCCACAGAAAATTACTGTTGGATAAAATGTACCATTCAGCCCTATTAAGTGCATTTTACAGGTTTTTCAAACTTATAATCATGTCGATTACTCGATGTCGATTGTCATGTGAAAATTGCTGGTCATTAAGGTACCTATATCCACTGGAAAAAGTCAATTTCAGCAAAAATTCCATTTTTCAGATTATTAAGTAGCATCAGTAATTATTCTATCCTCTTTCAGAATATTTTAGTTTCATTAAGCTATTACTTCTGGTTATTTTATAATATAATATTTTGAACACGTACTACGCACTTAAAAACACGATTGAAATCTGTACATTCATGAAGTAAGAATGCACAAACAACTTCCTTCACTTTAACTCCTGATTACTAAAAACTAGTTTTTTACTGTGCACTAGAAAGTTTTAACAAACGAATGGAATAGTAGTTCATTCTATATGATCACGGTGTGTAGAGTTTCGCTCATCTTACAACGCACATTCCGCGTTTGCCTAGTGATAGTTTCATTCTATATGATCACGGTGTGTAGAGTTTCGCTCATCTTACAACGCACATTCCGCGTTTGCCTAGTGATATTCCGGTATATAAATATTGTTGTTACTTTTTAAGTGCAGTGAGTTGATCAGTTTGATATGAGTGGAAATATATTCACAATCATTACATACTATACGTTATAATTCACTTGTGGACCCAGAGCCACAATAATGTAAGTTGAAATTCAACTGTAGACCCAGAGTCACAGTATAAAATAACTTGACATAGATAGAGAAAAATAGTATATGGTTCTATTTCGATCATATACGAGAGTGGTAACATGGCAATCTCTCATTCTTCAACACCATGGTAAACGCGTTGCGTTGAAGTCACCATGGAGATTTGTTGAAGCCAACTTTTTCGAAAATATATAGCGTGATAGATTTGTTGGAATCGAATGAAATATATTTTATATGATCAAGGTGTGTAGAGCTTTCGAGTATACTTTATATATAGACATCTCGCTCATCTTACAAGGCATATTCTGCGTTTGCCATAGTTATTCAGAAGATGCCTATATCCATTTTAGGCAAAATATACTTTTTCTTTCCTCTCCCTCTTGAATACGCGTGAGAAATAACGACAGAAACTCGCAAACTTTAAAAACTGAAAATGGCCGAAAAAATTCAGATACATAGAAAGACAGGCTTAATATGCAACAATACAAAGCAACATTGAGTTCATTTTGAAGCAATTGTTGTTAATTGCTAATTGACTGGGTTAACTAGCCCCAACCAAACACAGTCGGCTACTGCACTAGCGAACTCTGTGTACAGTTATGAAGCACTATTTACGGTATTGACCTAAAACTGAAAACAGCTGTAAATCACTTCCAAGTGATTTCATTGGCTGAGAGGTGTGGCCATGGGGAGTAACAAAGATGAGGTGTACGCCAGATCAGCTTTGGTCGGACAAATGATCGTGGGAGTCTCCACAGCTCTCTTTCTCGATTGACACGATTCCGCATAGATCTCTTTTAAAATGGCCGTTGAACTATCGTTTGTCCGGATTGATACGATTCTTTGAAGACACGATTCCTGATTCGTTCCATTCCGCAGCGACCTCTTTCCGCGTCCAACGCATTTTCAGCTTTTAACCGCTTTCTATGGATGAGATGTACGCGGACCCGTCTTGTTTCGTTTCATTCCGCAGCGATCTCTTTCCGGCAAGCTCTCATTTACAACGACGCGCCAAAACGCTCGTCCAGTTCGACACGATTCTTGATTCGTTCCATTCCGCAGCGATCTCTTTCCGCGTGCAACGCATTTTCATCTTTTAACCGCTTTCGATGGATGAGATCGCTGCGGAATCGAACGAAAGTGGACGTAGCCTCTAGTACCTACCCAGACCACTGAACGAGCAGCGCTGCTAACTGATCGATATCTCAGCATAATATCATAGTAGCGATAGCTATCCAGCACTCTTCTATTACTCTCTAGCGGTCGGCATAGGTACTACAGGGTGCTACTAGATGGGTACGCTGAAGATCGTATACCGGAATAAAGTCGGCTCTGTTGTTTGACATGGGCATTGAGGTACTTTTCAATGGATGGTTGTAAAATGTGGTTGGGGGGGTCAGGTGAGGCTGGACACCCAAACCCGTGTCACCTAACCTAGTCGACTTCATTCCAGTACTTACTCTTCAGGCGCCCGTAAAGGGGAGGGGTGATAAAGTACAGGGGGTGAGAATGGGGTTCAGTTTCATTTCAACGTGGCGTGACGATGTCTTGAAGTATGTTCATGTTCTTTGATCATACGTTGTCTAGCATTCATTGCTGGTGACTTATGTGTGTCTGTGTGTAATAATATGAAATATCGGTCAAGTTATGATACCAGTTCGGCCGGCAGACAGATGGGAGGGAGGGGGGGGGGGGGGGGGGAAAGGGAGAGGAGCATTATTTTCGTTGAGAAATATTGCGAAATTCATAACGATATAAGTGAATCTTTAACGAGATTTCTAAGCTCGAGTTAAGTCACGGAAGTCTGCAGTAAACACGGTTTTAGCAATGAATATTTTATGCGTAATGGAGTTACCCGTAAAGTTTAGTTTGTCTCTTAAATCAGACAAACCAAGTAATAAATGTAATTTATAACTTATAAGAGTAGAAAACGACGCAGTCATTATTTATTCCAATGAATCAGGGGTTCAGGTTCACAATTCGATAGTTATGTATAAATATAATGTTTTTTTTTATTATTTTACTTGCAAGGAAAATAATTATCATTTGCCGCACTTCCGTGGCTCTTTTGGCTCATCTGCTTCAGAAACTTGAGTCAAATCGGGCGTGGGTTCGAATCCCGCATAAGCTATCGCTATCATCCTCCAGTTAACCTATAGCTGTCGGTTGAATCATGCAGCCTGACTAAAGCCGTGTAGCCCTAAGCAATAGCAAAATGTGAGTTCGGGTTTAACATGCGTAAAATTGAAATTTTCTGGTGTAGTTGAAGCGCTGTGAGATATCAAAAGTGGCAATTTGGAAGTTCAGTTGTTACCAACCTCAAAGACGAAAACAGCTAGTCGTACGTTTAGTGGAGCAAATTTCACTTGTTTTGAACCTACTATTCCATAACAATTTTTTCCGATTTTTTCTCTACTTTTGCTCTTTTTGCTCTTCCGATTTTTGCTTTTTTATACAGAGGAGATTTCAATGTAGACGGAAGAGAAGATGCGCGAAAAAATAACGCGGATGGGTATATTTGACCGACTGTTTTTATGCGTGGAAATTTATAAAGTATTCAATTCAACTGTCGAATGCGCAATGCAATACATAATGAACTAGTGAAATTTGTACCGTGATAACAGCACATTTTTGGTTTTCAATATATAGCTTGTTGCACAAATCAGGAACGCGCTTGCCTATCCATCGGTACGATAACTTTAATCCTAAGTATCACCTCTGATCCTCAAAAAAAATCAAAATTATAGTAGTTTCCAAATCGTTGAATTCGAGTGGCGATGTGACCACACATTTTTGGTTTTCAATACATAGCTTGTTGCACAAATCAAGAACGCGCTTGCCTATCCATCGGTACGATAACTTTAATCTTGAGTATCACCTCTGATCCTCGAAAAAAATCAAGATTATAGTTGTTTCCAAATCGTTGAATTCGAGTGGCGATGTGACTCAACTCAAACGCCCGGGTAATCTTCCTATCATCGTACTGCGTTCAACAACCTCCTGCGTTGACGAAAGACATACCAATACATTCCACGATTAACACCGACATCATTTTTCCCCTCGCTCATGCAATCATGCGCTCATCATCTCTGCAATCATTACCACTTCTGACTGAGACGTGTGTTAATACACTGAACCGTCATGCAGGAGTCCGGGGTTCGATTCCCGCCATGGTCAACCATCCTGACAAGGGTTTTTCGTGATTTTCCTTTGTCGTTCAGGTCAATACTGGAATGGTTCCTCAACAACAGGCCCAGACCCGACATTCCACTATCCAAAAACACCTAATAAAATAACCTTCCATCTCATTATCCCATCATCTCATATATCATTCACCGACGCCAATAGATCGTAGTCATCAGTAGAGTGAGTCGTTACTACGCACTTCCGACCACTCTCTTCTGACCACTTCCGACCACTCGATAGGACCCGTGCGAGCTGGCCGTGTAACCAATTACAATCCAGCTATGAGAGTAGTGCATGTCGCTGGAACCCCCAAAATCGATCCTCAAACGAGCTGAGCACCAACGATGAAATTTCGTGCACAAACAAGCACAAACGAAACACAAACGATTGGAGAACGAAAAAAAATCTAAATTGATTTTGGGGGATACAGCGACATGCACCTAGTGATGAGTACGTTAGGTAGGATTTGGTAAAAACCTCTGAGTATGCGTCCCACTTCTTTGCTTTCATATATGATACGAAGGCTTTTGGCAATGGATTATGGGATAGGATAATTTTTCTCTCAGCGTCTAATATTGGAATTGATTTTCATTCAATTCTCGTTCTATTACCTGTAACTTTTCATGTCTAGTACGTCAATCCAGTACGCTTGTCGCGGTAGGAAAGCGTACTATAGCGTGAGGATTTAGAAAGGGGGCGGAGATAAGTATAGAGGGAATCAGTTTTATATCAACATTATGCTCGACATGTCTTCAAGTATACCTGTCGTCTTGATCAGCATCGGGGATATAGACCAATGATTTTGCCATCATCTTCATCAACTTCATCAACTTCATCAACTTCATCACCTTCATCAGTTGGCGCGCTTGCTGGCTGGCTTAGTCACGTCGCTGAAAATAGCACCGAGACGTCTGTGGGATGTTCGATCTCGAGTCTTTGCTATGTACCATCAAGAGCGGTGGGAAGTTTCGAGCCGTCGTCGGTAGATATCTGTGTGGAGATCGGTGTAGAGGGAGGTGAGAGGACATGCTTAATCTGTCACTCATTTCATTAGACGGCATTTATCTGCTGGCCTCTGATTGATGCGATTAGTATGTGTCTTGGAGGAATGCGTTGAAGGAACCGTTTAGGCTTGAGTGTGAGCAATTAGAAAAGACGTAGGTTTGTAGTTGTAATTATTATTGAGAAATTGAAAATTGACAGTATATTTGGGAATGTCTTCTGAGTTTTATTGACCATTTCGTAGTATCATGTGTGATAAATTAGAGATAAATTGAAAGAAAGTATTGAAACTAGATTTTTTTATTCAGTTATAATACTTGGATTGATTTCGTATTGATCAAGTAGGCGTATACATTGTCTTCCTTTCCGAATATAACGGTTATAATTGTATTCTAAAGTACAATTCCAATTCATATATGCAGCCTCTTGGTTAACTTATCTTTTCCCTCGAATTTAACTCAACAATTTCAACTACACCGTTCTTATTAACGATCATGTAGTTCTATAACATTCCTTTTGTAACTATCAAACTGCAACAGCATGCTGCGTCGAACAGAACGACGTCGACGTCTAGTGACGTCATCACGCGTACACACAGCTGTACACAGGCGTCTAAAACAGCCATCTTGATTGCTTTAGCTACCCGGCGGCTCTTTTTAACAATCTCTCCAGAAAACAATTGTTTATGCTCTTGGTTACCACAGATAGCGTAGCAACGTGAGATCAGTGGCGGCATTCGAGCAAGTGCGGGGTATGCACCGCCTCCGCAGCGTCTTTACAATCGGTGCATTGCAAACAGTAAAATATTCTTGCGAATAACCAACGAAAATAGTGATTTTTCTCAGAAGGGACATGATAACGTAACCAAACTATACCATACATTTAAATAAAAACAAACGAATGACTAGTGAACTTACTCGGGAGGCCTGGAAATGGATAGAAAGTATAATGAGGAATTTTTAAATGTATCAATTTCTAATAGTAACATGTAAAAATGTTGATAGGATGGATATAATTACCACTTGAAAATACCGCCCCGTCGGGGAATCGAGGCCCGGACCTTATGCTTGATACACATATGCTCTTACCATCTGAGCTAACGGGATTGGTGCTCGTTCACAATAAGAAACACAACTCCATCTTTCAATAGCGTTAAATCTCTCACGTGGTCAAGTTGTCTTTCAAGTCGTAATTATGTGTTACCGAAATTCACACAATTAATTAGTTTGTAGACGACCTTCTACTTTCGTGCACACAAGTCCACGTATATATTAAAATGGTTCTAATAAGTTTGAGTTTATTTCCATATCTTTGAACTATAATTAAGTACATTTGGCTCTCATTTATCTTTTCGCCACTGTTTTATGCCTCAGCCCCCATGGCCTATGGTCCGTAAGACTAACATACAGACACGTATGTATGCATATACATATATATATATATATATATATATATATATATATATATATATATATATATATATATATATATATATATTATATATATATATATATATATATATATATATATATATGTATATATATATATATATATATATATATATATATATATATATATATATATATATATATATATATATATATATATATATGTACATATAGGTTAGGAGTAAGAAGGAAGGAAGTAGCCTATATAGCGAGAGCGAGTGAGAGCGAGCATGCTGGAAGTAGTGAGTGGAAGAGAGAGGGAGATGTAAATGATGGCGAACAGCTGGTGAGTTTGTAAGGCAGTATGAAATAATACGAGTTAATCCTACAAATAGATCGCCTGGAATTTATTCAAGTTTGTCCTACTAACACCCCCTTTCCCTTCCTTAAGTAGGGAAAAAAACATTTTTCATTTTTTTTTATATGATTATAATTATATGCAAATATTAGTTTTATTTACTGTGGAGTAGATTTTCTCCTGGCTTTTCAATGAGTTTTCGTAAATAGAATCGACTTCGAATTGGATCTCAAAATGTCGTTTCGTTCACATGTTTTTATTTTAAAGAAATCAAAATGTACGTACTTCAGCTTTCCCTTGATTGAAGTTCGTATACGTACATCGTGCTGGAACCATATAACCTTCTTTAATCTGTGCTGGAAGTTTGCAATGTGCAAACATGTTTTATGGGACGATTGGAGAGCATTTCTATCTTATACTCTTTAATGTCTGCTGTATTTTACTGACTATGTATACCTCGTTAAAAATTTCATTCCATCTAGCAGTAATGACGTTGAAATGAAAATAAAAATGAAATTACGAGGTATTGATGGATGATAGATGTATACTCTCAAGACATGTCCCACAATGTTGAAATATAACTGGGGCCTCAATACTGTACGTAGTGACTGTCGTAAGTGACCACTTAACCCAACTGGCGTATCTATTGATGCATATTGAAGATAATACAATGTTGTGGTATTTATTACAGTAATTGTAGTGTAAATAAAAAGTACAATCAAGTGAATTTTAGTCTCCTATGTATTCATGAATTGAAAATTAAAGATAGGACAGTTGGGTTAGTGATCAGTGATCACTTACAGTAAACCCAACGGACAGTGATAAATGAGACCATTATCATCCTCTCATTCCTTTATCACCACTCCCAATCACCACACTCAATCAATACCCTTATCTCTCATCCTAATTTATTTTCACACCCTTCACCTTGTAGTGATGGCACCGGTCACTAAAACATGCTAATAATCGCCACAGACGTGTGCAGTTGTACTGCTGATAATGGTTGTCATGGTATTGTAAAAAAATGCATTACACTTTTTTCCTGGAATTTTTAGTGGATTTATTGTCTTTTACTAGTTGTTGGTTAATTAATGCTTCACTATGAGTTCGTTAACCGACCCTGTATAACGGCAATAGGCTCACATTTGACAAGTAACACAAGTAGAGAATGCCGCCATCGATAGCTCGGTCAGCTGAGCTAGGCACCGCTTCAGCAACTGAAGTCACCGTTGTACGTGGGTTCGAGTCCCGCGTAAGGCATGGGTTTTTGTAAACGTCTTTTCATCTATCATTACTTCATAGTTTCTCATTCGTACCCCCATATGACCTAGCTGTTGGTGGAGTCATTAAGCAAACAATAATCAAAATTATCTTCGATCATCACAATACTTCTGTGGGCGAATTACACGTAACGGTATTACATTATCGTGTGGCAAGAATAAATCGCTCATTTGCTCATAGTAAACCACGTCTGTATGTGTGTGTGTGTTTGTGAGTCAAATCTGCGCAATTTCCTGAATCATTTACGTTCTATCAACTCATCAGCCCCTCAGTGTTCTTGTTGAAATAAAAAACAAATAAACAAACGTATCTAACATACCCCATCTCGCTCATCCTTCACCACGTGCAATGTTAGTGTACCCTTCAGCCGGCGATTGACGAGCGAGGAACCCTAACCTAACCTACGACATGCGAGATAGTATTAATACAGTATTTTTGGCTTGGTCAGTTTTTATATATATATTATATATATACGCTTGTAATAAACCAAACAGCCTGTACATCTCTCTCTCTCTCTCTCTCTCTCTCTCTCTCTCTCTCTCTCGATCTCTCTCTCTCGATCTCGATCTTTCTCGCGCCCCTGAAGCCCACGTCCGTCCAAACAGCGCCAACAACATATCTCAACAATCTCCATCATTATGCGACCGAGCTTGAGCTAATGAATCTGTTACTATGACGTAGTGATAAGGTGTTTGACGTAGAAGTCTACGTTTTTGTATGATTTGTGTGATGCATTTCAATGATCTCGACGCAATATGCAAGCTGCATTTTGCCAACGGAAGATCCACCCTAACTATGAGTCATATCCAACAAGGTTTTCACCTTTAAAAACTCATACACATATATTTTATATTGGGTTTAACGACGTAATATATTGATTCTAAGATCTGTTGGCGTCTATCTGGGAGATCTATGTTTCTTTTGTTTCTCAAATTTGATATCTCATAACGTTCTTAACCTATCGCCCAAAAAAACCTAATATATCTCTAAATCGACTCCTATGCACTCTTAGGGAAGCAGGAAAGCATTTTTTTTTTCAAAAATGGTTTGTTTGTTTTATTTCATAAATGAATTTGTTGTAGATTCATGATGACCAATCATATTAGTTCAATATGACTATCTATTCTATAGTATATATATTTCCATGAATTAATTGTTCCCTCGTCCACTTTCCTGTATTTTTACTTTCAAAAGTGTTCATTAAATTACCTAAATTTCAATATTGTAATTATTACTATGGAAACTGCACTATATACGATACTGTTCTTGTGTTGGTGGTTCTGGATTCAGCAAAGACTGGGGAATTTTCTTCTCATGACTTGGTATAGACTGTTGTTCTCATTGGAAAAAAGATGGTCACTAATGTTTACATTCGCATTTTTTTTTTACATTGCCGTTTTTCTACAAATTGCTAACAATTGCTATCACATGTATTTTCTGCAATTTTGGGGTTGCACAGCTGAAATTTTCAACGTATAATGGTATATATTATATTTACCATAAATGTTCAGCAGGAAATCTGGATTTTTTCAATTCATCCAAAATAAAAAATAGTTTTTGCTCAAATATGTCATAAAATTTAGTTATTGCTCGAAAAAATCAAAACGGCAAATATTTTCGGACCCAGAAAAAATGCCATTAAGCATTTGTTACTCAAGTATGTTTGTACTCACACACAAAGTTTCGTTACTCTACCTTGAAAGAGCTCTGAGAAAAATGTACCTAAAATTTTGTATTTTAACATTGTCAGTATAGGGCTTTCCTGCTCCCCTTGCCAAAAGCCGCCGTGCCAAGTGTGAAGAAGAACATAACCTCAAAGAGAATCCAATCACGCTGAAGACAGACACGTTTTTACGGGTTGTACTTATACCACGTGACTTGTTTATTTTTCACTACCGGTTAACTCGCGTGATAATAGACGCGGTCTTTAACAGCTAGTTAAAAGTTATTATCCTACGCCGATTTAATAACTAGCAGTTATCACAGTGCGACCCGTGCTGTAGGGGTGTATGGAAGGGTTTTAATTTGTCTGGGGTTTGGTATTTTAAGATTTTTTGAGTGATTTACCGGTAACGAAGAAAACGCAGCATATGGCATTGTAAGATGAGCGATGGTTTATTTAAACTTTGAAGTACTCATAAAGCTATACACACCCGTTGAATTTGAAACTATTTATGATTACACTACCTGTAAAGTTTACGTTCATGAACATTTTTTGTTTCGTTTTTCATAATCACTTATATTACATTCATTTTCTTGTGAACAACCGAACCAAATTTCTTTTAACTCGGTGGAAACATGAATTATTCCGGTATTGTAACATTATGTAAGAATTTCATTCCAATCCGATGAAAATGAAAATTTCAATGAAAATGTAAATAAAAGAAATTAATATAAATTTTTTATGTTTTAAATATTAATATCCGAAAGTAGTGCCGAACCGTTTTTGCTCAAAAACCATCCGTGCCTGAGATTTTGATGTGATAGAAGTGTCCATGAAGTTTAAAGTCAGTCGGTATATTGTCCGACCTGTATGCCGCGTACAAAAACACAAACATAAAAACAAAGCCCATTTTTTTCCGGCGGTATGTGAATGGAAGTCTTCGCTAGGCTCATCCAAAAATGTTCTGATTTTGATTCTGCATTTTGATATTTGTTGTATCGATTCTTCACTCAGTCATAATGGATTTGATTTGAAACATTATCTGTCATCGACTTCTTTATACCCCTAAATAACCTATCTGTTGGTGGGGTCGTGAAAATGATAAATAGTTATAAATATTTTATGAACAATATAGGCCGAACTAAAAGGTTCATATGACGTCTACAACATAACCACACTATAGTTGTTGACGATCTCTCGTTAAGTCCCATCTTTATAGAACTTGTTTTTTTAAATTTATGTTTTTGCATCTTATTGCAAATTGTAAAATACTGTTAAAACTTATATTTAGCTGAACCACATCGTAAACGTTTGATTTCCCCTGGTTTATTGGTGTAACAAAGACATAATTTGAGACAATTCGCTTTCCTATACATTATTTTATTACTAAATAACAACACGCACAAATAGAATCGATTCAAAGTTGAATAAACTTGATTTCGAAATAGGAAACGTGATTTTTTGTTTCTGAATTTAGCCTAGCAGACTACGTGTGAAGGTTAAAATGACACTTGACTTTTTTCAAATATGAATATATTCAGTGAAACAAAAAATGAATTTATTTCGAGAATTGTATTCATCGCGAAACTCGATGAGAAATGTTTGCTAAAATAATATCAAAGTTGGTTTTATTTATTTTCTGTTGGCAAGAGAGAAATTAAATAATTCATTCGTTTTCATTCGTTATAAATTAATCCAGACGGTTGTATTTTTATTTATTGCAAAATGTTGGTAAAGGTAGATACTTCTCTTGTTTTATTACCATTAATAAGAGCTAAACGGTTCAGTCATCTCTGAGTGATGAAACAAATAAACAAATCTTTACGGAATATCAAATACTTTGCGAATACTTAAGGGGGACCTACCCACAGTGTCACATTTTCAGCATCGACGTGATATATTATAAACAATATAGCAGTGGCTCCCGACGCCTTTAGATCTTCGCTATCATAACAGTGCGTCGTTAAACGCAATATAAAAAAAAAACATTGGCTTTGCGTCCGAGCATATATCGATATTACCTAGACTATAGTCTCTGTTTGAGAGTTGGTATATAAGTATATAGCATGGACAACTATATGCTGACTTCAAACTGCCAGTTAGAGTTACTCCCACGTTTGCCATTTCTGCACTAAAAACAAATAATTTTAATTTTATCTTTTATTGTTGAGATTAATAGACATTGTTTTATTTCAAACATCTTTTGTTTTCAGAGGTTTTCAAGTCTACCCACTTGGACTGTTTTATTTCTTACATTCATTTTTAATTAATTTCTTTTCTGTTCTTTCACATCATTTTGATTCACATCTCCATCCGTTTGCCCGTTAACTGTTTTTAATAATAGATCTCGCGAATTAGCGTAGCAGAAAACTTTTCAAAACAACCCAAAAAAAAATATCATTTTAAATCACTCTAACAATTAATCTTCTTTAACCACGTTAAAATTTCCCCATTCAATTTTCGCAACATCTAAAACACACACACACACACACATATATATATATATATATATATATATATATATATATATATATATATATATATATATTATATACACACAACTCTAATATATTTTATTTTCATAATACTCATCACGTATTTATATCTGTGTTGGAAACGCATATTTTCCAACTGTTTTCTTGCATCACAGATCGCATGCGGTTGATTTGAGTTCGATGACCGAACAGTGCTATTTTCTTCCAGGCCAAAAATTATATTTACATCATCGCAAATAATTCCAAGAGCGTGATTTATGCGGTATCTGGTCGAGCCATCGTCACCGTTTGCGATCGTGTTAATCTCGGTGACACGCCAATAAGTCACAAGGCTGCATCTGTACAATTTTACCATATTCCACAGGACGAGGACAAGTGACTTAACCCCCCCCCCCCATCCCTAGCACCCCTGTCCTGCCTCCCAACTTCTATTGATTATAGAATAGGGGGAAGGCAGCATTTGTGTTGTAAGATTTTTTTTATCATTATTTGACTTCTTACAATTTTGTGTACAGAGGGTTACATAACAGAAAATACAATTTACATACGAATTTAACAATAAGACAATAGATTGAGACAAAAATAAATCGGCGAGGTTCAGATTTTTGAGCGTCTGCTCTTCCACCCAACCCTATCTAGAATATGAAGAAGAATGGCACAAAGTGAACTGTAATTTCACAAATTGAAAAGGAAATATATACCAGAATTAACAAATTGGAACTTAATTATGCATGATTCCAAAAAATTATCTATGAATTTTTCTTCACTAAAAGCTGTGTTTTATTAAATGATTTGAATCTAGTCGTAAGGATTTAACCGATTTCAATAAAATTAATGTATACGTGTATCCATGCACGTAATGAGAATTCGTAACTTCGATAAATACAAATAATCTCTGTTATAATTTCAAGGATTAAACACGTCAGAAAGATGCTGTTACTCGATCGTAACCCCCGTCCTAATATGCCATACATATCACTCAATGACTTGTGCTTACATTTGCAAGAAATAAAACTATCTATTCAAGTGAATGAAAATAAAAATAGAACGTGACAAAATAGATTTCTCGTAATTTATCAAATAGTTATGTTGTAACACACCGTTTTAAGAATAACTCTCCTTCAAGAATGTACAAACTGTACACTTGCGGTCACATAAAGTGGTCGATTGATCCACATTAAAATTAATCACGAAAAATTATATGGTAATTTTGTTTTACTCGGTATCAAATGGTTGGGGTAAGTGGTCAAGGTTGGTGCCCTCACCTCCAAAGATGGCTGACTACGATCAGTGTCCGTGTAATTTCATACTTTTTAGGAGTGTTTGTTTAATTTTAGGATAACAATTTTATGCGTCACTCGACTTTTTTCGATAGATTTGATTTTTATCTATATGAAAACACAGTTTTTAGGATTTTTTTTGCAAAATTAGGGTGGTACCGAGTATGTCAAATTTACCAATTATATCATTACACGCACTAAAACTAACGGCCAATGTGCATACAAACTCCTTATATACAGCATATGCAGAAAAAAAATTGAACTCAAATTTTTAAATTCGGTAAAACCCATTCCATGTGACAGTGAGTTTACATTGGTTTGATTTGTTTGATTACTTTCGATGAACAACACCATCCATGCGACGTTCCCCGAATCCGTCTAAATACAAGATTTACAATTTCCCAACTCCCAGCTCACTGTGAATTATTTGATGCAATTAATGCTTGTAGCTGGGATTTGCTGTCGCTGCGAACTGAATGGAGGGTATTTAATTGGCTAGTAAAACATGTGTAAGTGTAATGTCTGGAAAATGGTGACCGATTCAGTAGATGAGCGAGTAAATCATTTAGTTGCGGAGGGAAGGTGAGAGGGGATGGTAGACACTTGGATCTCCGCACTGAGCAGTGTTTGTGTGTTTTGGAGGCGACATTGCGATTTTACTCGTATACCTATATACGTCATAACTGTGGGCCCTTACCGCGACTGCCACGTGAAATAACGTCATAAGCCTAGCTGGCTCCTTAGGACTAGCCCTTTGATTGGTTTATATCATAGGAGCTAAATACCATGACAACACAAGTAATAACAAATTCACGGTCTCTTAGACTGCAAAAACTTGACATAATTCGTAGCTCACCTTATTAGCAGTGATAGGATTTTTGTGAGCAGTTGTGTTTTTTATTGTAAACCTCGTCCTGAAAAATCATCATATTTTTAATATTTTTAGTGATAATAATGGTAAATGTTTCATAAATCATCATATTTTTAGCCAAGAAAGAGGTATGAAGGAATCTTCTGCAAAAGCTGAAAAGTTTTTAAAAGCTGTTGACAATTGGCAGCACTGTTTTTCACCTCAACAGCGAATGTTGCAATAAACAATGTGACGAAGGTATGCGCGCGCAGTTCTAATAGTTTTCGTTTCGCTTCATTATCTAAACTCACTGAGATAATTAATTACCATAGGAAAAGTTTAAACATTGCGGGTTTCAAATAGGTTAATGGTGCCATTAAGGACACTAATCGTACTTATGTTTAGATATTGCTTTAGTTTATAGAACGAGCTGAGGGAATAGACCACAGTTGAATGTCAGCAAAGGATTTGATGTTCTTTGGGGGATACATTCTCGTAAAAAGATTACAAATGTGCATAGTTTTTAAATTGGTGAATCATTTCAAGAGTTTTCCTGGGCTACGTTTTATACATTTCTGGAGAAATGAAGAAATGTTTTGGAAATAGCATTCGATAACAATAATACTAACAATAATAACAATAATTACAATTCGATAATAACAGCGTTCGAGTATATTTTATAAAAATCTCGCTGCGTTTGCCTAGTACTAAATCAACAATCGGGCATGCTATAATGAAGGTATCGATGTAGCTTTAATTGGGGAATAATGATTTTGTATCAAGTTTCGATGTTATTAAAAAAATAGAAATAACGAAACTGGAATTAATATTGCTATTTTCACCCTCATCCCTTTTATTCCAGGAGCTTCATTCCTGTACGTGGATGGTGACTGTCGTAATACTAACTATCGTATCTTAACCTAACTATCGTATCACAAATTTCTCATTTATGAATATATAGTAGAGTAACTTCATGTTGTTTTATGTTAGTAAAGTATCACGCAAATTTTACTCTACTATATATATTCATACAAAAATTGAATCTACGACAGTTGAGTTGAGTGATCGCTTACTTTGTAGTGACAATGCACGGTGAAGATGCCTACTGATCGTTTATCTGCAGTTTAAGGGGGTGCGTGCACGGTGCTTACACAAATCGAGAAATTTATCTTTACTATTTTCTTCCATTTTCAAAAAACAGTGTATAATTGAATGAAAAATTCGCATCTCCAAGATTATTTTATGCTGTTCAATTAGTATGACATTCTAATTTTGTGAATTCAATTAGTTTTGGGATAATACGTTAATGAATTACATCCCATTCTTTTTATTCGTTGACATATCAAAACTGATTGAATTCACTGAAATAGAATATCACATTAATCAAGAGCATAAATTTATCTTGGAGATGTGAACTTTTCATTCAATTACACTAGTTTTTGAACACAGACAAAAATTAGTGAATGTGAATTTCTCTATATTTATAAGCACCGTGCATGAACCCTCTTAATAAAACCCTCCATCCCTTGTTACGTGTTACGAGTATCACAAGCGTCCTCCGTTCGTCGCTGAAGCTCGGATGTCGCAAGTCGAAAGCAATTTGTTACACTTAGGGGAGAATGAATAAACAAACATCGCCTCATTAATTTGTCTTGATTATATTATAACAAAAGAAAAAAACAAACACAATCCTGGAAATTATTTTTCATTAGTTTATTTATGTCGGTGCCAAAAACAATGGAAATGCGTGGATTAATATAAATAGCTTGGTGAGTTGAGTTAATTGAGGTAGCATTTTATTTAGCTGATTGGATAAGGTATTTGAACCGCTTAGATTGTGTAGAAAAACACTCGGGCTAACATAGAATGGTATATTCTATAGCAATATTTAACACTATTTTATAACAAAAATAACAACTACTAATTATCGCTATATCAACAAATTTATCATTCGTAATACTGTACTTTACTTACTGTGAGTTCATTCTCTGGGTGGGTTTGTCACTTTATAGGCACTTTATTGCATGATCTATCTATAGTTCAATTGATGATGACGATAAATATTGTTTCCAACGATAGCTTTGCTATTCAGAATAACAAACGGTCTGATAATAGATGGATGATTTCTCAAAATCCCATTCCCTATGTGGGACTCGGACCCACGCCCGACTTCAGTTTCTAAAGCAGTGTCTTAGCTGAATGAGCCACAAGTGGATGGATACTTAAAATTTTTTGTCCAGTGTTTTTATACAACGATTATAGATCACACTCTTTATTATGTATCTATACGGGTACATACGATGTCATTGATAGCAACTTGCAAGTGAGTGACATGCTTCTATTGAACTAAACGATCCTACCTTTAACCAAAACAGTTGTATTATTCAGCGCTTTCATCAGTGACCGCCCGTCTCTTCTATCCACCACAATTAACTTTCGGATGTTCCGACCCGTTAACATGCGAAAAATGTTTTATATGTCGGCCACACCGTATATAGGCCCATATAGGTATTGATACATGCCCCATAAGAGTGTTATATTTAGTTTTTTTTTTGTCTATTATAAACACAAAAACACACTATGTGCCTTTTTCACAGGGGCGTGTGTGATGAGGGGAAAGGGGAAGTGGGAGGGGCACGGGGGAGGTTTCTCGTAACCACACGCGAACCAAATACAGTACAATCTATAAAAAGTCAATTTCTGCTCAATGATGTAAATATTTCCGCAGATTTATTGCTTTTCTGAAAACTATTTAATCGTCATTTCCTATTTCCTAATAATGTGTTCTGTTGTTTTAGGTATACCAGCACGCGCAGAGCTGTGATTGGTGGATTCGAGAGGCCAATAAGGTAAGTGTATGTTTTACATTCCGGTGGAGGTGCCGGATTTCTCTATTGGTCGTTTCGCTGTGAGAGCCGACGTACATAAATATTTCCATATTCAGTACGTCTTTATATATCTATTTATATTGGGTTCAACGATGACCAAGATCTTAGATCAATTGGCGTTGGTGGATTATATGTGAGATGATGGGATGATCGGAGATGATCGGCCGTCCCCCCTATCTTACACCACTAGCGCACGGGTGGCTGGCTTTTCCAATTTTCTTGTATACAAGTAGGTTAACTTGAACTGTTTGGAAAACCAAGAATAACTACTTCGAAAATATTCAAGAAATCAGATTTATATTGGTGGAGGTGCCAGGTTTTTTCAGAAAAATAGATAATACGATCTAGTCTGTCTACTGGCAACTTGCACGATTCTGACTTCACTAGATAATTATCCATTCCATCACTATTCATCGAGAAAACTTATCATGTGTTACCTTATCTTATCTGCATCATCATTTCATCATCTAGTAGATATTATCTGTATATAAATAATTATTTCATTCACTAGATTTTTTCAGCAGAATCTCCTCAAATCAAAAACGAGTGTTGAGTTGAAATTAAGGTAATTGTCTAGTTGCTAAAACGATGTGTGCATTGAATTGTCATGGAATTATTCAATGCGCAGGCGCAGGCTAAATAAACGAGTCGCGAAAATCATTTCGTCTGTTGTAAGAAATTATCTATAGGCTATATTATCTATTTTATTTCATCTATACCTTGTATCTAAATAATTTCAAAAAATATATTTTCGGTCTAATCTCGATGAATAAATATTTTTCTGAATTCTATATCTAGATAAATACAATTATTTGTAGTCACTTCATATACTTCCAACTTGTTCTAAACACAGCCAGTTCATTTTTATATTCATTCCTAATTACTGGTCCCAACTGTTATTTGATGTTCTGTAAAACTCTATTCCGTGTGTTAATTTGTCATGCACTGAGCTCTTTGCCAACTAGTTGCAACATTGCGTCCAAAGAGCTGAGTCCTGACCTCGTTTCGAAGATAAGTCACTCTTTGTTTTTTTGTTGTTATGTTTTCGCATGTCGTTATACGTGAATATAGGTTTACTGACGGCGTTGCGTAGTCGAAGCTTTCTTGACGAAAAATATTCGATATTTTTGTGGGCTTGTTATAAGAATTGTGGGGAATAGTTTTGAAATACTCAGTTGTGAACACTCCGAAATGTTTTTTTTTTGGTTTTGTCACTTTATTCATATCGAAGTTTGAATTTTTCAAGAAATTAATATCAATAGTTCATTATTGTGTATTATAGAGCTAATTATTATTTTGTTTATTTTATTTTTTTATTGGAAAACACACCGTCAAACGCTTCGAGGTAGCCCGCATACAAGAGCTGATTATTCTTATACAGGTTTCTCTGTATTGATCAATTCAGTTTTCATATACGTCTGTGTATGGTTGGAGGGAATAAAAATCTTCTCAAATTGAAATTGAATTGTGCACAATTTTTCATCAGTTGGTCAAGGAGGATTGACTGATTTTCAGGAAGGATTTTCAAGTAGGAATTTCAGTAATAATAAGAGTAGTAAAAGTAGGCTAACTGGTTACGATCTGAGAATTCGGTCTACTTCGGAACGATGCATTTAAATATGCAGTGCTGCATTTCACAAAACTCACACTTTTTTAGAACGCCCACTATACGATGAAATTCAAAAACGATGAACGTGTGGTATATTGAGACACTTTGAAAAATATTGTTCATCCCATTTAATTGTTTCTTGTTATCAAAATCTAACGATGAATTGAGTCATATAATATCGAAACTCTGTTATCCTACTTCTAGCAACATCTGCCCACAAATATATTGCCACTGAACATTTTAAACACACTTTATTCCCCAATGTCCGACATAACTCACCAGTGCCATTATGTATATACCAAACGACTTGATTCGCTAAAACACTTTTGTCAGCAAACAGAATAGATTTTATGACGGAAAATCAACAAAACTAGGAATGATACCGAGTTAAATATAACCGAAATGCGTGAGGAGGAAGGCATCCATTATACGACAAATTTAGATGTGTGACAAGAGTTGAATGAAACATAGTATATTCACTCCTAATCACTGTTTACATTTCTTTTTTCTGATTTGAAGATGATTTTTACTTCTCTAGATCTTTATTTGTTCACTTTCTTCTTTCACTTGGTCACCGCGTGGTTATATACTGTTATTTTCCATTAACTGTCACTTTTTGGGTACTTTACAATTCATTAGGGCCACTATCTATTCACAGGGACGTCGTTAGGGGATCCAAGGTGGGGCGAGAGCCTCACCAATCGTCATTTGCGCCCCACCAATAATTAATCCTTCTACAAAAAAAAAATATATAGGCCTATGTATGTTGACTCGTGTTGACCTACGAATAACACATGAAGAAATATTTTGCTGGGAGATAACACGAAAATAACTTCGAAAATGTCCAGGATGCTAACTTATTTGTTGAAAATAACTTCGGAAATGTCCATAATGGTTCAACTATTACCCTCCAAAACTGCTTGTAGATCGCCACAATCACTCAAAAAATACCATATTTCAAAAAATTACCTGCGGGGCTTTGGTGGGGAGGGGTAAATCGCAAAATGGCTAAAAAATCTGCATAATTCAATTATTGAAAATAACTTCGAAAATATTCATATTGATTCCATTATTTGCCTCCAAAATTGCTTGTAAATCGACAAAATCACTTCAAAAATGGTTCAAAAAATTCACTGTGGGGCTCCAGACCCCATTTTAGCGCGCGTCTAGTTGCCAACCTGCGCCCCGGGCCCCAATACACAAATCCTAACGACTTCCCTGTCTATTCATTTTTCATTTCACCACGATTTGTTGACTTTCACCTTATGTTTGGTCACTATCCATTCGGTTACTTTTCCTTTATGCGTTCACTTTTCACATATTTTCATTTGATCACTATTTGGTCAATATTGGATCAATTTTATCATTCATTTGGTCACTATTTGATTCATTTCCTGTAATTTGGTAATTATTTGATCCCTCTCATAACTTTCATTTTGTCATTTCTTCCATTAGTATATGTTCAATATTGCAACTATTTTGAGTCACACCATGAGTTGTGAGGCTTGCTAGTCTACCTCTCCTATTGGTACAATACTGCGTAGAGCTAAAGTTATGGTGAATGTATTATAACTTATGCGATGCAAGTTCTAGAATATATTATGCAAGTCAGCTAAAATGTATCTTATTTGTAGCACTTAGTGTCATGTTTTAGTAACTTTTTACCTCGAATAATCCCAGAAATTCACTCTGGTTGAATTATCTCTTGAATTCTGGATTTGCTTTGAAGCAGAAATATAGATTGTAATTAATGGAAGATGGTGCATGTGCAGAGATATTTATACGTAACTATCAAGCGCTCGAGCTATACCGTGATACAGATAATACACGGATAACAATATTTCAATCCTTATATTAGGGTTGCCGTTCGATTTCGATAGTGTTGATTGACTGAAAATTGTATGGCTTCGATTCGATATCGAATATTTATATTCGATATTGATTCGATGTCGACATTCGAAACAATGATCAAAATATGATAATTAAAAGAACTGTAAATAGCTTGCATTATGAATGAGTAACAATTAAAAAAAGAATTCCCTAAAATCAATAAAATTTCAAGTTACTATCAAAAAATATAAAGAAAAATAATGACTACCCCTTAGTCATGTTATCTACAACTACATTGTACATATACCTAACCAAAGAGTTATAACAAGTTAATTCGCTGATTATTGCTCAATCTACTAATCATCAGTTGGTTTATTCATTTATTTATCCTGGGTTTATCGACGCACTCTACTGATGACTACGATCTATTGGCGTCCCTGAATAATAAATGAGATGGTGGGATGATGAGATGAAATGTTATTTTATTAGGTGTTTTTAGATAGTGGGAAGGAGTCGGTCGTGGCCTGTTGTTAAGAAATCATCCCATTATTGACCTGAACGACATAGGGAAACCACAGAAAAACCCTGTCAGGATGGTCGGCCATGGCGGGAATCGAACTCCGGTCTCCTGAATGACGGTTCAGTGTATTAACCACTTGGCCTCACGTCCGAGTCATCAGTTGGTAAAAACGGCTTTTAGTGAACGAAACATTATTATATTAGAGTGTACACGGACAGGTTCCACATTATTGAGGGGGTACGAATGTCTTGTGCGGGGTCTTGAACCCGTGGCCAGCTGAACCAGATGGGCAACTCGAATAGCAAGGGTAGCGATAAAAGTCTTGAAAAAAACTTCTGTCGAGAAAGAAATATATTCAATTGTTCAGCTGTTCGTGATTGTTCTCATATCGAGGTCATCAAACAGATGAGCTGGTCGAGAAGTCGACGCGATAGTCGCCACGTAACATCGCCGTGTAGCCGTCGCGTACCGTCGCGACGCCCTCCGTCGCTGTGGCACGCGTCCAACTCGCAGCGTCCCGGCATCCCGCCGAAGTCGCGTGCCAAAGTCCCGAACGGTCGGCGGAAACGGCCGAAGACGACCAGGAAGGCCTGGAACTTGTTAACGACTAGACGACGCGATTTTGTAAGAAAGTTTTCTGGAAGCAAGTTGGGTTTTTCGCGCCGCGGCAGAACCTGTACCAGTGATAGACGTGTCCATAGCAACATATCAGCCGGTTCAAGATCTCGTTCAATCCCGAAAACTGGACGAATCAAAACTATCGATATTTTTCATTGAAAAGAAAACGAATAAAGAAGGGGGCCATCAAGATAAATATATATTTTTAGAACTTTAGTTTGTTATTTTTATTTGAGAAGTGGTATGTCAGCCCGAAACAGCTGTTTCGAGAAAACACGAACCGTTGAAAAAAACTGACAGCTAATTTCACTATACGACGTCTATTCCAGTTTTATAAACTTGAGGAACAAAATCAAGATAATTTTTTACACATTCTGACGTTTATCTGCCACAGTCATCGAGAAGTCATCGAGAAGTCTTCGAGCTATCATCGAATACGTCATCAAAAAAACATAGAATAATATTAACATATCTAGTAAATACACTCAACAATTTAAAAATACATAGAATAAAATTTTCGTTCAATCGTGACTGAACAAACGTAATGCAACTCACAGACAATGTCGAAGGACCCAGAAGTGCATTATAAGTCGTCTTCCCAAGAAGCTACCGATCCTAAAGTCCAGTTCACCGAAGTGTGTTTGAACCCCGAACCATCCAGTGAAACGGAACCGACCGAACTTGTGAACGAGGGTTCGTGGTTCTACACCCGTCGCAGTGGTTTCACCCTACTCGCGTTCTTTGCGTGCATCATCATCATTTTCTGCATGTGGGCATTGTTCGTGTAGGTGTGTGACTGTGTTACTCTCTCGATCATGATGATGATGATGATGATGATGATGATGATGATGATGGTGGTGATGATTTAAGGGTGATACACGTGCGCCGTGGATGTGTGTTCGTGTGCGAGTTAGTAGTAGAATTGTGCGTCAGTGCGGAGAGACTTGTTCGATGCCAGGACAGGGCAATAGAGCGACAATATGCCAGTGAGCACCGGGGCACCTGAAACGTCCAACGCACGAAGCGCGAAACGCTGCAAACACTGCGAAGGTAAGCGCCACCGAATCGGCTACAATCACCTGCATTAGCGATGTGTTAATTGAAAAAATAACAAAATAATATATGTATATATATATATATACCGGTATATATATATATATATATATATATATATATATATATATATATATATATATATATATATATATATATATATATATATATATATATATATATAGGTATATATATATATATATATATATATATATATATAAATATAAAAAGATGAGTGATAGAACCAAAAACTTCATTACTCTACAGAACGTCACATATCAAAATAAAAATGATGGTTAATTCAGTCAATATATAGAATCCGATATGACGTTATCAAAACAAAAAATTGGTGGCAAATTGTCGGATGTAAGAAACACAGTTTACTAATTTTCTATTGTAGTTTATATACCAGTGTAGAATGTAGAGTCTATGTGAAGTGGACATGGGAAAGTGACAGCTATGTTTTTGCCAATTGAGCGTTCAAATTCCCGAATTAAACTCATGCTAATACCTCAATTTTGGTTCGAATTGATTAGGACTACATTGAAAATCATTGTCATTTGTATTTAAATAAAATGTTACCTGTCTGACAAGGAATGAACATTATTGAATCGGCTATACCAAAATGTTGCCAATAGAATCGAACCCCTAGCTTGTTCTAGTCACTGCTCCACCTATTTCGGTTATGTCTCCTGTTAAATCACAACAATGAATATTTTATTCAAATTGAACAATTTTTCTATGTTGTTTAGGCCTCCTTACTGCCTACTGGCTTAGTTTTAACGCGGTTTTTTGGACTTTGCTACACCAGCCCGGTTGGGAGCGTTTGGGAGGCGATTTAGTGAAATGTCACTTATGGGGGGATAACCTGGGAACGCTATGAGAAATCCTAATTCTAATTCAGGAGAATCGCAGATTTGTTTCCATAACAGATTTCATCTTTCATACTTGGGCCTTTAAGGAGAGATCTATGCTACAACCCATGGTATAACTCAGAACACTCTCGGTGTATTGGATGACTTCTTTGAGGAGGCTTTTAAACACTAATTTTTTGAAGCCTCATTTTAAAGTATGACGCGGAGCCTGTGGGGATCCGCGTCCGCAAAAGTATGCGGATCGGCCATATTGGAATATTAGCCAATCAGGGTGAACCCGCTGTCAGGCGAACAAGAGTCAAGTCGAGATGTATTTTGTGCGGAAATGTTTTTATTTTACTGAAAACCACGACTGTTCAATAACTTGGAAAATTACCATAAATTGTAAATAAAGATCATGCATATTACGCGTATTATGCGTATTACTAGAAAGTATTGTATTGAAAAAAAAAAGCGTTTCAACACATTTGAGTACATTACTCAACAATATATCATAGATCATACATCATAACATACATACAACAACAATCATAAAAATCTTCTGAAAGAAATTTAACTATTTAATTTCAATCTTTTCCTTTACTTATTTATACTGCGTGCAAAACCAACAATATGTGTGTATAGTAAAGAAAGATAAAAGGCTAACAATAATAAACTATGGTCTGTTTGAGCTGAGAGTGACCTTGCGAACAGAAAGAGCTCAAGTAGCCTATTGTTTATCAATATTCAATACCAATTCCTGCTAATTTTTATTTGGGATACATATATATGTATATATATATGTTATCTATGTCCACATTTTTATCAATACGTAAACTCAAGTTCAGTATGAACTTGAGTAAAACTTCGAAAACCTCGTAAAATGTAAAACTTCGTATGAACTCCGTAAAACTTCAATTATGTTCGTATCAGTTGAACAAACATCTGGAAAATATGTAAAATATTATTATTTTCTCTAGTGTCGGTTTTACGAACTGATGATCAAGTGATAATTAGTTGATTATAACTTGAGATACTAAAATAACATACGTAACCAAGGGAGGTTACAAGTTAATTATCTAATTATTGCTTAATTCACTAACCATCAATTGGTAAAACGTGGTCTTGGAAGAACAAAAACAAAAGATATCCTTATTAATTTTGGCAACACTGACTCATTCTACTCAGGGGCGCCTGAAGAGCGTATACCGGAATAAAGTCGACTCGGTTGCGTGCCATGGGTTTGGATGTCCAACCTTACCTGAACGCTATTACCACATTCCATTGAAAAGTATTTCGAAGCCCATGTCACAAGACCAAGTATCTTTATTCCGGTATTCGCTCTTCAGCGTCCCCTCGACCCTCACCATGTTGTCCTAAACTTTATCCTATCTTGTTCAATGCATTTCAAAGAGAAACTGCAAGTGCATTAATTGCGTTTCTAGTTTGAGCATGTACTTCCAAAGTATCTTTCAAGCTTACAATTCAAACTTTCAATTATAATACTACAATTCAAAACGTCACTCATTTTTTCGTTAGAGAAACAAAAGTAACTGTCGATTCTAATTTTGGCAACATCGATACACACACATACAAAACTCCACTGTTACCCTCCTATCTTATTAAAAGCATCTCAAAGAGAAACTGCAAGTGCACTAATTGCATTCTTTTATGCACATGCACTTGCAGCTTGTGCATGGTCTATTTCGCGGCGCGTTACATTGTGACTGCGTTACGCAACCGTGCACGGTCGTTCGGTCGGTCAGTCTGGCGTGGCATTGCAAGCCTAGAATAGACCACCCCTATCGCGAGTAAATATAAAACTGCGATTAATTGATTCAACCTTTGGACAACGACATAGGCATGACACGTGTGTGCACGGGGCGAGATGCAACTCGTCTTATTGATTTGCGACACGGTGATCAGGACTGAGGACTTGACTGGCGCTAGGCCAGATCAGGACTGTGGCGTTGAGAAGTTAGTTAAGTGTGCAATGTTATTTAATGTGTAATATTTTGTTTAATTGTAATTGGTGATGAGACGACGATGAGACTTCGATTGTTTTTTCATTCACCAGCGCTTCTTAGTGGTCAGAATAATCCCTACAGAGTAAGGGGGTAGAGGGAATGGAGATGTAGTAGAAGGGAGTAAAGGAGTAAAATTGGGGATTGGTATTTTTCAAACATTGCGTGACAAGTCTTGAAAAAATATCTTCCGTCTATGGTCAGAAAAAATTCGACCAATTCGAGTATTCATTATCGTATTTTTATAAATTCTCTATAACATTATAAAATCAACTACAAATAAAATGTTATGTGCGAATAAACTGTCTTGCACTTTCCAAGTTTCATTTATTCTACTTTTTTCAAAAGAATAAAAAGTAAGAAAATATAAAATAACGATTCGAATTCTGCATGTAACGACCCATAATATTAGCAAGATACTGAAAGCTTTTCCGTCCCCTTTTAAACTAGTTTTTACAACTTAATGAGGCACGACTCTTAGCATACATCCGAATCCTTTGGTGTTTTATAGAAAACACTTTCCAAATGAATAATAATAAAAAAACGTAGTAAAACACATGAGGGGTCGAATCTCTCTCTCTCTCTGTCTCTCTTTCTCTCTGTCTCTCTCTTTCTCATGACAGAACTCATCTGATTTCAGTCGACATTTTCAGTTCAAAGAACTTTTGACATATATCGTTGGAGAAATTGTACTTGCCAATTTAAAATTTGGCTCTCATACCTATTTCATGAATATATATATGAAAAAACAACGTTTCTCCTTCACGATCTCATTTCTTAATCTTTTCATACTTCAACTCTCCAATTAGCGGGATTATCTGCGGTCGAACATAAGACACGTCCACGCATGTATGTTTCTCGCCATGTTTATAAGAAATCACGCGTAATAATATACAGAGATGCGTGTGCTAGTTTACGCATTGCATAAGATGATGTTGCAATGGTCCAGCAAGAGGGAGGGGAGGGAAGAGAGAGAGAGAGAGAGAGAGAGAGAGAGAGAGAGAGAGAGAGAGGGAGAGAGAGAGAACTCTCATAAAGATACAACCAAACACACGAAACGCACGCACCATTAATAAACGTATTAAACTACCGTTAAACGCTAAGCTTTATTTTTATTCTCGAGCTATGTTTCGATTGGGGAATTACTACTGCAGGTTTAATAGCTTATAGTTTCACTAATTTTTGGCAAATTGAGACAATATTTGTTTTTAGCAGTTCTCCCGAGTTCTCTAAAGCGTTCTTTCGTTTTCTCGTAGAGGAATATGATGGGGAGATGATTTTTTCCGCGAAACTAATAAAAATTTAGATGGGATGGGATGGGAACGAAAAAAAAAAGTTCATCTATATTCTATACCAACAAAATGATGGTAAAACGTCAGTAAGTAAGATACATAATCATGCAACAACTTTGGGAATTGAACGCTTTTGAAAGGTGCAGTTGCGTTTCTTATTGTAAACCCCGTCCTGAAAAGTCATTATACCATAAAAATACCACAGCTATGTAAATATATTGCGGTGATATTTGTGTTTGTTATGTTGGTATAGACGACCTTCTTTCGTAGATACAAGTATGGCAATCGTTTCTGACTATATTTCATACTATTTTACATTATTTTATCACTTATCCCGAACTCCCAAGAACTATAGGCCCATATCGACTGATCGCTATTCAAAGTTATCTACCGTTCCGATAAATCAAGTAAACCATTCAGAAACGTCCCTTGATATTTCTGACAGGTTCATATCGTAACGGAAAAATAGTCCAACCGTGTCCCTATATTAATCGTGCTCTTATCAACAGTTCCAACAATCCTTGCTGCTTCCTGACAATATGATTTAATTGTCCGTGGCGAGTTACCGTCTCTGTAGGATTGAAGCACCTGTGTTCTAGAAACATTTCTTGTCACTGATCACCCGATGAATCTGTCACCACTGCTATATAGGTCACGTGATACAGTCCTCTGCCTCGACCTCATTCCACGCCACAAAGGTAACCAAGCAACGCCTTATCGAAATAGCTACTTTTTTGGCTCACTTTTCAATACTTTTGACATTGAGAAACTTACACAGTACGGCAGTGTATTTATTCACTGGTAGCGTTATTAGCACATTTTTGTAAGTGAAACAGTGGTTGAATTTGGAAATTTATAATGAGGGAGATAGTAGTTTGGTTGGCAAAAGTATAAAAATACAAGGATCTACAGCATGTATTTGATTAAATGAGGATGAGATATGATGGAAATTTCATTTGTAAATTCTAAACTAAACCTCTGAAACTGGAGGGAGTGTGTAGGGTGGAGACAGGGAGAGGCGCAAATAAAAATTGAAATATTACTTTTTCAATAATATTTTTTAGTTTTTAGAGTCTGTACTCATTTCGTTTCATGCGCTCATTAGTAGTGCAAATTTCGCTGATCTGGTGTATGATTGTGTACAATACCCCAGTACGAGTCGTGATTATTTTACCAGAACAACATTTTACGAAAACTCGTATATTTTATTTATGAACAATAATAAATCACTTTTGTGGGAATTCTTAGCCAGGATTCTATTTTCGGGGAATCGCTCATTCCGTTGCCACCCCCTCAATTCTACCAGTGTGGTATGAATTGAAAGTAATGTGTCTTTGATGATTGTTTGATTTTTTCGGGAAAATGTATGGCCTTTTTCTAATGTATATTTCTCTTGTGTCCAGATTTGTTCTCACTCCTGTTTTGTATAAATAAACAAGTGTGTTTCTGATGAGTTCGAGTAGGAGTCATCGGAGTGATATTCGTGATGTATGTGCGATCAAATTCACATGGGCAAATGGTCAAATTCACATGTTGATTGTTGTTTACCGTGTAGTCGTTATAAAAAGTGCGATAGGTATCATTAATCGAACTTCAAACGAGACGTTTGTTTCGGTAAAAACGAGTTTTATGTATTTCTTTACTGAATTTCGTAATTTTGTGTATTTACCATTGAATTAACATGGGTGGAAGTGCCGGTTATTCATCAACATCGAGTAATCTGGCTACGTGTGGCGTCATGTATATTCAGATCCTTCACATGATTTTCCATTTGTTGAGAAATTATCAATTGTAAGTACACACATTTGAAACAATTGAAATCGAGGTCTGAAAAGACGGTTACATATTTTAGCTTTTCCAAGGTGTCTAGACAGCTTTCAGAGATGATTAACTACCGCTTTACTAAATCAGCGAACAGAAAAGCAGTCACATATTTATTCAAGTTATTTCAGAACAGCTTTTCAGCTATTCCTAATTTATTTACAGGCAGTTATAACATTCTTTTGTTTTCAACATTCGAAAATATTAAATGTGCATCTAATGTCGACTTGGATTATTGAAAATATTATAGGCCTATATAGTATACCTTATGCAATTGAACTTGCATGTATTAAAACAGCTTTTGTAAGCTGTATTACCAGCTTAATAACTTATCAACTTGACTTATACCAACTTATATAACAAATTTAACTCAAATCAACGTCCAGTATTCAGTAATAATTATTCAATTGTAACAATAAGACGCCTCGAACTCAACTTCAAAACGTTCTTATTAATTCATCTTCACCGCGAAATCAGAAATCAAAAAGGCACTACTGTATTCTTGAAATGTGGTTGATTTCACCTCTCATACCTCTGGTCACTTTTCGCAAATTGATCTACATACCCAGTGGTGTTGTGCTGGGGCTGTAATGGTGGCGTGATAGTGCCGTAATGGGGCCGTGGTAGTACCGTTATGTTGCCGTGTTAGTGCCGTAATGGTGCCGTGTTGGGGCCGTGTTAGTTAGCGTATAGTGGGTGGACGATACACACTATTTACATACTTCCAAATGGCGAGGTCTCGACCAATCACAAATACCCGTTGGCAAGATACGTGTGCACGCGATTAGAAATAGCAATTCTTTTTACAGTCTAATTGTTTTTAAAAGTACGATGATCTCGATATAAGAGTGTACTTGGTTGAAAAAGCTTGCCAGTTTGCCAGGTGAATGTTTGGGACCTGGTAACGCACGTAGTCTAGCCAGGTACACGATATATGCTGTGTGTACTGGCGTGAAAATACCGGGCTTTATAGGCGATTAGTTATTTAGAACGCGAAAGAAAACAGCTTCTTTGTACTTGGCTTAGGTCGTTTAGGACATTATTTCTGTTCTAAATTAGTCGAGAGAGTGTTTTTTTAATGACACAGGAAAAGTGTCACTTTGAATCCAAAGTAGTATGCATAGAGTCCTTGTATCAAAATTCATTATTTTTAATTAAAAATTGTATATATATCTACATAATTACTTACGTTTGGAGACAAGACCGCCTCGAAGTCTTGAAACAGCAAAGAGATGCCGCTTCGAAACGGTCTTATTTATTGGGCTCATTCTCAATTGGGAAACAATGATTGTATATCAAGATTTTGGTGTTAATAAAAATTAAAAGTTGCTTATGATTTACGTTACTTATATTCTTTCCATCGTTTGCATCAGTAGAGTCAAAAAGTTATTTGAAAGAAATCCACATTTAGCAAATCCAAGTTGAATTTTATTGAGCAAGTATATTCTTGAATAGAAACTATACATCAGAAACACTAGTAATATTTTTTTTAGTTGATATTTTGGAGGAAAATCAACCAATTTTATGCTTGAAAATAGAAAAGGATACCAGTACCTATTCATTTTTTGCTTAGTGTTCATATAGTTTGAGCCAATGAAAACATCACTATACACACTAAACCAGCGCGCGCATCGGTGTGATCCTCTTCGTAAAACATGAATGAAATCAATGTTTTCAAATACCCTATATTCGACAGTCTGTGTAATCAGTAGAGACACGTAACTTCTTACGTACATCGCAATTCTATTTGACTTGTCTCCAATACCAACAATCGGTTTCTTCTGTCAGTATTGGTGTACTGATCGAGATACCGATGTCGGAGATAACTGCTTGTCTATTTGTAGTTGTTGAAACAGACAACTCGCGGCGAGTGCCAAGACCAATAGTAAATCATAGAAACTGTAGATACGTCACTCATTGTGCGATGTACAGCCAGGTAGCACTAATTACATATGCTTGCTGTTGGGGTGGCTGAACTGCTGCGAGAGACAAATAGTGTAACTGTAAATAACTGTAACTGTAGGCATTAGTAATGTGTTATGTACCTTGGTAGTGGTGTCGTTCGGTTTCTATATTTCAGCACTTATATTTCAGGATACATATTTTTTATATTAGTTTTAACGACGCACTGTGATAGTAACTAACTTCTATTGGGGCCGGATGAATGGCCAATGAAATGATCGAATGATGAGGTGAATATTTCTGAGGTGTATTTCTATTAAAATTATTTTTTTAGTAGACGACCTTCTTTCGTGAATACAAGTAGGCCCCTATATCTCGAAAATGAGTTCGGGCATACCAATTATTTTCCTGATAATATGACGTAGAATACGAATTTCGTCAATGCACAAACATCTGAGGCTACGAGAAAAACCCTATTTACCTGGAATATGGCATTACTCATATATGGGTCCTCATTATTTCTCTGTTATTATAAAGCTCGTCACAGCATGCAAGAAATAGCAACTCACACAATCACGGCTTTCTTGATCAGTCGATGTAATGTCCTGTCTGCCAATTCTGAAACAAGCCACACTGTTTGCTCAAACATCCTTTATCACAAGTATGCGATGCGATCGTTCCTCTAGGCCAGCAGTGACCGTCCTCACTTTATTCACGTGACTAACGCCGTTATCATCGTGCTCAGATCTCGGCATGCACAACTTGATCGTCGGCCATTTACTTTTTACTACGCATACGTTTTTCATTGATGAAAATATCAACTTTTATTGCAGTTATTATCTGAATAACAAATCGAGATGGATGGAAGGTTGGAATACTTGGCTATGATCGTGAAAATATGTAAATATACTGTTTTTGTACCGTGTAGAAGTTGACGTGAAGTCGTTCCCCAATGCAGGCTATGGCTGACAGTATAGGAACGTTTGGACGGGTAACAACAAAGACGATCTCACCACCAAGAAGGAAATAAGTTATTTTCTTGTAAATATCTTAGTCGTCCCCGTGGCTCAGTCAACTAACACGCACTGTGTTTGAAACTGTCACGGTGGGCGTGGGTTTGAGTCCCGCATAAGGCATGTCCTTTCACATGTCGTCACTTCCATAGTTTCATCGTCCCCCGCTCATTCGTACCCCCTATAACCTATATACTATATACTATTGGTGGCGTCCTTAAGCAAGATTGAATTAAAAAAAATATATATCTCATTCTCATGTAACAAACTGCAATTTGAATACTATTTCAAAGAAAAGTTGAGAATTAATTAACAATTCAAACAGTTCGTGTGGGAAAAAATATCTTCGATCTTCTTTTTGAAGTCAGTCTCCTTCTCCTTCGATTCTTCTTTGTCCTCTTTCCAAATGTTCTTTTCTTCTTCTTCTGTTAATTGTTTGTATGATATTCTTCATAATTTTTTTCTCAAAACCTATTTCAGATTCTACATGAAAGAATAACTTTCACTCAAGTCAATGTTCTTTGTTCTTTTCTAGCTATAAATATTTTCCACTAATATAATTCACCATCGCGGATATTTTTTCAAACCGTATTGTTTTTCCATCTGCCACGTTTCTCCCCTGCCAGCCATGCAGTGTTTGGCTTGCCAAATCGAATGTATACGTATTATTTTAGTGCAATAACGTGTTTTTGTCGATCGTTTTGCGTGAACCGTTTGAACGTTTTAACGTTTCCCCAAAGAACGCCTTGCAAGCCACACACTTAGCGCGCTGAAAGAGTCTCGCTTTTTTTCACATGTCACCGACCATGTGCTGCTGACCAACCGGCGATAACACACAACACATGCGAGCTCTACGTTATTTACAACCGTATCATTTACTATTAACCCCTTCTCCCTCTCATTCCTTTTCTCTCTACCAAATCATCTTTCCTCTCTCTCTCGTCTAAGCCCTAGCTCTCATATCCGTCCTGTATGTCTTTCTCTCTCGCGTCCCTTTTCTTTTTTCTTCTCTTTTTTTATTTCTCTCTCATCCTCTCTTTCCTCTTCTAATAGCATTATCGTCTGCACCACTTCTTCCCGCCTCGCACCGTTGTGTTATGGTGTGTGTGGTGTAGTCAGCCGGGTATCGACCCCGGGTCTCACCGCATCAGATGGTCGTCGAGGAGCCAGCTTGGCATTCTGGCTTGTTAGATCACACCTGGCTTGGCTGACTGCTTGGCGGATAGCTCTGTGGTAGAGGAGGATGGAGGAGAAGGAATGACTCTTGTTTCATAATAATATCTTACGATGTTTTCTTCTTGCCACAGTGACGTTAGTTACTTCTTTTCACTTCCGCATCTGACTGAATGTGTAACAATCGAGTACCTCACATAGGGTTGGCGACATACGACTAGTCGGCCCCCAAAATAGCCATGTTATTTGGGGTTTACGATGAACCCGAGTAATCGGTGTCGAACGTTTACTTGATTACAATCTTCATGTCAGCTCAACGTTATTTGGAAATATCATGCCACCCTCCGTAACTCACTTGGGCTAGAAACTAAAGTCCCCGTTGGACGTGGGTTTGAGTCCCGCTTAAGGCATGGGTTTTAGTGAAGGTTGTTCCACTTATCTGCCCTGCATAGTGTCATCATAGCCTGCTAATTCGTACCCTCATATAACCTAGCTGTTTGCGGGGTGGTTAGGCAAACAAAGATCACCATGGACATATTTCATGTTTTTGGTGGAGGAGCCGTGTTTTTCCTGTACGTGTATTCTTAGCAGTAGCCACGAACTTGACGTTTTATCGTGGAAATAGATTTAATACAGTCATTTGAATGATTGGAATCATCAAAATTAATAGTGATGAGCATAGCGAAAAAATCTTTCCATTCTACTTTTCATGTTATTTTGTTGGTAAATGCTTCAAAACGAAGATCATGGTACTTTCGAGATGAAATCTATCTGAGACATGTTTATGGCTTCATTTATGATCGGAAAAGTTTTCAAATATAGATAAACTCAGCGTGTCTTGAACACAGTGATACCAGACCTAAAAATGTCGATCTATTATTGTTTCGGGGGAAACTTTTAGGTTTGATGGTTTCATGCATTTTGCTTATGGAAACAATATTTTCACACTTTTTCCATATAATAACAGTTATTTTTTCTATTTATTCATTCGTTTTATTTATTGTCGTTGACTGGTCATAAAGTGATTCCAATAAAGTCAGTATTACATTCAAAATAACAAGGATAACTGCTTGTTTTGAGTTTTGGTAACCGTTGTAGGCCCTACAATAGAATGAAGTTTGCGCCTGTCAGTCTGTGCATCCAGTTTCCTCTGCTGTGTGACAGCTCACAGCCAATTCGACACACCGTATCAACCAACTGATAAACTCCTCGTTTATATCATCACAGTAGCTCCCCACTCGACACCACCTTTCATCTCCCGTCTGACGTCACGGCCGGGACGAGCGTGGGTCTCCTAGCGGGACGATCATGCGTGTCGGTATCGCCCCATGTGTGCGATGCATCCATCACTCACGCACTCGTTAGCCTGCACTCGATGCACTTCAGAGTGCATGCCTGCATTAGCTGCATTACATTGTTGACGGGCTCATCTTCCGCACTACTCTGTTTTATCAACGTGTTAAACTTGGCACAAAGTCATTGACCCCCAATCAGCGCTGAGAATGACAAGGTAGGATCGTTTGGACGTGGCACCACAAGGGCGATTTAACACATTTAAGGAAATGATTCATTTTAATGTGACACATTTAACAAACTATCAATATTATATACTGGAACGAGTGGTCGAGTGACAAGCACTGAGCTGTCATTCGGGAGACCGGGCTTCGATTCCCGCCATGGTCGACCATCCTGACAGGGATTTCTCGTGCTTTACGTCTGTCGTTTAGGTCAATACTGGGATGGTTCCTTAACAACGGGCCACGACCGACTCCTTTCCACTATCCAAAAACTTATACAAAAATAACCTTTCATCTCAGCATCCCATCATCTTATATATTCACCGGCGCCAATAGATCGTAGTCATCAGTACAGTGCGTCGTTGCATCCAATGTGAATATAAATATAGCCTACTTGAATCAATCATTATTATAGATTCACGAAATCATGAAATTAGGAATATTTGAACAATGAATAGGCCTAGAACAAATTGAAAGATTAAGTTGAGGAGAATTAAAAGAAAACATTTCATCTATTGCATTCTAAGTATCATGTTGATTAACGTAATCGTATGTTATTATGAGCACACATATATATTTAGTGCGACTCTAGACTTGTGTCCACCATGATGAAAGCTTGAACCATCCATGCGTTAGTAGTGGCGAGCAGGGGCGACGGTCGCTCGGAACCTTCATCTCTCGTGAATACAACTATAGCGGCCACGCCATGCAACAGGCCTGTGTTTTATCACCAGCAATTACTGATCTCAAAGGCTCTGTGCATGAACCGAATGATTGTACTGAAAGGATGCATTTTTACGAACATGTTCTTCTGTTTGTTGATTACGTCACGATATATTCAGCTACCGGAAGTGTGTATTTTTGAACGGAAATGGCACAGATTTGTTGCACTGCATCTTGATAATGACGTCATATAGGCATAGTTGGATTTCTTCGTGCGAAGAATAGAAATGTGTTGATTAAAAAGGTAATTATTGAAACCTCTGGTCATAATCTCATAGGAATGGGATTTTTGTTAAATTTAGTTAGTCGAGTTTGATGTGCTTGATCATAGTATCAGATAAATAATAGGTCGTCGGTGTTGAATATTCAGATTTTTGAATATTTAGACAAATTTCTACGACGATGTAGAGTTATTTTCAAAATTACTTTCGTCTTTGATGACCAATCGATGGAAGGACTTGAGGTATACAAAAATAGTATTGGTAACCGAGGAAAATAACAGTTTTCAATCCACTTATTTTCACTTTCTAAAACTGGACCTTATTCTGATAATTTATGGTGGTAGCCTGATTGTTATTGATAAAAATAATCAAAATAATCCCAAAATTCAAAAGGTGATCACCTCCAGAAGTAACTTTTTTCAACTGTGCTTCAATTAGTTCAACTTGTATGCTTAGCGAATCCGAAGGCAATATTCAAACTATACTCAAAACTATTAATAAAACTATTCAATCTTTAATTACCTCTATTAGGCCACTTGACTCTGACCGTATGTCTGTCTATGTGAAGTCCCTAATCGCAGTGTTCGAACCAAATACTGTACAAGTTGTTATAATGCTATCTGGTCGGTAGACTTGCAATGCGCCCAGCTTGTCTACTCGTCGTGGAGTTTACTGGCTAAATTTGGTCGCTGCTAAAAATAACCCAAACCTTCCTTTACAACCAGCAACGCATACATACAGGCTGGCTCATGGGCAAAACCACGCGCTAATCCAGCGATACACAAATATTGCTCTTTTTAGGTTGGATATACTGGCATTCAACATGTACTGAAGGTTTTGTAATGTCTGGTAAATTCATGGGAGGTGATTTACATTTTACAATTTCACATTTTCAATTTTACTTGTGTTGACGTTTGAAGCGATGTAAGATATACTTGTAACGTGGAAAGAAAGATGTCATCTACAAACATGACAAACTCAAATATCACCGTAGTATTTGTATAGTTGGGGTATTTATGGGGAATTATAGATTTTCAAAATGAAGAAACTCAAATACATTGGTTGAGTGCCTAAGAATCCCCAAAGTTGCGTCGAGATCGAGGTCGAGATTATGTAATTACCGAAGTTTATACAATTATTTAGTTAGTAGACGACCTTCTTTCGTGAATTCCAATTTAATATACTTTCAATCCAGTAGAAAAGCATCAGGTATTTTGATTCTTGATCAGCTATTAGAAACATAGCTACATCTTCCAAACTGAATCGAGTTCCTCCGCAATGCACGAAATTATTTTGTTAGTATAGACCACTTTCTCCTACTCTGGACACGATCATTTAAGCTCGTATTTTGCTGCTATTTTGTTAGTATGTTATTTGAAATCTGATTGTTTCTTTCCCAAACCTTTGAATAGACGTTCTGATTAGCGCCCTGAGCCTAAACGGCCTAGGCTCGTGTATCCTGCACAGCCTAGCCGTCCTACTCAACTAAATATAGGCCTACAGCGAGTATTCATCCTTATGTCCCATAATGCTCGGTGTTATGGTAAGCCTATTGGCAGTGAAACTAGATTTATAAGCCTGCCTTTATAGTACTGAAGTAATATTTGGAAAATCATATAGGTTCTCGAAGATTTTTGATTACAACCGTTTCTCAAGTGCGCTGGTGAAAGCAAATGTTTCGACTACCATAAGGACAATTCATCTCAGTTCATTAGCTATTTTTATTATTGAAAATGCTACCACCGGTAATTGATTATGATCCTCGAGTTGCCTTTTCTGGGACAGTAACTGCTTTTCTATAACTGTTGGGACACAATATATCAAGTTGAGAACCATTGCTCTCTAGGACTATCTGCTAACTGCTTAGACCACCGTATTGCTCACATCATCACAGTGAGCAAGGAGGACTCGGGAACAAATGTTATTGTAAGAGGAACCGGACGTTACCAGTAAAAGCTTTTATAGCGGCTCTTTCTCTCTCTCTCTCTCTCTCTCTCTCTCTCTCTCTCTCTCTCTCTCTCTCCATCGCGCTCGCTTTCCATTAATTATATGCTATGCATTTTAAAACAACCCTTATACAAGAAGAGCAATAAGAAAATGATTCCAATAAATTCGATGTTTGTACATCATTTACACCTTGCAACACATACAATGAGAATGCCAGTCTCCTGACAGACAACGACGTTTCCTGGCTAACCTCTCGTCAACGGCTCACGTTTTACAATAAACTCGGATTAATATGTAGGCTACTTATTATAACATCGCCTCATGCTATAATAAGTCTGCATTTCTCTGCCTGGACTCTGCACCGGTAGCAATAGTATCAGAGTATATGATTTATCCTTCCGTTAAGTAATCAGAAGATTAATGTTCATAAAGATCTATAACTCATCGCCTAAATACATCAAACTATCATCTTAGCGAATAATTATCGTTAGTCATCATCACATTCAACGACAAAACAACCTCCTTAATCATCGTATTGTGTCTAAAACGAACCTCTTTGGACAATACCCAGAATATATGTTCATATCTCTTCCATTTTGATATCCTCGCAGTCTCGCATCTATCTTGCCCGCTAAGATGTTTGACTATACACAGCGCTTGTAGGAATCCGCGTGACGTATTCGTACTGTAACAGCTAGTGATTGGAGGAACGCCAAACTATTTGCCACGAACATGTGTTTCAAGCTAGGAACATCCGATCGATGGATGGTGATCGAGGCGACGAGCGGTGGTCTTCGATTGTGAAACGAGTGATTTGAGAGTATATATATATTTAGTTTATAGCTGTGCCATTGAATGTTTGCTGAGGGCGTGGCATTATAGGCAGGTTAAAGTCAGATCTCGGTACAGTACTTAGTATGGTTCTATTATAATATAGTAATCTATTATTGTGAATTTAATTGACAACAAAACTGAGTTTATTTCGATGTTGGGTTGTTACACTTGTAGCAGTAGAAACAGAAGATTGTCTACCAACTGAATAATTATAAAAATGTCGGTAATTACATATTGTCGCTTCAAGTTCACAGATTTGAATCTTTTGAAAGATGCAGTTGCTTTCTCTCTACGTTAACGACCACCTCAACGGCTAGGTTATGTGGTGGTACGGATGAGCAGGATGAAGTGATACTTGGTTTCACTGACGTTTACCTGATGGCATCACTTTTGCCGAGTAAGAAAGGACTTATCGGTTTGAAATGTTGAGAAAAAAATCCATGCAGATTACAGTTTCTAGATCTAAAACAATAAAAGTGTATGCAATTTCCAATCTGTTTTGTTATCCTAAATTATATATGTGTCCCTAATTAGCTCTCATAACATGATTATCCTGAAACACAAAACAGAAGTCGACTATATGGAACGAAAACAGCCTATTTATAGCTGTGTGGTCTCACTTGTGGCGCGCACTTACAGTAACCTGTTACACCTGTGGAGCGCACTCACACAGCAACCTGTTACTCCCGTGGAGCGCACACAAATTTTTAAGAGAAACTTACGTTCAAGTCTTCGGTATGTATCCCTCATGTCGACAAAACCCCATTTAAGATGGTATTTGTAAGATACCAATTAAAAATCACAATTTAAATATTTAAAATGACATCCCCAATTATGAAGTGACTGCAAAGGAATGTTTGTTATGTAAATAAGAGGGGTTCTTAAACATAACACATACTTGCGGTTCTAGCACCCCACGGCGCACCCTCTTGGCGCATGCTGGGAGGTAGAGGGTGTTTCCTGATCGTCACGTCGCGTGCATCTATCATCAGTCATGCTTGCGTGGCATCAAGCATGGGTGGCGTAGACACGACCGTGAACAAGTGACGTTACAGAAAACCCGAATGTTACCGAAATCGGTCCATGGAAAACAAGATGATCAGAGGGCAAACAAATTATATAAAATGCAATTCCGACATCAGTTGTGAAAAGAACAGTACTGTCCCATAACCTGTGGCCATAAGCATTTATATATAATATTTATTTGGGAAACAAAAAGTAGCATGAGGGTGGATTCGAACCATAGCCTCCTCGCACTGGAAGCCCAGACTTTACCGCCAGGGTAACGGTTTGTTGGAAACTGGGACCACATATCAGATAAAAAGATGGCGGCGACCTATGTGACTCTCTATTGACTTTTTAAAAATCTCTATCAAATAGATTGGTTACTCTGTCTAACCTGCATAACATAAATAATAATAATGAAAAAGAAATAAAAAAATATATAGTGAAATGGAAGTATTTGCAAAGAAACTTTTCAATGACCCTTTAAACAAACACTATTTACACTAAAACTTCAATTAAACCCGAATGACAATTGCGTTTCATCATCGCTCGTCTGTATTGTTATTCAGTTGGCGCCCATGTCGCATGGTAGTTGTTATTATTGCCGTAAATCAACAAGTGTATGTACGTATTACCTGTACACGCAAATACCAGTTGCCTTCTAGGGACATCGCTAACAATCACATGTCGTATTTATTATCGCAGCTATATTATAAGTCTATTAAGAAGTACAGTTGCTAATTTACATAACTGTCGACTTCCTTCCTTGATATCAACTTGAACATCATTACAATGGTTGGAATATTACATATTAATATATCCAATTGTACTTGGAAATGTTATATTTTTAAAATATGTTTCATTTTATTGTGAACTATATTTATCATATAACAATAGCCGCTTATTGTCACTCACATTGTTGTAACAATGGTCTGAAGTTTCATGCATAACCAGGTATCCATCACGCTAAGGGTAATAAACTCCCGCCAGGGTATTTTACAAAATGTAAATTATCATAAAACGTTAGCAGTACAAGATACGGACAATAATTATTGTACGCAATGAGAGTGAGTAAAATTCTGTGAAAACATATGTGGTAAGATTATTTGCATGACATATTGAAACCAGATATTTTCAACAATCAAATTTTTCCTCACCACAAATCAAAACATACAAACATCGTGCAACGATTGTAACCTATAGAAAGTGAATGTTCATTACGGATCGACATTATTTTTATAAATACTTCTCTAAACGATGAAGCAGTTTTCAATACAATATATTCGAACGGAAAGTCAATACGATAATTTATATGTGATGTTGACTACGAAAATGTTTCATTGCGGTTCGATCCCCCTTAAATTAACTCTTGTAGAAATACTTCGATTAAATAACGTCCTTCAAAATGTATGCGTGATTTATAACTGAATTCCAGAATTGTAATGCCTCTCCCCTTCCAGATTCCTTTAATTACATTTCTTTTCCAGATTAATGTTGTTTTTCCCAACTTTTTCCGTTTCTACACTAATTCTTCTGTTCATAACTCAGCCGTACAAAACAACATGCTCTATTTGTCGGTCATTCCATAAGTTTTAATAGGACACTTACATAGTTGTCACTTGTGATTATTTTATTTACTTTTTCAAACATTTGGCACTGTATGCTATTTACGTACTGAGCCTAATTATTAGCCGCAGTTTGGGGTTTTATTTATCCGTGCGGTGCGGCCTCCGAGGCTTAACGGGCTGGCACCGCCACTGGTGGTCACCCATATCTCTTGTACATGTCACTTATTTATACACCACTGACCCTCACACGAGCTCTTCTTATGCCAGGAATTACTGAAGAAAGTACATTTACCTGTACACTTGCGGACACATAAAATGGTCGATCAAGATACATTGAAATGCATCCTGAAGAAAATGTACGCTGAAATTGAACGTATTCAAGGAGAACCCACTCACGCCGTAACATTTTCAGTGTCAAAATAACATATGCACGATCGCAGTAACTTTCCGGATGAACTTTTAGTAAAACTGCTTCATACCGTGTAGAGAAGTATCTTTACTTCAAAGAGCTAAAATACTATCGTTACCCAATAAACGTACACATAATAGGTTTAGTTACGTGTTATTTGTATATGTAACGGTACGCTCTGAGGTAAAAATTGATGGCAACATTTCGCGTGTTTCTGTTTACATATGAGTGATTTTTCCCCTTTTTTAGAAACAAAATTTGACTCATTAGCATTTTCGACCAATATTTTCTGCATCCGACGATGCACTTGTTAATTTTCAACTTCAAGTTTCAAGGTTCAAGGTTCAAATTTTCACTTGCACTGTTCAAGTTTTAGGATCATTCAAATCTGTGAAATCACCCTGGTGGGAACTATTTGCCCTGGAAATTGGTGGTGCATTAAACTAGCAGGCAGTAAGCCTATATACTCACACACTCCACGTACAATCTATGAAGAAAAAAACCTCAAGATGTGCGTAGTTTTTATACAAAAATTGATTATAATTTCGGAAAAAACTTTTACGTGACCGCAAGTGTACATCTTACAATTTATTTATTTTGATTTTGATTGAGTTATTCTATCCTACAAAGTACCAACCTATATATACTTCTAACATTAGAGAACTAATTTTATTTTTGTTTTGGTGCTAAAGTTGGCAATCATACGGGTTCATATTAATTGCTGGCCGATGTCATATATTTACATTTCTTTGCATATGTATATCCACTAAAGATGACGTTCTTCTACCAACAAAAAATTGTAAAAACGTTGGTAATTATACGTAAATCTTGCCGCAACCTCAATGTTCTATAGTATTTGGAAGATACAGTTGTGTTTCTATCGTAATCCTCGTCCTGAATAAAGATAATACTCTCAAAATTACACAGGTTCACAAATATTATTGTGATATTTGTGTTTGTTTTGTTGGTAGACGACTTTTTTCTTCCGTGTATACGAGTATACTTTTATATGATTATATAGAAATGTGTATGGTTAATTATAAGATCTTAAATAGGCCTCACCTTGTTTGTTTGTTTGTTATTGTTTAGTGTGTATAAAGTAGTATGGGTGAAATGATTTGACTGAATAACAAACGTGTGAAGATTTGACCCGTGATTTAACCTCTCACAACACATATCTGCGTGCACATTGTAGTGCCACAGAACAATACAGGTTCGATCAACACGTAATATTTTCACACCTAGCCTTCTTATCAAATAACGCACCCGTCATCGGGATTATACACAATCAAACATCATTTGGCATTTACGATTTTATTTCTACAGTAACTATATAGTATATTTTTATGAAAGAAGGAGTTCGTCTACCAACATAACAAACACAAATATCACCGTTATTTTTGTATAGGGGTGGTATTTTTAGGGTATTTTGATACGACGAGGTTCACAATATGACACGCAACTGTGTCTTTCAAAAGCGTTAGATTATTAAAGTTGCAACGAGATGCTGTAATAATCTCAGTTTCTACAATTATTCAGTTGGTAGACCACTTTCTTTTTTGGATAAGAGTATACGAGTGAATTTCCATCGTTCCATATTATTTCCATATTATCATTATATCATTTGTATAAAAAAGTTCCTCTTCGGGAACTTTTTGCCCTATAGACTGGGGACGCCTTGACGACGCACTGTACTGATTCGGTGAGGTGAATCAGGTGAAGATTAGATGAAAGGATATTTCCTATTAGTTGATCTTGGATAGTGGAAAGGAGTCGGTCATGTTAAGGAACCATCCTAGTGCGAATCTAAAGTACACAGCGAAACACCACGAAATACCTCTTGTCGGGATGGTCGACCAAGATGGTATTCGAACCCCCCATCTCCTGAATTACGGTTCATCGTGCTAGCCACTGGTCACCCGCCCTAGTCCCATAAATATAAAAATGTTGGAAGCAATGAATTATTATTTAATTTAGATAAAAGAAAATCTCAAATAGAAAAGAGCAGTCAGCCAAATAAGCCAAGAAAAGCTCGTATATTACGAAGTGGGTGTGTCGCGAGTGCCAATACATTTTCTTTCCCATACATTCTCTCTCTCCTCTCTCTCTCTCTCTCTTTCTCTCTCCCTCTCTCTCTCTCTCCTCTCTCTCTCCCCCTCTCTCTCTCTCTCTCTCTCTCTCTCTCTCTCTCTCTCTCCTCTCTCTATCTCTCTCTCTCTCTCTCTCTCTCTCTCTCTCTCTCTCTCTCTTTCTCTTTCTCTCTCTAGCCTGTCATATACGTCACAGATTCTCACCTTATATTTATCACCTCTCGTTAACTCCCCGGTAATGACTTTCGGCTCAGGATTAACGCCAACAACGAATTAATTCATTACCAACCTTGACAAATAAACTATACTCTTCTATCTCTCTTTTTACCAGCTATGTGCGTATATCAACCCTCTCTCTCTAACCTGTACGGTGCTTCCATGTAGCACCGGAGACTACCATTTTCTAGTCGACATTTCAATCCAGGGGCCGAATACGAGTTATTTTTACAGCGTTCTAAATGTTGAGTATTTAAGGTGTAGACGATGTAGTTCTTTTCGGGATGGATTAGTTTTGTGAGTGAAATGAAAGCTTGTCACCGTGACAGTGCGTGACGTCACTCTGTCTCGTTATGCTGGGGACATGCGGTTTATAACTCACTCGATGTGACAACTAGAGCCATCGTGTCACGTGGCTTCCTGTATCCATGGAGACGAGATATTGTAATCATTTCGTTGTGTTATATTAATAGGTTGAATAAGAAATAACAGATGAGAAGTAGGGTCACATATTGACTTTCTTTTTGTTTCTTAATGTTTATTTTTCCAAAGGCAATTTTCTGTTTACATGATACCTGATACCATGATATCTGCCAGATACCGTCACTTTTTATTCAACCTATTAATTTTATCGTGCAAGATTAGGTTAGTTTCAGCTCATATTCAATTGTTGAGGTCATTTGTAACTTTAATTATAGCTATCGTACCGATGGATACGCAACTCATTATAATTCTAATGCAGACTCTCTCCAGAGCTATGCAATATGAGACTGAATGTTTCTATCTTCAATTTTTGCAGTGATTGAAGTTCAAATTATATTCTGAATCGGATTATTCTCGACGCTTGCTCATTTAGTTACTGCCTTTTCCGATATGTGCGAGATATCTTACACAACGAAGACGTCATTGTAGACAGAAGAAATAATACGCAAAATAATTACGCGTGTTTTTGCAATTTTTTTCTTGCGTAGTGTTTAATATAGTTGGAACTCTAGTGTGATTTTTACCTCGGTAACAGCACATTTTTAGTTTTTAGTATGCAACTGGTTGCACAGCTCTGAAACGCTGTTTATAGTTCATCGGTGCGAAAGCTATAATCCGAGGTTCTATAGGTCACAAATAGGTTAGTTGGATGAGATCGATTTAGGTTAATTTAGGTTACACGCAGCAACAACAACAACAACAACAACAACAACACCCTGGTGTGACCGTAAATAGTCAGTACCTGAAGATGTACTCCTGTAATGCAATGGAATCCTGACCGATTGTAATACCACCTTAACAATCAGCCAGCGTGTAACACTGATTTACATACAGGTATTATGTGCCACGTGACAAGGTGTTGTGATTTCAATTAGAGTCCGATTTGGAAAGTTCGATTGTCCCAGTCTGCATACTGATCAGAAAATGGCGGCATATCACTCGGATCAAGTTGTACACCCACATAGACTTCGATAGTGGTTTTAAGAGAGATTCTTACTATACCACATCTCGAATGTAATGTGCTAGATGTGTTGAGGCTTGCGTTGAGCGGCCTGTCTTGTTTGGTGCTACAATTTCTCTTTGAAAACGGTGTCATTTCATGAGTACTATATATGAATACTCTTGAATATTTTGCTTGGGGCACCTGAAGAGCGTATACCTGAATAAAGTCGACTCGGTTTTGCGACATTGGTTTGGGTGTCGAACCTTAACTGTACCCTATCACATTTTCCCAACTTTCCCAATTTTCAACAATTCAGTCAAAAATACCCCAAATCCCATGTCACACGATCGAGTCGACCTTATTCCGATATACGCTGTTCAGCGCCCTCCTTTCCTTGAACCTCCCTTGAATTTGGATCTAATTTTGGAATTTTGTTGAATAGGTACATGCTTCAACATTGTAGGATGATAATTTAAAGCACGATAAAGAAACCACCAGCTAAAACCTTTATTTGAACCTATCTGAACCTAACTATATTTGAACCCAACTCATCTATTAACTTATATAAGGCACTGGGTATATAAGTGTGTTTGTCAAAAATCTCTTGCGCACTGATGGACTAGCTGATTTGAGTGAAATGCCATCATCAACATCATCATCATCATCATCATCATCAACAAAAACAACAACAACAAAGTTTCTTATGAACATGTTACTTGTATACTGAGCACTCTTAAATAGTCGATGCTTGCCATACTGGGTGCTACATCGAATACAATAGCACGACATCGTGGTTTTACTGATGATTTGCGTTGGACCCAGACTGATCATCAGTATTATGCTTTAGATAAACTACGAATATTTGCTGAATTTACTTTTTACTACGATGGAATAAGGTTATCTACCAACATAATAAATATAATATATTTGTTATAATAAGGGATTATGATTTTTCTAGATGAAGTTCACGATAGGAAACGCAACTGCATTTTTCAAAAACATAGATTTAGTTAATCAAAGTTGCAGCGAGATTTCATAATTACTGAATTCTTAACACGTTACAATGGTTTGATTGACGACAATCCTCTTTGTGATGATATCATGTAGTTATAGAATCTATGATGTGGGAACAATTACTTTAGATTGAAACTTTCAACTCGCTTGAGCCATGTGACCAGGAGGTGTGGGATATAGATCGGGACTTCGATCCTCGCCACAAACCATCTTTACAGAGGTTTCTATAGTGGCTTTCCTCTGTAGCTTGGATAAATGCCGGAATGGTTTCTACAATATAGACCACAACCACATCCTTCCCAATGTCCTTCCTATTACCGAAAAAACCTTCATATCGTCATCCCATCACCTCATATATCATTCATCCGATGCCATAGATCTTCACCAGTGCGTCGTTAAACCCAATTTATAAAATGAATGAAATAAATATATTCATTTACTATTTATTTATTTCTACAAGTAGTTTTTAACAGGTGGTAGATTGATAATTTATTATGTATTTAAAACTTGAAACTGAATAAAACTATAAACATTAATGGAACAGAATTATGAAATTGAAATAGAATAAATCCAGTGAATCTCCTAGTATTATGCTCACCAATCTTCAGTACTTTTCTCTAACCTTTCTCTAAACTTATTCAATTTTACCTCTTCTCCATTTATGTGAAATATTTTTCCATCCGAATTGTTCCACTCCCTTCCGGTTCTGTTTAAAAATGAGAACTTGCTTACATCCCTTTTTACAATCTTACCTTTCACTCTATTGCCATGCGATGTTCTGTAATTAGTTACGTTGTCGTTTAATTCATGGTTAGTAATTGATCAATGAAGTGATTGATTGATAGTAGGTCAATAGTAGCCACCTTCCGTCGCGTGACCCGGTGTGAGGTGTACAGTAGCGACAACCACGTTCCCCGGAAGAACTGTCAACTAACTACTTAACAATCACCTTAACAAACATCCGATCTCCGGATTAGGCGTTGACAGGAGTATTAACCTTTCAAGATAACCGAGGATTAGCAATAGTTTTGCGTAATCGTTCGCCAGTTGTTGAACTTGACATTAAATATTTACAATTACGAATTAGTAGTGATATTGAAAATACAATAGGATTGTTTTAGCAAGTTATTATTTGTTGATGATTTGAAATTTGTTATGGTATCGATGGTGGTGCGTTGAACTTCGATGTATTGTATAGAAATATTTTTCAATAGGCCTACTACATAAAATGACAATAAAATCAATCGTAAAATCATCCTTATACATTCAATAGTAATGTAATGGTTTTGAATAAAATATTCATGAGCAGAATCTAACACGTTGATTGTTGTATTTGTCATTTCATGTTTGCTTAGCCAATATAGATTTATGTAGCCTATCAATGTGTGTGTTGTGTTATGCAACTACATCTTGTAGGATACACAGTACAGGTGGCAGTTTAAATTATTATTTATGTGTTGAATATTATATGTACTTGGGCTTTTAAAATTCCAATCAGTAATTCTCTTCAAATTGTCCTCAGTCCTCATTGTTCCCGTTCTTTCCTGGTTCCTTTCACGTTTAACAATCTAATTGTTGTATGCTAGAACAAAAATGAGACCCGTTTGAGAAGTCTCATGAAAATCGGTTAACCAAGGTGAATAGATTTCATTTACATATACATTTCATATACATATACATATACATCTGTAAACATCTCGATCATACAATGTATATGTTACATTTTCCTACGTATTAATTATCGATTTATATATATATATATATATATATATACACATATATATAGTTGTTCCTGTCACCAAGAAACATACCAAGCTTATTGTGTTTTATAGAAAATGCCAATTTGAATCGCCTCAGACGTTTTCCACAGTAAAGACAAATCTCGCACATAGACTCTCCCAATCATCGTTCCCCATCTTTCTCTGTTAGCACACAATAATATGACTTTCCTTGCCCACCCAACACGTTGCGCTAATTAAAGTTATAATAAAATCTAGTCAGCTATTCATACTAATTATCCTGCGAATGTATTGAAATGGGGTGTCTTGAAATAACTCTGACCTAGACAGGAGAGTAGTTTTGGCAGTTCTAACCTTCCTTGGAACACTGTATACAAGTCTTGTGAGGAGGTTTTATAGTCCAATATTTAGAGGAGTTGTAAATAAATAAAGCATATCTTTTAAGCAGATGTTGATTTGATCGTTCATGTTGCTGATATAACAGGTAGATTGTAGTTGAAAGTCGGAATCTAATCTGAAGCAGTTAGCTTGGGCAAGCTGTGTTTGCAAGTTGTTCGGTAAATTCATTGGAAAATTATAATATGTTTACTGAAAAATTACTGAAAATTGGATTGACATTATATTGTGTTCTTTCACACACTCTCATACCTTTTTTTCACACACAGCCTTCTCCATCTTTGCACAACTATATATGTACAATGAACTTACCTATACCCATATAACTATGTAGCCTCACTATAATCTTTTCTATAGAATCTTATTTTCCTACTTCAGGATCAACTTGTAATCACCCTTGACTACATAATACCAATAATATTATTCCACAGTTACAAACAATGTGATTACAATGCCATTACCAATAAGTTTTTGGTACCACAATTGATACTCAGCTTAGATATCACATTTTATTATTAGTTCAACGCGGTCTAAGTTGATTTTTTCAGGCATATTCTTTGATTTGGGTCGCTACCAACCCAGGATTTTAGCGAACAACATATTTCGTTATAGAGTGGCAGCAATAATCTTGACGTTTCGCTCACGTTTCTATTTAGTCTATTCATGCTATTTTGTCTCGTGTTTGTTTCGCAATGTTTCATATCAATCATTGTCTTCTGGTTTTATTCACCTCGTCGCGTATTTTAGTAACCGAATAAAAACACACGTCACGCGTTTCTTCTGCAAAACGGAAACATATTCTTAAAAATAAATTTATATTTTATTTTAATTTCTTTTTCACCTAAAAATAACCGATTATTCACATGTTCGTCGGGTGACAATCGATCCGTTTAAAATAAGACGTGTGCGGAAAGAGTGTGTGTGAGAGAGAGAGAGAGAGAGAGAGAGAGAGAGAGAGAGAGAGAGAGAGAGAGAGAGAGAGAGAGAGAGGGAGAGAGAGAGAGAGAGAGAGAGTGGGAGAGAGAGAGAGAGAGAGAGAGAGAGAGAGAGAGAGAGAGTGGGAGAGAGAGAGAGAGAGAGAGAGAGAGAGTGAGAGAGAGAGAGAGAGAGAGAGAGAGAGAGAGAGAGAGAGAGAGAGAGAGAGAGAGAGAGAGAGAGAGAGAGGCAAAATCTCGTGGGGGGTGGGGGTTTGTAAAATTAGCTTGACGCTCGGATTTAGTAAACAGATCGGATGTGTTTTTATTGTCTCGTGTGGGAGAAAAGAGCGAGAAAGAAGATAAAAACCGACTCCTGTCTTTTTAATGACTTGTTTTTCAAATAATCGACGGATAAAGGTTCGAGTGTTTTGTACGCCTACATACGTAAGGTTAAGTGTGATCAGATTGGCCTGTATCAACTAGGTTTAAGAGTACATGGTAGTCAATGTAGCGAAACATCTTTTTTGTGATACTTTTGAGCAATGTAGTATATATGAGATATCAAAATTCGAATACAGGAAAAACATAGAACTCTCTAATACCTTCAAAATGATGTTAAATAGTATTATTTACCTTGGATTCTAACATTTTAGCATAGGTCTATAGCTCGATTTTTTCCAATAACGAAAATCTTTCGATATGAATTCAATAGTTTCCACTTATACCTAGTGCTTGAAGGTATTGAAAATATATCTCCTGCCATTTTCGAATTTTGATATCTCATAGGTCTAATACTGTTCAAAAGGTATCACAAAATACCTAATATTTCCCTAATAATCGAACCTCATGTATCTCCTAACGAACAGGAGGTTTAGTGGACGCCACGTTTAGTGGACGCGACGTTTAGTAGACACGACGTTTAGTGGACACGTCGTATAGGAGTGTTTGTCGTCACAACGAATGGTAGAGTGGCTATTGCAATGAACCATCATTCAGGAGACCGGGGTTCAATTTCCGTCATGGTCGACCATCCTGACAGGGGTTTTTCGTGGTGACCGTACTGGTATATGGTTCCTTCTACAGACCACGACCGACTCCTTCCTACTATACAAAAACAACTAATAATTAATCCCATCATCTCATATATCATTCACCAACCTCTATAGATCGTGGTCATCAGTACAGTGCGTCGTTGAACCGAATAAATAATAAATGAGTGCATAAAAAAAAACATGTTGATTCCATTGTAATATTTTGTAATAAATGCGTTCATTCGTGTTATAGGGCCGTGTACACGGGAGTTCAGAGTAGATAATAAATCACGTATGAAACGCGTTAAAATGTGAAACGAGAAAAAAGAAGGTTGGTCTACTGAGATATAGCTATATGAGTGATAGTATTTTGCTCTAAGGCCTGACAACTAGAGAAGATTCTATTTTCGATTTCAAAGACACTATATATTCTTCTGTGCTTGTATCCATGAAAGAATAAGGTGCCGATCGACCGTCTCCCCTATCCCACAGCTTGAGCGAATGGGTGGTTCGATCCTACATATTTCGTGGGTACAAGTAAACATAGTATGGAAGCCAAACTATTGTTTTGTCTTTGTTGGACTACGGTAAAAAAATGTTCGACTTGCCAAAAGCGTGTGTACGTATTTCCTTGATTTAGTGCAGCTAATGATAAGACCATGTGACTGTCGGGTGAGCCTCGCTTTAACGGAGTCAAGGCAGTCGGACAAATCGGTCCTGAAGATGAATGTAGTTTAAAAAAAAATCTGCTTAACGACCTCACCAACAGCTAGTTTATACGGGGGTACGAATGAGCGGTGATAATGAAACGATGAAGTGATGATAGGTGAAAGGACGTTTACAAACATCCATATCTTATGTGGGACTCGAACCCACTCCCAACGGTGACTTCAGTTACTACCGCTAGCAATAAATTGACTGAGACACAGGGGCAGCTATGTCGTTTTCGGCAGTGTTGTTTTTGCTAGCTGACATGGTTAAGATTACTTATCTGCTAAAGAATATATTTGGTACACAATCCTATTTATAATAATTTTAGTTGTAAAATGTGTTTTAAATAATGTTTTGATGAATTATATATATATATTGCGTGCGAGCATTCCATAAATCATAAAAATTGAATGAAATTGAAAAAAAAAGAGTTTCAAACAATCCATGAATGAATTATTTATATTGCTTGAGCAATTGTTAAAAACAATATTTCTTGCTTCTTTTCATTTCCATGTTTATTCGAATTTTGATGCGATTGAGTTTTTATTACATCCTGTAATGAGTGTATCTCCTTTTTATCTCGATCACATAAGACTCAACTCATTGCTTCCTCGTTTTAGTGGCAGCACTTTTTACGCTGCGTCCATTTGTCGTTAAAGTAGAAGTAGGCAACCGACCTCTCATAAATGTGTTACTGGTTGCTGCCCTGTTCCTCGCAGGAAACTGTACTACAATCTACTGCGGCGGTTGTAAACACACCACTAAAAGATTCATTTGTTATTTTGTGTTTATTAGGTTTAACGACGCACTGTAATGATAACTGAGATATATTGGCGTCGGATGAATGATAAATGAAATGACGGTTTCGTAGGTATTTAGAAGGACCGTGGGCAGGAAGCGGTCGTGGCTAATTAGTTCGAAGTGAATTGAGTTGAATATTTCAATCGTGTACAAGAATAAAATCAGTATCAACAATGAATTTAGGAAAATGTTGAAAACAAGATTGAGGGTAACCCACCCACAGCGTAACATTTTCAGTCTCAACATAAAATATACACGATAGCAGTGACTTTCTGGATGAACATATTGTAGTGAAACTGTTTCACACTGATGTAGTGTAGTGATGATCAGTGTCTTGTGGTTATTCCAGTAGGGCCAGAAGTCAGTTCAAAAAATTGTTTCATACGAATTTCGTCCATTTCCATTGGAAGTGGCTATTCGTCTGGATTGAAGTAGGTTATAGATTGGTTCTAGTTAGATAAAATCAGTTTAGGATGTTTGTTTGGCAAGGTTATTTAGTTTGGGCTAGTTCGGGTTCAGGTTAGGTTGATTAACTTGGTTAAATGTGGTTATTTAGGTTATTTTAAGCCGCGCCCAAGAACAATAACAACTTCCGCGCACGTGGTGACATAGACCGATGGTCAGCCGCTATTCATCGGACCATCGTTATGTGTCACCACGTACGGACGTCGTTGTTGTTGTTTTTGTTGTTTTTGCGCGCAGCTTAAGCTGACTTGAATAACCCAATCTTACTAATTTTATTAATCTAACCTATCCAAACTAACCCAAACTGACTAACCTAACCAATCAAACATCCTGAACTATTTTAGTCAACGCGAAGACCAATCTGAACCCTACTTCCGGTCCGACGAATAGCCACTTCGCCGATTAATAGTGGCTGCCATTTCCATTTCCATCGAAGTTGAACCAATTTTGGAGACACATTTTCTGGACAGAAGACTCCATCTTATTTCGGTTCGAAATTGTCACAGATGACAAGGAAAAATCGTATATTTCTTAGTAGGAACCGTGCGCTAGATTCAACGCCTTCAATACCTTTCATTAGCACGTGCATTATGATTAATTTCTATTTAATTACAGAAACGCACTTCTTTCCGTCGACTCGTGTAAACCTACGCTAAAAATAACCAGTTATCCGACAGATCATGATTCTACTTATTATAATTAGCTCATTTGGCTGTAGCGAGTGTGGGCATCAAACTAGATGTGAGGGGTATTAATGGCGAATGCACGTAGACCCGAAGAAGAAAGCGTTGCGTAACTTCCGAAACGTAAACACATCTATTACATTCTAAAATAATCGTAGCCAAAAGTGTCACAGCTAGCGCTAGGAAGTTGTAATATTCGTGAATCATTTCGGTTTTATTGGATTATATTTATAACGTCGTGAAGCGGATTTTGGAATCATCACGTCACCGTTAAGGCGTCTGCAGTATCATTAGGGTGAAAAGTTCCCGCCAGGGTGATGCTACAGATTTAAATGATCTTAAAGTTGAAGAGTGCAAGATACAAAATTAACGAATACATCACAAGATGCAGATATTTTATATATCATATGTCGAAAATGCTAATATGAATTGAATTTTATAATAACGCAGGTGTAAAGATCTGTTGTATAAACAGTATAACACTCGATATTTTTCGTATCGATTTTTACCTCACCGCGTAACGTTATACAGACATACAAATAACATGTAAGCTATTGTGAATATTCACTATGAATCGACAATAGGCCTATCTCAGAAGATACAGGAGATTTATTTGATCTTCTTATCCCCTCATTTTCGTATTCTTTCTCCATATTTTTATCTATACTATTTCTTTTTTCCTTTCAACATTTCCTATCATTCATATTACCAAAAGCAGGTTTAACTTTGTACAGCTTTTATCATTTAATTTTCATCATATTTACAATGTGAGGCACATAGTTTTAAATCGAATAATTAGTAAATGAAAATATATCCCATTTGTTTTTACTATTAAGTGATACTTCCTCAACCTTTCTAGTGAACAAAGTTCCGGGAAATCTTCGCAATAAACATGAATATAACCTTTCATCCAAAAATGGATCTTCGTATTTAATATAGATTTAATTAAAATACCTCATCAAGTACATTTTCATACAATTTCACAAATAATTCTCACGTTATCATAAATTAATCGATTGATTTCTCAGTCCACTTTCCCTCCACTGATTCACATGTTGCTCGCTCGAGCCTCACAATATTGCAATAAAGATGTAGTAAGCATGGCGAGGGGAGGGGAGAGGTGGTATCCCACAACAGATGGACCGTTTCCACAGCCTCCCTTAGCCACTGATTACATCCGAGACGGTCGCCAATCAATCTGTCAATTATTCACATCTCCGTCCGTCATTTGACAGGCGCACGATGACGTTAGCCCGATATCTGTCACGTCATCAAGCGTCTACCTGAACAGCTGTTTTATTACATAGTGTCTAGGAGGCTGTCAAAGTTGGGCGCCGGCCATCTATGACGTCACTCGTACACAGCTGTGACGTAGCGTCCACCTACTTATAAACCACCTCTCTCTCTCTCTCTTTCTCTCCTCTCTCTCTCTCTCTCTCTCTCTCTCTTCACTCTCTCTCTCTCTTTCTCTCTCTCTTTCTCCCTCTCTTTCTCTCTCTCTTTCTCGCTCTCTCTCTCTCACACTCTCTCTGCATCGCGTCTTTTGTTGTTTCTCGCTCATTTGTATAATACCCGATCATTTATACTGCAATTTCCGTTCTGATTATTGGGATGTGCGTACAGGGAGGGTCGAATGTAGATTTATAAAGAGTAGATCTCGTTCACAATAGCATTGTTGGAACACAAGAATCATAATCGTGGGAGTAGAATTTTATTTTTTAAAGTACGGTCTATTCTAATTTGTTGATTATTGTTCCTCTGGAGGGATTATAAATTAGTGGATTGGGCGATAATACTCCGTTTAACTTGTTATTTCCTTTGGGAACCGATCCTACCAATCAAAGTTTAATTAATAATTTACTCAATGAACATATTTAATGATTGCTGCCCTATTTTATTTTTATTTATATTTTATTGTTATTATAATAGTCTAGTCTTGTGTCATATTTGCTTCGCTTTAGTTATATCATACCAGAATTTTGTATTTGTTGAAACTTTGTTTCGATTTCTATTTCCATGATTATTTTTTTTTATGGCAAACTTGTTTTTAGATAAATCTGACAATAGTGTTATATAGTTTTGAATCGTATTCGTTGTTTATTTGTAAAATGTATATATTTGAAAGTTATTTTCTTCTTACATTTAGAAAAATCCTAATACGAGTGCAATTTATATACATTCCAATTCGTGGTCTACATAATCCTCGGCTTCCTCGCAATTTCAGTTTGCATAAGAGAGAGAGATAGAAAGAGCGAGCGAGTGAGAGAGAGGGAGAGGGTAAGAGAGAGAGGGACCGATAAAGACAATAGAGCTAAAAGTATTTTGTCGATGAACACAATTGAACTATTATAGATGACCAGCATTATTGGTATCGTACAACAAAAGAGTATTTTTTTATTTGCTTATTAGACCGTTTGAAAACAGATTTGCAATTTAACAAATTTACATACATTATGTAACACTCTTTACTTGCTCTTTTACAATAATGATACGTTGTGTTCCGCACATATTTTATCACCTTTTATTAAAGGGCAATGCACATTATTGTTTCGCCCATAAATCCTTCACACTTTTATTCATAATTTAAGCAATGATTATGGTCAATGGGGCCAATTGTGTCAGTATCCATTTGGCACCCACTCAAAAAAATTATTACGAAATTGGATGCATTTTTTTCATCCATGTCCTCAAATTAAACATCGGAAAAATCAACTTAATATATGTATAACATGTACACCCACGTGAAAATTCCAAAAACTCATAACGAAGTGTCAAAACCAATCATAATCCACAATCGAATGTCAAATGATCGATCGTTATCAACCAAAATATGAATAATAGAAATATGTATCCTCTGATTTGACTCTCCCAACAGGATTGAGGTTGAGGTTGCTTGTTATTCTAATTTGTTGTAAATTTTAGTAAAACTTCTAGGCTCTGCCATATATACAAGCAAGCATTCATATGCGACATACGCCTTACTAATGCGATAACACATGAATAGTAATTGTTCTGTTGGACCGAAGGCGTTAAATAATTACTATCCTTACAGATTAGCATTGCTTATTGAAAGTTATGATTATTTAATTATTAGATTGTTCTGTTGTATTTAAACCAAACGGAACAATTATATTATTGAATTAGATTTAGTGTACGTGGACTGATGAAAATGTCGAAATGTTTCGCTTTTGTTTAGAATTAGGCCTGGGCTTTTTGTTGCTAAATTAATAATGTGCCTTCTGGCAATATTGTTACTTACAATACTCACAATAGTAATTATTGGAAGTCGAGTTACAAATTGGTGTTCATTTCTCAATCATTATTTGTCATAACAAAGGATTAAATGGAATGATTTTAAAATGGTTCAATTTTTATTTTGTTTCTTTTCTTCACGATTGATGTATATTTATTACACAATCATAGTGAACTTTGTGAACTGCATTTTGTAAACATGAAGAGAATCATTATGTTTCCCAAGTTTATATTTTATTTAGTACCGAAAATTATTTTACAAAACGTATTCGTTTGTAATTTCAGACTGACATGGATAAAATGAAAGTATGGCCTGATAAAACATACTTACACATATCAATAAAATGATTGTAATTCGTAATAAACATGATATTGTAAAATATATATTCAATTTATCAATTGGTTACATGATTAAATCATTTGTGTAGCATTATTTTTTATTGTACAGAACCGTTAATTCCTTATACAACAAATATTTTTTGAGAACTGCGTCTTTGAATTTAATCGACCTACACGCTCTTGAATTAACAGTCTTGATAACCGTTAAGGCATTAATTATCTATAATTTCATGACCACGGTATTCAACTTAATGTGATGTACGATCATTTAATGTAATGTTATCATTTTTATCTAACTGAAAGAAATGCGTTATAAGGGGCCGAAAAGGAGGCCAATCTATCACATGAACTATCATGAACATAATTTTCAAAATTGAATAATAATTTCAGTTTCATTTTGTTTCTGACGAGTTGCGCTATAGGTTTATGCCAATACAGAATTTTGATCAAATACATCCAATGAACTCGGTGCGTGATTGACTATGAAAACGATTGTGTTCATCTCGCAGTCTGCTCGCTCCTAACGGCACATGTGATATAAAATCAGTTACCAAGATGCTCATCTTCATGCAGCTTCAATGACATCACCAACTTCTATCGGCCGTGATGTCAACTTCAGACATCAATCAATTACACATTTATTTCAATATGTTCAGTTTGTCCGTGTTTCTGATTTACATCTGCATAAAAGATGACGTAGAATCTATAAAAATTATATGTTTATCTGGACATATAAGCTGTATGTTCCTTGACCCTAATCAGGGCTTCAACTAAAAGTGTTGTTTATGAATGAAATGCCATAATTATGGGTTTAGGTAATCGATTCTTTCAGAAGTTGTTTGATATGACAACAAAAAGTTATTGGTATAAATTAATTAACTTCGTGCGTAAAGGCCTACTTGTATTTTATCCGCTGAAGATTGTCTACCAACATAACAGACGCAAATATCACTGTTATATTTATTTGTTCAGCTGTGTATTATGATTTTTCAGATCGAAATTTACGAAATGAAAAGCAACTGAATTTGTCAGAAGCATTAATCCTTCAAGTCACAGTGAGATGATGTATATTTACCGAGGTTTTTACAGTTATAGCTACAGTTGGTGGACGACTTTCTTCTCTCGTGGATACAAATCTCGAATATGTGCAATGTTTCCCATGTTATTGTTCGATGTTCAATTACATATGTTTCTTCATTGAAGGTTTGATAATTGATCATGGTTAGCAAGCCTAACTTCCCACAGGTACTGACAATTTGCGGATTATAAAATTAAAAAAATAATTTCATTATGCCTATATTGCTTTAACTTGACTATAAATTGTTCATGATTTATATATTAAATGAGCATTTATTGTATACATTTGGTTCAAATAATAGCTAGTATATATATTTAAAACATCTTTAAAAATAAAATACAAAGTACATGATTTTGTTACTGCAGCTATTTATAATTGTACGCTTTTTAATTCCAAAATATTTGACATCTAATATTTGTCTTCAACCATTGACTTAACCCGATCATTGTATGAAGCTACATTTTAAAATAAATCATGCCCAAATAGTTACCATTTTGAATTAATCAATTCACTCAAATTTCTTGAAAAAACAATTCGTAAATCTCCCATTCTCCAAAGCTATACATCACCTACAATACCTGTATCGTAAGCTTGTGTGTCTCCCACCTGAGCAACTCTCTCTCTCTCTCTCTCTCTCTCTCTCTCTCTCTCTCTCTCTCTCTCTCTCTCTCTCTCTCTCTCTCTCTCTCGCCGGCTCGATGTCAGCTATACGTGATCGCGAAACAACCAACACAAGCTCAGTCACATTGCATCTTACCGCACACCAACAACACTACCTACCTATCTCACACACTACATATCGCGTTCTCTCTTCAACAAACCATTATTTCGGACATTAGTGACGCGTCTTTTAATTGGTAGTTATCCAAGTTTTGTCGGTGTTTTAAATATATAATTGTGAGTAATCGATTAATCCACCTGACGTGTTGGTTTTTGAGCGTGTTCAGTGTACAATGGTGGTTCTTACGTGCGAGACGTTTCAGTGCGGGCCTCTTACTTGAGGAATTATGGAGTTCTTAACTGTCAATGTTTGTGATGTGTTCTGATAGTAGTTTCGTCTGTGTTTTGTGTTCTGTGTTGTGAACGGATTTGGATATAGTAAACTGTCACGTGATGTGATTCTGGATTTCATAACTCGAAGGTAAAGACTTTTGACAGTTGATTATGTTTACGAAGTGGCTATGCGCACGAATTTTTTTGTAGCACTAACATTTTGAATTTTGTGGATCTCAGGTAAAGAAAAACTATATTTGAACGAATATTCGTGGGAAGTTCTGGTCAGTTTTGTTAGGTTAGGTCGATTGGGTTAGTTATTTTAGATTATTCTAGTTTAATTTAGTGTTTTTAGGTTATTGTCTGTCACCCGCGCAGGCGTACAACTTGAAGAAATTCGTGTGCTTAGATGCTTCCTAATCATTATTCACTATTCACATACCTATTCTTTGAAAGTTAAATATCACATCTAATGATTTTTTTGTATAATTATGAAATACTGATTTAGCCATACACATTTGCATGGTCACTTGGAGGTATGAAAAAATGAGCGGACGATACACGAATGACAGTGCACACGTGTTTTGTGCGGGATTCGGAATTGAGCCCGAAATTGCTCGAGATATGAACGCATTGCCTGATTGTTATGTCAGCCAGCCATATCAGTTATAATGCTGTAATGTGCCTACGTAAATAACATTGTTCTGGAATGTTTCTGGTTTCCATTGTCATGGAATACAATACTTTACGACACCTTTTAATGGTATTTCATTGTATTAGTATTGCACTATTCTATATACCAACCAAATTATGTGTTAACACAATCGATAATTTATTAATTTCGCTTCATCTTCATCGTATTCACAGCTTTTGGAAGATGTGTTTGTGTTTCTAAATGTAAATCTCCCGCTGAAAAATCATAGTAGGCCTACCGTATAAATACTACAGCTGTACACATAGTAACGGTGATTTGTTTTTGTTATATTGGTGAACGATCTTCTTCTTTCGCCGATCATGTTTTAGTATTATTTGAGTGCTAAAAATAAGTGTTGGTGCATGTAGATAAATAGTGTCAATAGCAGAGATAAGTTATATGCACCACCTAGACTTATCTTGTATTTCGCTAGCTCATTCGGCAGATAGTGACTAGTCGGCAGATAGCGAAGAGTATAGGCTACTGCACTCTTGACTAACACATTTCGTACTTGCTAGCTAGCTTCAAGATAGGCCTACTAGAAATTTGATTGGTTTATATCTTCTAGAAGATCATGGCATGATGTTGGCATGGCAACATATCTATAGTATTTGTGTATTCCCACTGTTGTTAGCACAACGAAATATATTATCGTAGTCTAAGAGACCGTGAATTTGTTATTTCATTATATTGTCATGGTATAGGTAGCTTTGGTAGTAATTACTAACAAATCAAAGTCCTAGACTCTTTGAGCTATACGGCACTTTATTTCAAGTTCAAAATGCAAAAATGGGGCACGGGCGTATTTGCATTGTGTCGTCTGGTAGAGAAAAGTTGAAAAATCTCAACTTTATAATCCTTTGGCTATAAGGCCAACTTCGAAAATAATTTAAAAAATACGTCTATAATACTGTATTCGAGTCGGCACCTCTTGCGGTATATGAAGTTACTTACGTATGCCTATGATAGTATTCTTATCAATATCAATAGTCAATATTATGGTGAACGTTAATTGGAGGGAAGAGAGGGTAGGTTGTAATTAATAATTGTTCTTGTGGTCGTCAATACATTGACATTTTTCAGTATATATGTGTCGTGAAAAGGGGTCGTGATCAAAATAGATGTTTTGGAACCACGAGTCCACTGCAATCTACGAACTACCAGTTCCATTGATTTGTTTTTGACATGTTGGTATTCGGTGTGGAATCCGATGAACTCTCGTTTTCAGTACTGTTCTGCACGAAAGTTTCGTGTCTGCGTGTTGGTAGCCATGGAGGCGAGCAGCGAGCCGAAAAGATTAGTCTTAGGATTATACAATTAAAATAATGAGAAGTTTTCATATGTTATAGGAACTAATTAAGTAGTTGTGTTCGATAGGCCTGATATTATGTCACGTGACTGAATGTTATGCCTTGTTATGTAAAATAATTTGAGTTCACCGAAGATAAGAATTGATTTTAGCAAATATTGTGACGTATTCCAAAAATGTTTTATTTAATTTTGTTTCCACGGAAGAAGGTTGTCTACCAGCGTAACAACAAGAGGATGTGTTATAACTCATTTTGAGGATCAGTGATTTCTCAGGACAGGATTCCCGATTATAAACACAACTGCGTCTTTGAAAAGCTTTATATGCTTGAAATTTCAGTGGCTCTAGTACAATAACCGAATGTCTACGTAACGATTCAGAAAAGGGGGCGTGGTCCTGGAGGACAAATAAATGAGTACCTTCTGAAATTGCGATGATGATTCCAAGTTTTCTCTGAAGTCAAGGTAAAAAATAGCATCATCATTCATTCAAATCTGGCTCCAAGGTTTTGATATCCTTTAAGATTATCATTTTTTTAATACGAAGTAAATTTAAAATATTACAACTTAAAGTATGACTCTTAGCTACAACGAACAGTTGGTAGTATTTTTTATTCGAAGGGAATGCGATTGAGTGCGTTCACAAGCCCCTCAACTCATCGCCAATCCACGTGCCATTAGCTACAACAACACATGTGTTGAACATAACCCATCGCGAGCAGACTCATGTGACGTCACGCAATGCTATTCGTCTATCTCCACGACTTACCACTGACGTCACACTAATGTTCATGTGGTTTATAAACCGGTGAAGGGGTAATCTGTTTATTGAATAGCCCTCTTTAGTCTGTCGGAATGATGGGAGGAAGACAGTTGTGTTCTGAAATCAAGGAACCATCACTGGTATCGGTAGCTCAGTGGTAAGCGCTTTCTCTGTGCGACCTCGAGGTGGGGCCTCGGTTCGATTCTCGCCACAGTACATCTTTTTAAATGGGTTTTTCGTGGTTTTCATCTGTAGCCTAGGTAAATTTCTGGATGGTTTCTACATTATAGACCACAACTGCTTCATCCATTATCTGTGCCATTAACTAAGAAACTTCCACATATCCTTAAATCCGACGCAAATATATCTATCGGCGTCAATGGTGTTATCATCACAGAGTGTCGTTAAACACAATATAAATAAATAAACCAGTATCCACTTTGACGACTCGGGGAAACCACAATGCATCTCAGTTATACAGGATGTCGACCATTGCGGGAATAGAACCTCGGTCTCCTGAATGTTCGTCAGCTTGCTCGTCACTGGTCCATCCGTCGCAGTATGTAACATGTACAGTGTGTCCTGGACACCAATACACACCCATTCTGACCTGTAGGTCTGTAGTGTATGCAATAAGGGAACTCGGCCTTTATAGGCTTGGTCACATTGTGTCAACTTACCGACGGACGGCGATAATCAAACAATGAGCACAATAAGGGAGGACATATTCACTATTGTCATAGTGTGTTATTGAATATAGGGTTGTAATCTCTATTATCAACAACAATTACTGCTACACTAGTTGATTTCTATTGGGTTTACGATGCATTCTAATGATGACCAAGATCTATTGGCTTCGGTGAATGATGAATGACATGATTGGAAAGGGCATTTTATCGTGTGTATTTCGATAGTGAAAAGGAGTCAATCGTACCACCCCAGTTTGAAAAACCGCTCGGTCCCAATCACGATATCTTATTAATAACGGATAATAATGAGAGATCCAAGTAATTTACAAGACTTGTATAATATCTTACAGACAATTTACGCTATCAAATCTGTCTACGTTTTATTCAATTATGTCCCAGACACAATTATTATATATTTAATTATAATGATAATGAAAACTTATACATGTTACAATAATTGAAAAATGTATGAATTCATAATTTTAAATTATGTAACAGATTAAAATACGTGTATTCTGTGTGATAGCATAACTAATAGGGCTGTACACATGCTTGGTCGGTCTTTCTTCGGAGTAATTAAACAGGGTGTATCCTGTACACAAGTACACACAAGTACACAGGTACAGCAAGAACCACAAGTAAATATCCTTCTCCTACCTGGCTGAACAAGCCAGCCTTGTGAGATTGCATAGGTTTCAACAAGTATCAGAGGAGCAGTAGTAGGACTTTTACTTCTGGTGCAAGCTGTACACAAGCAATAAGTAAAGCTATTAGTTTCTCTACCAAGCCAGTCTTGTGATATTGCATAGGGTTTAACATAGTATCAGCGAACAGAATATGGTAATTTAGTTTGGGTCAAGCTGTATAGGCTACGCAGCACGGAAGCGTGTCAGCTCCGAATGTACCAGCATGGTCGTGGTTCACTTATACACCGTGTCAGAAAACAATGCTTATGATGTTAACATATTGGTACCTATTGATGATTTCGTTCTCTCTGCACTATAGCGTACATTTTTCTAGTTGAAAACATCCATTTGCGTTATCTTGTACTTCAGTTCCCTCGAAGCCTCCTCGTACCCATAAAGCCAAGTATAACCTATACACACTTCGTTAGCCCCCCCCCCCCCCCCCTCCTTCCTCAAACAATACAATTTATTTATTTATCAATTTTCAATTCGGAATATACGCAAACCTCATAAACAGTGTATACTATTGGAACATATTTATTTTAGTGCTATGAATAAGAGTGAAAATGAGTAACTCCTTTTCACGAAAGTTTCAATGTCCAACGCCCTTTCAGTCATGTATCGAGATAATCGCACGCAAAAGAAGTGATAACCGCACACACACACACACACACTCACCACTCACCATAATCGTTAATGAAGAGCAGGCAACAAACGCCCTTCAGCGCACGAAACTGTTGGTGTTACGGTCGATAGTCTCCAGTGGTAACTAAGGCTGTCGCTCAGTGGTTTTCATCCATCAACACCTGGAGTAGTGTAAGGTATATATTTAAATGGATATCTCACGCGAACGTAATTCTTAAATACTATGTCTTGTAAAATTTGTTTCCGAGAAGTACCGCATTTTCTCGTCAATTATCGCGCATGGTTAATTGATAAATACACCATCTCGGACCATCAGCCAATTATGGGTCATGATTCCATGATGTGCAGACATTCGAGATGAACTCGATCGTTTTCGTAGTCAATCGCACGCTGAGTTCAGTGTAATTATTGTATGTAGATTCTGTATTGGCGTAAACCTTATTTCTAGCTCATTTCTTAATAATTAAATGTAACAAAAATCAGATTGATGTTATGAAAAGTACGGGCGTGAAAAATCACGGCGTGAAAGCTTGCTATGCCGGGCTTCCAAGCGAGAGGCTGAACTGAAAAAAAAATGTATCGTTCCATATTGGTTCTCCTTAGTCGATCGTGTATCGTATTCTATCAGTGTTATGTATTAGCGTAAACCTAGCTTATATTTATCTTTATTTACGAAACTAAATAAATAAAATAGGCAATATATGCATGTCATATACTTCTAATATTTTTTTTCAAGGTGATGAGCAACTAGAACTCAATATATCCCCTTACTTTTTTCAACTTGTATTATAACCTATTGCTCAAGAAATTATTGAAGATATATACTTATTCCAAGATGAACATGGCTCGGTTTTGTATATAATATCTATGTCGTGATATATCATAAGGCAGGAGCATTCATTTGTTGAATCTTATCAACAGTCGATATATCAATAAAGATGGAGCCTCTCAAAAGCACGCGTTTCAATCGAATCATAATTTTTATATTTTCTAACCCGTTTTTGAAGTCAATTAATAATTATTTGTAACATGTTCAACTGCCATTTCATTACATTTATTGAAAATTTGATTAATTCTATATCGATTGTATCTAAAATGCATGCATATTGTCGATTGCTATGTCCGACAATACAGTCGTGAGAGTTGACGGCGTGAAAGTTCACGCGCCTATCAGACGCCAGCTGCGGTTTCCTATGAGAGTTAGCGCCGCATTGTGCGGTACGCGGCATTATTACTCATGGGACACGAATCGAGGCTGAGTGAAAATGAAAGTGATGATCTGAAAGATGACAACAAGATTACTTTAGCTGGAGGCGAGACCTCAGTTGTTTCGACCGAATCATGGATTGAAAGTGAAGAACGTGATGATTAGTAATGTAGTCAACTTGTGGTATTTAGCTTGTGTATGATTATATGAAAGAGAAGACTCTTATATACTATTTCATAATCTACCTAACCTATTGTTATCCAATACGATTCAGTCCTGATCATAGCGATTGAAATATTTTAGTAGTTCTAGAGGACGCAACAGCGCTGCTGGACTTGTAGGTTGAAAGCTGACATTTTGGTGGTAATGCCCTGAATGCCTCTTTTTTCATTTTTTTATTTTTTCTATTCACTTCTAGCAGCGTACATGCAACTGCTACAGGTTAACCTAAGGCCTTGGTTCTGAGTTGGAAGATGAGTGGAGTTTAAAAAAGTTTCATTGTGGTTCGGGTTTGCCTTGCAACCTGTGGAGTGTATACACAAAGAGAAGCATAGAAAGAGCCAATAGCCGATTTGGACGATATGGAGGTCTTCACTATAGCTCGCCCAATAATTGAAGAGTAATAATTAATGTTTATTTTTAATATCAAATGATCAGCTGTAAATAATTAGGGTTTGATTCCAATAAAAAGTTGTTTTTGAGCTTCTTCAGTTGCTAGGCTTCACCGCTTGAAGCATATGCTTGAAGTTCACCTGTTTGCCTAAAGTCTTGTCGATACATTACATATTTCATACCAGCATGTACTAATATATCTACCTGTACATGCCGAATGGACAATCAGTTACTACCATTCCCAAGGTTATCTGCGTGAATTGGCAAAACGCTTTTTGTTTAGTATTTTACTAGTTATAACATACAGCTGATTCTTATTCAACAGGTGTGTGAAGTAGTAAGCAGGCTCGAGACTCTCGATCTACAGTATTACCGGGTCTGTGAGACGGTTGTTCGATGGAGCAAGTGTTGATGCTCATCGTTAACCGGTTACTACTGGTTACGTACTGTTGCAACAACAAGTTGAAATATAGGCTAATAGAAATAGTATGGTTTTACAATCAATGCATATAAGTATACATTACGATTAATATGAAATTTTTTGAATTTTTTATCGACTTCCAAACATGGGATTGTCAGAATGTTCCCCGTGCTGAGGTTGTTGTTGTTGTTGTTTACCGGACACTATAAATTGACCTGAATCAAGTGAATTTTGTCAACCTCCCCTAGCAAAAAAATCCTAAATCAATTTAGCATATTCTTGAACTCATCGATAATATCTAATTGAATTCTTTATGTAGTATTAATGGTATTACCTGGAATGGATCTCGGATATGTATATATTATGAATATGACGAAATGTTGATAATTATTTTTTGATAAAATTGTACATTTAATGGATTTTTGGATTTTTTTTCGATTCAGATAATGTTTTCATCGTTCTGCTATACTATGATAATCTTCCACACATTTCATCTCCATTAAAAAGTAAAAACACAAATTCGATCGAAATAAAATGAGATTATTGTTGTCTTTATTCAGACTTCCTCGAATGAGCGTTCCAACATAGACCACAGTCTTCCGTCTATGGTTCCAACCACTCAAGCAACGTATCAAAAAATGTTATGTAAAACGAAAACATACATCTATTGAAATACTTCGAAAGTTGTACTCGGTAGCATTATGTGAATAATTATCGTATTGACAGAGATTAATTTCTTGCAGTTTAAAAAGTGTTCGAGTCACATGCTAATTGCCAGGCTTATTGAATTGTTCTTATCGTCGAATTAATTGGGTTGTGTTTGTGTTATAGCAAGACCACTTTACTGTGTTCTTGTAAGTGAAAACTAAACAGCTGTAGGCGTATGCTTTATATCGCTACCGCTTTTATGGCGCTTACATAATGTTGAAAATAATTAATTCCAATTTATTGTATCTTTTAAATTATTCGGTATTACTAACCAAAATGAAATGCACACTGAACATCAAATCGACAAAAACCTAAAAGGATTTATATGTGCGACGAGTAACATACAAATAATTCGGATAATGAACAGACATTTAATTTCTCAAGTTTTTGTGTGATCAATAAATGGAACTTTTTAATGAAAATGTAATGATTTCATAGTTTTATAGTTGAAAATGAACCTAATCTATAACCCTATATCAGACCAATACGGCTATATAGTTTCAGGCTGTTTTCTGACACTTTTACTTTCATAAATCAGGAGAACGAATGGCGGACTTCTTATTTGAAATTGAAATACACATGCGGTCATTCACATTCTCTGGTTGTAGTGATAGAAGAATATTATTTAAATTTCGACTAAGAAAATCAAAAACTAGAAAAATATAGAAATCAATTTCCTAAAAAATATATGTTTTCGAAAATATTTTATTCATACTACCGTATCACAAACGGAATATAGAGTACAAAATGCATGGGGTCTACGTAAACTTTATTATCGAATGATAATATGACTAAATGACAACTATCCATTCATATATGAAAGGCTACTTTCGATCTCTATAGCTCTAGCAGGCCACCCTCGGTAGCTCAGTCAGCTGAGGCACGCTTCAGAGACTGAATTGTGATCGTTGGGCGTGGGTTCGAGTCCCGCAAAATGTATGGGTTTTTGTGAACATCCTTTCCCATATCATCACTTCATCGTTGCATTATCACCCGCTCATTCGTACCCCCGTATAACCCAGCTGTTGGTGGGGTCGTTGAGCAACATTAAAAAGAATGCTGTAGCAGTAAATTTCTGAGACTAGTCTATATATATTTCTCGCGCTTCTTACTATTTATTCTTTACCAATTTCATATAAATCCAGGTCTTCTTTTATTTCTTGCATTGCAAGGATTTGATTGGACGTGGCTGTTTCGCCGTCTCATCAAAGCTAGATTATGTGTCTGGCCCGCACCACAGCATTATGCTGTACTAATGGAGCATTGATTAGGCCGGGTGAGATAATTAGACGAGGTGTCGTGATGCATGGGTTAACGCTAGGCCATCGAACTACATAATACAGCGGAATCCACTAGGAACTAAATTATACATTACGATAGCATGGTAATGTGCTATTACTTATGCTTGTGAATTTTCTGAGAAATATTTATAATACAGCTAGATGCTTATTGAATCATGGTACGATATTATTAAGGTGGAACTTCGAGTTTTCAAATGATTATAAAATGTGTATTTTTTGAGTGAAAATGTTGGAATACCTTCAAAAATCAATGACATAGAAATGAAATCCAAACATTTTCCCAGGGTGTTTTTCTGATTAATAATCGGTTATCATTATGCAACCTGATCGAGTTAACCAAACATTAACATATTTCAAATGCTATACTTTCAGTAACATCAACTGTGATCTAAGATTTATTTATCAATTTCGGGTTCAACGACGCACTGTATTGATGACTAACATCTATTGACTTCGGTGAATGATGAATGAGACACACTGAACTGTCATTCAGGAGACCAGGGTTCGATTTCTGCCATGGTCGACCATCCGGACATGAGTTTTTCGTGTTTTTCCCCTGTTGCTCAGGTCAATATACTGGAATGGTTCCTTGACAACAGGTCACGACCGACTCCTCACATTCCAAAAACACATATTCAAATACCATTTCATCTCTTCATCCCATTTCTCATATCCTTCACCGACGCCAATAGATCGTAGTGATCAGTACAGTTCGTCGTTGAAACCAATATAAATACATCAAGAAAGTTATAGGTAAGACGCCTAGCTGGTACTGATTCCAAAGGTCGCCACGCGAGTCCTAAAAGGTAATTGTTGTGTGGGCTCTCGCCCGGTCCCGCCCTGCCCTGTCCGCCGCTGCGTAGTCACGTGATCAAGCCCTCAAGGTTGTCTCAGGTCCGAGGAATGCTCTGGTTTCTCGTCTCCACATGTCAACGTGTACGAGTCAGGTACCACGTGACATCAGACGTCGTCGTCATGGCAACGCGTGCACAAACAACCAGTTGCTATATGATTATTATTGTTTGCTTGACGACCCCACCAGTAGCTAGCTCATACGGGGTACGAATGAGTAGATGATGATGAAATTATGAAGTTCGGACGTTTACCAAAAAAAAATGCATTATGCAGAACTCGAACCCACGCCCCACTGTGACTTCAGTTTCTAAAGCGGTGCCTCGGCTGACTGAGCAACAGAGGGAGGGTCATCAGTCCATCAGTCGCTATCGTTTTGGGTTTATAGTTGATCTTAGTTTGGGTGATCATATTTCGTCATTTAACTAGGCATTTGACTGGCCAATGCGTACCAACAAGTCACAAACTTGCCATGAAGTCATTGTTTACCAATTAAGGATGAGGTTGATGAGGTAGGATCGTTCGGACGGGCCAGTGCAAGAGTGGTCTCAGCACCCCAAATATCTTACTTTTCTTCCTTTTGTTCTGATCTCATGAGCCAAACAAAGACTACAATCAATACTTGATTACATTGTAATGTTTAAAATGTATTCATTTTGGCGTGGATGCCGATTATAATAATGATGTTTGAATGCTAGCATTATGTTGTACAAACAACAAGTGATTATATACTCGGAAACTGATCACTAAATCGTGTTTCAAAGTGTAGTAATATAATAATTTATCACCTGATAGTCGATACTAATAACCATCACATGTGTTGATGGTGTCTAGCGACCCCACTAAATTAGCTAGGTCATGTAGGAAGCACACACGTTAGTAATGCACTCATCTGCCTGTAAAAGACGCCGGGGTGTCCGAGGATCTGAATCCTGGACATTTGGTTTAGATAACTCGGATACTAAAAGTCACTACCATTTCGCTCTCTCTTCATCTCTTTCCTCTCTCTCTTTCCCTCTCTTTGGCTCGACTGATTGTATATATAGTTAACGTAAAATGTTTGGGTACCGACAGTGAAATAAAACAATTTTTTTCTTTCACTCGAAAATGTAAATGTGCAAGTATTTTTGCAGTCTTGCGGTTCCCAGTCATAACAAAGTGCTAGGAGAAATAAACGCTGAATTGGGAGCAGGCAATGCAGTTCAGTTTCTCGGGCAGTGCAAATAGATGTGAATACCCCAACATACTTTCTGTACTTATAAACATTCTTGGTGCTCATGCAGAAAGAAGTTTTGTACAGAATCTAGGTATTTAGACGCATGGCCAGATAGAACTCGGAAGTGAACTCTTTCTGGCGTACATTTTCTCGAATTTGAAAGATCGGGTTGGATATATATTTTTAATGAATACTTGCACGCAGTCCATGTTTTATTGATACCGTCATACTGGCGTCGGAACCGTAGGGGTGTGGGGGGGGGGCATTTTCCCCTCCAACTTTTGGCCAAGGGGGTGCAAGAAATAAGTCTTGCAAGAGTCAGTTTGTCTCGCTGTTTCCTGTTGAAACCCACTTTGTTAAAATTAGCTTGTCATTTTTTTCACTTTTATTTGTTCATTAACTTCATTTACTTATTTCTTCCCCCGCGGGTCTCAATTGTTGAGCTTCCCCCCCCCCCCCCCCCCTCCCAACTTTAAAAGTGTTCTGACGCCCCTGGATATCGTATCGGCGTATCTGATGGTTTTTTAAATATATATATATATATATATACGCTGGTAATAAGCTTACTTATATAAGCATCAACATTGACTACTGAACATTTGTGAACATAATAAGTGTAATATTTAAAAAATTTGAAATAATAGTAGGCTACACAATAACAATGACTAGATTTATCTTCTGGTTTTCTATTAACCTGTATTTTAAATCTTTCAATGTTCAATCAGCAATAAATTAATAGTTTCCTCATGACAATATACTCGAGCTCAGTTTGGTTCGATCTAAGAAACTGGTTGTCTGTAAGACCTTGCACATCACGTACACTTGCTGTCACAGAAAATGTTTGTTTCCAAAATTTTAATTCAATTTTGAATAAAATCTACTGATACTCTTCTCAAATGCTGTATTTGGCTTGTGTACACATAGGCCTACATTTTCTGTTAGTGTAAGTGTGTTTAATGTCATTGAAATTTCTGCTGGGTATATTTTAGTAATGGTTGATCGACCACATCATTTGACCATAAGTGTACTTAGCATTAAACATCCATACGCATGCGTTTCAAGGGATTCAAGATGACGTACTATTTTAAAGAATCAAAATCTATAGTTCTAAAAAATATTTCTCACTTCAGTTAGCCTTCAGGATGTAAGGGTGGAAAATAGAAACATTACCAAGAATTAAACAATACACACTCAGTATTTAGAATAACTTCCTTCACTGTGGTTGATTCACAATACAAGAATAGATGGCTCACAGTCATCTTTAAATGTAAACCTATTTATACTGAGAATAAGTTATTCTTCAAGCATTTTACTTTATGTTTGAACGTCTACTATGTATTTGTGGATTAATAGCAAACGTGCCAAATCGTATTTTGCTGTATAAGAGTAATTTCACCATACCTTTTGTTTAACACATGGTTGGCTACGAATAAAATGTTACATGACACGTTTTACGTTTTTAGCTTTGGTCATTTGTTTGAACTGGGCTCGAGATTCATCGTATCGGGATGCGTTCTAAAAACAATTGTTAAAATTATTTAGTCGAGAACGAGAACATATCATTATAGGTATGAGTGAATTAAGAGAATGTGAAAAGAACTGTCAGGAAAGAAAATGAGAAAATTTGATGATCGTATAAGAACGGAATTCGTGTTTGCGCGGACAACATAATTTGAAGATCACTTGTGAAAAGTTGACAATAAATAAAATGGATCGAATTTAATTAAATTAAATTAAATATATTCAGAATAATTTCAGGAACAGGAAGCTAAGAAAACTAAATTAAATAAAAATCTTCAAGAATTGTGTGTGACATGAACAGATTGACGTTGGTGAATATTCTTTCGTCAACAGAACTATACTGAAGACTCGAATAAGCCATGATATATTGCATTTTTTTTTCATAAATATTTATATATATAGGCCTACATACTGGTATATGTTTTTTCTTTTTTCTTAGGTTAGCGGTTTGAATGATTTTTTTTCTCATTAGGACTACAGTGGACGGACTATACGTCGATCGAGTTGAATGTTTTGACCCTATCGTGAACTAGCATTGTTTTTCAAGCTATCGTCTCAAATTAAACACTATTACGTTACTACAACTTAATTGGCGTTAACTCATATCATTACTAATTACCTCATTAAACCATTCATTGATGTCTATATAGCAGAATTAGAACATGTGAAGTTAATACATTATATAGGAGGGCAATTCTATGATGGGCAACGAAGTAGTGGCGTAATTGTCATTCCGGTCCCCCCGTGATATTTCAAAAAGACCCCCCCTCATATCATACGACATATCTTACTGCAGATATCTTATGAATATCACATTTAAACCAATTCGTACATCCATTTAATGCTCATTCGTAGCTCTCTTGTAAGTAGAAGAAGAAAGGAAGATTTGGAAGAAAATAAGTTGAAGAAAATCGAGAAAAGAGAAGATCTATTCAGATAGAAGATTTTCCCCCAATAAATCTTCAGGATTATTCTTCATCTCCTAACTTATCGCTATAGTTTTCTAAATTTGTATAAATGAGCTATATTATACTATTACTTTTAATGTAAGATTTCCCTTGTGGTGCCCCCGTTTGTGTCGATGTATAAGATTAAAAATTACTCTTTTCCCAAATTAAATAATAACAGGTTGAAAATCAATGTCCTTATTTACCCTAATCTCTGGCTGTATTATTCATTAAAACCTGTATATCATAGGCGGTTAAAACCGATTAAATCTCTGTTATTGAATATTAATTTCATAAACATTTCTGCATTTTTAATAATTATCGTGTAACTATTTAAATGGCTTTCAAATATCGTCAACAACTGAGTCACCGCCAACTACACCATGCTTTGGCATCACTCCCGCTTCCGTCTCGGTTACCAAACGACCGTCAGTTCCGTTGCATCGCACGTAACATCCGCGACAGATGCATTCTCGAACCACCCGCGCGCTATGCGTGTAGTATATTCTAGACGGTCGTTCGTTACCTTCATCTCTCTCGGATACACGTGTATATAGGGCAGTTTGTTTCCGCTTTCACCGTGCTGTTGTGCACATCTCTCACACAACCTGTTGAGGAAAACTGTTTTTCCCTGTTTTCCTCGTCGTCAGGTTGGTGCTAGTGTGCGTGTATTGGCGGTGTCTCGGCGGTAACGGGGGGTGGGCGTCGGGTGGGTGAGGCGAAGGACGTCGGGCGGGGCTCGAACCGGACACCTGGGTGCACAGATGTCAAGTTTCTATCTCTCTCTTTCGCGCGCACGCTGTGTCGTATGATATGCACAACAATGCGATGGGCGCGCTACCTCATGTATCTATGTGTGTGTGTGTGTGTCCTATATTTCATTCAAAACAAACAAAAGAGAATTAGCATTTGGTAAAAATACTCCCACTCTTATAAAAGACTATAGGCCTATAATGTATGATTGCAATATAATATGCGGGTTTACCTTATTGTATTATATACACAAGTGCATCTACAAAAGAAGTAAGTTGTGTACCAACCGAATAATATGCAACATGCATGTAATTTTTTCATCATTTGATAATGCCAGCAACTACGAATTAATGATCCTTTTTTCTAATTTCAATGAAAGCTAATTACTCAATAAATTATTCAACATTCTACACTATTTCAACATTGGATATGGCTCGGTTTAGCATAAAATCGCATACCAAGTCATGATACGTCATAAGGCAGGAGAGTCTCCTGCCTCGGGTGGTCAGGGGATTGTAGGTCGGAGGGTTCGTAGGTCGGAGGTTGGTAAGGTGAGGGTGTCTACCCTCCCACACCCGGCGACGCGAGACGTCGTAGATGATATGGCGTTGATTATAATGCAAACGTCACATATAATTCTAATTCAGGACGGAAAGTACCAGTGAATTATCCTGGAAGACGTCGGGACAGTAGATAGATACACATAAGACAGTGTCAAACACGTCATCGGATAAAACCAACAATTGGATAAGATCCTTCGATTAGTTTAGAAGCAGCTTATTGTTGAAAATTGTATATGTGATGTAACTTAAAAGGAACTTATTCTTGTCCATTGAAGTGACGAAGGAGAGTGCAACTGCAACAATGAGTGACGACCGTTGGAAGATATTCATTGTTGTCAGATATTCATTGTTGTCAGGAGGAGGGGGAGGGAAGTAAAACAAAAGGCACGTCCTCTGGAAGATACCCATTGTTGTCGGTTGGCCAGGGGGGGGAGGTAAATGAGCTGGGATGTCATCTTAATACTCATTGTTGTCAGTTGGTGTCGGTGAGGGGGGGGGGGGTGTAGCAACAATTATTGACGTTTGTTCGAAGAATCTCATTGTTGTCGACTGCATGTCGTAAAGCAACAATGAATGATTTGAGTTCGTCGTTCGTTCTGGAAGGTTCTGCAGGTTTTGCTGAACACCTCCACGCGTTGACCGAGGGCACGGGTTGTCGGGGGGGGGGGGGGGGGGGGGGGGGGCAGGAATAAGGAAGGGCAGGCAGTCGAGCAGTTTGTAGACCTCAAGCATACGACTTCCTACGCTCCGAGTCCCAACACTTGATCTGACCTTGCCTCTCACTGCCTTGGGCGTCCTTCCTACCCACACGGCGCTAGCACACCTCCGCATGGCGCAACCAGAAGGGGTAACTATCTAACACTGAGGCGAGCAACCTTCGAATTGTTCATTTCATATGTTTATTTTCATTTTTTATAATGTACTTATTACAATACGTAATAATTTTATATGGAACAAGACAAAGTCAAAATATCGGTATACATGTGATTATAAAAGCACATGATGAAGTGAGAAAATTAGTACTTTTGCTTCTCACTTGGGTTCTTTGTATAGAACTAAACAAACATGAATATATAACTAGATCCAATCATCATGCGTTTTCTGTTTTCGTCAACATAGGCCTATAACCTGGCTGTAAGTGGGATTTTTGAGCACCATGATATTTTTTGAAATACGGTACTAGTTTTTTTTTAGGGCATGTATATAAATTAACCAGTCCACTTTGAAAGATTCAACATGATATATGACTATAGGTCAAAATCCATGTTATGACACATGATATACTCACAGTTACACAGCTAAAATTGGTTATTTAAAGCTGCAGTAGGCCTATAGCCTCTACCTGTGACAATATCAGAATCCTAGATTAATAATTGTATGTTATAAATATATTATTCCAGGGTTCTAAGAAGGTCCGTGTTCTTTTAGTAGGCCTATCAGACGATGGAAATCTCAAACCGCTCCAAACTATACACAAAAAATCTGATATTTCACCAAATCCATTGCTATGGGTTATCAAGTCTCAGTATTCGATTCTGCTGCTCATATTATGGTATAGTTGTGTGTGTGTGTGTGTGTGAGAGAGAGAGAGAGAGAGAGAGAGAGATTCACACCTACGTCGTCCTCCTCTTCACGTATCCGGGGCCACGCGTCCAGCACGAGTCTGTCAACAGATTAATCGTGGTCGAGTTGAGAACATCCGAGGGCCGGTTTTTCTGGACGGGTAAACTGGCCCTCGGACCGCTCCTGGGGGTCACAGTAACGCGACTTTTCTGTTCCTGCTTCGGTGACCAACTGATATATACTTATAACCACGAAAAAAGTGTTTCTTGTGACCGTTCCCCAACCAATACATCACTAGCGCAACTGGTGGTTGTTGTTCTTTCTTGGATACCAGTAGCAGCGTATGCCACCCAATGGTGTCGTTGGTTTTATTAATGATTTGTCCATCAAATTCCATTCCAAACCATTTTATTCAATCATTTATATTATGAAGTATGGGCATTATATAATAGAAGGAAACACAATTGAAATAAAAACGTTTAAATATATTCATCGACAAGTAATATGCCTATTAATAAAACCTCTAACAAATCAAGAAACTGCGTGCGAGAAAAACTCATGTTCAGGCTGACTGAAATTATTGTCATCATTGTTCAACACTTCTTGTTCGAGAGATCAGTTTACTCATCATGTCCTAAAATGTATGCAGTTTCTATTGAAGTATACTGTATAGTTACATGCGATCTTGTACTGCCCAGCTATCGCATTTCCATTCGAGTCGATTTATAAATGATCTTACGTATTTTTATTTTGTTACCAAGTATTCCATATTTTAATCGAGGTCAGATCTAGTTCATTGTGACGTAGATGAATGAACAAACTAAGATCTTACCAAATATCTGTTCTGTTTTGATTCATTCGATTTTCGTTCGAAGATCCTTGGCACCGTCATCTTTCTCTGCGTAATCAATGACCGTAAGTCGTAGGTGTGCCTGATTCAACTGGTCAACGGTCAAGGACAACAAACTTTGGTGGATTGTTGGAACTCGATCGTTCTCGTAGTCGATCACACTTTGAGCTCAGTACGTGTATTTGATCAACATTCTGTGTTGGCGTAAACCTAGCTCATTTCGTTACTAACTTCGTTTATTGTTTGCTTAACGACCCCACCAACAGCTAGGTTATACGGGGATACGAATGAGCAGGTGATTATGAAACTATGGAGTGATGACAAGCGATAGGACGTTTACAAAAACCCACGCCCACGCCTAACAGTTTCTGAAGCGGTGCCTCAGATGACTGAGCTACCGAAGGCGGCTCGTTACTAACATTTTGTAAAAAAAATCAATGTGATATTCTGAAAACTTCGATATGATACGTTCACGGTATGAAAGCTTGCATTCTTGGTCGCATGTTTTGATTTGGCAAACAGCTAAAGCACTGTGAACTTTTAAAAGAAAATAACATCAGAACTTGATACAAAATCATTGTTCCTTAATTAAGGCTATGGATGAAATGTACCACAAGGGTGGTCTCACCAGAATAAAGTGTTCTTAAATAAATACAAATAGAGTAAATACAATACAAGTTTCCACATTGAGAAACAACCTTAGTTGATACCTTCACCACGCCAGCAGCAGGTGTTGTGTCGGTAAAACAGTTCGGTGCGGTCGGTAACCACAGAGACGCCGCTGATTTATGCGAGAGCAAGAGAGAAAGTAACTGACTAGAATATCTAATGATTGTAAACAATGTCCCACCTACGTGATGACTTTCATTGCTCTTTGTTTATCACTGATTAATCTCGGATTATAACACTTATTGATACATGGCGAGAATAATCATGGGCAAATTAGAATCACATCTTTTCAGTTTTGATTAGATTTAAATGACGTTCGTTTCTTTTGAAAGATTATTCTATTGTCGAGTCTCCTTGACTTTATTCTACATTTTACACGCATGATGTGATTCATCATTGTTGACGGTTATTGCTAACCTAACAAGCTTGTTATGACGTCAGTTATACGGCCCTAAAGTTAACATTTTAATGCTATTTTTTAAATATTCCAGAAAATAGAATGTAATTGTTGATGGAAGACCACATGGTCAGATCAACAACGAAGCAACGAAGTTTGAGACGATTATCCATGTGAAAGATCCCACCATCTTGATAGAACTTTCAATGCTGCATGTTTGAGAGCTGTCATAATGAGGCGATCGAAAATATTGAATGGGGAAAAATGCGAGATGGAAGTCACGACTTTGGATCATGTAATACTATTTCAATTTCAGTTCATTTTCCAAAATATTGAAATCGAACATCAACCCTAATTAACCTCCCCTAAGAATGGCAACTCTAATATATATATATATATATATATATATATATATATATATATATATATATATATATATATATATATATATATATATATATATTGATCCATTTATATTCATTTTGAACTGTTAGTCTCCGTGCAGGAGACATAGAGTAATGGTAGGATGTGAATGTTTTCATTAAACGGCTAACAATTTCAAACATTCAGTTTCCTGCCAGTCGCTTGTGGAACATTCCTCTAAAAGCTGCTCCAGAAGTAAATTGTTGCGCATCTCGGGAAAATAAAACCCACCCGGAATTCAAATCTAAAATCATCATCGCTCGTCTGCTTAATTTCACCAATACTGTTAGCCTGTTGAGTTGGTGCCTCTTCACCCGATGACGTCATCATCGGCGTCTATCGTGACGTCATACCCGCGACGCCCGACGCCCGACGCCTTGGCCTACATCCATCACTCATTCACATATCACCTCACAACGCACTTTTACTTGGCACTTCCACCGTTCGACGTTGTGAGTGGGCCGATCGGCGGCTCGCGTATCTGTCAGATAGTAACGGTTGGGTGTGTCGACCCGTCAGTTTAGTGGAGCTGTCGATCATGTGTCAGCCGTGTCGAGGATGTGGTGCTCAGAGCTGCAGTAGTTGCATAATAGATAGCGCTGGAGTCAGTGGGCTGAGAATGCAATCTGAGAGTGCAGAAATAAACAACATTTTTGTGTTTGTTTCCTGTTAGTAGGATATATTTGAAACCTTCGAGAACTCAAATGACTAATATGTATGCTTGCTTATACGTACACATTGATATTTCCAAAATTTTCTTTCAAATATTAGGTGTGAATTATCCCATTCTAGTATTCAATCCTTTTGAATGAACAGCGATTTTATTTTTATAATAGACTATACTAGACTTTGGACACATTGTCTTACACTTCTGTTGCCCTCACACAAGAATCCCTCCTCATGTGGGCTTCTCATTTTTTTCATGATATATCATTTTATATTGTGTCAGTTCAATTTGTATGAATTGTCATTGTAAATTGAGTCACGTTATGAGAATAACAAATAATCTGGAATTTGAGTTTGAATTAATTCGAATTCATACTTGAAAGCAAAACTATTCTAAACTTCTAAGTACTATCAATAAATCACGGAAAACCACATCAGGATACAGGCTTGAAAATAATCGTTTATTCAATATAGGCATATTAATTATAACCGACATGATTGAACATCTTTTTCAGTTCTCTAATCACAGGCCAGCAGGCGATAAGAAGGTATAGAACAAGACGGGCATTGTGGCAGCACGCCTTTGTTGCCATTGCTCTTGGTTGTCCAGGTGCTAATTGTTGTTCCTTGTTCTCATTGCAGAGTCTGGACACAGAGTGGACAGCGGCAACCTCTTCTGGCGGATACAACTGGACCAAGATCTCCTCGACACAATAGTTGCCATCTACCCTGAGTGGTTCAAAGTGAGTTGTTACTCCTTTATACATTATCAGGTAGTTAGGTTAACCTGCAAAAACAGCATCTCACTTATATCGTTCCCGAGTCTGTATTTATAATGAAAAGTAACTGTAATTGAAAAAGAAATTGCAAATGGCCGATAAGAAGTGTTATTTAGGTCCATTAGAGATCGTGTGAAATATTCGATACTCGTGAGTTCGATCATACCAATCGATTGATCGAAAGGTCGTGACCTGTGTACGTACTTGTAGCTTCATCAAGGTGTATTGTACAGGTCTGTGATTTGATTGTTCGGTCACGACTGTAACCGTCACGAGTAGGCCTATCGTGTTAACTACCTGCTATTTATCAGACCATCTGGTGGACTCGTATATGCGACGTTTCATCTTCGATACGCAAACAAGATGAAAACAAATTGATATCGAGAAAAAATATGCATAGAATCAAACAATCAAATAATTTTGAAAACAAAAATTTAGACAATTTTTTCAAGATATAATGGCATACATGTGAATCAAAGAAAAACTAGGGTGGTTTTATACTAAAGATCCGTGGACAACGGTTCAGTGTTTCATTAAATTAATTGATTCATTTGGTTAAACTCGAGCGATTCAATAGTGTGAACGGCAACGTTTAATAAAAACATCTATCGAAAGTTTATCGTTCAAAAGTTGAGTTTGGTACTTTTTCTTAATGTGTTTCATTTCCATCAAAGATTGAATAAAACTGACCAATCAGATGGTCGACCATGGAACAGCTGTTGAATCACGGTCAGTCGGACATGTTCAGTTTACTTCAAAAGTAAACCCATTTTGAATATTGAACAACCATTCAATTGAGCAATCAAATAAATTGTAGTCATTCATTGTATTGTGTCTGATGGAAAATTGGATTGTGTAAACAGTGCATAATACAATGTTTTGTAGTGAGATTTTGGTGGAGGTGCCGGGTTTTGCTAATTAATGTTAGTGTTTTCAGTCGACTGATTTTGTAGTGTCGGTTCTTGTCTTGTTAACTCATTGCGTGTGTCTTTACGGAGATGTAGTTTATTAATTTCAAACTACTACTTTACATTCAATGGTCTCAACAGATAAATGCGTAAGAAACGTTCCATTCAACTACTTTACTGAATTTCTTTTCCGCATGTCTAGTAATTAGCTCCAAGTAGGCGTATCTGCTTCGTGAGAAAACATGATATTTTCCGTTAAATACACTTGCATTTAACAAGTATACTAATGCAAAATGTCTTGTTTCCGATTTTATTGAACATTCTAAGTCATTATTTTATCTATTTACGTATGTATATAAAATATCTTATTTATTTACGTATTTAATATCTTTGAACTTTTGTGAAGCTTACTGCTCGAACTGGCCAGTTCAACTTACAAATGTAACACCGTATCAAGTAGAAACAAATTGAAACTCAATTCCCTTTTTTTACACTTTTCGTTTATTTTAAAATGACTGAGAAATTGTCCATTTTCATTCAGATTTTATTTCAGATTAAGGAATATCTCAAATACAAACACTTTCACTGTAATGTAGAAAATACTTTTGGGATAATTGGAGTGTACGGATGTATACCATATCTATTCACGTTTAGGTTAGTTATAATCTACTAATCTGAACTCTGTCTATAATTTTCTATTTATTGTTATTGACATAGAAGTCTTTATTTTCAATTATTATATCAAACTTGAGAAATATGATACCCGCAATTGGATTACATAACCTTACATTAAAGTTTTAAAACATAAGCTCTTGTTCCATATAATGTTGAATATTGTCAAAATAGCCAACAGTAATTTGCAGACGTGTAACGTGACTCTCTGTCTGGTGCAGGACTACAACCTAGGCCGTGCAGTGGCACCAGGCATGGCAGATGGTGTCAACCGGGCCATCAACAACAGCACCACCAGCGAGGCGCCAGCCACCATCACACAGGGGCTGCAGCCCTTGTCGCCGACCCCAGCCGGCAAGGCAGAGGCTCTAGAGGACGCCACGCTACTCAGAGCCATGGACAAGAACAAGGAATGTGAGTATACGACATATCTTATGAAGTTTATTATTTTACTAGCTTCAACCCTCATGTGTAACATGAGGCCCAACACAATTCCACACGCAAGTCGTATTACTTTCACACATAACCGCACGGCCGTGCTGGATGATTTCCCAGTACTCTGGGGAACAGTTCCCAAACAACGCAGTTTGCCACCTATGGAAGGGGCCCTCGTAACTGACCTCCCCGCTGACCTCGTGGTGCACTCGTTGCGTCAAGTATAGTGCGAGTGGATGCGCCATCCCCTGTCCCTCACGCCCCATACTCCCCCCTACCCCCTACCTGCACCCCTTAGTGCCCCCCCCCCACCTCCTCCCTCGTCTTCACGTCTGCTGTGATCATGTACAATGTACACTTGCGATCACATAAAATGGTTCAATCCAAAATTTACACGACGTTTAATCCGATATACAAATTAGGAGTAATCATGTACTAGTTCGTATCCCCATATCCCCTGGTGGCCGATGGGGGTCGCCGAACAACAATACATCCACATCCCCATTGGTCAATGTCCTATTGCTTGCGGGCACGTGACTTGGACTAGCGGATCTCTCTCTCGCACCTGATATCCGTCTGTGGTCGGATGCGCACGCACCACGCGCTGCTGGTCACGCATGCGCGGTGATCTCGAACACATCCTCCCCCGCGGCATGTCCGCCACAGCCTTCAGCTCGTGGTTAGAATTGTCATCAACTGATGTGTGATTTATTGCTTGAGGATTTTTAAAATTAGCTTTGCGAGGACTCCCTTGTTAACGGGATTTTCTACTACTACAGTATCATTTTTTTTCTTCAATCGGTTTGAATGGCATTCACCATATTACACTGGATCGCAAGTGGTTTGTGAAAATTTAATTGTCGTTATTAGCATTCTCTAATATTTTCTTTATTGTGTTTGGGAAAAGTGAAAAATCGATCTCAAAAATTTGACCGCGGGGCCATAGAATCTCAACCTTCAAATGTATTCTCAAATCCATTTTCCCAATAGGCCTACTATTTTCCTACCGACTGTTGAACACGTCCCGTAAACTAAGGTACACTCTCGAAATATTCAAGTACAAATGTAGTGAATAATACCATTTTATCTCTATCAATATCATATATTCATCATTAGTACTGTTTATTTGGTGTCTCATACAGACTCAACTTCCTGGGAAGAGATCTAGAATAGAAATCGTTGGGAACATATCTATACGATGGGAAGTTATTGTGGATCGCTGGATTGTTATGGAAAGCTTGTATATAAGGACCATCGTTCCTGTGTCTCGTTCAGTCATAATAATAAGAATGACTCGAGTGAGGGTGACTTATCGCACTCCGTAGCTCAGTCATCTGAAGCACTACTTTATGTGCTATAGTCACGTTACGCGTGGGTTTGAGTCCCGTATAAGGCCGGGATCTTTTTTATCGTCCTCTCACTTTTCATGATACCACAGTTCCATTATCCCCTACTCATTGCTCCCATTACTAAATAAGTATTGAACATATAAACGAAATTCGTATCGAAGATTTGAAGTTTTCTTGTGACTATAATGATTGTTTCTTCAACGACCCCACTAACAACTAGGTTATTAGGGGATATACGAACATTTGGGTGATAGATTAATGATGTTAACAAAGACCCGTGCCCTATACAGGACTCGAACCCATACCCGACTTTGGTTTCCAAGGCAACTCCTTGACCAACTGAGCCAATCAGGTGGCTGGAAATCTCCGATTCGGCTCTATTTCAATGAAGTGCTGTTACCTGAAACTGTATACATATACGCAGAAAGTGTGGTTATGTGTATTGTTTACATGTCTATTAGTATTCCATACAAATCATGACTAAATGACTTGTATAAGAAGCTCATCTCTAACACAGGCTACATGAAGTGTGATATAACTATTGTCCGGAATCTCTCAACACCCCATCCTAACTGTCTTCGTTGGAGGTGGCTGTGTATCTCGGGAATATCTCGCTTCATCGTTCTCTTCATCCCGTTCAGACATGACCTTCACCTCATCCTCCTCCTCATCTTCATCATCCACCTCCTTCTCCGTCTCCGGGGCCGCATCGCTCAAGAAGCGATACCATCTCGAAGTCTCCTCGACAGACACAAGATGCACCTCCAAGCTGTACCTCTTCTTCTCCTTCGGAAACTTGGCCTTAACAAACTCCGCTCGCGTTGTGATGGTCTTCGGTATGTAATCTCTCTTGCACACGAGCTTGATGTTGAACACCAGCTCAACTTGGTCACTGAAATGAGGCAGATTAATCACGTGATCCCTGAAGATGAACTGTCTGTCGAGGTCGTAGGCGCCGTTCGGTGCACCAGTCGGAGGATCTCTGAAGTGAGAACGGTGGCCGTAGAAGAAGGCTCGGTCACCGATGTGGTCGACTATATTCATGACAGGCCTGTTGATGTCGGTGGCGGCGGTTCTTAGGAAGATCACGTTCTCGAAGGGCTGGTTCTCCGCCAAGGCGGTGCTGCCTTGAAGTAAAGATAGTCTGCTGTGAACCGCCAGCCACGAGTAGTACTCGTTGTTACTCATCCAGATCATCTCCCGGATTATCGACAACACTTCCCGATTGAGAACATCGTCTCTGGACGTGTCGACATCGTCCCGGTCTGACATCATCCCGAACCAGCAGTTCGGCAGGGAGTACTTCACGGTCATCTGGGCGTATTCCCGGCGTTGTTCCTCGTCGCTCGACTCACGTACTATGACTGGTGTCGAGGAAACGGCGTCCACGCTACACTCCAAGATCTCTAGAAATGTTATCCCTGTCAGCTCTGAACCGAGGTTCTGATCGTTGGCAGGGTTTTGTAAATAAGACTCTACTAACAATCCGAACTTCGCGATATATGTCGCAGTTCTCCTCCGGCACCGTCGTGTCGTTCTCTTCAGTGCCGGGTACATTCTGCCGGCACTGTCTGTCGTCGTGATCTGGGTCTTGAGTCGCACGTACGTGTCGAGTAGGTCGCCGTCGAGGTACGTGCAGACGCCGGCAGAGGCGTAGTGCCAGACGCTGGCCGTCAGCAAGCGGAACTGGGAGGCGAGGCCCTGAAGTTGTTGGAGGCAGTCGGACTCGCGGAGGAGGTTGCGCTGCCCGACGAAGCGGACGGGGTAGCCGCGAGGAGGGTCGTGGAGGAGATGGTTGAGGTGGCGCTCGAAGGTGCATGAGGCGGAGATGAGAGAGGTGTCCAAAGCTTGCTGGAACACATGTCAACATGGTTTACGGTATCAGTCTACGATCGTCTCCAATTCTCACTCATGTCTGAATAACTTGAAAAAAACTCTCAACTCATCCATCATTCAATGTCGCCAATAGTTCTATCACATTGCGTCGTAAAACCGAATATAAATGAATGAGGAATACCACCTACCATGACTTGTTTGAAACCGGCACGCAGCACGTTGACGCAAACGTCGTTAAACTTCTTGCAAACCGTCCTCGAGTTAGCAATGTCCTTGTAGCTCGGCAGTCGACTGATGACCATCTCCAGGAGCTCGTTGGGCAGATCGAGGAGCGGCGTGCTGACCTCGGCGTCCCACACCCACGCCTCCACCATGCCTTGCACTGCCTGGAACTCCTCATCCTCATTATGGCGTCGTTTGCGCGTGCGCCGAACCAGAACTGTTGAATAGTCAGGAGTGACAGGGTTGAAATCACATGAAATGAAGGCCTAGGCCTACCTTGGATAGATTATTCTTCACTAGAAGAGCTGAATACCAAAGCAACACAAGATAATGACAAAGTCACGGTCTCTTATACTTGACATAAACGTGATATATTCTGTAGTCCACTTCATAATCAGTGCTGGGATTTTTTGGTAACAACAGTGCAATTACACGAAGACCAAGAACGTGCATTCTATAGTGAATATTATCCAGTCAAATTCTTCCCAGTTCATTGGAGCTAGAAAGGCTCAGGAAGTTGCAAGTTCCAATGTGGCAGTCGAAGTGAGGGTTATTTCAATGAGATGAGAAGATGGAATGATGGAATCTATATTCATATAAGCCTACCAATAGTTATTCCACTTTTTCCCTTCTTGTATGCTGTAAAAAAAATCCACGGCGCAAAATGACCTAGATGTCAACGCGCCGTAAAACCCAAATATTCATTCATTCATTGTGGTTGAAAAATCGTGAAATATGAAATTAAAATATTTTTATAACATGAAAGACTCTCGTCACGAGACTCAGATTCGAGCCAATAGCAATCCTTGAATATGTAAACAAACAACTGCCTTCCTTAGTTGATGCAAGTTGCAGCAGTATCATGCAAAGCCAATACTGCTGTGTGGTCTATAATTGCACAACTCATTTCCACATTTCAATTACCAACGGGATAGTAAGAATTTCAAGTGATATGTGGAATAAATTGAGATAGAATTGAATCAGAAAAGGTGAATGGTTGGTGACAATCTGTCAGCTATTTAGTGGGAAATGCTCGTAATTTAATTATGTTATCCATTTTACCTGAAGCTTGACTGTAATCGCCGTCCATTTTGATGACGTCTGTGAATTGTTTTTGTTTTTTTCTGTAAAGGGAATTTGGAATGTGTGAGGGCCTTGAACTGTAATTTTGAAAATGAACGGGCCTAAACTAGCATTTTGAACACCTAACTAGCAGCTTGGGCTATCTCCTCCATGGAAACTGGGATTTTCATTTCATTCTGTCACATTTGGGCATTGTTAATATTACATTTGTTAGAGATATTTCAAGAACTCTTCACATTCGGACCGGACTGTACTTTTTACAAAAGCAACGGAATTTTATCTTATAGACCTAATTGGTATTTCTGTGCCGTACCATTTTTTTTTTTTAGTTTTCATTGCTGTTATAATTCATTATTTAAAATATGCTTATGGAAATACTGAAATGTATATTTTATTGTATTGGGTATATGGAACATGATTTTCCGAGAGTTTTGTCACTTGAAACACATAGGTGGAGGAGCCGGGTTTTGAAACCAACGTATTACTTGTCATCGATAGGGTATAATAATGTCAGTATTTTGCATACATAGAATAAAATTCGTTAGAAAATAGTTTAAAGCATGATAAATTGTCACGTTTGAACAGTAAATTGTTGTGATTATTTAAAGAAACTTTCAGTTTGTTTTCAAGTTATTAAAACTGCACAAACTGTATAATGATTTAGCTGCGTGAATTTGTATTACATTTCATATAAATATCGTCCATCAAAGTATTTACTGAATTTGCCTCAAATTGTATGAAATATAGTCCCACTGGACAGTTATACACTTTCAAGTCACTGCCTTTATTAAACAGCCCTCTAATTGATAAGACGTAATGATCGTTCTCGTTGTGCAGCTGTGAGTGATTTTTAAACTCAATATTCTCTATTTTTCCAATATATTGTAATTTCTTCGAAAATACACTAAAATACATTTTTGTTTCTTCAAACGTGTTAGACATTCTCATTCTTCATATCAACAAACGTCGTTTCGCAAAACATTTGAAACGGAAAAATAAAAAAAACGCCTTTGCCATTATTACGGGGTTTACCAAACATTCCAAAAAATTGCCGGAAATGCCGTGAATCCAATTTTGTTCTAAAGCAATAATGATATATTCTGGTGACATTCTTGTTCAAAAAAGTTTCAAGTAGGTTAGTTACTTTGCCCGACCCTATAGGCCGCGTCAAAAAAAAACGAAAACCTATTATTTTCAATGTTGAACGAAATGGAAGTCTTTGCTACGCTCATCTATTCATGAATTTGAGATTAGTAATTGTTTTATATTCATAACATTTGAATTCAATCTGTTCATTCAATCTCCCATAGTGATGAAATTAATCTCCCTATTTCCCAACTCGTGTGTTTTTCCCAAAGGCCTGAGCGTGTGTCTGACTCCATTCCCGTTCGACGGCTCTTGCGTAATTGCACCGGAATTGCACGCGGTCTCGTGTATATTTTCAATGTGTTAACCCAAATAGCTTTGACACCTGCCGTCAAAAAACCGGACGCCAATTTATTTCCTTTTACAAGAATCTATTCCTAGATCTAGCAGAACCATCTCGTAGAAAAAACAAAACAGCCGATAAAAAACACAGTTGCCTATTGTCGAACGTTGGGTGCCGGCCAAAGACGTGGAGAAGATCGGCCAACCCACACGAAACAGATGGGATATTCAAAGGCATTTTTACACTGAAAATTCCCGTCGAACAGCCATTAGATTTTATCCAAATCCGTAGAAATAGTAGAAATAGTTTCGTTTAACGACAACAGTGAAACATCGCTTCTTTTCTTTGTTGCAATAATGTTCGACTTTGATGTAACTCAGATCGTGCTTTCCCATGGTCTCCATTTAATTATCCAATATTGCTCATTCAATTACTGCGTAATGAATTTTCATGGGAAATGGCCTATACAATGCCACTCGCAGAATTATATCAAACGAATATTTTGTGTTTAAAAAAGCTCTCGCTACTTTAATATGAAATGTGAATACGTTTCTTTTGGATTTTTGTTATTTTTATTCATTCTCTAAATCAACGTAGAATACTATTTAATGCACATAAATCAATGGAATTATTTCAGTCACTCATTGATTGCTATTAAAATTTGTTCGCCTTGCCTTTTGCTCTGGGAAAATGTCTACAGCATCACTAGAATGATTCCGTCTCACGTCGATTCCGTCGATTCGGTTCAAACTTATTGATAGAACCTGAGAGATCAGGTTCTATCAATAAGTTTGAACCCGCACTCTGAGTTGCTATAGTTTACAGTCCCAAACAAATGAAAATGTATAAATTATAAATTATATTCTAGCAAATAACGCAAGTCTCCCCCCTCCCTCCTCCCCCAGAGTAAATTTAGCCGTGGGCCCCTGTGCCACTGCACCGCTTGCACCGCCAATATTTACGCCACTGAGTTCAGGCCTATATGATTTCAAAGGATTAGGTTTATAAGATTTGATTTGAGATTGCATCTTTCCAAAGCGTGAAATCCCTCAAGTTGCGACGATATCGTCTAATTACCGAGTGGTTACAAATTATTTGGTTGGTTAGGCGACCTTCTTAGTTGGAGTATGCTTGTTAGTCGTATCGACAGGCAAGGATTTCTACGGTAATGTTAAAGATCATCAAGTCTTACATACATTAGTCAAGAATTTCACCAACCATTTCTGTCTGGGAATGTTTTTAAACAGATACCAACCGTTTCGCTACTTTATTTCTTCACGATGTTTTGGTTGTGTAAGAAATGGATCTGATTATTTGTACGGACATCTGTGGAATTATTAGATCTTTTGTAGTAGGCGATTGTTGTTTGCTCAACGACCCCATCAGCTGCTAGGTTATTTGGGGTATTTGGGGCCTGAGATAAAGTCACTTACTAAACTTGTCCGCACTTTATTACGATTGATGTGCAAACTATTTCAGACACCAACTGCACATATAAAACATGCATAATGTAATTTTTTTCATGTATTATCATTATTGATACTTGATTAATTCATATTATGTATGTATTATAGATACAGAGCTATATTTATACTATAAATACTTATAGGTACATAATTATACAACAACAAATACAATGAGGGTTCAGACCAGAGTGTCTGTTGGTCCACCTAACCCTAAAAAACAAAGTTGACAGAATGATTAGAATAAAATTCCAGGAAAACTAAAAATAGTAAAATACACAGTGTGAGCACAGAAGAAATTGAAAAAAGTGGAAGAATTTCGAGAATTATGTTATTATCTGGATTGATTTATATTTTTTTCCATACAAATCTTTGAAGAGTTTCAAACAACTCAGAAGATAAGCACTCAAAGATACGCGTAAACGAAGACTCGATTTTTTTATCGTACTTGAAAAAAAAAATGTTCGTGCTCGACAGATCAAACAAAACTCAAATTTAATTAAAACCTAAATTTACTAGAACTTTATTATTAATCCGAACTTTTCAACACTGACGGCTAAATGTAGAATGCGCATGCGCATGTTTATGACAGAAACGCTTAATTTACACTAACTCATAAAGCAGCATAATGATTGGTTGTCCAAGCCCATGATTCATGAAGGATATTAAACCATAAGGACTGTTCTAAAATACTACAAATGAAACTTACAAAATATTGCCTCTTATATTTTAAGGAAAAGAAATGGAAGCCAATAAGGTGTATATATACTCTTATTCTCCTATCCGTTTGGTTGGTTTCCAAAACTCAGTCCTTGACTTCTATTCGATTCAATGCCAATACAGACTTTATTCTTATTTACGCTTCGGATTATTATAGTTGCTACATATCCGCCATTGTACACTTGCGATCACATAAAATTAATGTTTTTTTTTCGAAATTTGAACGTGAATGGAATCGATGCCTATTTTACTTATCATTTTTTTTTTCATAGACTGTACGTGGATGGGTGTATCATTATTGTGTGCTAGTTTTATTAGATATTATGTCGTCAATTTTTTTATCAGAATGCATTATTTTATTGTAACTTGATCGTTAAATTTATGTGACCGGAAGTGTACAGACGAGTCTCCCATCATCCAAGACAATTGACAATACGGAACTTGGTTGATTAATTTCTCAATTAAAACCTCGCATCCATAACTAACGTTTTACAAGTTGACTATATTTTATATTATTTTTGACTAATATAACTTTATTTTTATTTGTATGTTATATCGGTGTATGTAACTCTATTACTGATATGTACGATAGAAGCTAAAATTGACCGCTGATTATTTGGTATGTCCACCAAGACCGTTATATCACTTGCCTATAGGTCTCGAATTTCTGAATATAAGAATCGATTAAAACGACTCGGCGAAATTTCAGTTGTCGAGTGATAACCAACGGTGGTATATATTTTAATCTATAATATAATATAGGAGAAATACAGATATCTTCTATGCCTTTAGGATAATATGCATCATTATAATTATAAACCTGGGGTCCTGAAATTTTCATAAATATACACTGTTGTAATATTATGTATTTTATCTGTACACTTCCATGGGAAAATTATACGACATGAGGAAATTGGTTCTTGTACACATATCATCTTGACATTATTGAAGATATTTTTGTTCCTGTATTATTGGAGTTTTTAACGTATTCAAGTTATCATAAAAAAAACTAAATCGAGACCCATGTGCTCTTAGTCGGACCGTTAGACATGAATAATATAACATTGTCTGATAGTTACAATCAGTAATAATAGTATAGTTCTCATTCCTCATCACCACTATAATTATTACCATCAAGTTTTTGATTTTATTACCATAATTTCATAACTCATTTTCACTTTCGGCAATTATAATTACAAATTCATAGTAAGCTGGACCTTCATGGTCATTCATAGTCAAGATTAACAGCCATCATCAATAAATAATTCATCTTTTCAAATGTGGACGTTTGTAACAAATTAATCTCACATTTGCGGCTTAATCTTCTGCTACACTTTAAACCACTTCAACTTCCTCAGTCCAATGACAACAATGGGCTGTTCGGTTGTACGTCATTGTTGTAGGAAGTGCATGCATTGTTTCCTGTAGCTTGCCACGCGGCGTGAGGTGATTGCGTGATGAGCCAGGGCTGTAATCAGCCAATCAGCGTGCAGCTCAGGTGTTGCAGGTGTCAACAACCACCCACACCAATCACGAGCCGGTCAGTTGACAGGAGCCGGGCCGTGGATTAACACTGCTATCATCTGTCAGTCGAACTGTACATCGGAATCATCGGAATAATATTTTGATGTATTTTGACATTGTGTCGATGCAAGTATACACTCGATATTGGTCACACAATCGTGCATCCAATAATATTGAAATCGATTTAAAATGTATCTAAAACATATTACTGAAATCGTGTGTATTCATCTACTGTGAAATTTGAAATAGATTAGTGCTGGTTAACAAAATAAGTTACGATTTGTTAGGATACATGTTTTTATAGCGAAAGTAGTCTCACTAAAAGTGTTTTAGAAGTAATTAACCTATATTTCGTATTGAATAATATTTATAAAATCAATTTGTTACTTTTATCTACGTGAAAAGTGAATCAAATGTAGATTTCGTTGAATTGAAAAACATTTTCATATCAACGTAACTTGTTGACGACGTCGTTAATTAGTGGTTCCACATTAGTGTATAATCAAACTATAACTGTGCCTACATTCTGTTCGTTTTGCGAGTTAACGAATCCGATTTGATGAGATCAGTTTTGGTGTGTTTTCTCGTGTTGTGATCGTGGAGGTATGCGTGGCAGATGTTGGCAGCGGAGATGGGATCAGACGGTCTGCTCGCAGAGACAACGGCTTACTGATGGTCAGTTGGGACTTCCACAAGGAGCTTTATTTGGACCACGATAAGGAGATGAATTCCTCATTTAATTAAGAAAATGTTGCGACGTACAGTCTTTACATTCTGTTCCATATAAATGTATTATTACACTGCTTTGAAACTTCACAAATACGTTAATACGCTGTTAATGAAAGGGTTTTGTTCAATCCTAATAATTCTACTAATATTTTGTAAATATAAGCGTGCAGTGAAAATTGCTTACTCTGTATTTATATATTATTCATACACGGTTCCAGTAACAAATGACCAACTGATGTCACCATGACAAGACAGATATCAGGTCAATTCAGCACAAAATATATAGGTTACTATGTTTGTCTGATTTCTGTTTTTCTGTTTTTCATATCCATGTACAGCAGAAGCTAATGTTAATGTTGTTGTTCTTGTTTGTTGTTGCAGCGTTGAAGGTGAAGTTGATGCTGCGGCGACCCATCAATCAGCTGGTCGCGCAAGGAATCATGCCTCGTAAGTTGCACATACGTTTACCGTTTACCTGATCTTTCGTCAAGCAAGTACACTTGTGGTTACATACAGCGGCCTATTAACTCCTATTAAATTGCATTCTGAAGGACGTGTGATGACATAATACGCTCTAAGCCTTGCATACAATGTCTTTACAAAATGTGGGTGCTGCTAATGTTAACGTAAGCGGTCGAGTATGCATCGAGTTCATTCAAAGATCAACTTTATTTTTGGAAAATACCATTGTATGCAACCGCAAGTGTGACTCGGTTGTACATTTCAGTAGCAATGGATAATCCAGTGAAATATATAATTAGAACACACATCATCGCAAGGGTTAAAATAACACGTGTGTCTTGCATTCATATTCAAACATGTGACAGTGGATGCATGGTGATGCAGTTAAGACCTAATGAAATATACGTAAATCTAGATATTACCACATATCCATCGTGGTACTTCGTCAAGGCTTGTGCAATTAACAACTGGCAGTAGGTGTGGCTTATTAATCGGCCATCTAGATCGGCAACTTGAGATATCCTGATTGGAGATTCCAAATATTCCTCATCTAATACACAGTTTCGATGTTGATAAAAAAAAATGTATGACATGTCCCTGATTTCGTAATAACTTGGATAGTACCGACAATAGCTATACACCAAGGTAATATCATGGGTTGGGTTGTGTTTATTTATTTAGGTTTGGGTTGGAGAAGGTTTCGTTTCAATACCAATCAATTTTAACATCTTGTAGCGATGCTTTCGAGTCTGTGACTTCATTAACATAATCCGTAATTACCGTTGGCCCAGCGTAATCATTCTAGTTCTATCGTAGCTAAATAACAAACTACAAGCTCTTTGCCAGCGATCACAATCCCCCAAAATATCTACACCAGAACACGACAAATCATTTTACTCTTACATAATTAACTCCATTTTCTGACAGACATTGTTAGGTCCTGTGTTGTGTGCGTGCAATTGCATTCCATTCACGTATGTTTATGAGATGGTGCATGCATGCCGCGATCATATCGGCAGCTCTGAATAATTCGGCTATAAATAACGCTTTTGGCCAGTGTAACCAAGTCGTCATAACAGAATACCACTGTATCGACTCATGGTAGTAAAAATGTACTGCATTGTGCAGTAGTACTGCATTATTGTGTGTGGCAGAAATACAAAGTTCGAATTCTAGGGCTTTATTTTTGTACTCGATGACTGTCCTATCTTTATTTACGCATTCATAAATAGGCTCATATATGAGAGTGATTTTTTTTCTCTTTAGTGAATGTTTTTTTTTTGTATCATTACTCTACCAAATACTACAACATGAATTTTACGCCCATATATATTCATAAATGAGTAAATTTCATAGCAATAAATAATGGATAACAAATCTTTAACATGAGTTTTGTAATCAAATCATATGTTATAAAGAAAATAATGCTTAAAACAGCACTCCATGCAATAAAATAAATACAATGTTATTTTAAGCCATATAGAAGCCAAGAAACTGTAAGACGACTTGAAGTTGTTTGATCTGTCAACATTTTGTCTGCAAAGTAACCACGTAAAACACCATCAGTACTATTACACACAGTACTGGGGCCTCATTCTTGACCATGTGACTGTCCTAGGTGATCACTTAACCCAATTGTCATATCTTTAATATCCTATTTATGATATCAAAATTTACATAATTGTATTTTACGTTTAATAAAATTACACCACCAAATACTACGACATACATTTTTCTTTCCTGTACATCAATGAATAGGAAATGAAATATTCGACATTGGTCAAGTGATCACTTACGAATCAGTGCAAGATATAGGAATGAGGCTCCAATTATCTATCATTTGCCATTTAAAGCTCATAGCGATTTAGATGATTAAATCATAGTAAATAAATGTAGTATTCCCAGGAAATTCAATTTATTTCGAAACATGTATTTACAATGGACTATATATTTTTTCAAAAATTAGATACTTTTTCAAGAACTGTTGAAAATGTTACTAATTATTACTTATGTAGAATTCAGTACTTTTTAATACCTCCACTTTATACTGGAAGCTTGAACATGCTGTTAGTCAGTGTAATGGTAGTCCGATTGATTACTATTGTTTTTTCTCTATCTATGCGTGACTGAAAGCTTGAATGTATCCCTAACGACTGTAACGATGTTCCTATTGGATACTAATCCTGTTGTTGTGTTCTGATTGGCTCAGCCCTGAAGACGTCTCCCGCGTTCCACGAGCAACGACAGAAGCTGGAGAGAGCCAAGATGGGTGATCTACTGAAAGCCAAGATCCAGCAACGGCCCGACAGACAGGAGTTAGTCCGACAGCATATACTAGAAGGTTAGTCGCGCGCTCGGTTGGGAATGGTGAACGTTCTCAAGGACCTGGGTGAAGGGAAAACTTTGTTTTTTCAAAATTTCAAGTGAAACTTCACTGGCACTAGTAGTTCTGTGGTAGAGTTGTTGCTCTGTGTGAATGTGAGTTTAAAGTAGATCGGGCTTTCGTTCGATTCTTGCCACTGTCCATCTTTACGGAATTTTTTCGTGATTTTTGCCTATATGCAAATGGAATATTAACTTATAAAACAAGAAGAAGAATAACACAATGCACCATAATATACTGCTCGTCACAGTACATAGTGTAATATCTTCTATTTATTCATCATATTATCAAGATTCTAACAACGAAAGTTGTACGCAGAAAATTATAGAATCTTTTTTGCTCTTATATTTCTAATTTGAGCTCTCTGTTTTAAAAACCTCTTCTGTATAGAAGTGGTGTATGATTTTTAAGTCACCTTTGTGTGACTTCTGATACTAGCGACTTCACCAATTCGTTTTACGGTGGCTTCACCCAAAGTTAGTCAAGTGGGCTTCACCTCCAAATTGTGAGACTGTACTAGTGACTCCACCAATTCATTTTACTGTGGCTTGACCTCCACTTTACAAGACTGTGAATACTCGAGACTCCACCGCAGCCGCTGATTTTCCGTCGTCTTGTTTCAGCGGACATGACCCACATTGACCCGTCGCTGGCGGAGCGGCAGCGCATGCTGAAGAAAGCCCGGCTGGTGGACGCTCTCAACGACCAGCTCTCTCACCGACCCGGCCCGCTTGAGCTCATCAAGAAGAACATTCTGCACACGGACGAGCCCATCGAACGGGCTGTCAAAGGTTGGTACCTCCCGTTAGCGGTTATCAATTATGCAAATACTCATCATGATGTAACATTCAAAGTGTAGTGGATGTACTTGACGTTATATACATCTTTTCTCATATACGGAATCTATTTGAAAATAGAATCATTCATAATAAGTGAATATATTGGTGAAATATATTTCTTGTTCATGGCCAACCAATTAAATGTTGGTTTTTCACTATCTATCCTGCTATATTTTTTTTCTCATATAGAATTATGAATCAGAATTGATTGACAAATGTATTTGTTCTTATAGAGGGTGTAATCCCATTCAAAGCGACATGCGAGGGGCAACTGACCAAACCCCAGCACCCGAACCACTACATCACCTACGACGAGGACTCCCAGAGCTCCGAGGGGGCCCAGTCCCCGGTTCAGCCCCCCGTTGTCCCCCTCCCCACCCTCCCCGAGCCGCCACGCCCCTTCGACGTGCTCGAAGCGGCGGCCGCCTCCGCCGGCATCGTCACCGTCGCCCTGACGATCCCCACCACTGGCGGCAGCATCGTCGTCACCTCCACCTCCCCCGCCTTCCACCAGCACAACACGCAGATGACCTTCGCCGACCTCTGCAACAGCGTCGCGAGAAGTATCTCACCCCCCTCGCACCTCCCCACCATCCTTCCCCTCGCCCCGGCGCCGAGCCCCATGAGCCTCGGCTCCACCACGTCCAGCCTCTCGCCGCTGAGTTCGATCTCCGTCTCGTCGCCCACCGGTCCCCCCACCCCCTCGCCGACCATATCGATAACCCCCCGACCACTGCCCCAACCCTCGCCGAGCCCGCATCGAGACGCGCCCGGCAAAGACAAAAATCGTAAGAAATCCAAAAGCAAGTCGCAGCCGAAAACGCGGACGATCAAGTTCCACGAGTACAAGGGACCACCGAACGCCCACAAAAGCACTCCGATAAGCGCGTCTTCGGTCGAGACGTCTTACGAGATACTCCTGCACCAGCAACAGCTGTTCCTCCAGTGGCAGCTCGAGTGGCAGCACAAGTACCCGCAGATCATCCTGCCTGCCGTCCAGAAGCCATTGTCCGTGGCGACGGAGAGCAACAGCTCGATGACGAGCTTCGTTCAGGTCGGGTCGCCGGCGGCCCAGCACGCCGGCCTGAGCGTCGCCAGTTCGGTGCCGTCGCCGGGCAGTGTTGCCATGTCTCCGGTCATGATGCAGCCGATGACGCCGCAACAGGTGGCCGTCATGTCGCCGGTCGAGCCGCCGCAGCAGCAACAACAACAACAACAGCAACAGCTACAGCTACAACAACAGCCGCAGCAACAGCAGGTGGTTCGCACGCTTACCAAGCTTGAGGACATGAAAGGTGAGTCTAATGGATTAAGTTTATGTGGGTACACGAAGTGTGAAATAACTGAACACCGTCAACAAAAATCTTGATACTTCAATTGTAACGTTATTTTATAATTCCAATACTGTAAGTTATTAGTATATCTCAGTGACCCTTGGGTAGATCATTATCAACTATGCAAAAATGTTGTTTTTGTTTCTTCAAAAATAAACAGTGTTGTTTGTTCTTATCAAATCAGTATGTCTATTCAAAAGCAATGCAAATACTAAATTATTTTTTTGTGCTCTTTTTAATTGATAGGTCTATATGTGGCTGAAAAATTGATCAAAATGAAAAATGGAAAAAGTATTTGCATGTTATGTTAATATTGATTTGATTAGATGATGGTGAGATATCGTGATGTAGGACGATTATGCAAAGCGGGGCACGCAAATGATATACGCTAGTTCTTTGATAATTTGCCAAACAATAAGTTTTTGTAAATTGAAACTTCAACTGTATGCATTGATTCTTAGTCTATGGTTATTATGTTAAGAAAGGTAGTAAATATTGCATGTTGTGAATATCCGTTGAATGATTACAGTACCCGTATAATTTATTTTAAATTTCACTGTGCCAAGTATGTCTTATTTCCTGCCAGAGGGGCCCATCTGAGAATTACATTCCAAATAAAGTAAAAGCGTCACAAGCCTCATTTAATATAAGCATTATACTGAAAGTTCATTGTTGTTGTTTTAGTGAGTGATCTGAAGGCAGAACTGAAGCGGCGCAACCTACCCGTGTCCGGACCCAAGCCGCAGCTGATCGAACGGCTCAAGCCGTTTACCGAGGTGGCGCAGACTGTGTCACACGACGTTACCCAAAATACCATTCCAGTCTCGCAGATGGGCCACATCATCATGGACATACCCGGCTCCGTAATGAGCGAAGAGTCCCTGTCAGGTGAGAGCGAGAGAGAGAGAGAGAGAGGGAGGGAGGGAGAATAGATCCCAAAGAAAACTCTTTTTCAATTCTATACTTTTGGGAATGAAATTTTGGTATTTACTTAGTTCATACAAGGTAACTTTTCAATGTGTGCTGAGATTGAGATGGATCATGAGTAAGATTGCCGTTCCATATGGATATTGCTAACGATATCAGAATGTTAATTTCAGGTCATTGTGATTTTTCAAGAAGATATTTTTCTAAAAAAGTAAAAAACACAACTGCACCTTTAATAAGCTTCAAATTCGTTTAGTATAATGAGATTATTCATGTAATCGCCAAAGGTTTTACATTCTATTGCTCAATGAACGATCTTCTTGCGTGGATACAAGCACAATCATGTAGACTTTTCTCTAATTATCGTGTGTTATATTCCAGGCATGTCTTCTATGGAGACTCCGGGCTCCCCGATGCACCATCACGTGAACCACGCGATTGAGGGTTCCATCACCGACGACAACGAGAGCGTAGCGAACCTCTCGCCAGCCTCCCAGCAACAACTCTCCCCAGTCTCGCAGACCATGTCTCCCGAGGGCATCGACCTCGACATGGACACTTCCGAGAGCTCCATGATGGCCTCTGCCTCCTCCCCACTCGGCTCGCCTCCCCCCGCCTCCCCCATGCAGTCCGTCATCGGCGAGGACATCATACTGAACCAACAGCGACGGATCAAGGAACTCCAGCGAGAACTGCACCGATCTCAGCAACAACTCCAGCAGATCAGACACAATAAAGAGGGCAGCGGAACGCAGCCAAGGTTGAAGCAGACGACTCCCGCTCTCACCACGTTGCCGAACGGTATCGTTATAGACACAAAACAGCACCAGAAACTCGTTCTACAGCAACACCTACAGAACAAAATCCAAACGCAACAGTTACAGATGCAGTTGACGCAGCTGCAACAGTTGCAGACGTTGCAGCAACAGCAACAAGTGCAGCAGCAACAAAGGCAACAGCAACACGTTGCTTTTCAACAGCAACAGAAACAGATCCAGCAGGGGATGAACGCAAAGGCGAGCTTAGCTGCATTCCTACAGAGCCAGAGTCAGCAGCAACAGTTGAGTAATTTGATTCAGCAACAGCAACAACAGCAACAAGCCGCAGCGGCTAATAATAAGAATAATAACAACGCAGTGAATAATAAGAAGAATGGGGTGATCAAGAATATTGTATTAGGGCAACAGCAAGCGGCGATAGTGCTAAACCAGTTGAACGCACAGAAACAGAAAGCGAACATTTTGAACGGCATCACGGTGACCGGACACCAACGAACCGCTTCCCTTCCTAACTTCTTCGGTTCGTTTGTTACAACGCAGCAACAAGACCCTCCGCCACAACCCGCAGAGCAGACGGAGGACGTCAAGGTGCCACTGCCGTGCGTCACTACGGAGCCGCAGTTCCTGGCGGCAAAACCTCCGCCGCCGCAGTACGAGGAAGCCACCAAGCAGCTCAAGGTCAAGCTGGAGGTACCAACGGCGTGCGCGGAAAACAAGGCCAAGCAGAAGTACGTGAAGAGTCAGATCGTGGACGACGTATTGGAGATCCTGATCAAGAACGGAGAATTACCGGCTTCGGCGGCTCAAGACCCCGCCACGCCGACCACCCCTGGCCGATCACTTCCTCAGGGCCTGATCTTCACCGCCGCGCCCGCTTCTCCTCCTGCACCTCCACCCCCGCCACCACCTCCCCTTCCTCACACGACGTTCGCCATCACCCTGCCGACTGCCATCACGCTGACCACGCAAGCAGAAACCAGCGAAACTCCTTTCCAGTTGCAATTCACAAACGCAGACGCTTTGGATTTCATTTTCGGCAATAATTCGAGCCGGTCCAACGAAGTTCCGAATCTACTATCAGATATGCAGACCAATCCAGCTATCGATTTGAAGGAGTTGGGTTTGGACTTGGAAACGCTTGACACGATGGACTTCGGTCAGTTGGACTGCAGCGAGCTCGCGTCGAGCGGCGTGAAGATGGAGCCGACCGAGCTTATGGTGACGGAGATGGAGGTCGGCGAACAGAACAGCGACCGAGCGAAGCACGACGAGTCTCTGCGAGACCAGCTGATCAACCAGCAACAGTGCGAGTTGATGGACATCGAGATGCCGATGGACATGGACGACTCCGATTGGTTGGAATCGTTGATGCCGTCGAACGGTCCTGGTCCGCTGTCGGCCGCGATGACGCCGCCCCACCAGGTTGGTTATCTGCCACAGACGACACCTGGTGGGTATAACTTCAACCAGCATGCCGATATTGATACGTACGATCCGTTACTCTCCAACAGCCAAGACCCATTCGACCTGTTCAACATAGAAGATTCCGAGTTTAAAATGTCTGGAGATTTGAATGCCGCGTTAGGATGGGATAAAGTTGACTTTGCTACTTAACAAAATGTGTTTTAATGCACGATTATAGACAAATCTCTAGTAAATTATGAGTGAAAATGCTGACTGCTTGCCAAATACTTTCTCAATGAATGATCCATGTGATAAATGATTTTACGTAATCAAACAAAGTAAATATACTATTAATAAACTCTATCAGTTCAGTTTTTAAGAACGATAACTATTTGAGTAAAATGAACACTGAATAAAGGTGCAGGATCACTTTTTCTTTTCCGACGAACGGAAACTGTTGAATATTTTCGATATCAACTGAAATGTGCCTTATAATGAACGAAAGAAAAGCGTGTTTTGATTTTCTACTCGAGACCACGTTTTAGAAATCTCCGAAGAAAATGACCATAAAGACAAGAATTCGAGACGAAGGACCACCGGACGTAGTTCTACGTGAGAACGTATCGTCGAACGTTTTCACGTCCTCGACTGTCGACTCGAGAGGAAGTAAAACTCTTCCCACAAAATACTAAAATGAACGGACTGAATGAAGAACACAACGAAAACTCAATGCCATAGTACTTAATAACATTATCGCCTGATAGATTTTTACTTTTCCAAGTAATTAATAATATAGATACGTACGTTTTTCCTGCTCTAGAGCGTCTAATAAAATACTTGTGCTTCCGCGTGTTTAGAAATACTGCTGCTTTGTACTCCTAGTGAACGTTGATCATTTCCTACGTAATAATATTAGCTGCGTAAAGCAAGTACGAATGCAATAATGAGCGTGTTTTCATATTAAATAAAAGATTCCGCTTTTTAACTACCACCTAGAGTGTGTGTGTGTGTGTTTGTTTGTTTGTGTTATGATATTTTGTGCTTGGTCAGATATCAATACGTATATCAAACAAGAATATTTGCGCTCAAATAATGAATATAATTAATTTAAATCATTTGATTTTCCCCGTGTGTGTAGCTTGCTTGAACCAAAATATGAAATTCCTATCTGCATAAAAAGTAATTCAATCAAATTCAATATGCTTCAGTTTTATGTAAAAAATAAAAAGAGAGAAAAAAAGTTGTTTGAAATTGATACATATTATATTATGTAGGCCTACTTTATTTTACATGTTGACTCATTTGTAAGGCAATAATGGTTGATTTAAATGTATGGCACGCACACACTTACACTCTGATCAACGAAGACCAATGAGAATGTGTACGTAACGTACTTTGATATGGTACTCCAATTGTTTTCACTTGTTTTATGTTTTATTTTTAGTGACATTCCATGTACGACAAAGCTTGTTAGTTCCCCTAAAGTACGGACAGTTTGATGATCTAGCCACTCGTCTAGTCGTTGAGTACTCAAAGTACAATTTTCCAACAAAACAACTTACCTTTTTGTTTTAGGTACGGTAGCAGTTTATTTCCAAATTTGAGTAGCAAAAAAAAGGTTTATGAGATAAACATTATACACCAGATAAATTCATTAAAATATATCGTAAAATTATTTTTTTGATTCACAAAATCTGTATATAAACTTGTGCAATATACATTCCAAAACCGCGATTGAAACCAAAACCAAAATACTTCCGAGTTTCCGCCATTTAAAAATACTTTTGCTTGTAGATTAAAACTCCTTCTGGATACAATTTGATTTGTGCTTCTTCCCCCTTCCCCTTCCCCTACCCTTTACTTAAAACATTCGTTCTGCCAATAATGTTAAACGATCGATGCGTAGTTCATGGCAATAATGCGTAATAATCGTAGTTTAGTTTATTTTTATTTATAATATTTAGGTCATCAAACTGTCCATGTATGATTAATTTATATAACCGTTTCTTCCTTGGCAAAATATCGTTGAAGGACTCGATATTTCCCTGAAGCGTTTTGTATCGACGCCGTAATGCTCCCCTCGGAATTAGGCATTAGCAATCATTTCGTATTTCTTAAAATATCGAAAGCTAATTACGTTTTTGTGTCTGTTTTGCTGTAATTGTTATTTCTATCGAGTCACCGTATTTTCCTCCGCCATCTCGAACATTGCTCCCGTCCACAGCTGTTCTGTATTCGGTGATTGGAAGGCAGTGACTTTGCGCTACCAACTGAACCATCTTGACTCGGAGGTTCCGAGGGTTCGAATTTCATCTTAAGGCAAATACTGTTTCAGTAGAAATTATTTAGAATTGTATTCAAGTATTCGTTTTGATTTTGAATGCTGTGGAAGAATAGAATAGTTGGTAAAATATAGTTTACAGAGAAGGCTGTGGCGGTGTGGGTGGATGATCGAGATGGCGGTGGTATTTTGTTAACCTTTCCATGACCATATTGTAGGATCGGGACCATTCACAGGTTTCACACCTAAAGGAGAGGATTAAGAAAAAGATTAAAAATGAAAAATAATAAGAAATAAAAAAATGAATGATATAGATATGTTTGTAAATTTGATAGGTAGTAATAATTGAATGCTTATTATTATTATTAATTATTATAATTATTATTATGTAAGATGAGCATTATTATTGATAAAAAAGGAATCCTTGGAATGTAAGCGTGTAATTTAAAGTGCTTTATTTTGACAGAATTTAAGTCCATTCAAGAAAATATTCGTACTTTTATTTGTGCTTTTCTTTTGGCATTTTTTATTATTTTTTCCTTTGTACAACTTGTAAATATGTCCTTTTGTAAATACATTATCATGTTATGTAAGATATATGGCCCATGTACTACTACTACTACTACTAGTAAATTTGGGTTATAATGTGGTTACTAGAAATAAAAACAAAATATTAATATTATTTTCATATTGATTTCGTTATAATAAATCCATTTGCACATTCCTTTTCCACATCTCGCCCTATTAATCCTCCTTAGGCTAAGGACTTTTAGTACACGAATTCTAAAAAGTATACTGTACCTATACCCTACATTTATATTTGAGAAATATTTAATCAGTTATTTTTCAAAAGTATTCCAATCTTATGCCTATCACCCATTGATGTATGTTTGCGAAACATGGCACTGATAACTCTGACCTAAATTATTAAACACATATTTTCGAATATTTTACTTTTTTGTTGTTGAATGAATACATATTCATGCGATTGCCCTCATGAATGCATATTTCCATAAGTCTAAAATCTAAGATCAGTGTTTGCTGTAAATCATAATCAAGAATCGATGTTTGAGGATGAGTTATTCAATGCAGAATATATCTTTAAACGGTAAACTAAAAGTTTTTCGTTTACGCTTATTTATTTGTCATTAGAAAATTGATCGTTATTGCATATTGAAGTTAATCCTAACCACAGCCTTCTTCATTGGAAAGAACAGTCTCTTCTTATCAGAAAAGAATGCTCTAAATAAAGAAGGCTGTGATCCTAACAAAATGATATGAAATAAATAAATTCAGTATTCCAAAAAAAATAGAATGTATTTTTTTGAAATTGGAACAGACTTGTGAGCTGACTAAGCACTACATTGAATCTGTTATCTGGATTGCCTCGTAATGTTTTCATAGTGCACGAAAAGGGTCAAGAAGGTACACAGTTAATTTTTAGAACATGTATCATGGTTCAACTTCCTCATCTTTCCTTTGTTTGAGATAGGCACCAGATTCTCTATATATTCTATTTCAAGTCAGTGGAAGAGAGAATAGTTTTATTTTGTATCACCCAGTTGAGCGAGTTTATCAGTCAGCCATCTAGCGAGGGAATGCGAGTAAGGGGGTAGGAAAGTGAAGGTTACAGCAGAGGCAGTTTTAGCGACCACTAGAGTGGTTTTGAATAAGAAACAGTGCCTAAGAAAGAAGATTGTTCTATAAGTACATTGGTTTGGAAGTGATTAATAACAACATATTGTGCTTGTGTGGGCCTCCTCAACATGAACAGGTATACAGTTATAATAATTAATCATTCTGTAAACACTTATACTGGGTGAAATATTGTAACTTGGTAGAGAAGAAAGTTAGTAACAGTATTGGAGACGGTAATTTTGAAATACTCGGTACCAAATTTAGTTTTCATGTTCATGTTCACTTAGATATATTCTCACATCGGATACCAGAGTGTGTTCAAGCGCTTGCGATCCCAATAGCATAATAACAGTATATTTTTGAAAAAATATAGTCTACTATTAGCTTGCTTTGATCAGAGTAGGGCCGTGACTCGTGATTTTCCTTAGCCGTTGATGAGGGATAGTCCCCTGAGTAGCAGGCCACGACCGCTTCATGCCCATTCCCGAATAGCAAATTAAATATCCTTGCATCTCATCTTCCCATGTTGTCATTCACCGAATTCAATAGATCATAGTCATCAATTCGTCTTCAGAGTGCGTCGTTAAACCCAATTTGAATAATTATCCATTCCCCGTACTGGTATTTCGTATGAGAAAAGTAAGCGGTCATCAACTGTAGGCAATAAAATGCCATTCCATTTCAATAACTGAGGGAAACCACATAAAACATGAGTCAGATAATTCGACCATAACGAAAAACGATAAGGATACGTGATATTTGATTGATTGCTCTCAAGTGTCAAGTAAATAATACGTGACAGATAAGAAGCCTCCTCAACTCACTGTGCGTCGCTTCTCGACGCCTCTCCCTCCCTTAACTCCCAGCGTCGCGACGCCACTCCGACGCCTGCTGCTGCTGCAACACGTAGTACACTAACAGCTGTTCGCTTGCCGCTCGTTATCTCGCCTAATTCAACAGGTGATCCGACACCGGTGGATCGGCTGCACGGACATGGAACAGCGTAGGACCTCGAAGACGACGCCGATCAAACAGCTGAGGACGCTGTCGGTTGAAAGGAGAACGATAGAAGAGGTCGACCAGCTGACCAGGCAGTTCCAAAAGCTGAGAGGGAATTGGTGAGTGAATTCAAATGAAATTCCATTATTCGCGTTCTTTGTTACAGGATTTTTTGATAACATTTCTCGACATGAAAAATGAAGATTTATAAGAATAATAAAATATTTCGCTTGAAATACTAATGATATATATATATATATATATATATATATATATATATATATATATATATATATATATATATATATATATATATATATATATATATATATATATATATATATATATATATATATATATAACCGGAAATGCGTTCCATTTCCTGATCTCTTTCCTTAGAACACCCGATCGCTTCTCTACCTAGTGTTGTTTTGTAGGAACTTGATGTCATGCCTTCTATATACCTCAAATATTTGCATCTAAGTCGCAGTACAGTATGCCATCCAAGATGCGGTGGAAGTAAACAACTGCGCTAGGCTTATGAAAAGAGATATTAACTGGTAATGCAATTGAATGAAATGTGAATACTTATTTGTTTGTGGCATGTGGATTTCTCACACGAATTCGATTACATCAACAAATCGTCCAGATGTAAGTTACTTGCAATATAGTTTGAGTTATTATGAATAATTATTATGAATTACTTCACAGTTTTAATAATGCTCAATTTAACCTCACTATCTCCTTTTTAATTCATATAAGAAACTGTTTCAGACAACTGAGCAAACGTAAACGTCATTTTGCGTGTATTTGTAAACAAAATTGGTTCCTTCTATCACTACTCACTACGCATAATCGGTTGTTCTAACAATTTGGATGTTAAATTGGTACATATTTTTAACATGGGAGGGATAGGAAGAAAATTCACCATATCGAGGCCGGCGAACCGACGCAACCCTCAATGCATCTTGCTCTACATGATCACGTTTTCATGTGGACAGATTGTACAATATAAAGGACAAGACCATTAATTGGTACGACAAATGTGCTAAACGTTGAAACGTTCCATAAAGTTGATATATATTTCCCAATAGACCAAAGTTTACGAACATTCGTTATATCGGCCCAGATTGAACCTCACGTAGACCAAATGCACGTAGAGAATTACACGTATATAGAGCACATGCACGTAATATCGAGGCTATGGTCTGTTCAACTCTACCCTTGAACTGTAAAATTTGCATATTGTACTTATGCGGGACTCGAACCCATGCCCGACCTGACTTCAGTTTCTACTGTTAGCGATAATTGACTGAGCCAAGGGGGCGGTCATTTTTATTATTTTTGAATATAGATTTGATATGACTTGAAGCTAGATTTATTCAAAATTAAAGAACCAAATTAGCATACTTACGAATTATATTCTCAGCTGGGCGTATTAAAAATAAATCTACAATCCAACAAAAAATCTGTAGAAAGATGTTGTTTGTTACTGACCACCAAACTTCCGGTGTATGGAAGAGTTTGAACCAAAAATAAAATTCCGTTCCCTCTCCGTCTGATACCTGTTGTCACAATATCGCAATATGGACTAGTTTAGCCGGATAGAAAAAGGACTCTCACGACTTTAATTCAAACCGTATTCCCGTCAAGTAAATTTTCCAGGACAAGGTTAGAGTTGAACGGAGTATGTAGAGGTTGTGGAGATCAAGGTGAATCTAATATCATGGTACACGAAGTAACACGCCCAGTAAACCCGTATCAGAGAAGTCCTAGGGGAGGTGACCGCATACACTTGTTGCTCTCACCCCAACACCCGCCGTGATAAACTGCCTCCCCCCTCCCCCTCCCCACCCTCGCAACAAGCTGCGTTTACATCTGATCCCAAGTGCATTACCAGGCGCAAGTGCAGGGCGTACCAGGACCGTTATTCTGTAACTTTTAAACGAAATGAAAGCCGCCCACTTTAGTTTGGTTTCGATGATTCCGTATATTTCAAATGGTGTATCATACGGACTCGGGCACTTCGTGGTTCAATCTCTATACTTACTATACTGAATACTAAAAATACTATATTGGAAATGGAATGATTTTAAGGACGTATTGCGTGGGCTACTACTATATAGGTGGATGATTTAAAACTAAATCAAAAGAGAAGGGCATTTTAATTTGTATATAAAGTTACTAGTTTAGTTTATATAATTTCAAAGTTCATGTATAATATAACTCCAACTTTTTACCATACGGTATTCTTGGATATTGTTGAATCTTTCAGAAGTAATTATTTGTATTAGTGGTCGATATTTTAGCCTCTTGTATAGATGGGTGGAGCGTATTGGTTGCTATAGGCAACGAGTGTCTTCTCTTGCTTCCAATGTTTCGCGTCCAGATCTTGTTCATTTGGAATCAGCTGATTCCAGTATCTTGGAAAACAGTATACTCTAATATACTAGAAAAACAGAGCATTTGCGTTGCAAGTTGAGCGAGATATGTATAAGAAATGTAATGGAAAGCTATGAACACACCTCGATTTCGAAACTATTACGTCACTACTTTCTTGCTTTCTTGTTTAGGCTCATCCAATTACGTTCCTCATATTCGTGATTTCAGTTAGCTTGCACTTTTCGTTTGTCAGTTTCAATGTTTATTTGTTCTTTACATGTCATGCAGACACTAAAAGTTATACTAATGTAGATTACCCTGATGAGAATAGTTCTTGTGCTGGGAAATTATTAAAACTAACATGATAAGGTATACATTTCGAAATGAACATTGGAAGCATGAAACAAAATAAATTTTTGTGTAAAATTTTTTAATATAATGCTCATTGATTCCACCTAATACAAATATGAACTATATAATAATTTATTTGTGAAAAATTTGAAAATTAAAACTATATATAACACTACATCCTGAATAGAATTCAGATCTATACCGAAAAGAATCGAACATTTTATTATATTTTCATTATTACTATTATTATTTTATCTATAGGCATTATATATTTTCAGTTCACTATATTTTCAGTATATAGTTCACGCCGTGAAAGTTTACACGCCGCAAACACTTGAATTAATGTTCGGAAAACTCGAGTCGTGATAGCTCACGCCGTGAAAGCTTACACGCTGAGCATACAATCGTGCTTAAATATAATAATATTCCTTCATCCAAGTTTCATTTCGAAATGTTTTCACCACCTTTCTGCTAACCTTCCTAATAAAAAGAAAAAAACATCAAAAGCCAATTAGAAAACTTGGTACTTCAATTTATTATACGCTTTGTTCCTTAATTAGTCTAATAACGCAATTTCTTACAACGTGAAGTTAATTACTACACGTAATAAGAGTTTTGAATATAAAAATGACATTACAAATAATTTTTCTTTCTTTTATATCATTTTAATTATCGTACTGAACTAGAATATGAGTTTTGAAATATCTAAATTAACATTTAACATATATAGTAAGAGGTTTCAACGTAGACTCTTTACCGTGTTATATATTATTTATATGTAGTTTCATTTTCAAGTTACGAATACAATTCAAGAAGTGATCCTAATTTATAGAGGAATTCTCGAATGTCTCTAGTTCTATTTGCACTTCAATAGGTGTCTATACATTGCGACTGATCATGCATTAGAAATATCGCTCTTTGCCATCAAACAAAAATATGTTCTGTCTTTGAAACTTCTCTCTCCGTTGTCTAACGCACACTTAATGCAGGAGTCGATTAAGTGAAATATCATTTAAAAAAAAGTGATTTCAGCTGTTTTGAATTGCGAGAATCGATACTGGTAGGATTAGAGTCGACCACAGTGAATATCGACACGGTTATAGTCATATCTATACTCATGCACGACTTTCACTCTTCTATGTCAGTTAATTTTATTATTTCAATCAGCTTGATACGTTTGTGACTTAATCCGTCCGACCGTCAAGCTGTCAAATCCGTCAAATTAGTCAAATCCGTCAAATTAGTCAAATCCGTCAATCCGCAAATCGTATTGTGTACTTTGGTACTTTCTATAATCATGGATGAACGAAAATAATTCAGTAATTTATTTATATAAATGCGAAAGGGTTTTCGTTCGCTTTTTTTCACTTTTTTCTGCTTGTAAAGTATATTACCCAGTTAGGCGTATGTGACCGTAGATAATAATAAAGATCACCCGTTATGTAAGTCATAATATAAGAATAAGAATGGTATCTTTAATGTTTGACCTATTCGAAAATATAATAAAACCTTGTTATTAGCTCTTGTTACAGATTGTATATTAATTGCTTTTGTGAAAATTTCGTTCAGAGTAGTCTTGTTCAAATTACAATAATAATAAAAATAGTCTGTTCAAATATTTTCCAGATACGTTCTTTACGTACTATGAGCTTCAAAACAACCAACATGTAGCTATTTAGGTAATTTTAACCCTCAGATTATTGAAACACAAATAAAATTAAATTCCTCTTCACTATGATTATGTGTTTTTAATTCATTTGTATTCTCTACCGTTCATCCAACTGTTAACCAACAATTTATATTAACAAAGTTTCGCTTGTGAACAAACTCAATAATTTGAGGCTGGTTTAACGAATGAAATCGCAGGCCGTACGAGAAAGAGAGAGATATATATAGAGAGAGAGAGAGAGAGAGAGAGAGAGAGAGAGAACGAGAGAGGATTAAAATATTCAGCGTGGAATAATAATATTAACTTTATCACCACACTTCAGGAGGTCTACATTCTTTAATTTAATTAGCGTGCACATTCTACACGTGCTGTGAAACAATGTATGGAATTGTCAGTATTTTAAATTAAATTTAGGATTATATTGGTATTCATCCACCTCCCCCCCCCCCCTCTCCCTGCCCCAATTCACCACCAAAACATTCATCTGTGGTCCGTACGTGCGAATACATTCTATTTTAACATTATTTCATTTCCATTCACAATAACCACTTTAGCTGGCACTTTCATGCATTTATCCTGATAACGTTATCACATTGTTTGTTTAGATTTGTTTGAAAATGTTTTTTTATGTTTTTTTTTAGAATGAAAGTCATAATATCATTGATGAGAGCAAACATATGTGCTTATAATTGAATAGAATGAAGTGGTTTTGTGAGGAAGCATTAGATCAGTATTGCAATCAAGTTTGAAATATGGAGCATGAAGTATGAATCATGAAGCGAGAAACATGATGTATGAGAAGTATGGAGTGAATAAAATGACATGTTATATGAAGTATTATTCATCAAGTATAACGAATGAAGTACGAAATATGAAGTAGGTCTATCGTATGTGCGAACTATGAAGTATACGTATGTGGTGATGCAATAAACTATGAAAACAGAAAACTAAATAACTCTCAATGGATGTTTGTAATGAATAGATGTAATAAAAGAACGAGCATATGCAATCAGCATTTCTAATAGATAAAAATGGATTCGGAGTTGGCATTTTATATTTTATTGAAGTTCTACTAAGAGCTCGAGTTTAATTGTGAACGAGAAATGTGGCACGGAAACGGGTATTTGTATACATATTGTAATATAGTTCGAAAAAAGTTTCAGACCTGGTACTACCAAGTCCAAATAGTCCAAAACAAGAAGCATGGGTAACCTTGGTGATAATAACTTCAAACTGCCAGTTAGAGCCACTCCCAAGCTGGTAATTTTCAGGCACTTGTTGAATCACGACAAACTGCAGGTATCTGTCACCTCGGTGGCTCAGTCAACAATCGCTAGCGGTATCGCTATCATTGGGCGCGGGTTCGAGTTCCGCATAAGGCATGTTTTTTTTGGAAACGTCCTTTCACCCATCATCACTTCATCGGTCCTTTATCACCCACTCATTCGTACCCCTGCATAACTGTTGGTGGGGTGGTTATAAGCATTGAAATAAATGCAGGTGTCTGTTTGTCAGAGGGAAAAAAGAAAAGTTGAGCTTTCTACAGGTTTATTTTACATTGCATGTATGTATATTAAGTAGATTATTCAAATTTATATGCTAACATTTTTTTCATTTCACAGAAATACATCACATTTATGAGTTTGCATATAGAAACGTCGGCAGGGTTATGTCAACTTGGTCATAATTTATTCAAATGACCTATATATACGCTTCCATTTTTCAATGAATTAATTCAGTTCAATTCTTGACTTAATTTTTCATCAATAAAATAAAATTATATAAAACCAATTGAAGGATTATTGAAATATTGATGAATATTGAAAGATCTTCAATTTACTTTCTGAATTTATTTTCTTCTTCTTCTTCGATTTTCTTATACTCTCATTCTCCATTCTCTTCCAAATCTATCTTCCTCCCTCGTCTTATTTTGTGTGGAGGAAAAGAGGACTTGGATCTTCTTTTCTGCGATATCTGCGATATATTCGATATGCGGTATATTCTTTGATATGGTGCGTTTGCCTAGTCCATATTAGAAAAACTAATCATTTTGTACCGAGATCATGATAAAAGCGTGGCCTTGAAATGACGTCACTCACGCAACGTGATAACGCGTGGATTTAATGGTAAAGACACACCTCAATAATCAAACTCTCGGCGTGTCAATATTTACCTTCAACCGCCAATCAACGCTTTACTACCACTGTACACTCACACTCATAAGTATACATCGCAAATAACACGTATGCGAGAACATTATTTTCTATCAAAAATACAATCAATTAAACCAAACTTGACGTTTGAATTTTAGTTCTTCAATATCGTTTCATATTTTTGTATTTAATATGTGTTTAACTAATTCTCACTGAGAGTTATTTGATCACGATAATGTATGCGTTGTTTTTATGTTGGAGTGTACGTAAGAATTAATCATGCCCAACAGAATATCGATTGAATAGGAAGGCAGTAATGATGAGCAAGGAAAACAACATTTTTATTCACGCCTCCAGGAAAATATTCCGCCAAATGTTCCTACAACAGCTATTATTACAACATCCACTGCTGCTTGGAGATAACGCGTCAGCCTCCTCTGTTCATTGGACCATCGGACTATACCACTCCTTGAGTTCGCGTACAACAACAACAACAACAACGTCCTCAACTTAAGGACGTTGTTGATGTTGTTACAAGCACCCTTAACTTACCGTTTCGATCAGCCGGCAACTAATTCAATATATTCTAAAACTAACCATATCCAGAGTTGCGTAATACCACATATATACTTTCGGTCCGACAAGTCTGCCTAGGGTGAGAGGGTGATTCCCATCAAATACATTAATAACATAAAGTATTAAACTAATGGCAATAATTATTATCATGGCTTGAATATTATTTTCATATATCTTTCCATCGAGCAGAAGAAAATTGTCACTTAATGTCCAAAATGCCCTGAAAGTGAAATAATTGATTTTTGTGGAGGCGCAAGAGAGCGCGACGAGAATATAGTCTACTCGGTCGTGTGACATGGGCTTCGGGGTACTTTTCGATGAAATGTGGTTAGGACACTATAAGATTGTCCAACAAACCCATGTCACACAACCGAGTCGACTTCATTCCGGTATACGCTCTTCAGGCGCCCCCTTCTTGGGTGTTGTGGCTTTTTCAGGGTTATGCGACATGGTGATTGAGCGCTGTTATTGGAATTGATTTTTTATTACGAATTGCATACTAAAACACGATTTGATTGGTTCTGAATATGTGTAATTACTCCAGTTATTCGCTCGTGAATAACGTGTCTCTTGTTTGTTCGGGCGGGGTGGAGGGGGGGGGGGCAGGTATACTTTGTCGACGAGATGAAGGGTCGAACCACCCGAACGCTAGTGATTTGGGATCGAGGGACGGTCGATCGGAACATTCTTTCGTGGATAACGACTCGAAGTGAATTAAAAGTTCAATATTTATGAAGTGTTTAATCTGACAGTTTTCACAATACATGTTTACAAGTTCTGTAATAACTATATTGACACACAATTCTTGTTAGCACATTCAAGTTATTTCACTGCATTATAACTCCGATACAATTTTCTACAATACATTAGAATGTACCTATATAGAAACCAGAGTGCATGGATGTCGATTTAGCGGAATGTCATAATTGTCAGGCGTATAAGGTTAAAAAATGTTTTATTTTAACCGTATACGCCCAACAATTGGACGATATATGAGGTAAATAGTTATTACTACACCGTCTTGAAGGTGTTGAAAATATTTGTGTTTCCTCTCTATACTAGAATTTCGATATCCGTTCGAATGACAAAAGTTATCACAAAAAACTGAATATTCCGCTAAATCTAATTCCGTTAAACTAATGTGACCCCCCCCCTCCTACGTCTTATGCAAATCGTATAGGCTATTAATCAGTTTCGAAACCGAGGTGTATAGATTTCTATTACATTCCATATGATTCCATATAATTATGTCACTCATCTCACAAGGCACATACGCTGCGCTCTTCTATTCTGATCGGATGAACGAAATAAAGCTTACTGCGACGACTCTTACGTAATTTGCCTTGTATGTATGTGAGTGGGTGTGAGTGGGTGGGATGAAATCCAATCCCGAACTACACTTTTTCAAATTTCCAAGAATTCAATTATTCCTCCCCCATCAATGTTACATCTCTTCTTTGCATCATATTTTACAAAGGCTACCTCATCTTTTAGCTCACGTAGCTAGGCCTGTGGGAGGAGGTTACGGTCGACCGTCTCCCGTACTCAATAGCAATGACGGTCGGGATGTTCCGACCCGGCAATTCGTGGAACAAAGTATAATATCATATTTCACAACATTTTGTAGTTCGTCGATTCATTGATGTCTCCGAGAGACTTCATTTTGTTCTCTTTTGTACTTTTTTAAGGAGATTAAATGTCACAATGGATCGAAGATTGTTATTAAAATCCATTTTTGGATCAGTTATTGATTTGATGAGACATGTTAAAGAGCGACTTGGCACTACGAGGCAAGGATAATCGTGAGGGAGGCTTGAAGCAACAGAATTTAGGGAGGAACAAGATGAGTTTCATATTCTCTCTCTCTCTCTCTCTCTCTCTCTCTCTCTCTATATATATATATATATATATATATATATATATATATATATATATATATATATATATATATATATATATATCATAAAATATTGACAGTATGTTTATAAAAATATATCTCCATATTTCCTCGGACGTATATTATCGAATTTGAATTTGCTTCAAAATTGATTTTGTTGAAGTTATACGCGAACCACATTAAGAGCGCATCTACTTTTGTTCGAGACTGTAAGCATCACGTGATCTGACAGTTGTAAGACAGTTAATTAAACTCCTGAGTAAACAGTAATAGAGCCTGTCATGCGATCTGAGGTCTCGAACGACCGTCTCTCTGTATCTCACCTCTGCGACGGTCGAGAGTTTCGACCGTGAAATCATCTCACGAGACACGATGTCAGATTCAAGCACAATTGTCTTAAACAATTCGAAACTTTGCTTGCTAATAAATGGAAAGCCAAGATCGAGTGGAAGTGAATTGAGTGAAATTACAAGAAAATATTATCGAGATGAATCAAATAGCTCATTCACAGGCGATATTAGAAATAGACTTGAATCTCACCTAAAACCCTACCGGGTGAAAACTTGAATTTAAGAGAAAGAAGAGGTTTTCATGGGGTTTTATTATAACACACTCAGTAGTATGAGAAACGGCCAATGAGATGGCTTGTTTATAACAGCAGCTGATCCTTAAGTGACCAGTAATTTTTCTTCATGTGGTTGGTCCGCACGTGGTTTGTTGGCAACTGTTGTTTTACAGTTTGATATAATTATCAGTAATGCTTGAAGTTTGCACATTCAAGGTGCATTGAGGGTTGCGTTGGTTTGCCAGTCTTGAGACGGCAAAACAACGCAACCCTCAATGCATCTTGTTGATTTCGCGAAAAATCACTATTTTGATGATAACTTCTGAACGCGACAAGTTATCAGAACTCTAATGCAGGAGAAACAAATATTGTTTAAATGCATTCTAGATGGTAATAGTAAAAACTATTCAACTTCTATAACATAGTTTTCACAGATGAAGCTGAAAAGTTACAATCTTAGCTGTATAGCTATAAAAATGTTAGAATCCAAAGTTCAAAATTTTTATAATTCTATTTCATGTAGGCCTAGTTCTGAACGTTTTTAAGAGATTACTGTTCATATTTCGATATCTCATAATCGACTCACATGCGCTCTCAAAGCGTACAACTTACTTCACACTGCTATGCTGCATAGATGATATTAAACGGGAACGTAACTCATTGGGAAAAACTTGCTCTTTTGAAGTCTTGTCGAACTACGTATCATGTGTAAAATTTTGATCAAAATCCATCGAGCCGTTCTCGAGAAATCTTGGATTCAAGGTGGTGATGGTATTCGGTTTTTCTGCGTTGGTGGTGTAAAGCACCATCACTGAAGACTTGTAATTCATTTTCGCTCTGAATCTTGTTTCCACGCTTCCGCGAGGACGGGGCTCGAGGGTCGCCTGACGACGAGAATCGAACCCCGGTTTTCTGAACTAGTGTTCAGTGTGCTAGTGATCCACTAGTCTCATTTATCCCAGTTTCATGATGTGCTTTCAAGATTTCACAAGTAAACTAAGCCATGAAGTTTTAACTCAGTTTTTTCGAGCGTGATTGCCAAGTTTCTTTCTTCATTCGTGCCTTCGTCCATTATTTATCCTCCACTTCAGCTAACGAGGCAACAGAGTATTCACAGCGAAGATGTATTGTCTGGTTCGAAACTTCCGACTGGTAGTGTTGTATGAATAGGAAAGACACGTGATCGAAGGTCTAGCTTATAAGGTCTGGTTTTTCTTAGAGAACTGGTCGAGTTAGTGGAAGTCACTGTGGACTGGATGTGAAATCATGAATTCAATCAATTGCGACTGTAAATATAGGGGTGGCTCATCAATCTTCCAGTTAGGTCTTGTGGTCATTTAAAGCTACTCTTATTTGGTATGTCAAATTATCCACAGTTTAAATATCCCATTCGATTAGCAGCCTCTCTTTACCGAACCATCATGCGAACCAAAAATCGCGTTGTCGGGAGTTTCGTTACTGCATTTTGCTGGTCTTCTTCTTTTGGTCTCTTAGGAACGCATTCTGGTGTTACTTTTACTGGCGAATATACTTAAAATAACTGATTTGCCAAGTGATTGCCAACTGATTTTCAGAGTGTAATGTGCACTTCAAATACATGCAATGCTCAGTAAAAATTAAAATTTTCACCCGTCCAACTTTTAAGATGGAGGAAAATGATTTTTACCATTTCCCTTTCATTTAACAGTAAGTATACATAATTTCTCACTTTCTTCGAAGTTGCCAGGCAAGTGAATCTTTTGGTAATTTAGTCCATCATGACCGAATGATTTAATATAATCACAGATAAATGTGAACAGGAAGTGACCGATTTTGAAACCAGAGGAAAACGGTGAATATTTTGATTCTTGTGTACTGACGAAAACACGCGTACTTCTTTATTTATTCCACTTTTTTCAACAAACTATTGTTTTTTCGAGTATATTGTTTACAAATATTATTTTTTGAAATATTATTATAGCGTGATAAAGTTCAAGTATTCCGTTTTTATGATTCACTAGCTCATGTACAAGCGGCAACCTTTTATTACCGTACCGTTTCAACTACCTATCCAGTGAAAGCACTGAAAATGTAGAACTCTTCTCTATATTATTATATTCCAATGTATATTCCATTATAGGCCTATCCATTATATATTCCATTATTATTCCATTATTATTCATTACATATTCCACTTGAAAGTGAAAAGTTCATTTATAGCATAAATACATTAACGTTCCAATATACTACTTTTCTCTATCTCTCTCTCTCTCTCTCTCTCTCTCTTTCTCTCTGCTTCTCTCTCTCTCTCTCTCTCTCTCTCTCTCTCTCTCTCTCTCTCTTTCCATTTCTTTCTCTAATAATATATATATGTTATACATATTTTATATTTTATTGGTATCTTTATCACGCTCTTCCCGTCGCTTTAAGAAATGGATTGAAGCCCTTTACCGACACATCACCACTTGATCGAGCTACCGATTGACGTTCTATCAAATAAAACCCTTACTTCGCAAACCACGTGTTTACGTTCTGTAACGTTGGCAATACGTCTTCGGTTTCTTCCGTAGCCGTCGGTTGTGTCGGTGAAAACAGCAGATATTTGTATTAGATTTTCGAATCTGACATACAAGAAATAGAAGAATAAAAAAGAATAAGAATAGTAATAATAATAGAAAGTCTTTATTCATGATGTATAATGTCAGTACAGCCAAAAAGAGCAAGGACGGACAATTGTTTATTGTTTACTCAAGCATCACTTGCACATACATTTCTCCTCGAATTTTTATATTGTTCTCTTCTTCCGGTGACAGAATAGATTTTTGGGTTTGCCTTATTTAATTTTATTAATTTGCTTCGTTGCCAACTTCTGACAAATAATTACTTTTATGTTGCCCGCAACACAAGAATTCGTTCTTATGCGGGCTTCGTATTATTCCATTCACTCTCCATGGCAGTTTTCTTTATATTTTCTTAGATCACATCATACATATATTAATTTTGTTATTATTATTGCTAACATGAATTTTATCATTATCATTATCAAATCGAATACTAATAATGACAAACAATGTTGAATTTAATTTAAAAATTGATACTGGCCATCTCACTACTTCCATCATTCACCTTCGTGGGCATTAATCAGTCAACGCCCGCTCCGTTATGAAGGAGCGAGAGGTGTATGATGTAGTGCTGGATGTCACACTGTCACACTGTCACACTGTGACACTGTCACGTGATGGATGGAGTGAGTGGCTGAGAGGTAAACGAAACCGAACTGAGTAATGATGATAGTAATACGTGTATGTGTAGTAATGTGCATAGTAATGATGTTGGATGAGCAGAACTGTCGGGTCTATCGTTGTATGAAGCGAGTTTTTTTTTCTGAAATTAAGCCTATTATGGCCTTGTTTTACGGGGCGATAATTAGTGGATTAAGCAGTAGTTGGTTGATGAACTTGCTATAACCCTTGGTTACCTATGATATTTTCGTACCTTAACTAATAGTTAGCGGAGTAGGCCTTAACCGAGATTCGTAAAACTGGCTCTAAAAGGCTGATGACGAGTAATCTTTCACGCTGTGAAAGTAGTTCTAAAAATATCAGGATTTTGTTGTATTCTGATTAATTTATTTAAAAATTTCGTTGACTCGTTATAGGCTAGTCGACTCATTAGGCAATAAAATACATATATAACCAAGAGAGGTAATGAATCAACAGATGATAACTTTCAACACGAACTATTGAAAAACTTTGTTATAATTATTCAGGTATCTGTGTTTGTCAGCAGGCTGCGTGAAACCGATTTCACGTCATTCGGTTTCACGCAGCCTGCTGACAAACACAGATACCTGAAGATGACAAGTGCGATCTTGGCGAAAAGTCGGAGCAACGGATCTTTTCAGATCCTGTAGGCCTATGTATATAAATAAATATCATTTGTGAGATTGAATTACAACTTTTCAAAAGTCAGGACTGGGAGGTCTCGGAGTACACACACATTGGCAACGCATTGCATTAAATCCGGCCACTCTAAAGTTTGCCTGATAACCGCCAGTCAGCATGTGATACCACGTCCCCCTTAACTGCATGATACCATCTCGTCTGGGCCAACTCTTCCAAAAACACTTTTCCAAACGCCGATAAAATTCAATCACACGTCAGTAGAAGTTATTGGATTTATGTGGGAAGTTGCACCTCCTCGGGGAGGGAATGCGATAAGGAATACGTTGGATCGTTCCATCCTCAGGTTTCACGTTTTACTGGGAGAACTTTTTCAACTTCGTATGGAATAGGAATACGATGTAAGATTAGCTGGATGTTTATATGGAATATAGGTCTCGAATGTTATACACACCTTGATTCTGAAATTTAGGTTTGGTAATAATTGCTTCGTAATTTGCGGATTCAATTGATTCACCATGTGTATGATTTTAATTGCTTTATAGCTCAGTTATTGGTTTCAAGTGTTTTTCATTTCAATTGGGTGAGTGAAGCAGAGACTCAATATTACCGTACTGAAAAAGTTTTTTTTCTATTGTTACCGCTCCACAGGTTGAAAGATAGATTGCTTTCAGATAACACTTGGCATGCACATAATACGTCATCATCTAACTCGATTGTGTATTGTCTTGAGGAGAAATCGGTTGAATCACTTATGAGGGAAATAATTTCGAAATTTGGAAAAACATTAAAGTATTAAAAACATTATCAGAATGAATTCAAATTTCCATGCAATTCAAGTACAGGAAATTGCACACATGATTCAAAATTTTCACATAAATTGGAGAGCCGTAATCTGAACGTAAAAACTAGCACACTGAAGCGTCATTCAGAAGACCGGGGCTCGATTCCCGCCATGGTCGCCATCCATACATTTTTTCCGTAGTTTCCCTCTGTCGTTCAGGTCAAAACTGGGGTTGATTCCTTATAGCAACAAGCTACGATCTACTCTCTACCATTTTCCAATAACTCATAATGAAATAATCTGACTTATATCAGTCACCGACATCAATAGATCGTAGTCATCAGTACAGTGTGTCGTTAAAACTCAATATAAATACAAATAAAAAAAAGATAGCATGAATCGAATATATGAATAACCTTAATTACACACCTATAACCCAGTTATTAGTTGACATTCTACCTGTTCCTTCTGGTCACACATCCGGGTTGGTGTTTTGCGCACTCCGTGGCTGCGTCGCGGGCGTCGGCGCCTCTCATTCACGCGTCGGGACGCCAGGCGTCGTTGCACCTGTAGCACAGTGGCGTCGCGACGGCAGTAGTGGTTAGACTAGTGGACGCTGAGGACAGCTAGAGCTCTCGATGGCCGTGATTTGCGAGTAGTTGTTGGTATAATCGTTTTGAAGAGAAGTAGTGTGTGGAAAGTGTTTTTTCTTGTTGTTATATTGGTAAGTCTATTGTTATGGAAAACAAATGTGTATATGAAATGTCATAATGACGAGATCTTTGTTTACAAAATGAAATAATTGTATTTTTGTGGATTCAAGGCACATGGAGGTTAATTTAGTGAATCATCGCGTATTTGGTGATAGCAAAAATAAGTTTTTTTAGGAGAATAAGACAACTTTTTTTAATAGATCGATTCTCTGCACAAAATCAAAATTCGAATTGATAAAAATTCAAATACTTCAATAAAATTATCATCGAGGTATTTTAAACATCGTTAAATGATGATTTTTATCTTATTTCCACACACAATTTCGAATGAATTGTTGGTAAATGTTTCTTTCTAAAACGCTTCAACTTACAAAAGTTGATAATTCTCTTATTCAAAAATAAATTACATTATACAAAATAACAGGTTATGATATATTATTTCATTTTGAATACAAATTCTTGTGTACACGTGTAATATATGGGTACGTGAGGTAAAACACGCATCTCACTAATTAGTCACGAATGTTCAGTAGATAACGAAGGAGTGTGTATTTTCATAGATGAATACTTTTAATAAGTAGAGCATTGGACGAGCTGTTTACCTAATTGATAACATTATTGAACCACACGTTGATGAAATTATAATGAAAGCATTTTGGTACACGATTTTGTTGAAATACGATTCAAAGAATGATAGAGATGTATATGTAATATCTAGATAATATTTATAGAAATTTCAGCGAGACATCGAAGAAGCAAGTCGGAATGAAGGAATACGAATACCTAAACACTTATTCATTTTTACTCTCAACGAATTTTCTTTGTTTCAGATATATCAGATGTAACATATATAACAGATCATATATATATATATATATATATATATATATATATATAATAGAGAGAGGCTAATCTGTTCAGTGAATATTCCACCATAATCTGTTGACGTAATCGTCTGTCGTGGCTTTATAATTATTGAGAAACTATACCCAGTTTCCACTTTAACTACAGAAGGAAAATAGAAAAATTTTATCATCATAATCAGCTCATTCGTACCCCCGTATAACCAACAGTAACATTGAAAAAAAAAAAAAAATCAGGACGATCGACTTACGATCTGCTGAATGGCAATTGATAGTTCTATAACTCCTGGTCCACTCAATTAGGTAATATTTATTTGACAATTCTGGAATACGTTTAATAAAAGAAGAATAGATAAATAATATTCGATACAATGCCAGATGGGTATTGAGAAACTCTGGAATTTGAGAATTGGTGAAACGAAGAATACTTGTAATTCTAGTAGCACAGTGGTAACTTGTATCCACCATGATCTCTGCTTCTCTAACCTCCCCCCACCCCGCCCCGCACCAAGATCCATCCCTATAGAAGATTAGTTTTTCGCGGTTTATGTATACGTATAGTCTAGATGAATACCGAATTGGTTCCAAGCTTTCTTTCCATTATCTAAAAAACAGTAATCTCATCATGACATTATCTCAATAATCATTCATCCAAAGCCAGTAAATCTTATTCATCGTTGGAGTGCGTCGTTAAACCAAATTCAAATACATGAATAAATGAATGAAAGACTGTCTGTTTCACCATATTGCCACAAGGTTCAATGCCATGCTCCGTGGAGTCGTGACAGTCGAACAATGTTGGGGCTTTACACTCGGTTCAACTCGAATAATTATGCAGTTTATAAAGTACTTGTCAAGTAAATAGGTTTTTTGTTCATTGTAGGCAGAGAATACAGTTTTTTCCATATCTCAAAACCCTTGGATTAAACCGACTCCCCTGCAAAGAACTACGTGGTGAAGCGGGATTGTTGTACAGTATGCACAAAAAGTGGATATCGTTTTTCTATAGGCCTACCTATAGCTAAAAATTGGAGATAACCTTGTGCCATAGTTTAGTAACTATTATCAATATATATATATATATATATATATATATATATGTTATGACGAATGTTATCGTGGATTGGATGACATGTTGTATTATGTTCTCGGGTAGACCGCTTTTGCTCTTTCGGGATAGAATTGCAGTCTCTTTCGGGACCTTGTTTTCTCTTCCTCTTCCAACGTTTCGGCAGGATCTGACCTGCCATAGCCGAGCTGTAAAGAAGAATCCCTGATGATGGCAGGTCAGATCCTGCCGAAACGTTGGAAGAGGGAGAGAAAACAAGGTCCCGAAAGGGACTGCAATTCTATCCCGAAAGAGCAAACGTGGTCTACCCGAGAACATAATACAACATATATATATAGCCTGTATATATATATATATATATATATATATATATATATATATATATATATATATATATATATATATATATATATATATATACATAGGTCAATACAAATACGACATACGACTACGACATTTACAATGAGAAAAGGACTGCATCATTAAAATATTCCTTGGAATTGCAGACAAATCATGTTATTACCGAAGTTTTCACATTTACTCAGTTGGTAGACGACCATCTTCTTCGGTGAATACAGATATACGATTACTCCACATAACTAGTACTTATACAATCATCAAATCGATGAGGATTCACAAGAATGTCCAATAACTAAGATTTAAAGTTACTGTAATAAATTTAGCAGGGTTCTGTATAACAGATTTTCGAATATAACGGGGGATTTGTTCTTGTTATGTTTGCAGGAAACCTTCTTTCGTGGATAGAAGTATATAGTTTGAAATTCCATGTAGATGAGATTATTAATTGATTTGTTATTGGTTCTGCAGAATCGTCAAACCGGCACATGTAGCGCAGTGGTTAACGCTCTCGCTTCATGTGATCCGGGAGGCGAGGGGAATTTCGAACCCAGTTCGATCCCCGCCGCCGACCATCTTTAGCGGGGTTTTTCATGGTTTCCCTCTGTAGTCTAGGCTAATGCCGGGATGATTTCCACAATAAGTCGGCCATGACCGCTTCCTTCCACTATCCTTACCATTACCCAAGAACTTTCATCTCATCATCCCATCATCTCATTAATCATCCATCCGACGCCATTAGATCTCAGTTATCATAACAGTGCGTCGTTGAACCCAATATAAAAAAAAGAATCGTCACCGATGAATCTCAACGCATTTTTCAGAATATATATTCCGGATATAATACTGAAATGAACCAAAATATCAATAAATCCAACCCAAAGTTATTATATTATTTGCCACGGAAACCATCTCAACTTGTACAAATCAAGTGATGATTCCGCATGACCGTATATGAATGAATTTGTGAGTCAAGTCAAGAATTATATGTTATTAAAGAATTGACATGAAATGTTTTTCAGTATTTTATTTGTGAATTTGTTTTTTTTGAAGTAGTTGACATCATATATAAAGTAATCTATTCACATATTTCATGCAAGTTTCCAATGCAATATATTTTAAGTAGCTTCACCTTACAAACTTGATGTTTATATAATCATATCGAGTTACTGGCGGGTATCACATGCACTCTGCCGCCGGAACTGTTCTTCATACAAAACGTCAATTTGAAAAATAACTAGATATACATATTTATTACGTATATAGGATTTCATAAATATTGTTGATGTAGGAAGAAGTATAATATAAGTTGTAACATGAACTAAGTGATATTTAATGGAAATCTAAACACCGTGGTTCTGAGAAAGCTAAACCGACTTCTATAAAACTTGTCGAGTGGTATCAGTTTATTGATGTAGTGCTGACAAGATCTCCAAAATAACGTTATTGGTATTTTCTAATGAAAACAACAGAATGCGCTTCTAAATGTGAATATTGGCAGTGGAATGCAGGGAAAAAGCTGCGAAAAAAATTGACGTATTCAACGAATGGCATTGTTGTCATTTTCGCGCGCTTTTTACTAATATTTTCACACGTTCTTAAAATTTCCTTTTGTCGTCGTGTTATTCTAATGAGTATTTTTATAATGCAATAATGGGTTTCTCAATTTTCCCTATATGATCGATTGTGCAAAATACTGAGCATATAGTTATAAGTTCGAAGACAGTGATGCATAGAAAAGTTTCATGTTCATCTGGCAAAAAAACAAAATCAAATAACTGATTTGGACCGAATCGAATATTTCTTTTCGGAAAAATTCAATTCATTAGTATTGATAATCGAATAGTAATAATTTAATTCACATGACATAATTTAATACAATTTCTAATGAATTATAATTCAATTCCCTCTAGTTGCAGGATTTGAATCTTCATTTAACGAATTTATTTTGAAAAGGCTTCTTCTTGTTTTCAACAGCTACGTTTACACCGATATGAACGATGAATAGGAACTTGTTATCTTATGCCAGACACAGAGTATAAAAACATAAAAATAAATTAAACGTATAAAAGCAACCCATTACACAAGCGCAAACATATTCAACAAAAAAAGTAAATGAAACAACTTTGTAATTTAGAAAACAAAAAGCAGTAGTCAAGTCTCATTGTGCTACAAAAGCCACTAATTTCTTGCCAACCGATGTTGTTATCTTGTAATGATGTTTAATCCTTGATGGTTGCTTGCTGGTAACCGTCTCTAATTGACATCATTCTATAATTCCAGAATATTACAGTATAAATCTGGTTCAAGTACCTTTCCAGCACAGGTCGTCCTGCACAAGTTTATAACGGTGGCCGCTATTACATGAATATATAAGTTAGCCAGGAAAGTAGAAGGTACGAAACCACCCGTACGCTATGCTGTGGTATAGGGGGGAGGGTAGTTCTGAACCTTCTATCTTGGATACGTACATGTATATAAACGTATATGGAACTACGTATTTGAAGCTATGATCCTTAGCATTCAAGAACAGCTTAGTAGAAGACATTCATCATTATAATATACATCAAAATGTTTCGGTGGTAGGATTATTTTAATATATAAATATATATATATATATATATATATATATATATATATATATATATATATATATATATATATATATATATAAACCTTAATTGGTCCCTGGCTCTATGAAGTGCACAGAATAACAATCAATATGCATGGAAAAATATAATGAAATCTGATTTCGTGTTTACGGTACTTAATTAAACGGTACTTCCATAATATTCTTCTGTTTTGTATATATACAATATGAAAAACAAACACTCAAATATGATAAAATACTTAACATCACTCATGTCAGCCAGCACACAAGAAATATTTTTCTTATGTGAGCTTCATTAAATGTTCTCTCTCTCTCACTCTCATTTGTATTCAACACTGTCACAGGACTGTTTTTTGTTTGTTTGTTTGTTTTTTCTTATAAACAATAATTAGGTGATACTTAGGATTCCACCGTACTCTCGGTGTGGTCCAGCTGATATTTAGGTTTTACGGGCTGCTGTTTGATAAGCCACCCCGATCATGGCGAGATAAAAACACGAAACTGAATAGCAAAAAAAATGGAAGGATTTCATTCCTAGAATATCCTCATTGATGGAGTGGAGAGTTATTATATTTTGGAATTATTTTTAGAAGAGGAGAAAAATGAGAAATGATTAATTATTTATTGTTTCTTCAAACGACTTCGATCATAGGGAAGTAATTGGACATTTAGTTGGAGCTAGAGGCTCTATCTTTCATCTTCATCTTTTCTGAAGTATTGTCAGACATGAAGGAGTTTAGTATTTCGTATTGTTTGATAAAATGGAAAACTTGGCACAAAGGCATTGAATTCCTTGATAGGTAAAATGCGTGCGTTTGATATTTTGTTACATTTTGTATGAAATGAATAATATTTTCGAGAAATTTTGTATAGTAGCAGCCAAAGTATCATCTTAAAATGATGTTTAAAAATGTCGATGACTAAAAGTTCATGACAATAATACTGCGATCGACATACAATCACGGGTACATAGTATCATGGCGACATAATGATCGCGGACAATAATATAGTTCAAACTTTCGGTGAGGTAGATAGTGATTGAAGTGAGAAAAGGTATAGGAGAAACGAAAAATCTTTCCATTCAAAAACTACAAATTTTGAAATGTTGTAAGGACTACAATGACGGACATATTTCATACATATATTTAGGAAGCAACTGCGCTCATATATTACGCACTATGGTACAATTAGTTTTGGTGATACTGAGAGTTAACTTGTGCTTTTCTGAGGGTTAACATGGTCAACTGACTTGTGATCATCTGAACTTTTCATAATTCACTGCATTCTTGTTGATATATTTGTTGACTTTCCAATGAAAATCGGATAACTTTAAAAAACAAATTGTGTATATTCATATTACCCATCGTGCAAATATCTCGCTCATTTTACAATGCATTTCCTGCTTTTTTCTAATAGTTCAAAAATAACGTAGCTTCACGACCGTTTCGATTCGGTTAAATAACATTATCACCCAAGAGTTTCGGCCCGTCAGTATACTCTCTAATTGCATGTATGCACGTATTCAAAGTAATGACAATCATTACTCTATGTTAATATAATATTAATAACAATAATGATGAAAATATGCATAATGTATTAATGCGCAATGCGTGCAGACTATGAGCATAATGTTAGCGTGCATGAGCTGATACCGATAATGCAGTACTCTGCTACGCCGACTGATAGCTCTGTTCATTTGTTTAATTTAGCTGAATTGCAACCAAAAGTTGATGGAAAAGCATTATATATATAGGCCTACCATATATTTGCATATAAAAACTAAGAAACTTTGTGTCAAAAAGTATCAATTGAATAATGTGGCCGTAAGAACTCTCACTCACATTTTTCTCTCTCATTCTTTCTCTCTCTCTCTCTCTCTCTCTCTCTCTCTCTCTCTATATATATATATATATATATATATATATATATATATATATATATATATATATATATATATATATATATCCTTCTATTCATTGTAGCAGTTGAATAAACTTCAAACAATACTAAATTACGATGTCAAAGCGTATTTTAACGATCCATGACAAACCCGCTAATCTCCCTATATTCCCTATATTCCCATTCGATTCAACCGTTTGAATAAAGTTGTGCGAAACACGCACATCAGTGAATTGTTCTACATTTCGTTCTAACCTTGTTATTGAGTACAAGTAACAACCAATAACAATGATAGAAGTTCAGCTTATGAAGTTTAGCGTTTAGGTAGGGACCACCGTGTACTAACGGAAATGTATTTAACGGTAAATAATACCGTACCATTCAATGGTAATGAGTTCGCAGCTCTGACGCAACAATGAACGTCAGGAGCAATCCAGGCATGTATGTTTACCGAAATTAGCAGTAACATTAGCATTAGCAGCAATATTTGTCTTATGGCACTCATGCATACCGTTCACAATGCGACGCATTAGCCGTAACGATTTAGCAGTAAGCGCAAGGTTTGCAAACTCCAAACCTTGCTGTTAATTCTTACAACTTGGCGTAAGCAGTGACCAATCAGATTCGAGTAAACGTTTGGCGCGCCATAAGCTAGCAGGCTGTCTTGAATCCTAGCTTATACACACACCCCTTCAATGTACTATTTTGAAGCAAATATGTGCATGCTAGCATGACTGTGACACAGAATTGGAAGTTTGAATTGTATCAATGATATTGCAATTTGTTTTAGAGGAAATTAATGATATTAGGTCTACTACATGTGTCCCTGACTAAAATCTATGCAAAAATTGTACAAATGAAGATGGCGGTTGATCTAGTGAAACCAGATGAACAGCTGATGAAAACAAGCCATCTCATTGGCTGTTTCTTAATGCTAAATTGTTGTTGTGAAGATAAACGATCACTGGAGGGTTGGTCCCCCCCCCCCCGCCCCTACTAACCGATTTCACTCGTCAAACACTTTGTAGTTTTAACTCAACAAACATGTTTATGTGTGAGAACATGCGTGGATGAAAAACACACAATATTCTATGGATGTAATAAGTTTTGTAAAGGATGGTTTTCATGACGATTTTACTTTCGACGGCGGTATATTATCGCACCGTTGTCAGCTATGCTGTTCTAGAGACGTAATTGCGCTGCTGTACATCTTGCAATTTGATAGCTGCCATTTTTTTGGCAATACACTGTATGTTATGGGATGTTTTAATTCCATGGTTTTCCGATTCCCTAGCTACCAGCGTACCTGTAGGCTTTTATTAACCTGTAGCAGTTTCCACCAAAATGGTGGCCTTCTTGCAATCAAAATCCCCGCTGTACTCTTATGAAGAAATATCCGGTCATCGTTGTCATTGTGACGAACAAATTCGCATGTTCATATAGACCCTTACCTGAAGTGGGGGGTGTGTGGTGTGTGAAGTTGAAGTATACTATGACTTATTCACAATGCAAAGCGACACTATAACATTAATGCGTAACAATAAAACAGAACGTAAAACGCACGAGATCCAAACTGACTGTTCACAAAACATCAATATCAACGTAGAACACGAAAATATCAGCCAATCAGAATTCAGAGTTACTATCGTGAAATGTCAATATGAAAGCTTGAAGCTTGCAAGTTTGCATTTTTGCATGTTTCAATGTTTGCCCGCGTCAATATTAGCGTTGCATTGTGAATGGGCCTTACACTACTCCGACGTAAAACGCAACGGAAAGCTCGATTTTCTATCGGTCTCGTTCTCGCACGTTATTGGTCGAGAGCCAAAATCTTGTATCGAGAAAAGTGTTACATGAGACAGGCAGTTGCTTATCCTTGCGATTTGCTTTTATCTCGTTGTGAAATGAAAGGTTTTCCTTTTCAGAGAAAATGTGGTTCGTTGGTCCACGTAGAAGATAACACGTATGGTTAGGTAAATTGATGTATGTATATGTAACATATACGCTCTATTCTATCCTTTTCTTCACCTCCAATTCTCTCTCTCTCTCTCTCTCTCTCTCTCTCTCTCTCTCTCTCTCTCTCTCTCTCTCTCTCTCTCTCTCTTTCTCCCACAGTACCGTTTTCATGAGTGAACCTAAAATTTGCAGAATCGAGATTTTTAATTAATAACTCAAAAGAATTTTCCACCAAGTTTTGATATACGGTATTCAAAAGTTACAAACTAGGCAAAATCTTCTCTGTGATCCTAGTTTGCCAATTAGTCTTGTTTTAAAACTTTTTAACGAGCATTTTTTTTATTCTTTCTGTTCATAATAAATTGATATTCGGTATTCGGGGTTGTTATAACAGGCCTATAGTTTGCGTGTTCGCACCAGACTCCAACAAGTTGGTTACATACAAGTTGGGAAATTGTCTGGCAGTGATATGGACAAATTGAGGCTATTGAATATACATAACTGTATTTCCAATTATTGTTGATGTATGTTCCAAGTGGACATCGTGATAAAAAATATCAAAACTTGTGATATTTTTATCCGTAGCCTTAATTGGGGAAAAATGATGCTATATCAAATTTCGATAGTATTACCATAAAAAAAATGATATCAACGTTTTTTTTTTGTTTATTATATGTTCGAAAAATGTGTTCCAAAAATTGTTCGAAGAAGTGCTTGAAATAACGGATTTGAAAATAAAATAGAGCTTACTACCCGAGAAGACCTACTGTCTATTACTATACGTACTATGAACATCCCCTTTACATCTGCTTCTATAAAGCTCAGTGAACCTTGGTATTCAGCCCTCATCATCCCTTATATCATTCACCATCCCCTATTGGCATCACGCACATTTGCGGTAGCAAGAATTGTTCGATCGAGACACTTTACAAGGCATCCTGAAGAAAATGTACTCACATCATACGCACTAAAACAATTGAAACTAACATACAGTGTATGCCTACATCACAGCCTTCTTTACTGTATAAGGCAGTCTCTTCTTATAATATCAAAAAAGAATGATCTGAATAAAGAAGGCTGTGGCCTACATACACTCCACGTATAATATGATATAATTGTAAGTGTTTAAGTGCATATATTCATTTTTTTCTTGTATGCGACCGCAAGTGTAGGCTACTTACTTACACCCGCAAACTATGGGGTGTTTCTGAAGAGTAGGCTTATTTACCGGAATAAAATTTACTCGGCTGTGTGACAAGAGCTTGGATGACAAACTCTCCCAAAAACCCATGTCCACAGTTACTACCATCCGTTCAAAAGTATGTTCAATATCAAATCGCACGACCGAGTTCAAATAGTACCATTCCAGTATACACTCTCCATCATCCATTTCTCATTCTATAGCAGCCAAGATCGAGTGTGTCACTTTGAATCACAAACATTTTTCAAAATCGGGATGAGAATTAAAAACAAAAAAATCTTTAATATCCACCCTCTCATTTTTCCATCGGCTCTACATTCAGTTACCTTTGTCTGCTGGTTTTACTTCATGCTTATAATCTCAACCAATTATCTTCAGGGTGCATTCCAATGTAGCTCTGATCGACCACTTTACATGAACGCGAGTGTATGTCGTCTGGTTCTTGTAAACCACACAGCCGACTTCATATTAACATAAAAACAATTGCGTTGAGCGAGCTGAGCTCAATGCCTGTTGGGGAATACGTATGAGGATGAAGTCCAGGTTGATCGTTTCACAATAGAATTGTGGTGATCGAGAGAGAGAGTGAAAGAGAGAGAGAGAGAGAAAGAGAGAGAGAGAGAGAGTGAGAGATAGGGTGAGAGAGGGGGAAGGGAGAGAGTGATAGAGAGAGTGAGAATAAGAGAGCAATAGAGAAAGAGAGAGGGAGAGAGATAGAGAAAAGAGAGGAAGAAAGAGAGAGAGAGAAAAGACAGAGAGAAATTGAGAAAGAGAGAGAGAAAAAGAGAGAAGTTGAGAAGTTGAGAAACTGAGAATATAGGAAGAGAGAGAGAGAGAGAGAGAGAGAGAGAGAGAGAGAGAGAGAGAGAGGGAGAGAGAGAGAGCGAAAAGACAGAGAGGTACACATTTTCTTCCGATTCTATTTTATCTCAAAGGAATATCTCACTCATCCTACAACGCATATATTCCGTTTTTCGAATAGCATTGAAAATCTCTGTGAAATGTCCGTCATGTTTTCCACCCCGTTCAACAGAATACCACTGATGTAAGGCTATAGAGCAGTCACGTGATCCTCGTTACCAAGGCAACGACAAGATGACAGATGAGGCACTTTCTGTGGGAAATACACATCTTGACAATCATATATTTATACCTAGACTTTACTTCGTACTGCTTGTGAAGAAAGAGTGAAACACCCGCGTGCTAATGGTGTGAGATAGGGGGGACGGTCGATCGGAATCTCCATGGATCACGATACAAGTTGCACACGTAAGATGAAGGCGCGAATCACCCGTTGGTTCGTTGTGTGAGATAGAGGAGACGGTCGATCGGAATTATCGTAATCGTGGATACAAGTATAATATATTTTTGCAAGTGAATACGAGTCGCCTTATTAGAATTTATGAAACTCTCGACGTCTTTTTTCCGGCTTATATATTTCGTTTCGTGGAAATGTGTAGTAAATGGAATTAATTATAATAAATGAGAGAACGTTTTGAATAAAGCTAGGTGATTTTCATTTTTGAGTACGGAGTCGTATTTCAACACGTTATGAATGGAGAGAAAAGTGACTGATCATAGACTAAAGTGATACAAACAGTTCACCCAAAGTTAAATTAAGATTCATCCCCACTCTTTCCCCACTCCTTTGTTACTATACCCTCCCCACACACCTTACCCTGTAGTACCGTCAATCACCGCTAAGAGTGCTGAATCGTTCCGACGATTGTGCTTCAGTCGACGGTTAGACGGATGCTTGCCTGTGTTATCTTCCAAGTCTTCAACTTGACTGCTATCATCGATCTAGGAATGTGCAGCGATATTTGACGTAACTTTAGGTGATAATGAAAGGGGTTTGAATCTCGTGAAGTAACTTACATGGTACATCTTGAGTATCTCTTCAGGCAATGGACTGATATAAAAAAACTAGCACAGCAAAGATAGCATACATAAAATTTTCTAACTTGACTTCATTTTTTCATGCAGTTTTCTCAATTTCTAATTCTTTTGAGGTTTCAAAATAATTTCAGAACCAATTTCATCCAAGAACAATCCCGATGATCTAGTATTTTCTATTATATAATTATTGTTGTTCGCTTAACGACCCCACCAACAGCTAGGTTATGCGGGGGTTCTATTGTCCAGGAAAGGTTTCAATATGATTGCTTACGTTGTCTGACGTTGTGTGGTTACGTTGCGTTATATATATATATATATATATATATATATATAAGATTCGCGAAAAAAACATGAATAAGTCCGTTTTTTTCTAGTATCTTGAATGGATTTTCCGTTATACTCTCAGCAAATGGTACACACACAGAAATATATATATATATATATATATATTTTTTTTTTTTTATTGCTGATATATATATTGCTTAGGATAACCAACTTGAATTGACATCTCCGATTTCCTCGTCTCATCTCATTACCTTCACGCGTTGAACTCAAGTTCCGTGTTTCAAGATAAAATTCCGCCCCTTTTTTCCCTCTCGTCTCAACATTACGTCACGCGCTGAAGAAAGTTTGTCACCAACGAGAAGTTTTCTATACTTCTGAACAACACCAACTTTCAAACACCAAATGTTTGGTCAGCAAAACTTGGTCACCATTTCACTCTCCTCTAAAAACCACCAAGAGTTCTCTTTGCTAGTTAAGTTTAATGGTTTGACGACCACATGTTTCATGTCTCTGCCGCGTATACGTTCTATAGCGTTCGTTAAATATTAAGGTGAACTTTAAGTGTGTATGAATTTTTCAACCCAACTAAGGCGATTATTGGTGAAATGGTTTGTCATTGTGGTAGCCCTGTATTCACGAAAAAATATCGTGTATCAACAAAGAAAAAACAGTTATATTTTCATAGCTCTGACAGTTTTATTCGGAACGGTTTGCTTCTCTATATTTATTATCATATACTACATCTTTCAAATGATAACATACGACTTATCGCAGAAATTACCAACGTGGGAGTAGTTTTAACTGACAATTGAGAGATGTTATTACCATGGTCACCCACATTGTTTATTTTTGACAACACTGAGAGTAATGCCAGCTGGACTTGGTATAATATCTGGCCTCAAAGCAATGGGTTTCGGTGTTTTTGTGCGAGGAAATGATAATACTATGAAAAACTATGTAAAACTCCAGCCCTGGGAAGTATACAGTTGTATTCACTCACAAAATACAATAATTATCAACAAAAATGTCATGAAAAGAAATGGTTCTACAAATTAAATGTATGTCACACATACAAATTACAATAAATTCTCAAGAAAATTCTCAAATTTTTCCTAGGATATCACGAATGAGTTGTTCCATAAAATGACTTCTATATTTTGTTCTTATTCCGACTTTGATCTTCAAGATGGCAACATGCCGGCATTCGTCTGGTTGGTTAATTGTACCAAAGTTGGTATAAGTCTCTGTGAGAATATAAGACGAGTAGTAATTATCGTAACGAGACCTTTAATGTAATTAATAATTAACTAATTGACATCTCCCAGCCAACCGAACAACTTGACACCGTCTTTATTTTAACTCATTCCTGAGTTTGTTGGTAGGACTTAGTGAACCGCATTATATATTGTGTTATAGCAAACAATGCCATATTGTTTATAAGTTGTTGTCTTGACTACGTAGTGACTACGTAGTGTACGTAGTTAGAATTAGTTGCAAGTAGACAAGTTTGTATGTTTTTAATCCTTTTCATATTCAACATTACAACAATCAACCATTTGAAAAACGCGCAGTATTCGCACTGAAAGATGAGTTGGATATTTGTATGTGATAGAATTATATTTACAGCATCGGTTTTAAATCTTACTCAATTTTTATGAAAATCAAACATGTCGGTCAACAGTCATTGTTGTAATGGGTAGTTTCGGGGTTTACATTTTTCGAAAAGGAATATTTAAACATTTCAACTGTATTGTTTGTAGATGGGCGGATCAGATGGAAATAATATGTTTTCGGGAGGGTTGGGTGATAAAAACATGAAAACTTCAGGACTTACTGAGAAAATATAGCTGATTCCAAAGAGAGAAGGAAATTTCTGGATCTTCCAACTCTTTGGGGGTATTGGGGGTGGTGAAGATTGCACTTTTTTAGGGGTGGAAAATCAATTACCCTAACTTGGTTCCGATTTTAAAGTTTGTATTCCATTGAATATATCGCTTGTAACTCATATTCATTATTCTTGACTTAAAAAATATGTTGCGCATCTATTGCGGTCAGAAATTAAATTTTGATCTAGTTTCATTAGATTTTCATAATTTTTCACAGACCCATCTTGTGATGAATCTTTCGATCAGAAATTTCAAGTAGAATGTATTCCACACATCTACAATCGTTTCCCGATGACCTATAACATTTCAAACCATGACCTCTGATCCTTAGAAGCTTCGTAAAAATAGTTTTTGGAGCATATACGATCAAGTTTGCAGGGTTAGGGGATAAAATCTTGAAAGTTTGAGGATTTATTCAAAAGTTTATTTCATTGGAATAAAGGCATTTTCAGATTTAAATATCCATTTGTGAGGGAAGGGTTGGAGAGAGGAAAATTAATTACTTCAATTTGCTTCCGTTCTTACATATGAATTTTCAGTAGAATCGTGGTTATGGTATTTATGATAATTATGATCACTCATGGTCGTACATGAACATGAATGGTTAATACATTTCTTAAACATAAATCCATAATCCAAGTCCAAGACTTTCAAATATTGAACCCAATATGAGAAACTTGGCACCTCCACCTGTATAAAACACACATCTCAAAACACCAGAGAGTGTGACACATAATGTGGTACATTGTGTTGTAATTGTGTACGGTTATTAACATTGTAATAAATCATGGTCATACTTGGTCATACAGGGCCATAATGGTCATCCATTGTTATTATGTTATCGCATGATTTTACATTAAAAAATACTTCATTTCTTCAATCTGAATTTGTATAAAACGCACGCCATCGGTCTATCAAAGATTGTTTCTATCACGAAAAACCCGGCACCTCCACGCATATAAAACTTGACTAACCCTACTTGATAATGTGACACATTGTGACCTAATGTATACGTATACATATTGTGTGCTGCACGTTATTTATGTTAATCCGTTGATAATAATCACTAAACCACACACATGAAATAAGGGCAGAAAATTAAAAATTCATTCCACTTTTCCGAGAACACACGCATAAATAAAATCTTTATTCAAGCTCTGTATTTGATTATTATGTTTTTCAGTCAGGGTATGCTTGGTCGATATAGAGCCTCGGTCATGCGTACAATTACCAAATGTTATTTCTATCATTTTTGGGCCTACACTTACGTTGAAACTAGTTGTTTAATTTAAAAACTGCAAACAATACGGAAATTTTAATAAAAACCGCAATCATCTGCTTATACATTCTATATCGGAAATATCGAATATTGATACGTGCAATACTAATTTTCCGGTAGCAGCGCGTCATTCAAGTTAATTACAATTTTACGATTCGATACACATCAGTGTTTCGATATCAAATTTACAGAATATTGAATATACCAATCTGATGTAGAAACGGAGTTCTAAAATGACAAATTGATCGAAAATATCGGAATCGAAAGCGTTCGAGATTTATCGGCCACGTAGTCAAACACGTGGCAAGTGCAGAGTATATTGTAATTCATAAACATTCTGTATTGACGTGTTACTGAGACGAGTGGCCGAGTGGTTGATACACTGACGTGTCATTCAGGAGATGAGGGTTCGACTCCCGCCATTGTCGACCATCCTGAGAACTGGAGTTACGTCGGGCGTGGGTTCTAGTCCCTCATAAGGTTAATTGTGAATGTCACAGAGACACCCATCATCACTTCATATTTTTTCTCTATTCAATTCCTTTTTTTAATCTTTTTCTTCGAACAGTATCATTTCACACATTGTGTTAAAAAGTACATTCTTTGAAATTAGTCAAGTATTTCATTATCACCCGCTCATTCGTACCCCCATATAATCTGCTGTTGGTGGGGTCGTTAAGCAGCATTACAAAGAAAGTATGTATGCTCTTTTGAGTTGTATATCCGTATTCATGATTAGGAAGTAACAAGCTTTTATTGGTGTACTTCCATCAGCCTATAGCGTGTCTATACGTAATGCGTGCGAGCCTGTTGCATGCGTGGATATACAAGTCAGTACCATAACACAGATACAAGCCTAATAGGATATTTATAGCAATTTATAGCACTTTATAGCAGTTCATAGCAGTTTATAGCATGTCTAATGAGCAGCTGCAACAGACTTCTAATCTGACAAAAATGCTATTGTAGCTCACTTTTATATATTAGCAGACGAACAACCTGAATTATTACAATATGTTGCATCTGCAGATATAAAAGTCAGCAACATAACACAAATACGAGTGTAATAGGACACTTTATAGCAATTTATAGCACTTCATAGCAGTTTATAGCAAGTCTAATGAGCAGCAGTAACAGACTTTTAATCTAAAAAAAGCTATTTTAGCTCACTTTTATGTATGAGCGGAATAGTGACGCCGCTTTTGATTGATTATTGTATGCGTATAATGACCACAAAATCAGCTAGAATATTTGAGTTGTATGGATGAGCGGGTTAGATGAAATGATGTGGACAAAACTCATGCCTTGTGCGGGTTTCGAACTCACTTCTGAATTGACTTCCGTTTCTAAACGGTAACCCAGAGGAAAAAATATGGCAAAACACTCAGTCCGAATAAATTAAAATTGCTACGGAATGTATAAGCACATGCACGATAAACATTAACCTTGTGCACGAAAGTTTCCTCAAATCGGATAAGCCATTTCGAAGATAAAATCACCCAAGTATTCGTTTCTTACATGAATTAAAGAGCTTTATTCAGAAAGCTATTAGAAGATGATCAACAGGTTAAACCAATTAGCTCGTGAAATTATTATATTATCAAGAGGTGAATCATGTAGGCAGTAAATTAATAGATTCAAATCGAAGTGTGTACACGTTTACCATTTTTTCCAGTACATTTATATAGACTAGGAAAACGCCTTATATGCGTTGTGAGATGAGCTTAGAAGTATGGAAATGTAGAATTAAGAACATTTGGTCAGGTCAGTGTACATATACAGGCCATGGATCACTTAAAAGGTTTAAAAACCGCGGCTGTCTGTTGGTATATAGACCTTGGTTTCCCAACAATGGTACCAGTGCCTTCTTGATATCCATCACAGATTTTAATCGTTTTAATTTATTGATGACACTTGTTGCCCACATTTAAACGATCCTTTAATTGCTTTCTTAATTGCTTTTATTGATGTGGAAAAAAGTACATTAAAAATGCGTTTAAAACATAAAAACCAAGCCCAAAATGTTTCGGTATATGGAATGAAAATCTTCGCTACACTCATCTAATTATCGCTCATTCTACAACGCATATGCTGCGTTTTCCCAGTTCTGTTGGGAGAAGACCGTTTGCTATTGCGATTCTCCTTGAGTGACCGATGAGAAATGGTAACAGATGCATTTCGTTTATGTGACAGACGGTCAAGGCGTTAGGTCGTTGTTATCACAACCACAAAATGATATGTGTTTTGAAGTGTTCAACTCATTTTTGGGTCGACGATGTAGTAAAAGTCAGAAAAATTATCTAGTTCTGAAATGACGTATTTCGTATGGCGTAACTTTCCTGATATGGGTCATTCTCACAGGGTTTTTCAGAATTTTGGAATTATTATTCTCAAAAGTAATAATTGGGCTTCAAAACTGTACGTACAGTATCGAGTCAAATGATGACATGCTTGCATGTCAAGTTTCATCGAAATGTTTTTCCTGTTAGATCTGTCAAGCGAGAAAAAGATTTTTTTGCAGTGAAAATTGAGTGTTTTCTTCACTCATCTAATACTACGTTCAAACTGAAAGTCCACGTTGACATCGATAATGTTATGATGTGGGTAGAAAGGAGCAAGCCTAAAGGAGTACTGACTTAGCAAATACTCTGTTTTGAATATTCCATTCAAAATGAATTCAAAATATCAAAATTGAACTAAAACCAATGAAGTAACAGTATTGCAAGACATGTTTTATTTCACTCAGTAACTTTGAAATATCATAACTGTATAAGGATAAAGTATTTCTTCTTTCTTCCCAGAAATTTAATTTCATATTTTAGGAAAACCCCTCAAGCCATTGCCTATCTCTTGCTATATTGCAAACGAAAACATACTCGACCGAAACTTCCAATTGTTAGATGTATACAAATAGAAAAGACGAAAGCTTAAACCTTCTCAATAAAGACAACGGCTGGTTATTGATGAAATACCAATATGACAAAGAAAATAAAGGTTCCCAGAGGTACTAAAAAAGACCAAATAGTTGTATCGACGTTTTAGAGACAACAGTTTATATAAAATGGTTAGAACCATTTCAGTTTTTTATTTGTTCATTCTGTGTTTAACTTTCACGGAATTGTTGTGATAAGATGATTGGTTCGTCTAGATAAATCTAAAATAACAGTGTATTTTATCTATGGAGGTGAAATTGAAAAATGATTGTCTAAACTCTAAACACATTTCATGTAGATCAGAGATAATTTTCAGACCGAAGCATATTTATATCTGGGACAACTAGAGATTTACTGAATTCCAACTCAACATAGTTGATCATTTCTATTATGTGAGTAATATAATGATAGCGAAGATCTATTGGCGTCGGATGGATGATTAATGAGATGATGGGATGATGAGATAGAAGTTAATGGGAAGGATAGTGGGAATGAAGCGGTCATGGCCGACTTATTGCAGGAACCATCCCGGCATTAGCCTAGACTACAGAGGGAAACCATGAAAACCCCTGTAAAGAAGGTCGGCGGCGGGGATCGAACTGGGTTCGAAATTCTCCTCGCCTCCCGGTTCACATGATGCGAGTGCGTTAACCATTGCGCTGCATGTGCCGATAGGATAACATAATCGTATTTGTAGAATTCAATGTTCAACGAAGGGAAAACATGAACTCAGCGCCTTCAATCATCCATCACCTGCCCCCCCCCCCCCTGGTACAATATCGATGTCTCCACGTTAACTTATTCTATAGTCCAGCACACGCAGGCCGATACAACAATGTCACTCAGTTAAAAGCAATCAATAACTGAACCCCCTCCTCCCCGCTTCCTCCTAGATGACCGACCTCACCTTCGTTTCTGGGGCCTATACTCCAATATACAACCATTTCCTCGTCCCTCTTCTAATATTTACGACGAGACTTAATCTTCTTCAACGTCCACGGCCGGCGATCAAAATGAAATGGCTATACTTGTTTTCATGAGATGAAGGTTCCGAGCGATCGTCTCTCCTATAATACATCTCTAGGGTACAGGTGGTTCGAGTTTTCATCTATAGTGTGTAACTTGTATTAAAGCGAGATGAATGTTCCGAGCGACCGTTCCCTGTATATCACACATCTTATGCATGGATGATTCAAGCCTTCATTCTCTTGTGTAACTTGCATTGATGAGAGATGAAGGTTCCGAACGACCGTTTCCTTATATCACTCCACCAGTGCGCGGGTGGTTCAAGCATTCATATCTCGCGGATACAAGTAAACTCGCGGATATATGACCCTATATACTATAATATATGTGGACAACCGAGAAACAGCGTTCTTTACAACGACTTGTATGGGGTTTATTGTAGCTTTACGAGAGATAAAATGAATTATATTGTGTTTCGTCGACATCCAATATACTTGTAACCACGAAATAAGACGATATACCAACTAAATAATTGTAAAAACCATCAGTACTTACATGACAGCATATTAGATTGCAGATTGCTTAGATTGCAGATTGCTGAGATTGCAGGTAGTGAGGCACATGTTGTTACGGGGCTCCTGCTCTATCCTCACTATACCTGTATACAGTGTATTATTTCCACTGTATAAAAACACTAATAATAATCATGATAATAATGATCCAACTGCAATTTCCAGGATGAAACGCTTCTGAAAGATGCAGTTTTGTTTCTTATTATAAAGCTCTGGAATTGAGTTGTCATGAAATGGTGGGAAAATAGAAAACGGAGGAGGATAAGATAAGAAGATAAGAAAAGGAAGTCGATAGTAAAAGCGGAGAAGAGGAGGAGGAAGTAGATGCAAGACTGGGAACTGGCAGAAACGGAGATTCAAGAAGTATGTCCTGGAAAACTCGAAGGGAATACCCTCTGACCCAACTGAGTTCGTTATCTGGGTTCGAGATATTATCACCTGCACATGAGCGCAGTGGTTAACGCGCTCGCTTCATGTGATCCGAGAGACGAGAAATTTTCGGTTCCGGTTCGATCCCCGCCGCCGTCCATCAATACAGGAGTTTTTCGTGGTTTTCCTCTGTGGTATGTGGTTCCCCATAATATAGGCCATGACCGCTTCCTTCCCACCATCCTTCCCATTACCCAAGAAAACTTTACCTCATCATCCCATCGTCTCATTAACCATCCATCAGGCGCCAATAGATCTTCGCTATCTTCATCGTTGAACCCAATATAAAAAATATATATATTATCTATCATAAAGCTTTTATAATACCCTGGAAATACCACAGCTGTAAAATATAACGGTTGAAATGTGTTTGTTAAGTTGGTATAGACGACCTTCTCTCGTGGGTACAAGTATATAATATATTAAAGGTTGAAGATGAGGAAGTATAGGATTTATATTTAAGCTTCTTTTTTTTTATTGTAGATGCTTGTATACTCGTGTACTTTCTTCGGTCAACGTCTGCGGATTACGGGATTAAGGGTATTTAGAGCAATATAGTCTGAACGGATAGAGCTGTTCTTGGTTACTGTTTGGAGTGAGCCGGTCACTATTGACAGAAATTATTGTACATACTGAACCTGACTGTTTATTGGCAGGAATCACATCTGACTCGAATCACTGCACGGTAAATCTTTAGCCAGAGTGTGATAGAAATATTTCTGTCAATTTACAATTTGTTGAAGAAATGTTTCTTTTCGTGTCTATTTTATGTCGTTGATTTAATATTCACTGTTTATGATCCGTTCAAACTTCGAGAATATCACAACCCTGATCTAGATTCAAATGAATAACGACGATATTTATTTCCCTGATTTTAGAGAAAACTAGAAATCTTCATCTCAATTTCAGAAATTATGATTAATTATTATGTCCTCCAAAGACTATGACTCGATCATGACTAGGCATTACCGATTCTGAATAAAAAATGAACAGAATCGTATCAGTAATGTCTGCCTCACGACTATATATTATATATTAAATTATATACAATATACATACGACTTATATACAAATAAATTATTCTCAATTTTTGAAATTGAGATTATTATCTATAGTTTTCTCTAAAATTAGGGAAGTAACAAATATCGTAATTATTCGTTGAAATCTAGTTATGATGTCCTTTAACATCCTGATGATTGCTATGGTGCTTCAACCACCTGTTGCATCTTGGTGCATACTCCACGTGTAAAGTGGCAGAGTTCCAATTAAGTTTCTCTTACTCGTCAATTGAGTTATTAAATACTGCGCGATGTTTCATCATTTCTTATGTAGAATCGGTTTCATCAACCTTGTAATAGTTGGAGTGTAGATTTGTAATGATGTTCGATTCATTGATAACCACCCAACCAACAGCTCAGACCATTTGGAGCACCAATGCAAAGTAGGTGGATGAATGATATTTACAAAAAACTTCTCTTGGGAGACTATAGCACTCACTCAAGACTCGATTTCAGTTTCTAAAGCTGGGTCATCCACGGGCAGATAGCGAGCGAGAGAAAAAGAGAGAGAGTGAGAGAGAGAAAGAGAGAGAGAGAGAGAGAGAGAGAGAGAGAGAGCAAAAGAGAGAGAGAGAGAAAGAGAGAGAGAGAGATAGAGATACATAGAGAGCGAGGGAGGGAGAGAAGAAGCGAAAGGGTATACATTTTTCATTAAAAGTGTACAATATACAGTTTGTGAAATACTTTATATGTGCCTATATATATATATATAGGCTATATAGATAGCTGATCAACAATGATGCAGTTTTTAGCTTTGCTGCATGAATTCTTTGTACTCGCTGATTAAATTTTTGACCGAGCGAAAAATAGTATTGCCTCAAGGCGTATTTTAATTAAAGCCTACCATAGTACCAACATGATACTCGGGTTTCATTACAAAATACGCAGTAATATAGAATACAATAGAAAATATACCTCCTAGTTATATTATCTCTGAGTTTTAGTCCTTGTATTATCATTAAATCGTTTTATCATTTTATCATTGTTTTATTATCATCATTGAGTTGTTGACAAGGTTCACTGGAAATTATTATATGAGCGATAGCAGACTTTCATTCTACTCTTACGGAACTTTGAAGTAATTTTGAAGTAGTCATTTTGAAGATCAAAATGAATAAAGTTAATTTTTCAGGAAGAACTTACTATTCGTTACTTTTGGTCATGCAATACAGAACCTCAACCTAACTTCACCTAACATGTATAACCTACAATTCTGCCAAAATATATGGTGGAAAATGAAAAAGATATAAAAATAATCCATGGGTGTTGAACATTATTCTATTAACTGGCCTACATATATAAAAAAACTTAGTTCATATCGTTACATAATATTGATTTTATACATTATAACGCGGTTTTGTGGAAATCTCTTCTGCACTCTCTCCCCTCTCTCTTTTTATCTCTCTCTTTTTTTCTCTCCCCTTCCCATCCCCCTCCCTCCCTCTCTCTCTCTGTTTCATTTTCCACATCCCCCCCCCCTAATTGAGGATAAAAGACTGTAGTTCCAGCCATGCATATATGATTAGTGTTTATACAACGGTTGGTATATAGCATGTGTTGTTGGGTTTTAATGATGATTTAACACAGAACTTGGATGAAACAAATCCGAATTAGAGGCGAATTCGGGCGTATTTTTACGGTGGACACGATACTGTGAATAGAATTAATATAAAATCGTGTTAGTTTACTGATGCATTTCGATTTATCGGAGTGAAATGCTTTTACCTTCAGCTGCTTTTAGTTTGCTATGCGTTTAACGTTTGTTTTACAGCTGAGGCTCAGTAGCTGATAACAGGGCGAACCATTATGGTAATGTCAAGCCGCCCCGGTGGCTCAGTCGACTATCGCTAGCAGAAAAAACTTGAGTCGCCGTTGGGCGTGGGTTCGAGTCCCGCATGAGGCATGAGTTTTTGAAAACGTCCTTTCACCTATCACACTTCATCGTTTCATTATCACCCGCTGATTCGTGGCCCTGTATAGCCTATAGCTTGTTATTTTGTTTCTTCAACTGTCAGAAAATGGCTAAATGGACTTGGTAATACCATGCCTAAGAAGAATATTACGTAGAATTGTAGAATCATGTATTACATGGATATTATGGAGAATGTACTAATATTCCAACGAAATGTTCAATGTCAAGTTCTTTTCATTTGATTATGGGTGCCTGAAGAGCGTATACCGGAATAAAAACTCGGTTGTGTGACATGGCTTAGGTGTCCAACCTTACCTGACTGAATCCTAACCACATTACATTGAAAAGTACCCTGAAGCCCTTATCACACGCCCTAGTAGACTTTATTCACTTTATTCCGGTATTAGCTCTTCAGCACCCCCTTTTATTATTGTATTATGAGAATTTATTTGGACAATACATCAATTTAGGGGAAATGTATTATTTTTAGCATCATCATAGAATATCTCAACTATGAATAATTTAAAATGAAAATGTTTTATAACTTTTACATATAACGAATGTATGTAACGAATGTTCAATATACGAATATTACATAATATTATATAATTTAATAATAATATATAATATTACAATATAACGAAGCGTTTCATCGTCTGTAGTTGTACGGTATTTATACATCATCATTTCAAACATATCACTTTCCACTCACTTCTTTTATGAAATGATATTAAATCATGATTTATGACAGAAATCCAAGCAATACTTTGTTTGGCGTACTGAAAACTTTTTTCAACTTTATTTTAAATAAAACAATCCACTAGACGCGAGTTTTGTTCAAACTGAGAAATATCCCTCATTAATTCAACCAAACAATACCAACATTTCACACAGAATTGTATAGTTTATACCGAATAAAATTGAATCTCGTGAGCATTAAGGCGTTCCCAGTCTCCATAGGGCAAACAGTTCCCACGAGGGTGTTGTTACAGATAAAAATGATCATAAAACTTCAACTGTGCAAGATACAAAATCAACAAATACATTATCTAACGCAGATAATATTTTTCAATTTTTTTTTATCAATCAAATTTTATGATAACAAAGATGGAAAGATTACTTGTATGTAACCGTAACACTCTATTTTTTGCTATCGATTCTCACCTCACAGCATACCGTTGCAAACAAATAACATATTGTGAATATTTATTATGAATCGACATTATTTCAGAAAATACTTATCTGCACGTTATGGAGCACATTGATGATTACTAGGATTACTAGGATTACTAGCCATAAATGCGTTGTTATACGAGCGAATAGTAATAGTATGGGTAAAAATGGGTGAAAACTGCTTCGAGTGGTACCAATTAGCACATTTTAATTTTTTTCTTCAAAATGGCTGACCCGATCAAGCTGAAATTTTTTAGAAATGTGTATTAGAATGTTTTTCAACTTCACCTAAAATTTAATTTCTTTGGATTTTTTTTTCCGCAATGTTATTCTAATGGGTATTTTTGAAATTTCAAAAATTCATACAAAAAAGTTACCGCCCGATAATGCCACAAAACTATACAGATCTAAGTTAGATGAGGAACCATATTGAAAAAAAGTTTGAAGTTGATAGCTGTAGCCGTTTGACCTGCGGAGAACCGAAAAAAAAAACGAAAAAAAAAAAAAAAAAACGGATGCTAATTTTTTCCAGTATGTCAAATTGAATCCTCGCTGAAGCTCTTCTAACTAAATGATCATCCGTAAATTCACTGCGAATTTTCATATTATGTTACGTTGATACGTAAAATGTTGTGCTGTGGGTGGGTTTCTCTTAAACAAATGTATTCAGACAGCTTACCAGTAGTGGCTATACTAGAAGCGAGTATACTTCCTATCTGACGAATAGTTATGTTGTTCTATAGCGTTCCTAGTTTTATCAGATGAAATAAAGTGTAAACTTTATTGAAAAAAATTAGACATTGAGATGGAAAACGGAAATTACAAAACAGTTTGCGAGTTTTTAATTTAATAAGTGACGTTATCATGTTATAAGAAGTAGTGTTTAATTAATTTAATATCTTGTCACTCAGGAATGAATTTAACTATAGTTTCAAAGCTTATTTCAAACACGTTTTGATTACGTTAACGTGTGTCTTATCTAAGAGAAAGAAAACAGTTTCATTTTGAATGAATTCAACTCGAATATTCATGCAGTCAACTTGACTTGCTCAGTTCAAATAAAAACATACAACAATTTGAATTTATAAGATGAGGAATATCTTCATGAAACTTCTTATTCATATTTGATATGTTCTTTGAAAGGTTTATATGCTTTCATATGGAGAATTTTAGGAATTCAAAAAGACAAGATAACTTGAAGTCTTTTTAAAATCAATATACGAATAAAATACAATGAAAAATATAAGCACATGGATTTCTTTTCTTTTAGTTGATTTAAATATTTGTATATTACATTTTTATATCTTACATCTTACATTTTTACATCATACATTTTACTCTTGTTAAAGGGAATGATGTGAAGGAACATTGCTTCAGAGATTTTGTTTAAAAGCCGAATACATCAACATCCGTGTGTTAAGTTTACACTTCACAATTAATACCAAAGTCAGTATTCATGACTTATCAATTTTAAAAAATATGCTATGTGTCATTTAGCCAAAAAACTTATCGAATCAAAATATGCCAATACCCGTTACTCATGTTTTTCTTCACAATTGAGAAAAGGCTCAAAAGAAAGATGAAAATAAAAAAAATCAGAAACGATAAACAAAATGATTCAACTGTCAACTGTCACCAGGAAAACGGACAACTGTCTACTTTTCCCTGCCACTTGATGTAACTATAGATTGCTCGAAATTATTATTAATCAATAATTCATTACACTTTGTAAGTAGAAAGTTCAATGTTTTATTTTTATTTTATACTCCAACTACTTTATTAGGGCCTACTTTTGATGTGAGTGTGAAATACATCCGATTTTGATTTTGTACTCATTATTCACTATTTTAACCCACAGTTAAGCCCTTTTTAATAGATTTGTGGATGTATTTTGTTGTAATTGTCATTTTATATTTGTATCAGTGTTTTGAACCGATGAAAAAAAAATTCGATGGTCGAAAAAAAATTATCTTTTTAATAGGCTTTTATTCTTTATTTCATTTATAATTATCATATTCATTCCATTAGATTATTCATTCCACTATTGACTTATTCAAATATTTCTCCATTGTCTCATTAGGATTTTCAATTCTTCTGTTTAATTCTCAATAATTAATTGATTGATTATCTATTTGTATTCTATTATTCTGTGTCCACGTGGCAGTTGTGGTTGTCATCAACATTTTCGCCATCTAAACTGAAAAGAATATCTCCAAGAAATACACCTAGCGAATCTTCAGAGTGTATATAAAATATTTCGTCCATAATGTGAATTGTATTTTGTTTTCATAATATCGTTTGTTGACGTATAAATCTGCCAAAGAGCTTAAAGTTACCGTTATTTGTTTTATACGAGGAAGATTTGTGCCACCTGTCAATATTTGCTTCATGGTATACAAGCTCTTTGAGAAAACCGAATAGCAAGAACGAAGAACAGAGAGGGAAAAATATTCCATCGATCGATTTTATTTTTTATTTTCATCCATCAATTTCAAGATATTTATTCTCTTCCTAACTTCCTACAAGATAACAAGCATGTTTGGAAACTTTTCAATGCATCTTGTGTATAATACAGAAAGTTTAAAAGTTGAATACTAACTTTTCCTTGCTGTATGTACATCTTCCAGTTTGTTACAATGGACTGTAACATACTATCCATCTCGTAAATACCAGCGTTCTTGGAATGTACTACATGGGATATCTTTCGTCCATGACACTAGTTTCAAAAGCTCACATTTCACTGGATTAAGAGAGTGCATGCACGTTCCTCATACAAATGGAGGAATTCAACTTCACTTTTTTTTCCATTTTCACGAACCAGTGAAATTGAACAAAAAGTATATCTACTCCACGATGATGTTATGCTCTTCGATTGAGAGTCGATGGAAGTCGATTTAGCGGAATATCAGTTTTTTACTGATAACATTTGAACGGTATGAGATATCAAAATGGTGAAAACGAGGAAACACATATATTGTCAATATCTTCAATATAGTGTAAGTAATAACTATACTTATCTCAAATCGCCTGATTGTCAGGCGTATACGCTTAAAACTACAAATTTTTAACCGTATACGCCTGACAATTATGTGATTCAAGATAAATAGTTATCATTTACACCACCCTGAATTTATTGAATATATCCGTGTTTCCTCGTTTCCCTAATTTCGATGTCTCGTACCGTTCAAAAGGTATTACCAAAAGACGGATATTCCGCTAAATCGACACGCATCGACTCTCACTTATATTTTGATAAATTTATGTGTTTGAAATCCTGACAATTCTCGAGAAAAGAGCAATATCCATGATTATAAATGTGGATTATGATGTTGCAAGGACAACAATAACGAATGTTTGACATGTTTCGTGAACATCGGGTGAGTGGTTTGAAAACCAATATGTGTATATTATTAATAATGTCGATCATATCAATTTCCCGCGATCTTAATACGCATAAGCTACGTTTTACTAGCATTCTCAATGTAAGAGTAATTTTGAGACACGCCTGAAAGAAAGAGAAAGAGAGAGAGAGAGAGAGAGAGAGAGAGAGAGAGGTATAGAGTGAAAGACATAAAGAACGAGAAAGAGAGAGAGAGAGAGAGAGAGAGGGAGAATATCTCATAACTTGTATTAAGCCGTGAACAATACAGGCTGGGAGCAGACATTATTTCCACTTATACATTCAATAAGGGTTGGAGTAATAAGGAATAAAGGAAGTAGAATGTATCTCTGAAGCGCAGATGGAAGAGTTATGTTCTCTATAACCTCTTCACCCCCGACCTTATACCCCCACGGTCATCCCTCAACACCCTGATGCGTACAGCGAGTTCATATTTCATAATTTTGACTTATTTCTTGTTCTGTTTCTCCAATAGGGTTATCGACACTGAAATAGCTATAAGGTTTCAACCAATTCTCTGCTCTCTAGGCCTATATATACAACATGCTCCTCGGATAATATCGTCACTTCCATTCTATATCCATTCTAATATCCATTCTCTCTCTCTCTCTCTCTCTATATATATATATATATATATATATATATATATATATATATATATATATATATATATATATATATATATATATATAGTGCAACTATAAAATTCAATTCAATCGTGAGTTGTAGTTGTACTCCCAACCTCAAATTCTGTTCTGAAAAATCACTACGGTACCACTAAAAATACCACAACTATTCAGAAAAAATAGAATTATTGTATTATTGTTTGTTATGTTGGTAGACGACTTCCAACTCTCGTCGATACAAAATATAAATAATTCAATCAGTTGATAGTTCCGTGAAAAGTGAATCTGAATTGTTTATTTGAAGGGTGAAATGAAATCGACTGATCGATAAGCGACACGGCTCGAATCATTCATATTTGATGATAATATTACGATAAACTACGTCATAATTCGAAGCCCGTATTTCAAGTAGATTAGCACATTAATTGACTGCAACTCAGTTCTGACAACCTCTTGCTACATCATGACGTCACGGTAACATATCACTAGGGCTACATACCAAAACTTGAAAAACCCGAATCTCCGAAAAAACAAATGTCTGATCTGTTTGAAGAATTGAATTTCGGATATTTGGGTTTTCTGAGATTTGGTAAATCGAGTAAATGAAGTATTGGACGAATGGGTTTTCGGAGATATGGGTTTTCTAGGATTTGTTCACGAACTGTCAGACAAATGGATTTTCGGAAGCCTTAATTTTCCAGGATTTTTTTTTCCAAGATTTGTGTTTTCGAGAATTTGATGTGCTGCCCATAACCAGAGTACGAATTAAATAACCGCGAAAACACAGCACATGTGATTTCAATATATATGTGTATGCAAAACTTAAACTAGACACCAATTAAACTCAATTTTGAAATCATCAAGTGCGGTCACTGCCTTCATTATTCAGTCAACTTGTTGATCATCTCTGACAAACCTGTCTCCCTCCGTTGCTCAGGCAGCTAAGACACCGTTCTAGAAACTGAAGTCACTTTTGGGTGTGGGTTCGAATCTCTCATGGGTGATGGGTGTTTGTTAACGTCTTTTCACTCATCAGCCCTTCAAAGTTTCATGAATACCTGCTCACTCGTACCCCATCAACACCTAGGTCATAGGGGGGTATGAATAAACAGGTGATTATATGAAACTGATAGGCATATATATATATATATATATATATATACATATATTTTCTTGAGAGCTAAGTTGCAGTTCTATGATAACTATAAGATCTATTGGTGTCAGATGAATGATTAATGAGATGATGGAATGATAAGATGAATGATAAGATTTTGAAAGATTCTTGGGTAATTAGAAGAATAGTATCAAGTATGTGGTCGTGGCTTGTATTGTGGGAACCACCCCGGCACGAGTCTACAGAGGTAAATCACGAAAAACCACTATGTTTATACATGGACGGTGTCGGGAATCGAACCAAGGCCCAATCTACCATCGATCATCTCCCGGTCACATGGAGCACTTACTTCGCGTTTACACAAGTGTTTCATCAGTATTGGCAATTGAGTTTCGACAGAATTTCAATCACATTTTTCACTCGTATTTGTTTTTCAATTGATTGGTCCCGGATGTGGGTGGGTTCATGAAGTGGGCCTAGTTACGCATGGGGCGAACTGGGGGCGGGGGCGGGGGGAGGGGAAATCACGTGATCACAGCGGCCCGAGAGAAGTGGAAATACAATTACAAGAGGTCATTTTATTGTGACAAGCAATGAAGAGTAATTAAAAGTTGGTAATTAAATTACACTCGTGCATTAGTGATCGCGTGTGATGTGAAATGAACCAATCACAGAGAAGGGGTTGTTAGGGACGAGTGACAATTAGGAGTTGAATGCAAGATGGGATGAAAAGTGGGAGTGATAATTTGACGAGCGTTAGCGAATACCGAATTTTAGACCATTTGGAAAAATTCAAACTTTTTGATTGGCTGATCACGGGATAAACGGATGGATAAATTGTGTGAAGTCTATTCGAAAACTCTACACACCTTAATTTATACGAAATTAACTCGATAACTCACTCATACACACTCTGTGAAAACTGTCAAGTCTTCTGTTTGTGTTTCTTGTTATGCTTCTGTTTATATAACTTGAAATCGTCCGTTAAATTATATTTCTTTTATGGGATGTAGATTTTTTTTAATAAGATATAAACATTTTTCATTATTCATTGTTTTTTCCATCATTAAACAAAAAGTTGACATTTTCGGCATAAAATACAACTGTCCATTAGGTGACAAACCAGAGTACGTTTTTTTGCAATAATTTCTTCATCTGCTGCGTGATGGAAAGGAGTGGGAGGATTGGGTGGGGGGAGTGAAGGGTGTGGTTCCCATCTTCCTTGTCGTATGATCGATAACACTGTTACCAGGTCGCTGCTCCTCCCCCCCTCACCCACCCTCGCACAAACCACCCGTAACCCCTTCCTTCAACAGGAATCACATCTACAAAACTGCCGTACGGGGAGAATTAAACTCGAATTATTTTTTTAATATACTTTTTTTTCTAATTCTTATTATTGTCACTCTCTTTCCTCTCTTTCTCTGTCGTCTGTACGCTCTGTATCTTCTCTTTCTCTTTCTCTCTCCCTCACTTTTCCTCTCTCTGTCTTTCGTTCTCTCTCTCTCTCTCTCTCTCTCTCTCTCTCTCTCTCTCTCTCTCACTCTTTCTCACCTTTGTCATTGATGAAGTTTGTTATCTATATGCACAGGCTGACATAAACGTATTAATCTCTGCTAGTGAAAAGCACTCACTTTTCACGTTTTCTTTTATTAAAAAAAAAATCATTTCAAAATATCAAACCTCTATAAAAAGTCAAGTTGGACTAGACAAACGATTTTAACTTTGCGTGATATAAGTTTTATTAATATAACATTTTTTGATAACAATTCTCACTGAATTAAATATGAACTTTTAGAATTTATTCCATCTCCGAATAGAGAAAGTTTTTGCACAATAACCAGGTCATTGGATTGAAATTAATTATGAAAACTTGGAAATATTTTCAAAAGAATTTCAATTAGTTTCATTGATTCAGAGGAGTTTTATAATTCCATTTGAAGTTCAGACGAATATTTCCTTCTCTGGTTTCGTCTACTTTATTGAGTCGGTCGACACTCCCAGCCGTCAGTGTTATTGAATAGCCGAGACGGCCGATCGGATTGTGCTCAAGTTTTAAAAGTTCAGGAGAATTGGTTAACGAGCGACTTATCGTATTTCTCGTAAAAGTTGATAGGAACTTCGTAACAATCATATCGGTACTGCTACTATACTATAGGCTACACCGACACATGTAGCTCAATTGCTAACGCGCTCACCACGTCATCTCATTCATCATTCATAAGAAGCCAATAGATCCTGGTTATGGTGCTTCGTTAACCCAAATATGAGTAAAAATTTGGAATGTGAGGGGCATATCGAACATTGGTTCGATCCCCGCCACCTCCAATCTTTACAGAGTATTTTCGTGGTTGATAACGAAATGGTTCTTACACTAGGCCAAGACCGCTTTCTTCTATTCGCTTCACTATCCTTTCCATTACCTGAGAAACCTTCATCTCAGCATCCCGTCATCTCAATCAACATTCATCAGCCGCCAATAGATCCTAGTTATGGTGCTTCGTTCTTATGCTTGGTATTGTTATTAAATAGTAGGGTACATGGCGAGTCGATAACGAGAATATTTTAGAAAGTGCAGGGAACCCACCCACAAAAATGTATCCATTTTTTGTCACTTATATTATTGATGTATCAATGTTCAAATAGTATATATTCAAAATTCGAAATGAAAAAAAGTTGACAATTTCGAGAAAATGTTTGAAAAAATACTTTGAAAAATACGTTGAACCGTTACCAACAACAAAACCAAGTTATAGCATGAAGATGACAACTGATACATTAGTCGAGTGATATCATTCTTTATATCTGATAAACGAAATTTCACCAGCATACCTATCACTATTTTGATACAAATGAATAGTTTATACGTTACCTTGATTTACAACAAACATGTCATGATTTTCCGCGGTCTTGAAAGCCAAGCGCTTATGAAATGTTTATTTCCAGTCTAACTCAAAGACAGTTGTTTTACGAACACATCGATACCATACACGATAGAATATTTCAAGAAGTAATCAAATTATATCTGTAACTCGAGATGCATGTTTTATGATCCACAGTGCCAACTGAAGCATATATTGCTGTGAAACTGCTTTGCATCGTGCAGAGAAGCACCTTCTAAAACATTGTCGATCCATGATAAACAATCAGAATATGTGTTCACAAATAATCGCGCTATGGTGGGAACATTTTTCCCTGTGGAGACTGGATGGTATCTATAGTCAACAATGTATTATACATTATACATAGCACCATGAACTTGTGTAAACTTTATGAACAACATCAAACTGACATTAATTGTAAATTAACTTCGTAACTATGCTTTCTAATTAACTTGGAACTATTCAGAGAAACGTATAGCGAAGCTTTCATCTCATATACTGGAAACAATCGGGCTTACGTTTAATATATTTATTTTGTGCGCCGTATAGTGGTACTCTTACCGGCACATATGCTTCATGTGATCCGGGAGGCGAGGGGTTTTCGATCCCAGTTCGATCCCGCCGCCGTCCATCTTTACAGGGGTTTTTCGTGGTTACCCTCTGAAGTCTAGGCTAATGGTTTCAACAATTTAGGCCACGGCCGCTTCCTTCACAATATCCTTCCCATTACCCAAGAAACCTTCATCTCATCATCCTATCATCTCATTAATCATCCATCCGACGCTATTAGATCTGCGCTATCATAACAGTGCCTCGTTAACCCAATAATAATAATGAAATAAAAATATAGTACTTTTTAACATCCGTACTTTTTGGATTGGTAGGTAATTAAGATTTTACCGATACAAAATATTCAATTTCACATATTGGAAGCAGTATTTTGTGTGTGTTCGCGAATGTAATTGTTTTTGTAAGTGCTTCACACGTCGGAACGGAAGTTGTTTGATCATATGATCAAGCCACATGGAACAGAGAAGCAACAAGTTGCAACATCTGTTGCTTGTTAAAAGCGATAACTATTAATAACCGGCTGGACCACCGACCAATAGAGTCGTCTCAAACATTCAACAACAACTACAATAATAAAAACTTCTTACAGTTTCAAGCTTGCAAAAGGTCAAACATGAACAATCATATTTCAAAGAAGTTCAGAACTTTACCGATTCAACAGAGTATTTCTATCATGAGAGTCTGAACTTTTAATCCAACTGTAGTAAGTGAAGGGGCTGACTAACAAATAACACACTTCCGTCACACAGTTGTTTCATGTATATATATATATATATATATATATATATATATATATATATATATATATATATATATATATATATATATATATTCGTGAATGCATACTTTCGTGAATACTTACGTGAATGCAACATTAGATTTTGAAAAGTCAATATGCTACTGAGACGGGTGGTCGAGTGGTTAGCACACTGAACTGTTATTCATGAGACCGGGGTTCGAGTCCCGCCATGGTCGAATATCCTGACAGAGATTTTTCCTTGTATCCCTCAGTCGATGATGATTATTGTTTGCTTAACGACCCCACCAACAGCTAGGTTATACGGGGGTACGAATGAGCAGATGATTATGAAACTTGCATATTCTTGCACTGTTGGAGTAATACAGTCGCTATATATATATTTAAGAATGTTAGATTGTTAAGATTGGATGCAGTTGGATCTTTGAAAGTATCACAATAATGATAATTTTTGAAAAATCTTGAAATCTTGAACTGAGTCTTGAATCTTGAACAACCTCATAGATGTTTTTCTAAATTTATTGACACATCATTTTTTCAAATCATAATTTAATCACTAAATTACATATTTCATTCACGAAAAATGATAGTTTTACACAGCTTTCTAACATAAGCCATGCGCAGCCGTTTCAATAATGAATGACTCATCATACAGGTGGAGGTGCCGGGTTTTCTCGAAAACTTCAGAAACTTCGAATATTTCATTCACCGAAGTGATCATCTTCACATACTGTCAATAAACCCCGTGCACTGGCGTCGGAACCGGAGCGGTGCATTGCCCCTGCTGACTTTTGGCCAAGGAGGGGGGAGGGGGGGGGGCAAGAAAAAGGTCTTGCAAGACTCAATTTGTCTCGTTGTTTCCTGTTGAAACTCACTTTGTTAGAATTTCATTTCATTTTTTTTTTAAAGTGGCACCCATACTTTCTTCCCCCGTGGGTCGCAATTGTTGAGCTTGCCTCCCCTCAACTTTCGAAGTGTTCCGACGCCCCTGTATATATATATATATATATATATACACGTTTAATATATATGTGTATATACATTTAAATTCATATTCATAAATATATCGGAAGCTTTTAGAGAGTCAGTGTTCCGATCGGAGGTAACCTACTATGTTCATCCTACAAAGTGTACCAACCGTATATCATCCTTGTTCTCGTTGCCAGCAGGAACGTAATTACAGACATTACATGTACATTGTTCAGGCTCAGCTAGGTTTAATTGTAATCCATTGTAATGACGTGGTGTTAATGAGAATGTCATAGGACGCAAGTGCGTGGTCAGCGCCTCGTGACGTCATCATTATATGCAGCGCTAATCCGTTCGCTACATTGTTGCGCTACGAAGCGCTTTGTTTGCGTAATCGTGGCTGCATTGTTGGTTTAACACCACGCATGCTGTAATGAGGTGTTAAGAGCGCATGGGAGTTGATTGAGAGAACTATTAGGTTTTTGGTGATGAGTTTCGAACGGTATGATATATCAGTAGGCAAACGCAGAATGTGCGTTGTGTGATGAGCGAGATATCTGGAAATTAAAATCTAAAACTCTACATACCTTGATCATATAGAATAAATTTCATTCGATACCAACGAATCTAGAGTGACGTGAATTAACAATGCAATATTTTTCTGCTATTATTTCTATATATTCGATGAATTTAAAACATGTATTACATTATTTTCTTCGAAACGGCTGGTCCGAATTGCATACAAATTTTTAATTATGTGTATAATTTACGTGTTCACATTTGAGGAAAATTTGAATTATATCGGAGAGATTTTTATTTTCCAATTTTTTTCCGCTCAGCCTAATCTTATGGGGTTTTTAGAAACTTCTATATGATGTTTCTCAATATTGGTCCAACCGATTTGACCCAAAAACTATAGGGTTCTAAGTTGGATAAGTTTGCGTATAAAAAAAAAGTTTCATGTTGATCGGTCAAACCCTGCGACCTGTGCAGTGCTTATAAACAAACAAAAAAACAGACATACAAAGCTCCATAAGATTCGAGTGGAAATCTTCGCTAACGCTCATCTGAAAATTGTATTGTAGTAGAAATACAGATCTCTCTAATACTTTCAAAAATACGTGAGATAGAAGGGTTGAACATTAATTTCAAGATTAAACAAACGTGTTCTCTCAGTGTCATACATATGAAAATTATAAGCGAAATAGGTTGATTTTTTCACGTATACAATAAAAAATGAAAAAAAAGTTTTTGCAATAAAAAAATCTGTATGTGTTATGTATAGGAATTTTCATAGCTCATACCCACATAGCTCACACTCATGAAAATACAATTTATATTCCGCCAAATTGACTCCCATTCCCTCTTACATGGTACACACAAACAATTCCAGTCGTCTGGCAGTTAAAATGCCCAATTAAAATGGATTGTCGACTTGTTCACACGTTTCACGTTCCAACTTCAATCGACAACTCGGTAATGTCAAATTTGAGAGGTATAAATTGAGTATAGCCCATCAAAAATGAATGGAAATGGAATCAATGCACTCAGGATGTATAACGATGAAGTTTTAGTAACACAAATTGACGTCACACAGTTATACTGTATGCCCATTGGTTGTTTGCCGCTGGTCCTTTGATTCAGTTGGTTTTTCATACGCTTTTGTGGAGTACATTGCTACATTTATTTTGTCTAATTTATTTTCATTTCAAAACCCCAATTCCCTGTATTCGTTCTGCAGTTCTAATTGATACCATTATTGTTTGTTGTTCGTTTCAATCGTTTTGCAGCCCTAATTGATTCTGGATTAATTGATGAGATAAGCTACATTTGCATTTCTTCACAATTAATGTGAAAAGTCCAGTCATTGTGTCACTATTTGTTCTCAGAAGTAATCAGTATTGTTCAGAAGTTTCAATTCAGTTGATGACAAATGTGCGTTCGCATATTCTAGCGCGTAAAATCATACTCTTCGTTGTTCTTGTTTTATCTGAAGAGCACGAGGAAGTACATTTTCAATAATGCGAGTACTTTATTTTATGGGAGCAATGCGGTAAATTTTAATCTTCACTCATTTTTGCACTCTTACAATTATTATGACGGTTAAATTCTCAAATATCTTGAATATACTTCCGTTTTACACTAAATGAAGCTACAAGTAAAACGTGTATGCAGGGCAACCTGGCACCTCCACCTGTATTAATGTATGGATAATCCTCTACTGCTTTACCTGGTCCATTCTTTACAGAGTCGAGTTATTCCAATTCAGGTTCGGTTCTAAATCATTTACATAAGACGTGTTCACCAGATTTTAGGAGCCATTAAATTGACTTAACCAAGTCATTATGCAACATAATCATATAGGATTGGAAAATTGTGAGATGTGGTGGTTGATTCATTTGATGTGCTTGATAATATCAGAACAAATTTTCAAAAATCTAGGCACAATTTTGAGATAATTCAGCTCAAATGTTGGATTCATGTATTCCATTCATTTTCCATCATGTAGCATCAGCCTCCAATTTGTCTTGATTATTTTTATTACTTAACATGCTATCACATGTAGTAAAATTAATGGCATTTGATGAAAAACTGATTTTATTTAAGATGAAGTTACAAATAATAGAATTATGCAACACTAGATATATTGTGTATATATTTTAAAATATATGCTCACTCCAGGTGAGTGGAAAAATATATAATTTTCCACCAAATTGACGTCAAAAAAGCAATTTATTATTTCTTTCAATTGCTGTAACTTCAGCAAAAGTTTCTAATGCAAATTCCATTCAGAAATATACTTGCTCAATGAAAATCAACCCAAGTATTCCCAATATAGAACTATTTCAGAATACATTTCAACTCTGCTGACTTTTCGATGGAAATTTAAATGACTCATCACTTCATAATTTGTCATTACCCAAGACACATTCTAATGCTATATTGTACTTGAACTCCTCCTTCAGAATAAGTTAATTATGAGCCTCCAAGAGAATATATCTACGTGCACTTTTACTTCATTTCTCAATGTACCGTTCACTTCTTATCATTATTTACATAATTAAGTTTAACGTCTTACAGGCGATATGGTCTCGCAATCCTTTAATGTAAAATCAAAACAGGTGTTTACGCAATAATAGCCTCAGCACGTTTCGATCGACCGTCTCTCATATTGATTATCATTACCGATTAGATGTTTCGACCCTACAACAAGCGTGACACTATGTTGGATTTTGTTCAGCAAAGCAAGAGTGGAAAACTACGTAATTGAATTTCCGCCGCTTGATACGTTTAAGCCTTGGTGGAGGGAGATGGTGGAGGTGGAAGGAGTAGGGGTAGGAAGTGTCGGAGATTTCACCTTTATAAGATGAAGCACGTTGCTTTCAAAAGTAATTTATTAAGCGCATCTACATTGACAATACATGTCGTCTACATCTTTTGACTTATTTGAAGCTATAAAAATGGAAATTCACTCGTTGATTATTAGACTATGAAAATGTTTCAAGTTGAGCTGGATATTTAGATGAAGTACTCGAGAGCTATATGCACACCTTGATTTTGAATACATCAAGTCTCCGAATGTTTTGGTTTACACTCCATCTTGTCGATTATCCCTAACAAACTTCGAACAGGTTTTAAGAATCTTGGTTGAGTGTTAATCCTCTAACTAATAGTTAATATACTATAATAATATTTGTGACTAACTGTGATAACAGTTGATCCACTAACTACCGTTTAATCCACTCACAATCAGTTGGTGAAACGGACTTTAGAACTATTTATTCATCACTTTTACAACATAATCACTTGATTTCTTATTTTCGACAGAACTGAATTACAATGAACTGTTACTTTTTCTGACTTTCATACCTCGTAGAAAAAATATAAATACATTCAAATTTTATTTTTCAGTATAAAGTGAAATGGAGGCCTTTGCTTCGCTCCTCTAATGGGTTATTTTCATATCAGTTTTCCAGATTAACTTGACCGGAATGAAGTATATAATCAATACAAATAGATATACTCATCTTCACGACAGAAAACGGTTCTCTCTCAGAACAGTGATTGTAGAATGTTGTTTCACATAATTTAGCTGAACACTTTGAAAGATGCAGTTGCGTTTCTTATCGTGAACCTCGTACTGAAAAGATGAGTTATTCTGAAAATAGTGCACAGCTGTACCGAGTTTTCAGTAATATTTGTATGTTTTGTTATGTTGGTACTTACAAGATTCTTCTTTCGTGGATGCAAGTATATTTTATGAAATTGTAAATTTTTTCTTGTTCATAAAGTTTGAGATTGTTAACGATATTTTTATTTACACTTCGATCAACATTAAATAAGCAACGCAACGCAAAGTTGAGTTTGTTATTCGAAGGCAATGCAAATGAGTCGGGGTTTTTACACGCTGTAGATATTTGCATGGTAAAAGGTGATGTATATGCAGGTCAAACTTTTTGTGTAGCCGTATTTTTAAGTTATTTCAAAAACTGATACAACTTTTTCGAATTAAACTTGTGAATATATCAGTTTGTTGGATGCAATTTCGTTCACTTTAACCCAATTCTCATTTAATTCCAGATTGTAGACACTTTTTTCAGCAATTTTTTGTGTTTGCTGATTCCTAGAGAATTTGTAATTGGAAATTATCGCTACAGAATACAGTATATATGAGATATTTCTGTGGGCTTTAGTAACATTCAATATTGCATTGTTATTGCAATTACTATTTATCCCTTCAACTATTCCTTCAGGTCCATATTGAAAACTCTTATTCAAAATTATATTTTCCAAAGAAAGTTGGACACTTATTGAGTTGAAATAAAATCCTCGAAGAGAGAATAATACCGTCATCCACGTTTAATTTCTCAGAACTCTAAAAGAAATATGATGATGATGTATACATGTGAAAAGATCTTCGATTTTAAAAACTCTTTGATACTTCATAACGACCAGAGTATTTGTTCAGGTCTTCCAAGAACGTCTCTTTCTTACATCATATTACTCGAATATTCTATTAAATGACTATTCGAATTTAATACAATAAGCTCCTCCTTTTTTCTTCTTCTTTATTCCACTTCTTTTTCTTCTTCTTTATTCCACTTCTTCTTCTTCAACTTCTCTCGGTCCATACATAAAAATCTTTGTGTCTTTTCAAGAGTTTCTTCTGACGTCTAATTATATCAGCTGAATTGAGCTCGTTACGCGAACAGTGTGCGTGCGTGTGACGTGCGTGCACGCACAGAGCACGTGCGTGACGCCTCGAACGCAACAAAGACTCATACGGCTTTGTTTCGCTCAGCATCGAACTGAGAATGATTGCTTCAACTAATTGTTGTACTCTTGTATTCGAGACAGAAGGAGGCCGCCTAACAACTAAATAACTGTGAAAATTTCGGCAATTATCTCGTTGCAATTATGAGGATTCAAGACTTTCGGAAGATGAAATTGTGTTCTGTATCGTGAACCTCGTCCTGATTTATAAATTCACCCTCAAATACCACAGCTATACAAATTCAATTTCATAGCTATAAATACACACACATATATATATATATATATATATATATATATATATATATATATATATATATATATATATATATATATATATATATATATATATATATATATATATATATATATATATATATATATATATATATATATATATATATATATATATATATATATATATATATATATGTATATATATATATATATATATATATATGTCTGTGTGTGTATGCTCAATATGGTAATATTAATGAATGGTAGATGATTCTAACTGAAAACAGGCAAAATTGTGTTTGTTTCACGATGGGTCAGCTTAATAGCACAGGAAATGATGTATAAGTGAAAAGTCAAATGAACTACAATGTGGCTTACATCGTCACATATATTTATTTCATTTCATATCGTTGATAATAATACGAAAATATTTTCAAATACATGGATAACAATATCACAGTAGTAATATGTACAACGTACCACTGGTGTGAATTCTACTGAAAATAAAATCAAACGTTATAATACTTGATATGCATCGAAACACATTGTGCGCTGTACTATGAATTATTATTCTCTATTTTATAGGTGTACATTATTTCCAACCTTTATTAACATTTTGAATGCAAAATCATACCATATTCATTCCATTCGTCTCGTATTGTTTAATATTAGTGTAGGGCTTTCAGACACTGGTCACATTTTTACATAATATTTCATAAAAAATGTGTAAAGGCATTGGCTATCAAGCGCAGATATTTCTGTATATATATATTAGATATATGATGAAAGAAGGGATTTTCGGTTGATGCAACCAGTTTGATATTCTATCTTGAATATTGCCTGATATACAATTTTATTTACATTTCATATTCAAAAGCTAAAATTTTGAGAAAACCATGTTTGAAAAACATGATTACACTTTACAAGATTTTCATTGAGTCAACTCAATTATTTTTATTTTGAGCTATTATCCCTACAATAATAACATTTATTCTAATAATTTTGGAAGAATAATACATTATAATTAAAAACCTATAGGGAACAAAAAACAGAAAAAGTGTTTCAACATCTTTTTCACTTTGCTTGCATGGTGATACTTTGCTTTGGCGAGCCCATTAACCACTGCGCTGCATGTGCCGGTAGCTAATATAATATATATATATATATATATATATATATATATATATATATATATATATATATATATATATATATATATATATATACATAAATATAATACAATGTACAGTTTTTCATGTGTCCATAAAAAGGCTTTATATGGCGTGTCTGTACAGTAAAACAGTGTAACGAGGTAACAAAGTTACTGTCTTATCAGCTTGTAACATATTATACGACTCAGGTTTAGTTTCAGCACATTTATCGGTTTATCATAGCTTCTTGCTTCGTAAACCTCTCTAGAAACCTATCAACACTTTATTAAAACAATGAGTGAATTTAATGTTCAGTTGTATTCAAACATTATGGAAAGCTATCAAACTGCCAGGTTTAATAAGAGCCAATAAAGCAGTTCCAACTACTCTAGCTATGCTTTTTCAACGACTTTTTCCCGTCATTTACGTGTTTGTTTTACGTGATTTTACAGGGTTGTATTGTCATAGAAATGGCATATTACAATACATTTTCAGTATAAGACTGGAATAATACCGATATGGGTTACGAGTTCGATCCCCGTTGTCTGTCATTACGTTGGATGATAGTATATTGTTCATTTTTGTATTTTATGGTTATTCTTGCGAAAAATATCACTTTATTACAAGAAATTATATGATTTGTTCGAGGTTTCTTCATATCTATATAATTGTGTTATATAGGTAATATTCTCTATTTATGAACTCAGATAACCTGGCTTTTGCTGGCGTCGTTGAATAAATTGACACGATATAAAATTAAGCGTAATAACAAAGACGTTTCATGTCAGCATTATTATTTTTCATATCCATTTTATCGGAAAAGTTTAGTTAATTAATTGGTTCAATTATTTCTACTTGAACTTAACGACAGAATGTCGTCTCCATTGATATTTCCAAATAAATAAAAGTTTCATTCACCTCACTTTTTTAGTGTAGACAAGTCGCTAGCACGATGATCCGACATTCAGCAGACCTGTTGCGAATATTGTTTGAGCAAACAGCTAAATCACTGAGCTGAACATATATGAATAAAGTAACTATAAAGTATTCAAATGTAAGCAAACAATTCCAAATCACTGTGCTGGAAATATATAAATATGAATAAAGTAACTATCAAGTATTCAGGAATGATATCTCAAGCATGGAATTACGAAGGAGGTTGATTTTATTCCATATTATATATTACAGAAATGAAACGATCTAGACAAAATTTAATATTTGATGAACTAGATTTCATCAAATAGTCTGATAATTGTCTGGTCTGATATGAAAATTCAATCTTGCGGTTTAGACACCATTCAACGCTAAATAGTTGTATATTTTTACTTTTATTTCTATTTCTATATTTTTCTATATATATTTTTATAATTAACGAAGTGCTTTGCTTTTTACTGAGGATAACACTTTCGACCTTGCTTCGATTGCCATCATAGTCGATCATCCTGACTGAGGTGACTGTGGTTTCCCTCTGTCGCTCAAGTAAATCCTGGGATGGTTACCGAATAGCAGTCATCTTCTCTCTGTACTGATTACCCTTCCATCTCTTCACCTCATCATCTCATTCTTCTTTCATCGACGTCAAAAGATTCATTATCAAGCTGCGTCGTTAAACTTGGTGAAATATAAATATATAAGCCGCCCCGGTGGCCAAGTCAATTACCGCTAGCGGTAGTAACTGAAGTCACCGTTGGGCGTGGGTTCGAGTCCCGCATAAGGCATGGGTTTCTGTAAACGTCCTCTCATCGATCATCTCTTCATCGTTTCATTATCATCCGTTCATCCGTACCCCCGTATAACCTAGCTGTCGGTGGGGTCGTTAAACAACATTAAAAATATATATATATATATATATATATATATATATATATATATATATATATATATATATATATATATATATATATTGATTATAGATAACCTGAGGTCATTTTCCCTACCTCTTCCTGCCCTATCCCTTCTATCCCATCTCTTCCTTGACCGGATAGACGTGTATGCATAGTTCGATATGAAAGCAATTCGGGAACTGATTCTGACCAGCCTTTGGGTATATTACATTTCACACGTTTTGACGGGCCGACACTATTGATCGTTAGTGTATGAAGGATTAGGGAAACGGTAGCTCGTAGAACATATTACATACTAGAGCGGATATACTGGGTCAACGTTGTGATTATAGTGCATGGGAGTCGATTTAACGAAATATTAGCTTCTGGATGATAGCTTCTCAACCGTAGAAGATGTCAGAAGCCTAATACAACAGAAACACATTATCTCTTCAAACATTCAAGAAAATGTACGTGATGACCTACCTAACTGAAACTTTTAATTTTCATATATTATATAAATTATTTATTAATAAAAAATAAAGACTGTCATTACAATGAAGGTTGCCTACCAGACACAGAATAACTAAGAATAACAATGAATATAACAAATTAGTGGTTGGTACAAAAAATAATATTGAGCTGTAAGTCGAGAAGGGATAATTTTGTAGTTGATTACTTATTCAGAAAAAGAATAATAAAAAATAAAAATATGCAGTCAATATGGAAAAAATATCGCTACACACAGAATTAATTGAAACTATATGAATGGTTTCTAAAACTTGAAATGGATCCTTTCAAGGCTAAAAGAACTGGAGAATGAATGAAACTATTACCAAGTACTATTATGTACGGAAATCAATAATCTAGCGAAATTTTGCAGTTAATGTTGCAAGTACGCTTCTATACTAGGCCTTCTATATTATTATAGATGTAATAATATAGAAGGCCTTGTTCTATACCGATGAACTGAAGAGGAGGTGAAAAGAAGTGCGCACAAATTACAACAATGACATCTATTGAAAATTTCCATTGTTGATAGTGTTCGTCCACTGAGATGATGAAAGTCCTTCTTTTCGTGTATAGCCATTTGTTTGTTCGTGGTGTTCCTTTGAATAGCTCAACATCCCGTCTTTTGTGGGGCTTAAGATCAACTCAAGCTTTGATTGATTTGTGTCTCAGGAATTACGTAGCATCCTCGCCTCATAGTATGGTTCTTAATACAATATCATCAATTGGGTGCAATTTTCTTACACATCCAGATATTCTTTTCTCTAATTGATAAATATATTTGATACTAGGAAAACGCCATATATGCGTTGTTAGACGAGCGGATAGTAATAGTATGGGGAAAAATGGGGAAAAACTGCTTCGAGTGGTACCAATTTAGCACATTTCATGTTTTTTCTTCAAAATGGCTGACCCGATCAAGCTGAAAATTTCCAGAAATGTGTATCAGAATGTAATCTAACTTCACGCATAATTGCATTTTTTGGAAAATGAAAATATTTTCTTTTTTTCCGCTGTGTTATTCTAATGGGTATTTTTGAAATTTCTAAAATTCCTAAAAATAAAATTACCACCCGATAATGCCACAAAACTATACATATCTAAGTTAGGAACCATAATGAAAAAAAGTTTGAAGTTGATAGCTGTAGCCCTTTGACCGTCTACAAATGTGATAATCTCTGTTTTCCTCGTTTTATAATTTTTGTACCTACCGATACTCAACACTCAAAAACTGACATTAAGCTAAATCGACTCCCAAGCGCTTAATACGCTATTAAATAAACAGAGTTAATAATTCTCCGCTTATAACATTAGTGTTATATTGAGTTGTTCTGGTGTATTAGTATAATGCGAGTTGTTGGTGTATCAGTGTTATGTTATTAAACCATAACCATATTGTTAGAAACAACTATTTACATGCATAACTTCAAATCTCATAATAGCCAATCAGTGATCAGCGTCCAGTATAATATTATACGAGCCATATATGTATGTACATGAACATGCTTCAACATGGATTTGATTTGATATCACTATTGCGATGTAATTAAACATTACGTTGATCGGAAATGTTTCGAGGAGTTTGACCACACCTGCAATGGGGAACTAGTTGCCGGGCGCAGATTGCTCGTGCGCCCGCGAAGGTGATTTGACAAAGGCGGACAAATGTAAAGTCCGCCTTTGCGAAACCAGTTGGCGGGAGGATTATTTAGAAATAATTTATTGCTGACATTGCGCAGGCGTCTGTTAAGCGTGTAAGCTAGGGAGTTTCTGGAAGTTTTTGAATTATGAATTCGATTGTTTTTTCATTTGTTGTTGGATGAGAAGAAGTGAAGACTCAATTTCACCATACTCGAAAAAAAAACGTATTTTTTGTTTTGTTTTTTGCGCTCCACAGATCACAGGTCGAACGAAAGTGCATTATTCAGTTTTAACTTAGCCTACACAAATGGCATTATCTAATTCGAGATTATATAGAATGAGCCGTGTTCGGTTGCACCACTTCTGGAAATATCTATTGCAATGTTCTTGAAACCCATGAGAATAACCCAGAGGAGAAAATTCGTAAAAAATATTTCCTTCTAGTAAATTCAAATTTTCACGGAATTCCATCTTGATACTGTGATACTACACATTATTTCGAAGTTTCACATAAATCAGATCAGGCGTTTCTATAAAAATGAATTATAATATTTTTTTTTTAAATCAATCGAATCTATTAATGACACCCATCAGGAATTGAAGCAACAGGTATATAACCAATCAATCGGCGAGACGATTAAAATAAGTAATGAATTGAGTAGGGAGAGAGTGACCCAAGTGTTCTGAACTCACATCTATGTCAATCTATGACGTGTATATGACAATACAAAAAACGTTGTCTAGATAGACAGGCGCTTAGGAAGGTGGAGAATAAGGTGCAAATGATCCCCTTCGCCAATGTCCCTGCCCCTCCCTACCCCCAACTCCCTCTATATGCCTCGACACCTTCTCAGTACACTTACTTTCGTCAGAATATACGTTAACTTATGTTGAATATGCTTTTTGAATGATCAAAGCACAATAAAAGGGCTCATAATTGTCTGCCTCCGGCGACTGGGGCCCAGCCAGAGACCACGTTTGTATATAGGCCTATGTATGATAGCGGAGATCTAATGGCGTCGGGATTTCACTCAAACTCTCACGATTCATGTTTGATTAGAATAAGTAAAACTGGGCTGTTTACAACCGGGTGTAGTACAACAGCCTAGTTTTACTTATTCCAATCACATATATATATATATATATATATATATATATATAAATATATATATATATGTCACTTCTTTATTTACAATTATGCATTCCTCCCCCCCTCCCCCACCCTTTAATTCAAATCTCATCTTTTCTACTTGCAACGATGCGTTTTGTTTACATGTCTGAAATGTCAGTCGAAACCTGTTGACTGCTATTGACAAACCGGTCTGCAGGAGATATTATAGCAGTTTTCGGCACTGTTATTTCGGTAATTAATGGTCCAACAATTCTGAGAAGCTCACACAGTTTGGAAGTGGACATTTGGTGGAAGTTTGAATGTTTTTCGTGGTAACAGCACCACAATTTGAAGTCCAACTATTATGTTGTCAAAGCGCTTAATAGTGAACGGATTCAAACACATAGTTCAGCATGTACGTACAAATCAAACTAGCTATCTACTTCGAAGTATTTGCATTGTTTAGCCGAAAAAATCAAGAATTTTCTCGAAAATAATTCTATATTGTGAAATTTTGTTTTCAATTTATTTGTTGCACCATTTTAAATGTAGAAATTGCATCATTGCATCGAATATATTATCATATTTTTTCGCTGAAGTTATGGTGCTTGTAATGATGTTACAGGCTGGTATTCTGATTTGAATGATTTCAATAATATACAGATTGTATGCATAACATTCAATTCTATTGCATGCGTAAGACTTATCATGAAAACAAGCTGAATGAAATAAATTAGTATTCAACAAGGTTTAGTTTCAACAAGACAATTAATTTCACAATTGAATTAAATCTTTTTAATTGAATTTTTAGTCGGGAATACGTCCATTTTTAAACGTATTGTTTGAGATGATGATAGTAATCTGCTTCCAGCCGCGCTGATTGCTCTGTTGAAAGGTCATATATTATTACTATAAACAAAGAGCGAGGTATTTCGACCAGATTGTATTTGATGTTGGTTCTCGTTTACCAAGCCAACAACTCGTGGATACCATCGAGGTTCATTACAAATTTTATCAGCAGTCGGATTCCACATTTTATTTCCTCTCTTATCGAAATATATGATAAACAAAGCTGAATGATAACAACCACAATTGGATCTACGGATTTTTGATTGGAATTTCATTTAGTTTCTTTTATGAGTTATAGTATTTACTGCAGTCACATCGATAAAATAGTCAGCTGTTTATCAATAGGAAACGGAAACTATGTTGATTATTTTCAACGTCGAGTATTTGTTTCAACATAATCGTTTGTTATACACTTCCAGTTTAGTGATTGTTAAAGTACTCGAATATATTACAAAACGTACCAAAACGCTTTCATTCATCATTTCACAGATTGGGAGATTACCATGAAATAACTATTGATATTAATATATGCTCTAGACAAAGATATGTTTCCATATCAGGTTTGATAATTCATGAAAGTAGATGTATTTATATAGTTCTGCACGGCATTAGATTGTTCATATTTTATTTGTATGTGCCATCATATTTCAGTGATGTGGCAGTTTTAATATGGATAATATAGAGTAGTATAGAGAATATAGAATATATCATGGCGCAGAGAGCTTGATATGTTCTAGACATTTATTTGAAAGTTCATTATATCACATTTTAATCGTATTGCGAATTCTAATATGAAGTACGATATGAATTAATCATTTGACCCAGATGTAAAATTGTCTATTGTATATTCACAATAAGCTTTTCTCTTGTTCAACAGAGTGTTCATCAGAGACTATTTGTGTGAAATTAACTGAAAACTAAACAATTTATATCAGGATATCTACGTATCTAATTAAACAGAGTGAAACATTTGTTGTAAAATACACGTTGAGATACAGTGTAAAAAGGAATTAATTCCACTCCATTAAGTTTATCAGTGTTATTTATGAGTGACGTCACATAAACGAACAACAATGAGCTTCTTCAACACACTCCAACAGTACGTAACGAGTAGTGTCGCCAACCTAAACTTAAGCCCAAAAAGGTTCTCATTGAGCCGTGAATCGAGTGGAAATTCTCCGGAAGTGGTGACGACACCGACCGGAAATGCTGCCGCAAGTGCCACGTCCGGCCGTAGCGCGTCTACAGGCGCCGTGATAGTCCCACCACCGTCACCAAATGTTGTGCATGGTTTTCCGCGAGTGGTGCCCGCGCCGGGAACGGTGACTCCGCCGCATAGCAGGTCCCTGTCTGCTCGACGGCGTACGCTGGAATCGACGGCGTCTGGATTGGCGTTACCTCCTGGTGCTGGACCGCCGAGGAGGAGCTCGTTTAGGAAGAAACATCAACAGTCGTTGCCGACAGCGATGAGCGCGGCAGCGACTCCTGGGGGATTGAGACCAGGGGTCAGGCAACCGTTGATGTTTTGCAGGAGGAGACAGTCTTGGCCGGAAGTTGATCAGCATACCACATCAGGGTAAGACAAGGAATTTCACAGTTTTTTCACTTTTATAATGATTCGTTATCTTGTGGTTCTTGCTGTTTATATAGCTTGAATTTATAAGAATGATGTCCATACTTATTTATTTAGTACACGAGAAATGTGTTACTATCGTATCAATGGGTAATAGGCAACAGCGTTCCTTAGGTGAGCAACCAGATACTAAATAATGAAAATATGCTGTTATCGCGTTAAAAATTACACTAGTTTCTTCTATATTGGTCTACGCGTTCAAAGTTTAGTCTCGATTATATACTTTATAATCCTTCCATGCACAAAAATAGAAAAGAAAGAAATGTTTGCACGTGATTTTATCGTGAAACATTTCATTTGTTTACATTGAAGTCTTCTTTGTAGTACATATAGGGCTACCGAACAAATCATTAGAACAGTACACTACGCAACGAAATAATATTTGTGGGTTATAATAATTCGATTCACAATATAATTTCAACTCGATTCACCGCGCAAAACTGAGCGATTCAACACTTCACCCTCAATCCTCCCAACTCTGGAGAGTCGCAATTGAATTTGCATGAGTTGCGTATCCATCTAGATATAATCAAGGTATAAGTAAAGAAATTCCATTTTATGTGGCATAATTTTCACAAGCGTTTAGCTAAATAACACATATTTAGCTGTATAACTGTGGAAATGTAAAACTCGAAAGTTTATAATGCAACATCGTGTAAACAAATTTGTGTTTCTCCGACATCAGAATTTTAGCCACTCATGATGTGTTGGTACCAAAAAACTGATATTTCGATTAATCGATTTCCATGCATCCTCAACCAAGCGAGATAACGAGTTAACAGTTGCTTGACTTCCAACGAATTACTGAAAAAACAAACTTTAGTAAAAATCAAAGTGAAATTATTCTCATTTTTCATTTCATATATTTTGAGATTGGAAGAAAAAGCTCAAAGGATAATACATAGTTTATCTTTATTCTATGTGTATTCAGAAATATAAATTTCAAAATCGTGTGCAAATGGTTTCATCAACAAGCATTCCCTTGATTTTATTCATCTTCAGTATTTGTTCAGTACTGAAAGCCGTTACCATAAATACTATTTATTTGATCTCAAAGTCATTACTCTTTGGTTTTATGTTCATAACAATTTAGGCGTAAAGATATTCAAACGAACTCTATAGCAATGTGTTTGTTTTTTTCTTTCCTGTGTGCTCTTTGGAAAGCTTATTGCCATCATTGACTACACCCCTTCCACTCACCCCACCCCCACCCCCACCACCACCCACGAAGCTTGAGAGTTAATTACTGCATAATTAAGTGTTCACAGCTGCCCCACCCCTTCCCCCCACCCTCCCGCGAGACCCGTTGTGCAAGTCGCTTGGAAAGGAAAACTCAATGAAAGCCAACTAGCTGCTTTTAGATGAGCAAGTGTGTAAATAAAATTTACATTTGATATTCGCGTTTCGGAAAGACTTCCTCTTTTTTTCACCGGCCAAGTCGTTTGAATGGAGCTATTTTTATTCGTTTAATTAACCATTCAGAGTTTGTGCTTGTAAGGTTGTTATTCTGTTTGAATTGTTTTTCATTACGAATCAGTATCGTTTGTTATTTACACATTTTTTAACTCGGTGCTGAGGTAGCTACTAAGGAAAATATATGTTTGATTTATTTTAGCAACAATTCAGAGTAGTCTAGGTAAATTTATGGATTCTATAGTGTACACATGAAGTTTGGAGAGACTAAATGTGGGATTTTGGTTGGTTTTCTCAATTATTATTAATAATACCATCTCTCCATTACATAGATATCATTAATTATTCCAATTTTATTTCAGTTTCATACAATTCAGTATTTCTTCAATTAAACTTTAATCATGCTTTATTCTGTTTCTTCATTTATTTCATTTTGATTCTTATCCTGTTCACACTGTATGGTAGTCACGGATCATTTGTACCGGAACGCACCGGAACGGCTTTACGGTTCCTTTTCGAAACTGGTACGCACGTTTCTGTTTCAAAATGATACAAATCAATGATGAAGCGGATTTTCATTCGTTCACGAATACTTTTAACATACGGTAATGTAATTTTATAGATGAATAAATATTTTCAAATTCTGAGAATGTTTTTCTATATTATTTGTTATAAATAATTATTGTTCAATAATGAGAATGGTATCAAATGAATCCTTTTAATTCATTTTAAGGCCAATTTGATTAAGTTGAGGTATTTTTTCATGATATTTTTGTAATGAGGCAAAGATAGAAGCGATGGCTCACTTTGAGGTGCGTTCCGGTTCCTTTTCACTTACAAATCAAGTTCTGATATAATTTATCACAGCTTTATTTGATGTAAACTGATTGCAAGTACTATTTTGTAGTACAACGTTAAATTTAAAAAAATGCTCAAAAAACTAGTATGCCTATATGCTATCAACGAAACCGATTTTCGCAAATGTCCGTGGAATTCTGATTGTTCAGCAAATTATTGAAGAAATACCGTACGCATCAGCATTTTCGTGGCCCGGTTTTGCGTAAAATCGTATTCCACGTCACGATACGTCATAATGCAGGTGCTACTCCCTGCTGAATCGTATGGCCCGTGCCAGATGGTATCAATACATATGAAGCCCATCTCAAAAGCCCATGTTTCAACCGAATCGATAGGTTCCAATATTTTACCTATACTAGGAAAACGCCATATATGCGTTGTTAGACGAGCGAATAGTAATAGTATGGGTAAAAATGGGTGAAAACTGCTTCGAGTGGTACCAATTTAGCACATTTTATGTTTTTTCTTCAAAATGGCTGACCCGATCAAACTGAAATTTTTTAGAAATGTGTATCAAAATGTAATTCAACTTCACGCAAAATTTCATTTTTTTGGAAAATAAAAATATTTTCTTTTTTTTCCCGCTACCGTATTTTATTCTAAGGGGTATTTTTGAAATTTCTAAAATTCATAAAAAAAAAGTTACTCCCCGATAATGCCACAAAACTATACAGATCTAAGTTAGATGAGGAACCGTATTGAAAAAAAGTTTGAAGATGATAGCTGTAGCCGTTTGACCTGTGGAGAACCGATAAACGAACATGAGAAAAAAAAAAAAAAAAAAACACGAACACCAATTTTTTTCAGTATACCAAATTGAATCCTCGCTAAAGCTCGTCTTATTAAAAGCCGAAAATTAATTTCTTACTAGCTATTCAGGATGCTATCTGGATAAATCTGTTCAAAAATAAAGTCGACATGATTTTCATTCATAGTATTCAAGTTTTATTCAATTTTAAGTTCAAGAAGAAGATCATCTATGAATGAATTGTAGTAATTTCGGTAACAGTGCAGAAACGCAACGCGTCGATAAACATTTTGAGAGATGTTGTAGTTTTTCTGATCTTAAAACTCGTTCTAAACAAAATCGTGAAAGATTCTATAGACTAATATAGGATTTTTTTTGTATGTTCTTATCAATTCTAAATTGAAATTTAATTATTATTCTGTGTCTAACAAGGCAACCCAATGTAGTACATGGGCAGAGATCAAAATAAAGATTTTTATATTGTAGTGAACCTTTTTCTTTCGTGAATACTAGTATACTATAAAATATCTTTATAGTTATTTATATTTTAATATTCTATCCGAGTTTTATTTTCTTATCTACATCGGATTTCCTGCTACACCACCGAGGCATTTTGGTGTCATCAGGTAATGACAGTGTGTTACTGCCATTCGACATTTTACTGCGCGTTACATGTAGGTAATTGGATTGTTCCCTGCCTTTCACAACCGATTTCATGTATCTCATCACACAGGATTACCCGGCTAGCTCAAGTAGTTAAACGAGTTATGTTTGCACGTATCTTTCGAGTGGCTGATAAAAACACAGGGGTGTACGGACTTCTATTTATTTGTATTTATTTATATATTTATTCATGTTCATTGATAATTATTGTTTGCTGTAAACGACCTCACCAACAACTTGTTTGAAATGAGTGATAATGAGTGAGTGATAATGAAACTATGAAGTGTTAGTATGTGAAGGAACTTTCAAAAGAACATATTATGCCTTTTGCGGGACTCGAACTAGAATTGATTTCTTGTATGATTGAACAATTAATTTTCATGTTCGGAATTGACAGATCACTCTAATGGTGCCCCGTTCGAACGATTCTGGATTATTATCCTTAGCATTAATGAGGAAAAAATAAAATATTGTCTATTTTGTTCATCATAGGCCTATATACATCTCATTTTTTTTTCGAGTATTGATTAATTTATTCTACCACTTTTGCCCACTTTACCACTTTTGCAGTAGTTCATATACTATAAATAGTACAGTACTATACGTATACCAAGATATACACTACCGGTACTTGTAGGACCTGAACTAGCAGAATGCTATCAGCAACTTGGCACCTCCACCAAAATATTGAAAAAAAACGAAACATTGATTTTTTGGATGAGCGAATAGAAGACTCATATTTCCCGTACTGGAAGAACGTTTTTTTTTCAGGTCCACAGGTAAAGCGAGAGGAAATATTTCAATGAAACTTGGCTTGCATAAGGCCTATCATCATATAACTCTAATACTGTATAGTTCTCAGGCGCATTCGGTAAAACCACTTCTAAACTCATTTATCATAATTTTCAGGTAGGCGTATACATGTGAAAGTGTTGGAATCTAAGGCTATCAATTTGATCTCAGATCATTTGGAAGGTATTACAATATCTGTGTCTCTCTCGTGTTGGAATTTTGATATATCAAATACCGTTCAAAATGTATTACCAGTTTTACGAAGTGATAGTTAGTATATTCAGTGACAGTTAGCGTATTAACTTCTTATCACCCTTGGGTACGTATGTAATTTTTGTAATTTCCGTCAATTACCTTGACTAATAATCAGCTGATTAGATAAGTGTTGGTAAAACTGGCTCTAAATTGACTTCCATGCGTTGTCAAGGTGCAGTGCAGTACAACCCTATAAACATGTAAAACATATGCTCGATGCTTATAATTCAACCGACCGTTTGGATCTCGTTGCTCGTTAATTGGAAGCCATTAGTTGGAGCAATTAATCGTTAATTGTCCAATTGAAAGCATGGTGACGTCATCAACAGAGTTAATGACAGGAACAGCCACAGCCTGCTATTACATGTAAACAAGAACCACAGCCCGCTATTAAAGACTGACCGCTGATTAGTATTGCGGTGTGTTGTATCTAGATCCTCATTCCCGAAATTAATGAAATATGAAATTGAATTATGGTTATTCCAATATACTAATGGCTGACAACTATTTCCGAAACATAGTTTTATAATTTTATTTTATTCCACATATCACTCTAAAAATCTCAAGCCTGTACCCACAATCCTTCCTAAAAAGCGTATAAAATCAATCCTACCCAAAATCTTGATCCAACAAAAACAAGGCTTTATCCGGCTAAGCTTTGGGAAAGAGCACACGATCTCAATATTATGATGAAACAAAAACGTAGATCTTTTCAATACATTCAAAGTGGTGTACTCATGAAAACAGACGATGTAACTCAAATCATAATGTTTCAATATGTATACTAACTGCTAGTTAGGTCTAATCGTGTCTCTGTATACGTATCTAGTATATATACCTAGTATCTAGTATCTAGTATGTATACGTATAAGTATATATTATTATAGAATGTATTATATAAGTAATTCATAATTTACATTCGTAAGCCCATTATGGAATAATTGTATAAAATGATATCTAGTATCGTCTTTTAGTTTCCACGAAAAAAAGTGATATTCCTCTTAATCGAATAACGAGCGCTCCTGACGCAAACAAAGCATATTGATTATGAACTAAAAACCAAGACTGTATACCTTACTGCCTATTCCTGTAGTCTATACTGCCTACTGTAATCGTCAGTGAAGGCTGCGAGTATACGCTGTTGATGTTCTGGTCCTTAGGGTACCCGTTGATGGTACTTGTAGATAGATTGACGTATGACATGAAATCATCGATAAACCTATCGTTCGAAATCCCAAATCTTCGACAAACCATTGCATCGACAACCCATATCATCGAACACCCATATCTTCGAAAGTTAATTTCCTCGACAGACCAAGCCATCGAAATCCCACATCTTCGAAAACCCATTTCATCGAACATTTCAAGATCGATAGTTTGACCATTTAGGTTGTCGAACATTTGGGATTTCGATGAGATGGTATGTATTCAATAGATCGTATAGAAGGAAACACACGGAAATATAATTTTAAAATCTGAAATCTGAATTTAAGTGAAAATGAAAATTGATAATATACTATCTACTTATAATATAAGCCAAGTCAATTCCTTGCAAACTCTGTTTGATGTACTTATCCGATAGTCTTAGTCTTACTCGCTCCATAGGACTGAAAGCGAGGTTCACTATTAACGGTTCGACACATCTAATCGTTAGTGATATCGTATAGGAGAGACGGTAAATCGTAATCATCAACTTGTATTGATGAGCTTCTAAGCGAGATGGAAATATTTGATAAGTCTTCTGCTAATGGGAATTTGATGAGTTCTAAGAACTAGAATTATTATAATGTTAATTCGTATGGAATTAAGTTTCCAATACCAACATTTTGAGAATCTTCAAGAAAGTCTCAGTTAAAAATAATAATATAATGAAAGTCTACAAGCGTTGTCCGACCGTCTTTTTGTATACATAATCCATGACGGTCGGATGTGTCGAACCGTCAATGTTATGAGAATGTATCCTAATGGGAAACTGATGATGTTTAACACTTATAATGGAAGTCAACAGAAATGAAGTTTCAATTTCAGTGATGAGAATTTTCATCTAATTGTCACTAATGACAAGCAGTTATGCACGAAGAAATGTCTTGATTGACAATTGCGTTTCATGTCGTACTGAACATCGAAAATACAATTAAAACCATTCGTGCACTTCTATAATGATAGAAAAATGTTGGAATTAATGGGGAGGGGGAATGCAGGAGGAATGCTATCCTCCCATGAGAAACATACTGTTCTCCATGAATAATATAATGGTGATTAGTTTCCCTTCCATATAGTAAACCTATATTGATATTTATTCACAAGTTGGTCACTATTACCAAAACCGTTATTAGAATGTATCACCGTACACTGAACATGAAAATGTATTATTTTTCAAGATGGAACGATTTGAAACCGAAGTATCTCTCTCTCTCTCTTGCTCTCTCTCTCTATCTCTCCCTCTCTCTCTCACTTGCTCTCTCTCTCTCTTTTTTCTCTCTCTCTGTGCAAGTCGGAGTTGCGACACACCCGTAACAGCCCACGTCTATACCGCTTTTATAGACGTATTCGCGTCAAAAAATATACATTTTCTCGTATCTGTTGTTCCAAAGAGCTCTGATTAGATTGCACTATCGAATTTCAATACCCTTCATTGGCACTCGAATGAAAAATAATTAACATTTACTACACCAAAGCTGACATTTACTTTTAATTAATATTATGTTCAACATCACAACGTGGATGAGACAACCATCAAAAACTCTGTTTAAGCGTATCTACTAGTTATAGTTGATCCTCTATGATATCGAGACTCAGTCTAATTATTCATATACATAACCCGTAGTGAATATCTGGCAGGAACGATGAAGCCTCCGCATTAATTTGTACAACATATTAAAGACAGATTATAAGTTAGTTTGACTGTGTGAGAGCGATAGAGAAACACAGAGATAGAGAGAGGGGGAGAGGTGAGACGAACTTTGTCAACATGATTTTGATGTTGCTGGCTTATAGCAGGATGAGAAGTTACACATAATCTGGGAGTCAATTGAGTGAAGTTGATCGCTTCACTGTTGATAATGAAGTTAATAACTTTACAACGCTAGCGATAGTAACGGAACGAATATGTAGGACACTGGGATGAAGCTATTAGTGTTGTCATATATGAGAAGGTACCAACTGAACTACAAACCAACTGTTCAGTTTTGTTAAGAACAACACAATTGAATTCAAGAGCGTTTTATAGTCAGAACTGACACCAGGACTGCGGTGTCTGTGACTATTCTTCTCCTATAACTTCCTGACTGAATAATGGTAAAACTTTCAGTACTCTCATCATTTTCATGAAACTTCAGGACTTTAACGCATTCCAAAGATGAAATCGTTTCTCACTCTTATATTTTCCGAATGAAAAAATATCGACTTGAAATGAGTATTAAGAACTAATAAAAATAATGAAACGATGAAGTGATGATAGGCGAAGGGACGCTTACAAAAACCCATGCCTTATGCGAGACTCGAACTCACGCCCAACGGTGACATCAAGCTCTCTACCTCTAGCGATACTTGACTGAGGCACCGGGATGGCTGAATCAATATCCTCATGGATCGAATAAATATTATGTAAAATCGTTCGTGTATCTTGTTAGCACAATAAAATTATATGAAATATGAGCAAACTTTCTTCTGTATAATACATGGAATCTAATTAACCTAGTCGTTAGTTATGCTCACTCGTGCAGATAATTTCTACGCGACGACAAAATTGAAGGTAAATAATGGGAATATCATCAAAGCATTCGGAGTGAACAGTCTGACAAAGAAGAGCAACAAATTTGCTTTGACTGTGTTTTTTAACAATTTGTGAAGTATACTTTATTTAACTTACAGTGATATTACAATTAGAAAGTCTGGTCATTATATTCTATCAATTAACAAAAATAAAATAAAACTTCTCGATCATTATCAAATATCAATATATATGTATATATGCCCAATTCGTAGTCATTCAGAGACGTCAATATATTTATATATAAATAACTGAATGAAAAAAAAAATATATATATATATATATATATATGAAAAATTGCAAGTGCAAGTGGATGGATTGAGTTACAGGATGGAAATGTCCTGGTCCCAAGTTGAGTACTAATCTACTAACTATTGGTTGAAATACGAAAATAATATGAGTATAACCAACGGTGACTATCAATCAATCCACTAACACGCAGTTGGTATAAGAACCGGACCTAAATGATGTCACTACAAAATTTATAAACTTTGATACATTCTTTGGGTTACAGCGTTATTATTAGTTTACTGATGTTTTCACATAGATTCCATTGGTATACGCCCTTCTTCTTTCGTGGATCCAAGTATACATGTATATTACAAAATCATAAAATTCTCGTAAAAAAAAATGCAATCAAATTTTAATCCAGCGAGCTAACGACTCCGGTCTTCAGGATGACTGATGACAGATGAACTACGACCTTTACTCTGTAGCATCACTAACATCACAGACTACCTTTTTCATGTCTGAGCTCTTCTCCAACTTCGAGTTCACCCTTTTTACCCCTTAACAGTTATTACGTGCCATTCTCGTCTCTATGTCCAGCTCGCTCACTGGAGGTCCAGCTCGACCGTCTCTCATATACATTATCACTAACGCTCGGGTGTGTCGATCTGTCAACTAAGTCGATAGTATTTCGTCAGCAGTAGTAACTCTTACTTTTCCTTCATTTCCTTCTCATGAGCCGATGTGACGTCAGCAAATTTAAACAGTCAGATTTGTGACTAAGAAATGAATTCAGACAGAAAGAAACTTTAATAGAGTTGAATTGAAGCGATGTCCTTCGTAATTTGAGTGTTTCCATCGTGTGGTCTGTAAAAGAATTTTCGAAAATAATTCTCCATTTTTGTGGGAATTTGAGTTGAACTTATGAATATGAGTACATTCTAGAATAGGAATCATATCAGATACACTGTCAGATTTCATTTCATTTGTTCTGCCGAATAGAGCGATACATTTCTGACCCGAGTAAAAATACAGAAATCACAATATACAGCAGGTTTGAATATGATACATAACATATCAATGAAGTGTTATTTTATATGAAAACCCAACATCAACTTCTTGTTATGTTTATTGCAATGGAGTACACAGAACAATAAAGTGAATATTACAATATATGTCAAGTCACAGTGGAGTAAAAAAAACAGTAATAGGCCTACATATGCACAGTATATAGTTATAACATTAAATTGCTATTTGCCTCCATTGCGATGAAACATAAACTATTTTCAGACTCAAAATGACTGTAATTTAAATATACAAATGCATATCTATAATACAATTTTGCGTAATTCTATTCACAATAACTGCATTCTAAAAAAGCAGCTTTCAGTCAATGTCATTATTTCAGTACATTTCAATAGTATGTTGAATAATAAAACAATATACAATCTGTAGGTTGTAGGCCTATATTCAACAAGAAAACAATAGAATTTGAATTGATATATCTCAAAATTTAGCTTGGCTATCCTGTCATTAGTTTCTATATGATTATCCAGCCAACAGAAAATCATTATTCATTACATGACTGGCAATGTATCATGATTTTTCATTCATAAAAAATGCTACTGCTACTGATCAACAGAAGTTGAACCTATAGTTGTCGTAAGATTTTTTTTATCTTCATACAGATATACATTTATAATTGCATTTTGTTATCTCGGGGAGACGAGAGATAACATTCTAATAAAATGCCTGGGCCAGGGAAATGTCTCATAGAAATTATCGCAAACTCTTTACTCCTGCAGTCAGCCCAAATGCTTTGCAAAATTCGCAGTCACCGTATATTTCGCTTTGTTCTTTCGCATTGAACGGGTTTGTACCGAAATTCCCATACTCAATACTTGATAATTTTCGGTATCGAGAGAATATGTTGCAAACTATCTTCCTATATGAAAAAAAATAACATCTACCGAATGATCTTAGATTTATCCAAATTATATTCTAGACAACGAAGAAAATAGCAACGCAAAATATTAAATAAAGAAGAGAAAAGGTGGAAAACAAATCTAAAAATGATATCGGTAATTCAGTCTAGGTAAGTCACGATTACGCTGCTTTCAGAATATGATTGAAGCGAATAATACCAGATCTCAAAAACGCATCTCTATTTTCAATCTCCAATTGCCGATCGAGTGGTTCGAGTTGACGTCGCGGAACGCTCGAACGTCTTGGGATTTGATTTCGTTCTCGTGACGTAATGAAACGCTTTTGTTGAAATCTTCGAGTGGTCTTTAACCCGACGGTGTAATTACTTTCCCTCCTTCCTCTCACTTTTCCTCTCTCTCCAATCTCCTCTCTCTTTCTCTCGTCTAAACGCTAAGTCCTCTTAGAGACTCGGTGTACCTCGAAATGACGGACTCAAGAAACTCATTTCACTTTGAGCGAGTTTCATAACATCTGTCTCGGTCGGTAAAGGTAGTATCGTTTGATGGAGATAGTTCTGATGAACTTGTGTGTAGGTAGATACGACGCAATCACACTTACACTGAGAGAGGTGGATCAGTTGTTAGAGCTTTG